>OW028686.1:15005000-16255000 GCA_932294315.1 Epinotia nisella
ACAGACGTCCTGTAGGATAGGTTCCACTCTCTAATCACCTTATTCAGCCTGTCTGCCTTGCCTTTATCCTGGTCATCCTCCATGTCTCTGGAAGTCGGCTTTTCCGGTGTCTTGAAATCCTCGGCGGCCTTGATGGATTCCACGAGCAACTTACGAATCTGATCCACCGTCAAGCCCTCTGTGGTGATGCCTCTGTCTTCTGTCTCCTTCGTGAGGTCTGGCTTGTGTAGCTGGTATATCTAAGCCGTCTGCATCTGTCTGCCAGAACTTACTGGTTTCTGTAGCGGCGCAGGGTTATTTAATCCGGTCTGTCTTTATCGGGTGGGCGGGTAGCGTCGTGTTTTGTAGTCCAACCTGCTGCTCGCTAAATACACTCTACCAAATGTTATGATAAAAAATAATAAGTTTAAATAGTTTAACTTTAAATGAATGCAAAAACAAATTTATTTTTTATGCATCGACTCTCATTCTATCTGGAGTGAGGCGGAGGACTTTTTAGCATTCTTTGCGCATACGTCTCACACGCAAAGCATCGTTTATACTAAAATGCGAAACGTCGAACTATATTTGCCTCCTAAAGATAGACTTGAGTTTACGTCGAGTGCCGTTATGCTTTTACAGTTCTACAAGTTTTCCTTAAAGCAAGAGCCAATTATAAGCGAAGTAAAATCTGAAGGAATTTTCTTTGAGTAAGTAAGTTTAGAGTATAGTTTTAGCCGACCGCTAAAGATTGAATTAATATTTAGTATTTTCTGTGGGTGAAGGGATAATAATATATTTGTCGTGTTTCTTCTTATATGTACTTAATTATTGCATAATTTGTATTTAAATTTACATCTTTAAAACCGATAAAAACCTGTCTTTAATTTAAATATTACAGCTTGTTACTTTCCCAATTTCTACGACAGCTGTAGACAAACTCTTCGTTATTCTGTATATGAATAACGGATACCTAAATCTATTGAATTTTAGAAGGAATGCAGTTGAAAGTTGGGCCGATTGGCCTTTTTTGTATGAACGGGGCGGTTCCTTTAGGTTTAGGTTAAAGGTCAAAAACATTATCGTATTTTATTATCAAAGAAAGCCAAGTGCGTTAACGACCCTGACGGACAACGGTTTAATTATTTTATGAGGGAACCATACAAAAACGCCAAAAATTAAACTAATCGACGTCGACGACTGTTTCGCAATTGGGAATGGATGTTTTTTTTTAGAAATGCCTGATAATTTTTTTGGTGACAGGAATAACCTTCCTTAGCACCTGGAAAAAGTTTAATATTTTTCAGCTGCGTCAATTATTTTTGAAAAATATAAACAGTTTCCTCACTTACGTTTTGGTTTAGGACGGCGAATAAGACGCTTTCCTTGATCTGTCTCATATTACAAAAAAAAAATCTTAAATATCCGTAGTAAACTGACACTGGCAATTATATTGACAGCTGCATCAGCTATATTTGTCATTGCCAGGGTCAGATATTCAAAAAAAAAATTGTAACATGAGACGGATCAAGGACAGTGTCTTATTCACCGTTCTAAACCCAAAACGTAAGTGAGGAAACTGTTTATATTTAAAAAAAATGACGCAGCTGAGAAGTCTGCAACTTTTTTCTGGTGCTAAGGAAGGTTATTCCTATCACCAAAAATACGACACCTCATAATTATGTCAAAATCCAATAAGTAGTTTAATTTGCAGTGTGCAAGAAATTATACATAAATACTCGTTGGAGCTTGGAGCCTTTTGCGGTTAGTACCTAGTTAAAAATTGTAAGTACCGAATCGGCGAATTGTTAAATGCTTTTTACAGTAACCTCAGACCGCGTGAATTATAAAACGATGTTAAAAGCCCCATTTGTGTATTTCATCAAGTTAAGAACTCTATTCTAATGGCTCGCGCCGAAATATCCGCGGGCGTAAGTGTGAAGTTAGCAGCGATTTAAGTCAATTGGATTGTTCCCAATTGGAAGTATACTGAGGGTTGATCACGAAATTGTTAATCGGTACTGTTTGGTTTCCACGGGACAGGCCCAGCCTAGTGTGAGACCATAGCCTCTATGTTTTATATTGCTTTTTTCGGTGATAAATATATTTTCATTTTTCATTTTGCAACTTATCGAGCGCGCGTTAGGACAACTTAGGTCTACCTGACGCGCGTACAATGCGTTACATGATCAACCAGCAGGTTACTATATCTACGCATTGCCATATAATTCGTTACTCTAGACAGATAGATGATCATAAGGAGTGTTGTAGAAAGGCAGAGTACAGCGTAATGTCATCTCGCGCATACTTGGAACAGCCCAACCGGGGAAGTATCTCCTTCTTATAGAAAACCGAAGCCGTAATAAAACTACAACTTTCTCTGTCGGTGTGTGCACCTGGTGGTGAGTAAGTTTGCCAAAGCTGACGAGGATGTGCTGAGTTGAGAGCAAGGGCAAATTTCTCTTTGCATTTGTATCCAGCGACCAACACAACGAATCCTCAATTCAATAAAGGATTTGCAAAGCGCTTATAATAATAATAATAACAGTTTCGTTACCATGGTAACACGCCGTCAAGGTATTTGCAAATTCACCGTGTTGTCATACATAAGTCATGAGTGACCTAGGGGTACAGACTGCGACCTTATAGTCGATGTGCCTGGGTTCGAGACTAGCAACTGGCATGCACTTTTTGTATGTTTTAAATTCTTAGTGAGTATATTTTCAAAACGCCGAGTAGCATGGAATGTTCTAGAAAAAGTAAGCGAATAGAGCATTTTTTTTTAAATTGAAATTACGGTCTAGCATTTTCGTTAAGGGGTATATTATAAAGAGACTAAGTTCGCGGTACAAATTAGTATTCGAAGTGGAGTCTTGAGAATGAAGTCTTCGGAGTGGAGTTCTCGGAGTGAAGTACTAGGTGAGAGTATCGGAGCAAGAACTGGAAGAAGAACAGTGGAAACAAGTAGTGAATAGTAAAGTGACCTAGTGCAAAGTAACAGTAAAGTGTTAGCTGTGTCGGTACTAGCAGGCGCGGACTCAGTGAACTAGAATGTGTTAGTTGAGTCCGTGTTAGTACGTGCGGAATCAGTGGACTTTGCCCTGTAAGTCACGTAATAAATCGAGTGTCATGTTAAAAAGGTTTAATAACTCTATCCCGTACCCCACGCACCAATACAATACAATTTCTTAAAACATCAAATAACACTACACTTATCCTCTAGAGTCGCTAGCACCCATATGCTATCAGTTTCTGCTTACCATCACGCAGACCATACTCTTGCAACCATCATGATCTTTAGTTAGTTAGTTTTGTTTTACTGGGCATTTTCCGCAAGTCGACATCCAGTGTGCCTATTTTGCGTGAAACGGCAGGGCCTAATCTAACTACCCCAGCTCCTCCAAAAAGTTTAAGAGTGCCTTGGTATTACTGACTGCGTTCCTTAGTGTGTCCGGAGACCCTAGGTGCTTTTTCCTGTATACTCCTACCTGCTTACAATCCAGTAGAATATGTTTAGTCGATTCTTCTGCCTCCATGCACGCTCTGCACATGGGGCTGTCTGTGATACCATCATGATCTTAAGAAAATTGAAAAATTCTGATTAGGTAGGTAAATAGATACATTGAACCTGGCTGGACATGCTGCCGCGTGATATCTGTTAAAATGAGAATTTGTATTAATAGGAATAGTCGTTCCGCCCACGCCTGGCGCTTACGCCGCCACGCTGAACTCGACTCTTTGACTTCAGAACAAATAGTTAATTACCTAGAGAGCTCGTTAGGCGCGGATTGTAGCGAACTCGGTCCCTTTTTCTGCAGCCCGCAGTCGGGTAAATACTTTAGCGCGCCACAGAACTTGGCTGCGCAAATATTTTACAGAGGTACATGACGATACATCGACACAGATTACGTAATAATACCAGATAATTATGCCGTTCTCGTACCGAATCGGGAATTTCAATTGTGGTCGATCATTTCTAGAACTTATATTTTCACTGTTCTTGTTACAGACTTCTTATACTTTTATGACTTAGCTGTGAGGTAAAAAACGACCATTTCTGTTTTTTTTTTAAATTGATAATATAACCCACTTCAGTATTTTTACAGTGTAATAGGCTACGATTTTTTAAATATATTTTTTAATGTTTGTATAGATTCGATAGTCAACTGAGTATGTTTATTTACTCAAAATAATATCGCTTTATGCAAATAAATAATGGTTGACATTTGAACGTTAAATATTCGCGCCAAAAAGGCAGCTGCCATTATCGTGAAGTTATAACTCCAACACCAAACAACAGACCATAGACTACTAAGAAGATACTATGTGCAGAAACATAGAAATGTCAAATGTGGATGTCCGTCTACGCTTTCTGATTTTTGTTATTGTTGTTCTGACGTCACTCACAGAACAAAATGGCGGTCGGCGTTTTCGGGCACGTGACATAACAAATAATAAAACTACGATTTTAATTTTCAAATTGATTGAAGAAGATAATTACAAGTAATATTAATATATATATTTTTATCTTTCACATTTTATTTACCTCAAGTCTCGGGGCTGATTTATTCCCAACTTTACCAGATAAAAACCGAAAACGTCGAACAAGTAGTTAACAAGCAAGAACTTCGCCCGCGGCGCCTGAGTAATGCATTTTCTTCAAACCGTGCACTATGAAGCGAACGGTTTATGAATTTGAAATTTTTATGATGGCAAATTGTGTTTTTTTTTTTTTTTGATGAGCTGAATTCTAAACGCATATACGAATTATCAACAGGTTTTCCACCAATTGGACGATCCGAATACGCACTCCGGACTAGCACGATTGTCACCCATACGGATTACGTGCCCGAGCCATCGGGTGTGTAGGTACCGATGGGGTGACGAAGTCCAAAAAGATTTGAACAACTCCAGACCGTCGATTGGACAGAAACGGTATTGGGCAGGGAAGCCTGGCGGTCTTATGTGTTCATTCACTTTGGCTCGCTGTACCACCATATACTTACATACGATAATCAAATGCTGCGCGGGACCATAAAGTGTGGGAATAACGGGACCCGTGTCTTGCGCTATCTGTTGCCTTACTTTTTGTTTTTGGACATGCACTCACGAATCCCGCCAGCCTGGGGAAGCTATATAGGGGGGTATTTGGACTCTCGCCCTCCAGCCAACTCTATTTAAAGCGAAGGGGGAGGGTGCCTATACTCACTAAAACTACTCCGGCATTTCCGTCTCTGCCGTTAATGGGAGAGCCATGGGATCGCGAGCATGTCACCACGGCGCCCCCCGGCTGTTGCCTTATCCTGCCATCAATAATGGTACTATATTTGCTATAATTTATGGCTTCGCGCGCAGCGAGCGTTTTATAATATATAGTATATAATAATCCCTCACAGGAATAAGCTTTCTTTTGTAATGTGTTCTGCTATTAATTACTTCTGTTGTTATGTTCTGTTCCATGTACAATAAAGAATTTACATACATAAATATCTATGTTTATTGGTCAGTAAATAACATCGCGTTTTAGATCGATGACTACCCCACGAAGAAGCGCCCCATTTCTATACATGATATAAATACTTTGCAAAAAACACTAACTGCTCAACATCGAGTCGATATATCTACACGGCGCTTTTTTGCAGCGATACAAGCGCTTACCTTGCATAAGACTGCAGAGCCATAATAACACTAGGTACTATTTGCTTTGTAGGTATGGTTGAGATTATATAATGTGGCTGATTTTTTATAAAACTGTCATTGGAATTGGAATCTACTACCTTAGACGGTAGAGTTGCTTTTTGAACGGACTGTTTTGATGCAATTCGGCCAATTCAAATATTACTTGAGAATATGTTGTGTTGAGTTCCTGGCCCCGTAGCATGGTTGGCCTTGTCACGCGATAGGTGATGGGATAGAGCGTGCGTCATTGGCTGACACCGTTCGATAGAACGAGACGACGCTCCTATCTTGTCATTTGTCGCGTGATAAGGCCAACCATGCTACGGCTCCTGGTGGTGAGTATCACAAGAGCTCCCGAAGATTGCTGAGAGGTAAGGATCTTATCTGTCTCTAGCGGTTGACACAAAGGACCAATCAACTTTTTTTTAATGCCCGACGGTGGCAATCATGCATACGTCCTGCCTGACGATAAGCAGACACTGTGGCCCGCCACGACTTCGCGCGACTAGCGGCCGGCGGCGAACGCGGTGAGCGGCGACCTACGAGCATTCCAAACAAATGCATAGAGACGGCACCCGTTTCTGTGCATTTGTTTAGAATAATTGGAATCCTCGTGGCCGGACCGATACTAGGGACCCACCTCGTAAAAAACGTAAATGGAAGCCAAATACATCTTAATTGCTATTTAATTCCATCTTCTTTTAATTATGTCAATAGAAATTCCTTGAGTAGTTCTAATAAAATTTCTTTAAGTACCATTGCTTTTAACATTGAGTGGTTTCAATAAGACTTTCTTAAACAAAGTGCCTATTATAAGCTTCAAAAACAATCTTAATATTCTTACTTTAAAAGATTTTTTTCATTCCAAGTGCTTTCAGTTTGGCAGCTAAATTCAACATGTAAAAAAAATATTTTATTACTATTCTATATCTTGGATGAATACTTTGATTCTCTTGAATTCATTCATTTCCTGAAAGTCTCTCATAGCTTGCCTTCTGAAATCAACATATTTTCGTATGACTACATTGAATCGGTATAAGAGTGGCGCTATTTCATTCATTCTGTTGTGGTTAAAAGTGTAAAAAAATATGTTTTATGTTCTGGCACATTAATATTCTTATGTGATTTAAACTTACAAGTTTTATCAACGTTAAACCACAGAATAAATAAAAATATTACGTGCAAAAGGTTCTCCGTTAACAAATCTCCTGTTTAGGTATGCCGAACGAGCCTAAACGTGGCCATCCCTTTCTATCGCAGGCAACGCGCTGCGATAGAATGCTTGCGTGTCGTAGCAGCGCTCACATACCCCCTGGGGCCGGTAGGCCGTCATGTACTTGTAGCGGCGCGACTAAATCACGGAGTGAGCCACCCCTGGTTAAACCAAATTAAATATGTATGTTTGGTGCTTATATTTATATACTTAGGTGTAAAGGGAAGCATTTAAAAGTGGAAATGCCGGTACACATCATCCTGGGCACACGGGCCTGATTGGTCGGTCGATAAGGCACATAATTTATCGCCGCGAGCCTTCAGATTGCTCAGGATTTATTTCCAGCGCCATTATGAAAGGTAAACATATGCGATGGCACTCAATTTGGTTCATCACTTTCGCAATCTCGTATTTCAATGTGTTTCGCGAGCTCGCTTTCGCTTCCGAGTTCAGGTAATGCATTAAAAAATTATGTTATTATTTTATAATTATTTTATCATCAGCGTAGCAGACCGGGAATGGACCTCGGTGTCTCTGGATACCCGCCCCATTGCTTAAACAACTCCGCCATCGCTGAGCAAATTATGCTGCCGATTTTTTTTGTTGTCACTCTTTCTATTGGTCACTATTGTGTATTGTTTTATTATGTTCTGTGTATATTGATATATTATGTCCTGTTCATGTTATGTTATTCTTCAAACGCCTTAACTGGGTAACATTTGTTACCCAGTTAAGACCTTTGAATAATTGTGGGTTACTAATAAACAACAAAATATAATTATATTTAAGATGTATTTATCCGAAAGTTTACCTACTATAGATATTTAGCTACAGTTAAGCTTACGAATTGTGGGTCGATTAAACAACAAAATATATATTTAAGATGTATTTATCCGAAAGTTAACTATAATTCGTAAGCTTAAAATTGTTCAATAAAAAAAAACGATTACGCCTATGAGCGTAATAAAGGCTATTGTAGCCTGCCCTTTATGAAGCCTTTTACAAGCAAGTGTGATGAAAAAGGTTCGGAGAGCCTTATTTCCTTACATAATTTGTTGTAATCTGCCGTTTATTAACATAATATGTGCCGCGGCACTCCTTTCCACTCGTATTATAGTGCCACTCATTTTTGCGCAGAGTGTCACAGGCGTGGATTTATTCTAGATACTAAATAAATCATCATTACATTAGCGTTTTATAATTGCATCCACGGAAATGACATCGACGGATTCGATAGGGGGCACAAAAATGAGAATGAAAGGGTCACTAGTTTAAGTATTGAGTTTTCGTAGGTTTACATACTGTAGTATACCTAATTCTCAAGAGTTGCTAGTGTCGTACGACGTACGAGACGCTCACTAACCGCACTCTGCGGCTGCAGTATAACAGGCCACAGGCGTCAGCTTAGGGGCCACAGACTTCAAGCTACAGGCAGCCGCGGCCACGACAGAGCGAGGAATCCAGACGGCGGTTATTGAGTAACAGTTTGGTGGAATAGCAAATGCCAGATAATATTGAGACGAGGTTGTATTTGGGATGTCTAAAGTCGGCCATTTACGACCGCTAAAAGCTGTAGCGTTTATGAATGAATGAAAAAAAAAAACAGAACAAGTTCCATATCGGTTAGTAACATTTTAACTTAACCTATTGTTAAAATACTTACACATTACAAAATATACCTACATATTTTTTGTAAACATGTAATTAATACCCAGTAAATGATTTGAAGTTCATTAAAATGAAAAGTAAAACGCAAACATGGTCAACATAAGAAAATAATATGTCAGATCATTTAAAATATTAAAACGATTATAATTGGCAAAATTTAAAGATCTGTCAACATTTGAAATATTAGAAGGATTAAAACAGGCAATAAAATAAAATTAAAACATAATTCAATTTATAAAAAAAAGACGATTGAGTTATTTTGGTTTGTAATAAAATGGTATTGACTAGGAACTCACATGGAGGTTTAAAAGCAGCTTCGTGAGAGGACAGTCCAGCATGTTAGCCAATGCCTGTACGGATGTTGTTCGAGCTAGTCTGCGCCCTGCTCGCCAGCGAAGCAACGCGCTTGCGCATGATGGCGTGGAAGCCGTCCGTGCGCGCGTTCGCAAACATGCCCGACGCGCTGCAGTAGCGTGGCAGCCCCAACAGCATTCTGGGGGGGTAATCACGTAACGTTCCGAACGCAAGTCGGGTAGATCTAACTGTCATTTTTACATATAAAATTTGACATTTAGACCTACCCGACGCGCGTACAATGCGTTACGTGATCGACCAACTGAACGCATTGTTATATATTGAACACGTAAGGCGTTGTAGGTAAGTGAAAGAACGTATACGAATTAATGAGCTTTACGGTGTGGCCAAGCAGTTCTGGGAATAGATTAATTAGCGAAATTCCATGGAATTCGGGAGTTCTCGGAAACACAAACCAATATCGCAATTGCGTGCTAATGAACATTATTTATTCAGTCCACTGCTGGTGGCGCTGGGCCTTTAACATATGTTCATGAATTTTATTTCCAGTTTCAGGAAAACTTCCGTAAAATCAGAGGCTAATAAATTATAAAGACTACTTTTATTGAGGTGTACATAAAAAGCAGATTTTGTCTCAAGGGAGCAAAATGATATATTTACGGCAAGGGCGGTAATCTGTGTAATCTGCGGTGTATCTAGAGCGTAACGAGGGATTCTATAGTGTTTACGCCCAAGACGGTAATAGTTTTGCTACCGTTGCTATTTTAACATACTGCTTTTCACACCTTCTGAGAGAAACATCGAAATCCCTCACTTGAAAGAAAGAAAGAAAGAAAAAACATTTATTCGTGACAAAACACATAAAAACAAACTGTAGACACAATACACACAAACACATTTGCCACGAAATGGTCACAACTCAGCGTGATGCTGGCAGCGCCAGCGCTGGTCTTCCGTTGTGACCATTAGGTGAAACACGAACAATGACGCCACGATCGCACACGAGGACAATTTACAAAAATAACATACTTGAGGGCAACAATTACTCTTTTCTGAACGGCAGATATAAAATAGTTATTTACGATACAAGTGCAGAAAATAGGAAATTCGCACGTGTATCGTACAACGTTTTACAGTACGTATGGCTCTTTAAAGTTTCAACATATGCACGGAAAGTGCTTATTTCCGCACTAGTGCGGGAAAGTGACACCATGTGTACTGTAATAGTTATTTACGATACAAGTGCAGAAAATAGGAAATTCGCACGTGTATCGTACAACGTTTTACAGTACATATGGCTCTTTAAAGTTTCAACATATGCACGGAAAGTGCTCATTTGCGCACTAGTGCGGAAAAGTAACACCATGTGTACTGTAAAGAGTATTTATTGTAGTACAGGCTTTAATTTATAAACTACGACATCATTGCATATCTCAACCCATTCTACTCCGCTTGGTCTGGTTGTTAATATTTTTCGACTCGATTAAAAGTTGTATATAACATATATGTTCTATGTTTGACCGTAGTCAAATAAATGTAGCATTATAACTACTTCATAGTTGTCTTGAGCGGCTATTCTATTCATTGCCTCGCGGCAATTTCACCTAATTAACTCTCACGCTTCCTGGGAATTACACTCGGGAGGCGCTAGCCCACAGTACATTGTTTTTACTTTTTAGCAGTAGGCGAGACGAGGGGTGTTATAAGTGTAACGTATCTGTGTCTGTCTGTGGAATCGTAGCTTCCAAATGGATGAGTGCAAAAACCACACACTTTAGTTATATATTCAATCAAAAATCTCATCGGTCCTGATGGTCCTTCGCTATGTTTAATGTGTTGGGGGACTTAGAAGACAGAACTAGAATAGAACTTTTAATTCATGTAGTTATTATTTGTAGTGCCTTAATAAGTTTAAAAGTGCATGAAAATAACTTAAAAAAGTGGTAGGATACATTTACTCAGCATTGGGTGAATACAGGCTGAAATTTATTTAGTACTTTTTAATAGAATTGTTTAAATTATTACTGGTCACAATACGGGTTAAAGATGGTGGAAACAATAAAATAGGCATAAGGTAAACGTCCCTGTTCTCGACGGTGCACTAGTGTATGACATGGGCACTTTATGTCAAAGCAATATGTGTTAAATTCGAACAAGATAATTTTTCTTTATGCGAATTTGAGCCATGACATTTTGGCATAAAGTGCCCATGTCATATACACTAGCACCTTCGGCGAATAGGACGTTTACCTTACAGTTCTAATTATTGTTACTTATTTAAGTACATTAATGAGAGAGAACGGGCAGTAGTCCCCACGCTGGCCCAGAGCGGATTGGGGACTTCACATACCTCTTTGAATTTCTTCTCAGATGTATGCAGGTTTCCTCACGATGTTTTCCTTCGGCGTAAAGCTAACGGTAAATATCAAATGATATTCCATACTTAAGTTCCGAAAAACTCATTGGTACGAGCCGGTTCCCTCTCATTCATGAGAGGAGGCCTGTGCCCAAGAGTGGGACGTATATAGGCTGATGATGATGATGATTTAAGTACATTTCAATATATTAATGTTCGCTTTAATTTATTTGCACATTAGCGTGCAACATTTAAATACTAGTTGTAAATACTACGCCAGTGATCAAACATTTCTGTGTGCTTTGATCGTTGAATCAACGGTTAATAAATTGAGCTATTGCTCAAAAAAATTTTTTTTTATTAAAAGTGAATACAAGATTATAATTAACATTAACTAAGATAAATTAAAACTAAGTTAAATCTAAAAAAGGCCCTCGAGGCATTGTACCGAGGATGCTGGCGGCATTTCCTCGCTGAATTGCAATGCTGATGCGTTGCGCGAGAAAGCCGCCAGCTCTTCGGTCAAAAATAAGGTTGGTTATTGAAAACGAGTGTTTTGTAAGGTTTTGGGAATAGTTGAATTACTGCTTAAGCAATCTACTCGTATGTACTGTGGTCGGAATTTTTGGCGTGAGCTTGATAGTCTATTTAGCTCCCTTTATTAGCTGAACTCGTTTTAGATAATGTGAGTGGCACGACATGACAGTCTTTACGCCGTTGGCATAAGATTTAATTTCGTCACCATACCATTACCATCTACCTTACCATTATACTACACCTATAAATTTTTACGCATGACCACGTTTTTTCCTCGTGCTGCATCTGCTAAACTCTGCCCTGGGTGACCTCCAAGGGCTAGATATAATAATGATTTATTTCGGACATCAATAATCCACACAGCGTTAGTTATTAATTATTTCGGACATTAAATATAACTCAGGGCCTGAGACGGTTGTCATTTGTCGTACCTATAACAACGATAGGTGATATGATAAAATGGCAGCCATATTAAGTCCTGCCCCCCTATTCGGTAACTTGTTTTAAGCTCACCTCAACGCTCACCCACAAATATACCTTGACACCGTGATTCGTAGTAACTAAGCGTAGGTGGAGGTCTAGTTTCGTTAGACGTGACGCGTGACGTGAGGCTCATGAGTGCGTAGCGAATAACAGCCCAGCTTATCGCGCTAGTAACTAAAGAGCACATGCCATATGGCGAGCGCGAGCGAGCGGGATGCCATCATTAAAATTATCTAGCTGTCAAACTTCAGTTTTGTTAGACAGAGGTCATTTTGTACGTAAGCACTATTATTTATTCTGTGGCCTGACGATCTACTTACTTAATCGAATCGATCGAAGGGGGTTGCCCATTAAAAATCTATTAATCCTACTAATATTAGAATTATAAATGCGAAAAATTTGGATGTTTAGATGTTTGGATGTTTATTACTCAATTACGCTTAAACGGCTCAATCGATTGGGATGCAATTTTGCATGAAGATAGTTTATAGCCTAGATTAAAATATAGAATAGTTTTTATCCCGGTTCCACGCGGACAAAGTCGCGGGCGGAAGCTAGTTTACCATTAATATAAAATTTGTAAAAATTATAATTTGCCACTGAGTCGTTTTTCTTCTGAGTAACTGTAAAGTTTCCAGGATTGTTATAAAACAAACCTAACTTAACCTACTAACTCTATACAAAGCGTGTTATAATAAATTGTCTTCAAAATGTTACGGTTTCAGAGAAATACAGCATTCTGGAAAATTAAGCTATGAATACCGAAGGATCGGATGCTCTAAGACCAGCAACAACATTTTGTTTAATAGGGGTGTAGAATGTATCATTACTCCAAAAGAAAGAATCAAAAAATATGCCTAGGGACGAAAATCCCATTCAGATGCGACAACCGTTTTTATATTGCTTGTCAGAGAGAGAAAACGCTCGGGGATCGTGACGTAACGATCATCGAGTGTCATAGTAAATGACAATCGTTTCATATGAAGGTGCGTTTTGCGTAAAAGAGACAGAATATACCTACTCTTAAAACGTTGGACACATATAACTTAGTGATTATTTTATCCCCTGCTTAACTTTATTCTCCATTTGACAATATGTTTTCATCATTAATGTTCTATTTGGTGTCTACACCCCTATTTAAACTTTACCATTCAAACTCTTCAGAATACCAGTACAATAATCGTGAGAAATTCTTAAAAAATCTTGTTTGCTGTAACTAATAATTGAATAGGTCGCATTGAATAGATCCTGGTCCCTCATTAGGTTATTTCGAGCTTCGACAACACAACTGGAAAACTTCAGAGATATCTTTAGAGGGAACAATATTTCATTTTTTGCTCCTGAAACTTCACCTTTCTCTGCCGCCTAGGCAGACGTGATGTTTAAGGAGCAAGCGGCGTTTTTGCGAGATAGTGTCTGCTATGCTATAGCGCGTAATAGTACATTAGACCTAGTGCGATAAAACAAAGAATGTCTCATTAGTGTAAGGCCTTTTAATATTAGTTTACTAATGTAGTTTTCTAAGTGTTTTGTAACTAACAATTTATGGATCTGAGGTATCTGAAAATATTTATTTTTATTTTTTATTATTTATTATTAGTACCGACCATAGTGAGTACAAAATTTTACACGTCCCCCAGGCCAGGGTACTTGCCACTTTATGTCCCCCTGGCCAGTAGTGACGTAAAACGCATTATGTACGTTGTAAGTACTTGGGATCAACCCGACACTCACATTTCGCTTTCCAATTTCATACCTACAGGGTGTCACACGGCTATGCAACATAAAAAGGTACCTTTGATATGTAAGATACGATATTTTGCTGCTTTCAGCCCGTTAGGCTAAACCGGTTCACGGTATATGTACCTATCTATGCAATATCGTTTAAATAAATTATCTGTTAACGAGACACGATTGCTGCACGAGTGCGTGAAATATAATGAAACCGCGAATGCAATTTATTTGCCGGCCGCCGATGGATAGCGGGCAATCGGCGGATTATGCCGCCACGGGTTTAACAGCGCCATTATTTCAAATTTCAACCAATTATCGTATTACACTAGGATCTAGCTCGGTAAAGGCTCAGCTTCACACACATATTTCGTATTTCAGTTTGGCTACATTGATTGAAGTGCATGCGGGCAGCCTATGGGTAAAATATAGGGAACGATCGTACAATGCTTTGCACGGCTGCTGGCACAAAAACGCGCGTGAGATGTCTCGCACGCATGTTTTTAGGGTTCCGTGCCTCAAAATGAAAAACGGATCCCTTATAGGATCACTTTGTTGTTGTCCTTCTGTCTGTATGTCAAGACCATTTCTCTCGGGAACGCGTAAAGGTATCGTGTTGATATTAAAACTATATAGTCAAGTCTACAAACCCTTGAAGCTGTGAAAAAACCAAACTTCTAAGTTAACGTAAAAAAAGATACGGCCGTTTATGCCGCAAAAAACGTATATTTCTACACTCAAGGGAATCAAAATTTATAGGATACTTTCTGTTGACCTAGAACTATGAAATTTGGCAAGTTATATCGTCTTATACTACAAATACAGGGAAACATCTGAAAACTATACATACATTTGTAATTTTTTACGGAACCCTCGGTAGGCGAGTCCGACTCGCCCTTGTCCGGTTTTTTTTTATAAATACCACATTGGTGGAAAACAAGTTAACAGCCCACCTGATGGTAAGCGGTCACCGTTACCGTAGTCCATGCTTGCAACTCCCGGGGTGTCACATGCGCGTTGCCGAACCTAAAAATCTCCTCTTCCTAATTGAAACATCTTAAAAGAAACGGATAGTATACCTCGCACGCGAAATAGCTGCCGTGCGGTATTGAGCTAGCCGTGTTGTGGGCAATACAACAATGGGTTTAGAGCACTATTCAGCTGCTCGAAATTAGAACAAGTAGGTAAGTACATTTTTTTCATAAATCTGTTTTATGACTCATCAGATTCCCGTTCAGATTGCATATAGTTTTTCAATTATTTCTTAAAAAATATTTAAAGTAACACTCAAAGCTAAGTAATCTAAATTAAATACAAGTATCTCACACACAAACAACCTAAAATCAAGCTAAAGTCCAGTAACATTAAAAAAAGAACAAGCTTAAAGCAAGCAAATAGATAGATACATGTTTTTAATTTTGGTCACTGTATCCATTAGTCATTAAAAACAACCACAAAACGCCTTATCCAGAACAAGTATCTCAAGTTACTTAATTCTAGAGTGCATGATCGTCACGGCTTCAGTCACAGGTGATTAAAATAAGTCACGTTGAAAATTTTGCATGTACCAATCATTAGGGACAAAACATTTCGATACATTTTGTAGTTTGTAAGAAAATGACTTTTGAAATTAAATATAGTTGTTGACGACACATCGTCAGACTCTTTGGTAACATTACTCTTAAGCAGACTGCAGGGCAGAAATAATTGCCTCAAAATTATAGCCGGCTGTTCCAGTGTACGATACCGTTTGATTAAGACTGCGCCGAGCGAAATTTGCCAAACAGGCAGTGGCCGTTCAGTAGATAACGTCAACAGTATTTGTTTAATCCATATAAAAACTGTACATTTAGCACGTCGAAGAATGTGTTAACAATTATTCCGTGGAAAAAAATTAAGATTATTAATATTTTACCCTACAAAACAAAGTAAAGTTGGACGAAAACTGTACAATCGTAAGCAGGCGTTAAGTGTTTTTTTATACATTAACAGTGGAAATCAATCCTGATTTTCAGTTCAAATGAAACATGAATGTTTATATTACAATTTGTCCGCATCAAATATTTAAACTATTGTATTGTAATTAAGATCCAGATTTATCAAAAGGCGCTTCAAATTCGCCATACATTTTCACTATGGCGGCCGCGCGCCGATCTAAATACGCGTTCCCCGCGCTCTGTGGTTCAGTCGCCCGCGAGTGTTCAGAGCGAGTTCACGTCATTTTGCAGAACGACCTACCGATCGCGTCGTCATGTACTCGTACGCACACCGGCAATACGGTGTAAGTGTCTTTTGAGTTTTATATTTATTGCTTGTCTTACTTGAGATTAAATTAAAACAAAATTGATTTGTTTCAGTAACATGGGTAAACGTAAAGGCAAATATCCATATCAATATCCAATATCCATACTAATATTATAAATGGGAAAGTGTATGTGTGTGTTTGTTTGTTGGTTTGTTTGTTTGTTTGTTTGTTTGTCCGTCTTTCACGGCATAACGGCGCGACCAATTGACGTGATTTTTTAATTGGAGATAGTTGAAGGGATGGAGAGTGACTTAGGCTACTTTTTGTCTCTTTTCAACTCCCCACTTCCCTAAAATGGGGGGTGGAAGTTTGTATGGAGCATTCCGCAATTTTCAAGGTAGAAAGCTAAAAATCGGTCCACGCGTTTGGTCTCTGGAGTGCCACATAGGAACAAACATACATACATACATACATATATAGGCTGATAAACACATTACCCTCCTTTGCGTCGCGCAGTCGGGTAAAAAGTGGTATGCGGACTATTTGTGATTAACAAAAAAATCGTGCATCATTTGTTTTGGAAATCTGCACCCAACCCCTTAAAAGAGGGGGTGAAATTTTATATGGGGGTCCAGATATGTAGAGTCGATATGTAGAGTCGATATGTAAAGACGATATGCAGAGTCGATATGTAGAGTCGATATGTAGAGTCGATATGTAGAGTCGATATGTAATCGATATGTAGAGTCGATATGTAGAGTCGATATGTAGAGTCGATATGTAGAGTCGATATGTAGAGTCGATATGTAGAGTCAGTATCTAGAGTCGATATGAAGAGTCGATATGTAGAGTCGATATGTAGAGTTGGAATGTAGACTCGGTACGTAGAGTCTATATGTAGAGTCAATGTGTAGAGTTGGAATGTAGACTCGGTACTTAGAGTCGATATGTAGAGTCGATATGTAGAGTCAGTATCTAGAGTCGATATGTAGAGTTGGAATGTAGACTCGGTACGTAGAGTCGATATGTAGAGTTGATATGTAGTCGATATGTAGAGTGGATATGTAGAGTTTATGTAGAGTCGATATGTATAGTTGATATGTAGAGTCGATATATAGAGTCGATATGTAGAGTCGATATGTAGAGTCAGTATCTAGAGTCGATATGAAGAGTCGATATGTAGAGTCGATATGTAGAGTATATATGTAGAGTCGATAATTATATACAAGAAGAAACTGATTGACTGACAAATCACCGCACATCCCAAACCGTTGGATATAGAGATTCCAAAGTTGGGTTCCTTATAAGTTCGGGTGCACAAAGAAATGATTTTTAAAAATTTCATCCCCTAAGCGGGTGAAATGGGGTTCCAAAGTTTGTAAGGGGAAACAAAATAAGTAAGACTATTTCATTCGTAATTTCACAGGAGTATTCCTAGCGATAAATGAGTGAACTCGTGTTTCAGGTTTTTTGAGAATTCAACTCCTAAAAGGGGGAAATGTGGTGACAATGTTGAAAACCAACATGGGTATATTTCTCTGCTTTATCGGGTCGCTGGTCGCTGATTACGAAAACAACAACGATTTTCTTTCTTGAAAGTATTTGTGCCAAATTTCAATTCAATTGGAACATACGGGTCAAACTGAGATGCAACTTTTTTGTAGGTAAACGGTTAAAATTACTTTTAGTACGCGGGCGAAGCTCCATACAAACTTCCACCCCCCATTTTAGGGAAGTAGGGGGTTAGAAAGAGACAAAAAAGTAGCCTATGTCACTCTCCATCCCATCAACTATCTCCACTTAAAAAATCACGTCAATTCGTCGCCCCGTTTTGCCGTGAAAGACGGACAAACAAATAAACAAACTAACAAACACACACATACACTTTCCCATTTATATTTATATAATATTAGTATGGAAGTATGGATATTTATATATATATATATATATACCTATTTATATTTTTACCGAGATGGGTAAAATACTTACATGTAAATATATATGTTTTGAGTATGTAGATGTGTATCATTGCACACCTAAATTATACTGAAAAGAAACTACTTTCAAAATGACTTCATATATAATTAATATTCATAATTTGGAGTCCAGTAGGTATTTATAAAGTTCATTAATTCGAGTACGAGTTCAAAAGAAATTTTACAAGTATCTCTGTTTATTACAAGTAAAATAACTATTGTGTTTACCTAACCTAACACCTAATTAAACAAAAAAAATATTAGTTACTTTCTTTTGCGTCCGGACGGCCGGTCAAGCTAGAAACACTCGCCGTTGTGTGCGTTCACGCACACATCTAGCGAAAAACCCAAACAGCGCCCGCGTCTTACGCTCGGCGCAGTCTTAAGATGGTGAAATTGAATTTAGAATTTAACTTTTGCACGTCTTACTTCACCTGTAGGTACCCTTGAATTGCCGACAGACATTTCATCGATAACGTTTCAAGTATTTTCATTTCATCGACAAGTCATTTTGTTTACCATTAAATTGCCGACAGACATTTCATCGACTTTTAAATCATCGACAACGTTTCAAGTATTTTCATTTCATCAACGTACGACGATGCCTGTCGATGAAAAGAAAATACTTGAAACGTTATCGATGAAATAATATTCGATGAAATGTCTGTCGTAGTATCGATTCTTCGACGCAATGACTTGTTGATGAAATGAAAATACTCGAAATGTTGTCGATGAAATAATATTCGATGAAATGTTTGTCGGCAATTCAAGGGTAAACCCTTACTTCATTTTAGTAGTTATACCAACGCTAACTAACTACTATTACTAACTTACACTAACTTGAAGCGTAATTTACATTACATTACTTACAACATGGATATATTCTAGGATTTAAGCTTCATGCAATGGGGAATGGATGAAAATATCAGAAGTGCCTGATTATTTTTTTGGTGATAGGAATAACCTTCATTAGCACCAAAAAGAGTTTCAGATTTTCCAACTGCGTCAATTATTTTTGAAAAATATAAACAGTTTCCTCACTTACGCTTTGGGTAAAGAGTGTTTAATAGACACTTTCCTTGATCCGTCTCATATTACAAAAAAAATATCTTGAATATTTTTAGTAACTGACACTGGTGATGACAAATATAGCTGCAGCAACTGTCAATATCATTGCCAGTGTTATTTATTTACCACAGATATTTAAGATATTTTTTGTAATATGAGACGGATCGAGGAAAGTGCCATCCTTGACCCAAAAAGTACATGAGGAAATTGTATATATTTTTCAAAAATAATTGACGTAACTTAAAAATCTGAAACTTTTTTTAGAGCTAAGGAAGGTTATTCCTATCACCAAAGAAATAATCAGGCACTTCTAAAAATGTCATCCATTCCCAATAAGGGGTGTAATAGCGTAAACAAATTGGACTCTATAATTTATACCGTAGTTTAGCTTGTGTTTTGGGCGGGCGAAGCCGCGCGGGCAGCCAGTAGGTACTTGAATAGTTTAATGAAGTTTGCATTAGGTAAAGAATAGTATGTATAGTAGTTCAGTGGAGCAGCGAGGCAATAGTTGCCACGTGCGTCGCAATAAAACACTGGCGGACTGGACATTAGGTCCAGCGAAACAAACTACCCACATTAAACCTTATTTATAAGCCTTTATTGGTCTCAACCAGCATGCAGCACTGCGAAAGTTTTACATTACATTATCCCCGCAAGTGGATACCAGCAAAAGTTATCTTTTTTTGTTCTTCTTCAGCGTGTATCTCTCCAGTCTTCTTCAACTCAGCCTGATTTACTTTTACGCCTTCCCATATCGGCCTTGCAATCGTTTTTATATCGTTTGACCATCTGCACGGCTATCACAAGACGGCGCGCGAGCTCTCTCGATTTTTCTCGCTCTATCCGTCTCTCTCTTATTAGAACACTTAGAAAGAGAGGTATAGTGCGAGAAAAATCGAGAGAACTCGCGCGCCGTCTTATGATAGCCGTGCTGAGCTGATAGCAAACAAACGTTACAATCGGATACTCTTGTATCCACCGAAGCGAAGTTACGCAGCTTTAATATGCGAAAGCAACCGGGCTGCGATTCCATTAGTTTCAATTTGTCCCCTAGATTATCGCCATGGATGCAAGTTTCCGTCATTCTGATGTTGAAAAAACGATACATCATCATCATCATCTTCCTAGCGTTACTCCCGGCGGTGCCCTAAAGGAGCGCCTTGTCACTTAATCCCAAGATTTGGCATAGGCACTAGTTTTACGAAAGCGACTGCCATCTGACCTTCCAACCCAGGGGGAAAACTAGACCTTATTGGGCTAAGACTGGTTTCCTCACGATATTTTCCTTCACCGAAAAGCTAAATATTCCGTAGAATGAATTACATCGACGTATAAGATTTTCGATATTTGGCTGAATATTCATTTAATGGCGTCCATAATACAAACTTAGTGTTCCGTTTTATCATAGACCCGGAGCCGAATCTCTTTTCATTGAAAATTGTTGAAAACGGCTCCGGCCCTTATTCAATCGCGCCAGTACACTGCACACAGTAGTAAATTGGTTGAAAATAGATACATTTTATTCTCTAACAAATCAGTGGCAGCAACTAACTAAATACTATTTACACTTGAAAATAAAAAGCAACAAAATATTTGCACATCAATACCATGTCATCCGTTCGGGTTTTTGTCTAAATAAATCCAATTTTATGATTATATTCTTCTGGTAACAGTATATATATATCAAAATTCTAAATAATGCCACGCCAAAAGTATTAGCAGACACTGAAACGTTTTTTTTTTAATGTTGTATGATGTCACCACACAATGGAGTTTAATAAATGGATTCATCCTATTTAACTAGTATGGATTCTTTGAGTCTAAACCACACAATGGAGTTTAATAAATGGATTCATTCTATTTAACTAGTAGTTCTTTGAGTCTGAAAAAAAAATATTTTTAAAAAGTATCTTTGGTCTCTGCCTTCCTTTACTTTTTTCTTAGTGACCGCGGATTTTTTCTTAGTGGTCACGACCATGGCATTGCATACGTTTGCCCTCCATACAGTTCGGTTCTTCATCAAGTGGACCCAGCGAGTGGACCGCATGGGAAAGACTGTATTTGGTAGTCCTTTAATTATATCAGTTTTACGCTCCGATCTTGGGGACGATAATAAAATAACTATGCTTACCGACGTACAGATCACATTAATAAGCATAACAAGTAAAAAAAAACTGTATCCCGACCACGGAAAAATAACTCAAATCATCTTAATACGATATTGAAACTCAATTGTATAATGAAAGCTTGAAGTGGTTGAACGTTTATAATATGAAGTGCTTACAGCAACATGCGGGCATTTTTATGATCAGTGTTACAAATCAAATCAAATCAAACATTTATTCGTAGTTGTTTCTCTTGCGAGGCGGTTTTGTGAATGATCGATTATGATATTTTCTTTGTATGATTTTTTGCACGTTGTGCAAGGTTTGTTACAGATGGTCAGTCACTGAAAGGCTACTCCAATTATGTCTGGGCTAAGGGGAACTTACGTAAATACAAATATATAGATTGCTAAAAACTCATGCCTTCCTTTCGGCTCTGCCGAAAAGCGCCTCCCTGTTTCTAATTGTGTATTTGGTTTTTATCTATAACGTAGGTGTACGCAAGCATTCTTCCTTACTAATATTGTCCAGATGTAAAGTTTGTGACTTTGTAGGTTTGTTGGTTACGGGTAACCTCTGCAATTATTCATCAGATTTCACAAATTCGTTTATTCATAATGGACTTTCGGAATGGAAATAGACTACCTACATTTTATACCGAATTTAGACTCGTCTCATTAACACAACGCAGGCGGAGCCGCGTGAACAGCTGTTGTGAATAGTCATATATAATATAGTATATGAATAGTCATATATAGAATAGTATCTAAAAACCTGTTTGAAATTATACGAATAATTTACCAAGAAAACAGGAGGCCATAAAGCGATCTCTGTGATCGTCTTAATTCATGAATGTATACGAGAACGGCTCAAAATACGTAGTAAACACGCCATAAAGGCGGCCTAAATGAAAAAGGGCGTTATTTGAAAACGTATAAACACATTTACTGCTCGTAATAAAAGGAAATGCGGATTCTAAAATGAATAATGTATTGGCTTCCATATTGACGATGGCAATAGTTGAAACCTGGTAAATTTTTCATCCCTACTGATCCCAATTTTCAGACATATTATAACGTAACGTTTCACTCACGTCTTCAAGGTCGAATATCGGTCGTCATGTTTCGAACCGATACCTACGTGGTTCTTCGTACGTGAGTGACCGTTTCATTATATTTTAATGCTCGCTGTCACATACTAACGTGTCGTAACAAGAGCTCGAAATACATTAACACTCGATTGGGAAGTGTAAGAACTACACACGCTTTGCTACGTCGGCAGTGTCACGATCCTCAGCAATAAGGGACCAATTGGGAGGAGGGGGAGTGTAAGAGACGAACCAAATTGAGGCCCACCGCTTCGCACGGATGCCGTTGCTAAGCTCACAACTCTAATATTTTACAAATAATAAACTACGAGTTGTCCTCGATATTCTGGCCTCATTCCTATATTGAGCAAGTGTGAATGGTCGCTCGTACTCCCTGTCTTAAGAATCCTAACTAAACGAAACGGCATGAGAGCAGAAGAGAGTAGGTGAGTACGCTACGTGCGCGTCGATTATCGATTTTGAAGAAGAATTTGCGAGTCTTGCCACTGTGCGGATGACCGCAAACTATCAGTATTGAGGTAAACACTACAATTGTCCTCTACTTAACATTAATTATGAATTTATAATTCTGCTTGGAAAGACTGGCGTATGAACACGTTTCCCGACCGCTGCAATATTCGGAACCAAATAATAACAATTTGGTTGGGCGCAGATTTTAATGCAGGGGATGAACGCAGATAAATTTGTGGAGATTTTTCAGTGGACGCGGCCAGACTGCGTAATTTGTTTGCTGAGTCCCTCGGAAGCGGAACAATGAATAAAATCATGTTTTACTACTAAGGTATAGGTACCTGGAGAACGTAAAATGGACGATTCAATTCGTTCCCGGGAATAAAGTCGGCAGAAAATTTTCGACAGTATAACTTGACGCCCTGGACACACCTCAAACTATTTTGTTATAGTAGGTAGGTAATTGTCAAGATAACACTTGTAATAGGTAGGGTGCATTTATACGGTAGGATAGGACGTTCCAAAACTATCTGGTGGGTCATACATGGGTTCTGGGTTCGAATCCCGGTAAGGGCAAATATTTGTGTGATGAGTATGGATATTTGTTTCTGAGTTTGGATGTTTTCTATGTATTTAAGTGTTTATATCTATTATATATATCGTCATCTAGTACCTATAACACAAGCCTTATTGAGCTTACTACAGGGCTAGTTCGATTTGTGTAAGAATGTCCCCTAATATTTATTTATTTATTATTTATTTATATTATTTATACATAAGGCTTGTTCACGAAAAAAAGTAGCCACTGTTGTATAATTCAACAGGTTTTCAATATGAAAGAACATTTCTTTAAAGAATTTAATTAAAAAGTAGGTGTCTTCATCTACCGTTTTGAGTGGCGTTATGGATATTTATATCAGCTGATATCCATTTTTGGGCTAACTTTCGAAATCTCTGGATTTTAGTCTTAGATTTTGTAATTTTTACGTTTGGGTAATAGAGGTTAATTTTTTTCCTTTACTCAAATAGATTACCGATGCTGTAAATGTTCCGCGAATATCTTTCCAGACTCTTAATTACCGTATGCAGGTCATAAATTGTTTTTCACATCTCATGCTCGAAAAGTGTGTCATATTAGGCTTAATAAGCGGGGCTAAAGTAGTACATTTAGCCCCTAGGGAAAATATGTATACATATTTATGATTTTTAACACAATGAATTTGACCAATCAAAACACTTCACCATATTAAATCCACCAATCACAACTCTTTCAAAAACATTTATCTTTGCTATCAACCAACCAGAATACCTACAGCTACATATTAAAATCGACCAATCAAACATCAGGTGTTTTTTAGTCCCTAATTCCAAATCCTTTAAATCCACCAATCACAACTCTATCAAAAAACATTTCTCTTTGCTATCAACCAACCAGAATACAGCTACATAATATTAAAATCGACCAATCAAACATCAGGTGTTTTTTAGTCCCTAATTCCAAATCATTAAAAAAGAAAACGCCTCACGCTAAATTGAACAATCTCTTCGCAGTGAAATTTGTTATTGATTGTGGATGGATAATCTTTGTTTTACTATTTTCTCGCAGTCGAAGTGAAAAGTAGAGTGTATAACTCGGGTCTAAAAGCCATATTACCCCTCGAATTATTTTCCCTCGCTTCGCTCAGGAAAATATCCATCTCGTGGTAATATGGCTTATTTTAGCCCCTTGTCATACAATCTACTATTAAATCATGCCAGAAGTAGACATATTTTTATGCATTCATTTTAGCTTTAAGCCTTAACTGGCAGTATGTAGGATTTCAGACCTTTTAAGGAAAAATTGATGGATTTTAGATTCTTACACATAAAAAACAATACTCAGTTGGCTATCTAATTGCGGTTTGAACTATCTAGACCTAAACTGGGTGACAGTGGGGACTTTGTTTTCGATGGCTACTTTTTCTCGTGAACAAGCCTTATTGAGTAAAAGAAAAGTCGTCCTGTGGTCAATAGTTAGAGCTTCCGTACTTATAAAAACCGGCCAGGTGCGAGTAGGACTGGCGCACCGAGGGTTCCGTACAAAACTGTAGGTAAATTATTAAAAATATTTGTATTATATGATGTAACTAAAAAACGGTTTTCGCATTTTTTCCTTTATCTGTGCTATAAGTCGTTGCTTCGTACCAAATTTCAAGATACTGAGTTCGCGGGAAGTACCCTGTAGGTTTTGATTCCCTTGCGAGTTTCGAAAATTTGCAGAAATTTACGGCATAAAGGGCTGTCTGTATCTTTTGATTGCGTTGGCTTAGAAGTTTGATTTTTTCTCAGCTTCAAGGGACAGTAGACTTGAGTATTTGATATAAATTTTAGCTTGATGTCTCCACGCGTTCCTGAGAAAAAGGGTCTTGACAGACTGACGGACGGACGGACAACAAAACTGCAAAGTGATCCTATAAGGGTTCCGTTGTTTCCTTTCGAGGTACGGGTAAGAGTCATACAGAGATTTAGGTTCGCGTCTACTACTACTTTAATATTAAAGTCCCATTTGAGTGTTACATATTTTGAGAGCCTTGCCCATTGATAGCACTGTTTCTTAGTGAAACAGGTAGGTGGACATATATGAGTAGCAGGGACTTAAAAAACTGAATATTATGCAATGACATACACTTTCGTACACTCAAAATTAAGGTAAGTAAAAGTAGATGTGATGAGGGAATTCTGAAATACACAATTACAGTGCTGTAAATTCATAAACATCTAAGACCCAGCTTTTTAAATGGTGCTAAGTTAGGTAATGTCACAAACTGTTCACAAATAAGCGTCAATAACCATTACCACGCCCCTAAAATTGAATTTACAGAAAACGTATGCATTAGTATTTTTTCATGCAAACATTTCAACTAACTACACAAATTCACGTTGAATCTTGCTAATAGGACTAATGAAGATGATATTGAATGATCCAGCGTTAAAGCCAAGCCGAAATAAACGCGTGAAATACCGCGCTAGCGCGAGCTCACCTAAGGAGCCCCAAATTGGCCATTAAGACCAACCTCGAGCAACAATTGGCCACACTTGCGAGTACAATAAAAGTTGAACGGCTCGCGCCGCGGGCCAGTCGAGCCGGCCCGGAAATCCATTCGCGAGCCTGCAGGCTCTAATTTCCGGGCTCAGGGCTCGGATAGACGGAGTGATTTCCGCGAACAAGAACGCGTGGGCTTTTTTGTAATTAGAGTTCCGGTCGGTCATTTGAAGTTCCTCATATTATCATCGTTAAGTATATAAAGTAATAAAACTAGATCATCGTAGACTGTAATAACGAGGGAGTTTTGATTCGGTTTAGTTCTTTTTCACACTTTGACTTGGCGATCTCTACGCAATGATTAAACGAACTTATTGTGAAGTTCTATCACAATTTAGCTCTGAAAAAAGTGTAGGTAAACGTTTTAATTTGATATCAATTAACTTAGTAATAAGATCCACAAACAGATGAAAGCCCCCAATCTCTCCTTACTTATACAATGACAAGGTACTTATATACACCGTGGGCCCGTTAAACCCGAAAGATTTTAACCACGCATTCCTGAGGTCAATTAAGAGCAAAACATGTTATATGAACCCCACTCAAATCCGGCTTAGTTTTGAAGATATTATAATTTTCATATAAACTATTTATTGTTATTACTAAAGTACATTAAGCTCTTTTGATTGCGATGTTGCCACCGATGTTGCCAAGTTTCGCGTTGCTATTGACATAAATCAAAGTGACAGCTACCACTCACTAAATTCATCGTTTTTTTGGAAAAATAAACTTTACCATTTTATTAAAAGGGATTCCAATAGATAAGATAAGATAAGATAAGATAATTTTTATTGTCAGAACTGTGTACATTGTGGTGAAAAAATTAATAATATAGCATCAACAGTTTGCCCATTTCGGACGTACAATATTCATGGCGTTAAATTTTTAAAATCATTATTCTGAAATAAATTTTCATCTAAAACAATATTAAAATATAATTCAATAATAAAAGTAGTGTTAAAATATTAATTCAAAAAAAATATTCATTTAAGTTATAATAAAACCATTTGCCTAAAAGCCACTCTTTGAGTTTTGTTTTGAATTGTGTTCCTTCCCAGTGGTTTGATTATTTCGAATTTAGAAGCGATAGTTATCCAATTTTTATTTACAAAGACCGAAAAAACCAGAAAAAATGACTCCTAATGACCTCAGGAATGCGTGGTTAAAATCTTTCGGGCCCACGGTGTATAGTGTGTAGGCGTTCATATGGTTTTACGTACTTACTACTTTAAAGGTTACATTAGGCAATTTTTTCTAAGAAAAAATTGGGTCTGCTTTGATCATTTAAAATGTAGTATAAAAGCTAATCCGTTCAAATACAGAGCAAGATTTGATATCAGTACATATACTGTATTACAAGGTGGTCTGATGACCTGAGGGGTAATCACGTAACGTTCCAAACGCGCGTCTGACAGTTAAATCTCAATCTAACTGTCATTTTTCCATATAAAATTGACGTTTAAATCTTACAGACGTTCGTAAGAAAAGATACGTGATCGACCCACTGGTAACGTGTAATAAGTCAACTCTGAAATCAAAGTTTATAACAGCTTTTTCATTTTGTGAAACAGACACATAAACATATAACTCTTTTTACAATGCACTCGCTCTGAAAATGCGCCTTTATATGGGACAACATTAACACGGGAAGACCTCTCTCTATGCCCGCATGGCGGTGCAGGCGGAGCGCGGGGCCGTGCGGGAATGGATTTCGGGCCAATATTCCCACATACGTGCGAGAATGTAGTTTTATGACAGTTAAAATTTCGCCTCTTGTTTATATTTTTTTTGTTTCCTTGCATAATACATTGTAAAATGTTGTGAAATGATGTTGTATGTGTCGATCAAAAACACCCCTGACGGTCGTGTTTTTGGTCATCGTCACTCGTTGGGAACTATCCCGCTCTTGTATCATAACTAACTATTATTGTTATTTATAGGTATCCACTTGACCACTATCTCACTTGATGATGAGGTCGAAGGTGTTACCTGCATACTTAGACAGTCCCTATTCACTCTCGTCTTGAAAAGATTCAATTATAAGTAGCTCTTTGCCGAAAGTGAGTTCCACTCTTTAGCTGTCCTCGCAAAAAAATTAAAGCAAAGCGCTTCTCACTTAGCTTCCACTGCACTGTTGAATTCAATGTGTTTTGAGTGCTCATTCTGAAGTGACATGTTAAGCTGGGCATTGACCACTGCTCCAACGAGCCAAATAGAGTAGCGTCGCCACAAAAGCGGTCCATTAATGTCAAAACTGTAGCGTTTAAAGATAGAGTTAGATAGCCATCGCGACGCGCTAACCGAATGGTAAGGTAGAAGTACTAGTGCCCGACGCGGTACTAGTACTCGACGAATATAATTTAACTAGCGAATAATAAACTAAGATTGATCACGACATCATTTTTAAGTTACTAAAGGTTAGTGACTTCAATATTTCTTATCACAATTTCAAGACAAATAACTTATTTATAAGTTATGAACATATTTGTTAAAACCAGCTGCCATCAATTGGGATAATGAGTTAAACCTCCAAGTCCCAATAAATGTCAGTCTGTCATTCATGACATTTGTACTGAAATGACATCTATTGGGACTGCCAGCATAACCGCCTGCCATTTACTCGTACATTCGGATTGATTACCTAATTCTTATATTATCAGGATTTTGTATAAGATCACCATATGAAACGAATTCCATATCAGTAACTTGAGTAAATACCTCGTCTCTCAAACCGTATGAAACTGTTTAATACATCTTAAATGAGCATAATATCGTGATTCAAATAAGTATTTTCTGTTGACATGTCGGGCACTAGTACTTCTACCTTACGATCGTGAATGTCGAAATTCAAGGTTGGAACAATATTTACACGTGGCGCATGGCTTATCAAAAAAGATAACCACCGTCGCAGGCCCTCTCAAGACGAAATCAAATGAATTACTCGCTGAAGGAATCTCGCCCTTATTTTCGGCTCTTGGAGCTGCAGTGGTTTTTTATTACTTCCCTAATTACGGCCTTGATGAATGAAACCACAGGGCTGCCTCACTGGCTCGGAGCCGCTTTATTTGATAAAGAGCTGAGAAAAATTAAATTAATTTTGAAGCTGAAAATACTTGGAATTATAATAACAGCCAGTATAATATTACTGTTTGTTTACTTCCGTTATGTTACCGTTTTTGAGGACGATCATTTGCAAATTAAATTGTTCCTATTTAAAAAGCTTCAAAAAAAAGAGTTTATCATCATACTTTCATACATACATACATATAATCACGCCTCTTTCCCAGAGACCACGGATCTCCATTTGCTACGATCCTGACAAACCACTTTCGCTTCACTCACCTTCATAACATTTCTCATACATGCTCGTCGGTTTAGGGTACTTTTGACCTGGCCTTTTTGTAACATTTCTCCAATTTGATCAGAGAAAGTTCGCCTAGGTCATCCCCTTCCAACTTGCCCTTCCACTCCTTTTATATACACTCTCTTCGTTAATCTTCTCTCATCCATCCTCTCTATACTTTCAATTGGACAAAATCCTCCTTTTTTTTACGATACTGGTTAGTCTAATCCTATTAGCCCCACAACTACAATTCAACTTATGAGTGACATTCCAACAAACGTAGAGCTATTAATAGAAGTGTGTCAGGATCTCCAATAGAATCGCTAGAATTAACCCATTCCCGGCCCGTGACGACACGTATGCGTCCCTACGCCGTAGTCGCTTTCCGCTACATACGAAGAAAACCACGGAATCGGCTACGAGCGTAGCTTCACTGCTAAGCTACTCGTAGCGCTACGCCGTTCGTAGCAGCTTAACACATGTCAAGAATTGCTACAAGCTACGGACCGATCGTAGCCGATCCCATGGTCGTCCCGCGAAGCGGCAGAAAAGAAGCAGGCGCCGCGCCGGTAGGCGGGTTCCTGGCAGAGAATGAGTTAACATCTTTACTGCAAGGAACCCGCGCCTAGCGGGCGCCTACGCCTTAGTTCCGCTACATACAAGGAAAACCACGGGATCGGTTACGAGCGTAGCGCGTAGCGATTCTTGGCAGTGAATGTGTTAATCTCCATAATGAAACGAAAATAACCCGTAGACCTCCGACGTTTGTGACGTAATTAGCACTAATTGCACGAATGGGTGTAACCAGTGACCGATTCACGCATCTGTCTTCTGAATAATTCAATCCTAATAGCTTGATGCAAAGTTACACGCAGCTTCCAAGGCCACGACAAGTTTTTATTCCTTATTGTCTGTTCCCTCGCGAGCTGAGAGGCAGAAATGCGAGGTGTCGTCGCCGGGGCACGTTTTAATCATCCCGTCGCGCATCGATAGCAGTGACGCCTCAATTTAGGCGCGGCGTGGCACGGACGGCGCATGGGGCTGAAGAAAGCGGGCTAGTGCCAACCCCTAATTATTCAATCAAATTAGGTGCCAAAGCGGATCCCAAGTTCCTTTAGGGTACAAAAAAGCGGGAAAACGCTAGGAGGATGAGTGTCAGGCTAGGGCTTGAGGCCTTATTTGATAAAAATCGGTTTAGCCTTTGACCACGTTCGGAGTATCTGGTGTGAAGACGTGAATATGTGATGTGTTCAGACATATCACAATGGACACATCGGCTCAGGGCCATGATCCGCTCTATGTCGTAGAGCTTTTGTGGTAAGTATGGGTTGATCATGAAAGTTTTTTGCTGATTGTCTATTTCCATGCAGGCTGAGAGGCAGAAATGCGAGGTGTCGTCGCCGGGGAATGTTTTAATCATCCCGTCGCGCATCGATAGCAGTGACGCCTCAATTTAGGCGCGGCGTGGCGCGGACGGCGCATGGGGCTGAAGAAAGCGGGCTAGTGCCAACCCCTAATTAATCAAATCAAATTAGGTGCCAAAGCGGACCCCAGGTTCCTTTAGGGTACAAAAAAGCGGGAAAACGCTAGGAGGATGAGTGTCAGGCTAGGGCTTGAGGCCTTATTTGATAAAAATCGGTTTAGCCTTTGACCACGTTCGGAGTATCTGGTGTGAAGTGACGCGGAATTATATGTAAGTGTGTAGATTTAAATTAAATAAGAAAGTGTGAAGACGTGTGTTCAGACACATCACAATGGACACATCGCCTCAGGGCCATGATCCGCTCTATGTCGTAGAGCTTTTGTGGTTTGTGGTAAGTATGGGTTGATCATGAAAATATTTTTTTTTGCTGATTGTCTATTCCCATGCCGGCTGAGAGAGGTAGGGATGCGAGGTGTCGTCGCCGGGGCACGTTTTAATCATTACGTCGCGTCGCAGTGAATTTAGGCGCATCGTTGCGCGGACGGCGCATGAGACTGAAGAGAGTGGACTGATAGCTTGGGCACCACTTTGAGCGGCGGACCATATATATGAGCAAGAGATCAGAACAATAGCATTATTATAATTTCGTAAAACATCGGAACAGTGATCGTGTTACTTGACGATTCAGCTTAGCGCAACAGTCAAACATATATCGGCGGTTGTCTTTTGCGGGCACGCCCATCCGGCGGCCACTTGCAAATGGTACCTACAGTACATACCATTTGCAAGCGGCCGCCAGATGGCGCGCCCGCAAAGACAATCGCTGTGGCCATTGCCAAAACTGCAATGAAAGATGGTGGTAGGGTCGTTCTTCTTTTTTACCGACAATGAACCGAGGTTTTTCTGTTTTTTTGGTTTTTGAACTATCGAAAATTGTGGTTTTGAAGTGCGATTTAAAAAAAAATGCATAGGTTTCTTCATTAGAACTAATTAAAGTTTCCTTTCTGGCCAATATAAATATTTATTTACGGTTGGTTTCTAAAAAAAAACATGTGACAAAGTGGACTCTTTCAGTGGGGACAACATTTTATTTTACCACTCTGTCACGGCATTCTACGAAGAAAAAAACATTTAAAAAAAATGCTAGATAGATAAACTAAAATATTAAATTAATACTAATTAATAAAATAATATGGACGTTCATTTTCGAACATTATAAAACCGTAAAATCATTACTCAAATGAGATGCCGTAGTAAGACGAAGGACAGGCTATTGTCGGTCGAAAAGAAGAACGACCCGGTAGCGCTTTTCAATTCGCACCGTTGCGAGGATGAGTGTTTCATAATGGATATATTACATAGGTAAACGAGCCATTTACCTTTGCTTTACAAATAATCTAAAGCCGTTTATGCTAATCGCTTCAACACCCGCTCTCGCCCGCAGCGCGCGCGCACCTTCGCTCCATCTTATAGCAGCTGCACAGTCCCTAGATTACTTTGCAATTGAAAACAAATAATAATAAATACGGCACGCTTCGCGCAACTCCCGGCAAATTGGAAAAGGGAAAAAACGCATTCAGTTCCGCGACTCTCAAGAAAATATTGGGAGATAGCAGATGTTCGAATATGAGTTTTATTTTCTTAAAGCACCGACTGCTACATTGTTTCCCAATCTGCCTCTGAATGCTGCGAAATTTCACTTTCACCAGGCGTTTTGATAAGAAAATATCTGTTACGTGTACATTCATTAGCATATTTGAAGTAAAAATGTGTGTGTATTAAGATTATGTAGGCAATGCGCAAAAAGCGTTTTTTCCTGCGTTTACTTTTCATCAAAATCGAAACAAACCATTTCAAATCCCATTTTAATATATAAGGTTATAAACTCCTAATTATTTGTACTATATTCAATAATAATGATATTGTATTAGGTATTATTTGTCCTAATTAGGTATATGTCCTTTTTTGCCTGAAACACAGGGTATCCTAGCTCAGGCACGTATTATTTGCCTCTAATAATAAGCTCCTAGTCTTTAGTAACTATGTACATTATGTTTTATCAATAAATTATTATTATTATTATTATATTATAATTAATACAAAGGCCTCTCACGTAGGTATTTGTTGGCGGTCGAAAACGCGTTCCAGAATTTGAGCCGTAATTTTTTTGTTATACCAATCCTGAATGAGACACATTTCTCGGTGGCAAATGGGCAAATGGCCCGCCTGGATGGTAAACACCACAGCCATAAAATGCCCATCGACATCATGACATTCCTCTTAAAGTATATGAAGACTCGCTGTGTTAAAATACCTAAATACCTGCCTTTTGTCCTGACAAAAGGCAGGTATTGCCATATTTAAGCAAACATGTTAATTTTCCCTGGCTGTTAACTTAGATTTTTTTTAAATCATATCAAAGAATCCTTTCCGAATTAGGTTTTTTTATAGCAATAGTGAAAAGTTAACGATTACAGAAAAAAAATGCAGGCTCAGATATAAAACATTCACTATACAACTAGTTTCGAAACAAAAGTATGCAAAATCATTCTTTGTAAAATAAGTTACACCAAACGTCAGCCGAGCCATCATTATGTAATAACTATTATAAGACAGTCTTGTGTCAACATTGCCCGCGATATCCCATTCCCGGCACGTGCTACGACGGATGGGCCACAAGCCTCGCATACAGATGCCGTGACGTCAGGCCCCGTCCGGCTCGGATCTCGGATTACCGCCCGTGTTTTGTCCACGTCCATATTTCGCGTAAGCCGCGAAAGAGTAATGCTGCTCATTTCTTTGCTGGCTTTAGTATTTGGTTTATTATTTGCGGAGTATTTTTGGCTGCATGGTAGGGTTTTGGCCGGTAAGATGTTGCCATGGTGACTAGTTGTTAGGTTGTAATAGGAATAAATTATACATCATGATCAAATTATACAACTTCCCAAACGAACACTGATAAGCCCAAGTTTACCAGAAGCACAGATAAGCTCAAAACTACTTTTTACAGACTAGTAAAAGCGAAAAAGTCGTTCTTGGGAAATTGTATATGTCGTTGCATGAGGTCGAGCTTGGTCTTGGTCATCCATTTGTGATTATTTCATGAAACCACACAATCACTGTACATTATTTTAATACAATTGGACAATTATTATTCAAAATACAATGTCTACTGCATTAAATGTCTTTGTCACTAAATCACTAATGAGTCTGCACAATAATTCAATTAACCACTCCTTGAATAATTCCAACACAAGGGCAGTACCAAACGTGAGACAGTGCCAAGATATACGAATACGACCCGCTAACAGCTTGCACTCGTCCATATGTGCGCCTTGCCTCGATGCAATCGGGGACTAACTTTCTCACTCTCTCAGCGGGGACAACCTGATTCTGTCAAGTATCATTCCTATACGTGACACCCATCACCTTAAGTTGAACCTCGAATAATGCTAAATTTCGAAAACACATTACCGAACTTCATCATATCAGCCGAAAGACGTCCACTGCTGGACATAGGCCTCCCCTAGAGAGTGCCAAATTGACCAGTCCTGCGCCACCCGCATCCAGCGGATTCCCGCGACCTTTACCAGGTCATCAGTCCACCTTGTGGGGGGCCTACCCACGCCGGGCCTTCCGGTATCTACGCGCATTGGTTCTACGTGCAATGTGCCACGCCCACTGCCACTTAAGTTTAGCAATTCGGAGGGCTACCGAACTTACTGACTCTAAATTCAAATCTATCGTAAAACAGAAACTTATTTCAAAAGCATAATATTAAAATATAAGCAAGTGACGTAGTAAGTGTTGTGTGTAACCCGGCAATGAACAATGCTGAAGAAAATGAGGGTAGATTCACGCCTTCTGCGCTGACCCCGCCTGCGCCTGCGCAAACCAGCCGAGCGAGCAGGGCGCGGGCCCGCAGTGCTAAACGCGCCGGCAACGCGTGTGCTCATGACTAAGAACCGCGAATCGGTTCGAAACATGTCGAGCGATATTTGACATTAAATACGTGAGTGACCAGTTTTCATTATATTTTAATATGTCTGATTCTCACGGGAGTTTTCTATATAAAAAAGCATAACATAAAATTAACGATTACCTACATCATGGATTAACTTAACGATTACATCATCTTATTTGCCAGTGATAAAGTCCTGCACGAGAAATCTATCGCAAAATAAATAAATAGGCTTTCTACTGTACTATAGCAATAGCAATGTAATTTTATAACTGTGATACTGAAATTATAAGTAAGTTACGAGTTTTTAACACCGGTTCTTCTCGAGGCGGAGGTTTTGTTTCCAAAGCGATGGTAGTTTATCTACATTCATAGATGCATGTAACTTTAGTTAACCGGTGTAAGCGTGATCTCCAATCACATGAAGTTGTTGTAAGTTTCACGATAAGTTATACTGGAGTGAGTTGAGAGCTAATCCCTAACAGGTTGTGAATTGCATCTACCTACCTGTACATATTAGCATGAGGAACAGTGAGAATCTAGTGCTACTTCCCTATATAAAATAATTATTAGTTAACCTTACCTCCTATGATTGCTCTTTTTATGTATTGAAGGTTATAACTGTTCACGAATGCGGTGTCGATACAAACCCGATAGGATTTAAGGACACTTTTCTGTGTTACGAAATGTATTTTTTTTTTGATAAATGTATTAAATAGAAAATATATATATACCTATATTGAAGAATAAAAAGCTTTGACTTTAACAATGACATTACGCGGGGTACGACGATTTATTATGTCAATCGTTATTCTCTGATTTAAGTGAAATAAAAAAAATACAAAAAAGCCGACTGCTGTTTTACAAATAGGAAACAAATGGTATTAAATATACCTAGTACCCATAACACAGGCCTTTTTGAGTTTACTATGGGACTGGTTTGATTTGTGTAAGATTGTACCTGTAATATTCCTATATCCAATGATGTAATATAAAAAAGAGGTAGATATGTTGTCTATACGAAATTCCGTGTTTAAAAATGGCCACCAAATCTGACAGCTAACGTTTCCATTGACGTCTCGAAACTGAGGCAAACTGTGCCAATTGACTCAATTTTAGTGTGCCATTTTTCGAGCGCGTATAACCTATCTACCTCTTTTTATATTACATCATTGCCTATATCAAACAACAATGCAATCTCTCCCTAGCTTACCGCCTACGCCTGTATTTCGACCTCGCGGGCAAGGAAAGTATTATTAGCGACTTGACAATTACCCGGTAGCCTCTAGTAAACATAGCGACCAGTTACCGAAAAAATGCCCGATAATCCACAAAAGTCGGTGCCTTAACTTTGCAGAAAGAAATGTAAAAAGTTCTCTCATTATAACAGAATTAGGGTCGCGGGTTCAGAACATTTGAAAAGGGAACGCAAACGCCTTATGACGAATCCAGATTGTCTATTCACAAAGAAAATAGCCTTGCGTGTGACGACTTGTATAATTTGACACCGAGATCCAGAAAATCATTGCTTTGGGAGTCAAAATCATACTGGTTTGTTTGTGGCGAAGTTATCGATTGTGAACAAAATTCTCGAAACTACTTTATTTAACGCTATTTTAGCCAATTCAGGGAATTAGGCAGGTACAGGTTGCCATTTCGGGTAATACTGGTTGTGGACCGTTATAACTTAATTTGACCTTGGTACAACACGAAGAGTTGATAATTATACGTGATCATCATCGTCATCATCAACGTATACGCCCCACTGCTGGATACAAACTTCGCCAATATATGTTGGAAACATCATATCTGTGTGTTTGTGTGTGGCAACGTAGCTCCCAAACGGATGAATCAATTTGAATGCATTTTTTTTTAAATCCGAAGTCTTGTCTGTCGATATGTTTCCTATGTTTGATGTGTCGAGGATGTTCTAGAATTATCAAAACATATTACAATGAAGGTAAACTAAAAGAGAACTATGAACTAGACTTATAAACTAAATATAAAATACCCCACCCAGTTCACCCGCTTGAGGCATGGACCCTAGGACGCTTGCTGCATTGCCTGTTCTAGAATTGTAGTTATGCAGCTATTCTAATATATCGTTTTTAGACAAAACGGTACGATCGAGGTCCAGATTTAAGCCAGAACCGATTTTGTACGAAAAAATAATTATGCCTAAAAATAAAAATAAATCGGTTAAAAAATACTATTATTACTGAGAATTCGGTCATGAGATATTAGACATTATAAAAATTCAGGAAACTGACATTAGGGCTAATGAATAAATAGGAAAAATGAAAATTCGGGTTTGCGATTTTAGGGTTCACGAACTATTTACTAGGGGTTAGTGAAATTAGGTATGTAATTCGAGTAATTAGATCTCTTCCCCGAAATCTCTAATTCCGCGTAGCAAACTTTCCATTCGCATTTTTCCCCACTCTAACTTTTACCCATTCTCCTTTTTTATCATTCATAAATAATGACAGTGTCATACTCAAACTCAAACTCAAACTCAAAATGATCTTTATTCAAGTAGGCCTAGTAACAAGCACTTTCAAATCGTCAGTTAATTTTTTTGAGTAATTTTTAAACATAAAGAATAAAATATATATGATAAAAAAATTGTATAAAAAATACTAGTAGAACATTTCTAGAAAAACAATCTAATGTCAAAAAACAAAATATTACGAAAATAATAGATTAAAAATTCAGTCAAAATTAGTTCCATGGAGTTTTATCATTCATGTAGTCTTGTGTGCTATAATAAGCTTTCGAGATAAGTTTACGCTTCACATAGTTCTTGAATTTATTAATAGATAACTCAGTTAAGTTTCCTGGAAGTTTGTTATAAAACCTTACACAATTACCCATGAATGATTTTTTAATTTTTTGGAGCCGAGTGGTGGGCACCGCGAGCTTATGCTTATTTCTAGTATTAATATTATGTATGTCACAGTTTTTCCTAAAATTGGCAATGTTTTTATGTACATACAGAAGGTTTTCATAGATATATTGACAATGTAATGTCATTATATTAATATTTTTAAACTTATCTCTAAGTGAGTCTCTATGGTTCAATTTATATATCGCCCGAATAGCCCGTTTCTGCAAAACAAAAATCGAATGAATCTCTGAAGCACTGCCCCACAATAAAATACCATATGACATAATGCTATGGAAGTAGCTGAAATATACTAATCGAGCTGTTTTCACGTCTGTTAATTGACGGATCTTGCTCACTGCAAATGCTGCAGAACTCAGTCTATTCGAGAGATTAGCAATATGGGGACCCCATTGGAGCTTAGAATCTAGCGTTAAACCAAGAAAAACTGTACTATCAACTAGTTCCAATTCCTCATCCTTCACAAAGACACTCCCTTGCTCGTGCTTAACGTGATTCGTGACAAATTTAATACATTTAGTCTTTTTCTCATTTAACAATAAATTATTAACATTAAACCAATTTACTACTTTAGAAATAGCATTGTTTACATCATTGCAAGTTTGTTGCTGTCTTATGAGTTTGAAAATAAGTGAGGTGTCATCTGCAAACAATACTATATCATGGTGGGTCTTTACGAGGTATGGCAAGTCATTTATGTAGATAAGGAACAAGAAAGGCCCCAATATTGATCCCTGCGGTACACCCATCGAGACCAATGACCCCGGTGATCGCTGTCCATTAACTTCGACCCTTTGTATTCTACCATGTAAGTAAGACTTAAGTAAATTCAGTGCTGATCCTCTGACTCCATAGTAGTCGAGTTTCCTGATCAATGTTTCATGACAAACGCAGTCGAAAGCCTTGGATAAATCACAGAAGATACCTAAAGCATCTCGTGATTCCTCCCAGGCATCGAAAATGTTTTTAATTAGCTCGACACCAGCGTCGGTTGTCGAGCGACCCCGGGTAAATCCAAATTGCATGTTATGCATCAAATTGTTTATATTAAAATGTTTTATTAATTGCGACAGAACTAATTTTTCAAAAATTTTGCTAAATGTTGGGAGCACAGATATTGGTCTGAAGTTAGTGGGGTCAGTAGTGCTACCTGATTTAAATAACGGAGTGATTTTACTATGTTTCATTAGATCAGGAAACTCACCGCAATCGACACTGTTGTTAAATATAACTGCCAACTCAGGCGCTATGATTTCTATAATGGATTTGATTGTATGAACAGAAACTCCCCAGAGGTCACAAGTTTTTTTGACATTAATTGATTTAAACGCCTATTAGCGTACTTATCTGATCCTTTTGTTTATCATTCGCGAATATTACCAGAATCATAATTTCCTAATAGCGTACTTATCCGATCCTTTTGTTTATAATTCACTTCGGGACGACCCCTTCGGGCCGTTTCGGAGCCAGCTTTCGGAGCCAGCTACCGTATGGGAATTTAAGGTTAGGTTCGTTAGGTATCTTCAGATTCCTCGACCTCCTATTAATGTATGGTCTCTTGGTATTCCGACAGTTTTGACGGAGCCCCGCTCTGCGGGGCTCCTATTTCTGGTCTGTTTGCTCTTCGGGCATCTGAAGATACCTAACGAACCTAACCTACTAAGAAGTCAAATATGAACAGTGAAAAAGAAGCGACTGGAAAACTTTTCCTATAGAAAAAATATCGTTTAAGAATTAGAAATATTGTGATAAATATCGTTTGGCCATATTTGAGAATGAGGAAGCAAGCAAATGAGAAAAAAAAGTGGCGGGTAGAAGTTAGAGTGGAGAAAAATGCGGATGGAAAGTTTGCTACGTCAAATTAACGATTTCGGGGAAGAGATCTAATCACTCTGTAATTCTTAGGGCTAACGGAGGGGAACCATAAAAACCCTGTAGTATCTCTTTTCGTATATTTTATATCTAAAATGGAAATAAAACGTCATCAAGATAGGTACAAAAGTTTTTAAGTTATCTGCCGTGAAATTTCTACGAAGGTGAGGTTTTATTCACTACTTGACATTTTTTGTTCATGGTGCCATTTGAACCAGTTTTCTGAGTGGATCAAATGTTTGTATAGGACTAACTACATTCAGAGCACTTTTTTCGAAACCCTTACAGTTTCCCATTGCTGGGCAAAGGCCCCCCTCTCGACTACCACTCGTCCCGTCTTTGAGCAATCTCTAGCCAATCGTTGCGAAATGTGTCCAGGTCACCCGCGACCTCCGTCTCGGCCTGCCACGTCGTCGCCACTCATCGTTTGACACCCATTGCACTCCATGGCTATTTTGGTCCACCTCTGTGGATACATGCGGCAGACGTGGCCAGTCCAGAGCACATACAAAGACAAAAACTAGGGTCAAAGGTTGACTCTCGCTGGCCGCAGCCGGAAAGGCTCAATACAACTTCACATAGTGTTATGACATCAAAGTACGTAAATTGCTGTTTTGGTCGTGAAATTCCGCTATTATGTTAGCTACTTTCGAGTCTATCTTATTACGATTTTAATTCTATTTTGTAATTTACACTTTATTGCAATAATCAGATGGTTTATTATCAATATAGCAACACTACGTTATATGTTTTAATACGAGGAAAATACCAAATTGAAAAGTAATCTGCTTGACGTGTGGTGCAGAGCTGCATCCGCGGAAAGGAGGAAAATATTGGAGAGGTTATATTATCTAGTTCCGGACTTGTAGGCATACCTACGTGGCTCTAATAACCAGTATCTTAAATTAAAAAAGCGCTTCGCTTGAGGGTTTGATCATAGTATAAGTTGAGTCAAACCTAAGGTCTCGTTTAAGGCCTTTACACACATTGAAATTTAACACTACAACAAGTTGCTATAATTACATATACTGGGTGTTTTCGGGGTCATGACCAATTACGAATAAGATGGTCAATACTGAATAACATTTCCATGACCAACTACTAAAGTGCCAAAAAAAACAGCTATTCCATACATTTCATTCCGGATCATTACCAAATACGTGGACGTTAAGTATTTTTTGAGGGCTTATTAGGGCCATACAAACTTGCTTCACCTTTTTATAACATCAGTAAAGACACAATTACAAAAGACTTTGAGGTCAATTTCAAAATGAGATCGCTTCACAGAAAACTGTAATTTGATAAACAGATACTGACTCAGGTTAATCAGAAACCAGTTTAGGAAGGCAGTCAATCACTGAATCTGAGGAACTGTATACTGCGCTAACGACGTGACCACGTTGTTTGAGGCGGCAAACAAGCACGCGGCGGGCAATTAGTCGTGGGGGTCACAGGGCGCACGCCCTTTAATCAAGCTTGGGTTGATTGTACCGGGCTACTCCGAATTGACTACCTTGGCAAACTCGCTGCTATGAGTATATCATACTGTCTCGACGGGGCCGGTATTCAACTTGCTAAATGGCGATGTATCTCGGTCATATTCTGTTGGCGCCGATGCCGGTGCCATATGGATGTACACTCGACGCCTTAAATAAAACTTCAATGAAAAGTTTACTGCTGTGTAAATTTCCTAAAGGCCCTGGGTACAAAAATAGTTTTGGCTGAAAGATAAATGTGCAGAAGTAGTATTACCTATATGGTATGGTATATAAAAGGTAAGTGACTAGTAAGATTTAACTTATTCAAGTAAACGAATTTAGGTAGGGATAAAACTTAGGTATGTTTAACGCTATATGTTTTACATGTCTCTGATATTCTGATTTTGATAGACAAACCCATAAATATTAAAACATAACGGATGTTTCTGATATGTCACATTTTGAAAGTCGATCGCATCACTACGGCGTTTACCTTTATATTAGAGATTAGAACGCCGACTGGTTATGGCAATAAACTCGTATTGTACTCAATCTAAAAGGTTAGTAGTAGTTCGTGTTAATAAAAATAATTACCTACCTATACCGTTTTAACGATTTTTGAATAAATAATTTATATTTAAAGATGGCTAATACACATTTTATTATGACTGTGATTGTTACCTAGGTACTAATCCCGAGCATTCTGAAGTCAGATACAGTTATATTTAACCGTAAGCTATGTATGACGATGGTATTAATAGTTTTACTAGTAGGTACCTAGCTTTAGAAATTTATCTCGCCATGTCTTAAGTACAACTTGAACGAGAATTCCAGGTAAGTTTAAGAGACGAGTAACACTTCAATAGCTGTTTGTGTAGCGCAATATCGTACTTAAGTACCTAACAGAGTGAATACGATAGATGCTCCATCAAATGGTTTCCTGCAACTATTCTCAGACAGAATTTAGATAATAAATTTTGACGGTGTCTAGACCAATAACTACGAAACCAGACCCTTTAGAAACACTCACGCTTGGAGATAAAAGAACGCTTGATAAAAAGTCTGCTTCTAGTGAGATAGCATTCTATCCTATAAATTATAGTTGCGAGGCGCAACATAAAAGACACATCTCGCGCAAAAACACTCGTAACATTTCCCGAGCCGAGTATTCCTTTATAATAAAAATATACATATATAAAACATAACCGAAGGTCTCAGAGATATCTGATTATAGGATTGGGTCCCCATCACATTATGATAATGGATACTTCTGAGACGGCTGGCGATAGAAATAGATTGATTTCCAATTTTTAGCAGGCCGTGGCTCCGGGCGGGCGAGGCTGATTGATTTTAGGTTATTGATGCTGTTACTATAGGTTTACGACAATTATTTACATAAAATGGCGGACTTGCACGCTCGTTAACCCAGATACAGCTTCCGAAGACGGACCTTCTAAAAAGACAATCAAACACACTTAATCTTGGCATTCACCTACTCCAGGCAAAATACGGTTTCGAAAAACATTAATTTATAATAGCGTTTTTAGGGTTCCGTAGCCAAAATGGCAAAAACGGAACCCTTATAGTTTCGTCATGTCCGTCTGTCCGTCTGTCCGTCTGTCCGTCTGTCCGTCTGTCCGTCTGTCCGTATGTCACAGGCATTTTACTCGAAAACTATAAGGTGTATTTGAATAAAATTTTGAGGATAGGTGTATTTTGTTAGCCGCTACATAGTTTTGTAATTAAAATAACAAAAAAAAATTTTTTTAGGGGTGCACTCCATACATAAAACTAAAAGTCAAATTTTTTTTTTTCATTGTGACCCCCCGTGTGGCACATCAATCGATAGGCCTTTCAAAATAAATATAAGGTTTCTTAGCATTTTTTTTGATTAAGTGAATAGGGTCGGAGATAATCGCCCCGAAAGTCACTAAAATTCTGTCCCCCCCCCTCTAATTTTTGAACGGTGTATTTTAAAAATATGGAAAAATTCATGGACATAGGGCTTATTAATTTCATTCACCGAAAATTGTTTTGAACAAGATCGGTTCAGAGGTTTTCGAGATTTTGCTGAAAAACTGCCTTCCTCAAAGAAAAGGACGTAAGTGCCGTAAAATTTCTGTGACGATACGACCTTTTTAATAGGCACGGAACCCTTCGTTTTGCGTGGTCCGACACGCACTTGGCCGGTTTTTTTATGTTTATTTCATTCTAAAACATTATTCTAAGATGCTTTATTCAAGAATCCAACAAACTTTCCACCCGGAAGTAATTATATAGATTTAAATTAAACATTCATTGTCTTTTTTATTTTATTTATAATGAATATTTTAAAGCCATGAACCTAAATAAAGATAAAAAAATATTAATATTTATCCGGACTTTTTAGGAGCTCATTAAATATTGATTTTTTGTTGGATTTTGCCTCTAGGTAACTATTTAATTGATAATATATCCGTTACATTAAAAAAATTAGCTATTATAAATTATTTCCAAATATGTCATTTTTTCCATACAAGTTGTCAGTTCATTGCCTGGACTATATCTCGGCGCCAAAATCTGAATATTTATTCTACAAATTGGCCTCAAGCACAGAACAGTATAATAAGTATTACATCCACAAAGGCACTTTGTTGGATGTAACATTACTGTCAGTTGCTCGTGGTCGTGTGTGTTGTTTCGTCGTTCATTAGTGCGTCATTTGTGTCGGCGACAAATGGATGGACGTTGACTTAGACGTTGATGTTCAACGTTGAATTTTGACATTCACTACCGTTCCATGCGAGTGACTTGTTTTTGCCTTGTTTGGCCTCATATATTATGTCGTCAATTAGTACCCATAGAACAAGCTTTGCTTAATTTAGAACTAGGTCAATTGGTGTAAAATTGATCCTAAAAAAATCAAGTGAATCTGACCACTTGAAGTGGATGAAAATTAACTTGAAGATGTCATCACAGTTCTTATAAAAGTGAAATTAATTAGTTTCAAAAAATAACCGTAAACGCAATAATGCTCTTTCATTTGTTTTATCTCAACCCTCTATTACAAAATGTAAAGCATACAACACCTTCTACTAGCAACATTAACTTATCGGCAAAATGGCCACTGACCAAGTAGAGATATTGGCAACTATCCATCACTAGGGCACTGAAGGAGATAATTTGACGAATGGCTCGACGATAATTGAACCCCATTACCTGATGAGAGTCCAGCGAGAGATTCCTCTCTTAACGGCCTCACCTTTTTTATGGATTGACAGCTGTATTGGGTGCTCGTTTAATTATTTTTCTTTGAAAGGGACAGATGGAGCTGGAAAGCCATACCTACATGAATTGGTGCGTGTGTCTACTGCTTTCTGGTTTTTATTATAATAGATTAAGAGTGAACACAACATAAATTATAGTAGGTACCTACCGCACGGTCAGCATATAAATCTGAAATAGCAAATAGTTCAATTGCTTCCAATTTAAAATGTTTATCTTCTTCTTCAAAAATGAAAATGTATTGAATTAAAAACGTCAACATCACAATTTACGCGTGTGTACCTGTACCTGACTGAACGCAATTATATTGACAAATATTGATTTAGACGTTTATTTGACTACAAAGATTTGCTTAAGGCGGAGAAGGAGCATTTTAAAAGTTGAAAAATTTATATTTAGATCACGGAAGGAACACAAAATACATTTCATTTGGCTTCAGAGTTAAGCCGAATTTAATAACCAAAGGCACGATCTTAAAAAGCTCGTATCCAGCAATATCCTAATGACCAAAGCGTCTTAAAGGGGATCCATCAACCCTTATTTAGAATCTCGGAAATTCTGTCAATATTTCGTTGAAATCTCAATAAGGATGTCCCTTTAACCCCCCGGCAATTAGGTCGGGTCCTATCTGAAGTAATTTTCCGCGACACTTGGCTTAATTAGATCAAACGCCGGGTCGCCATGGACGCGGTCATGATAACATGACCATATGTGAACCGTCACAGACTAGGGGCGAGGGTGACATGCGTTATGGTAGTTTGTCAACTGTTTGTAGATGTGGAGTAACTGAGCATTTCTAGAACAGTTTTTGCCAATTAAGGACGTTTATTAAGGCATTACTTTTTTCCTCCTTTGTTATATTATCTTTTTCGTAATTTTGTACCGTAAATCCGGATTACTTTGGCCCTGGAGGGTAACTTTGACTTTCGCGAATTACTTACTCCGTTCACCGTTTTTTAGGGTTCCGTAGTCAAAATGGTAAAAACGGAACCCTTATATTTTCGTCATGTCCGCCTGTCCGTCTGTCCGTATGTCACAGGCATTTTACTCGAAAACTATAAGGTGTATTTGAATAAAATTTTGATGATGGTGTATTTTGTTAGCCGCTACATAGTTTTGTAATTAAATGACTAAAAAATATATATATAACACTGAAAGACAAATTTTTTTTTTCATTGTAAGCCCACGTCTGCACATCAATCGATAGGCCTTTCAAATATATTATAAGGTTTCACAGCATTTTTTTTTATTAAGTTAATAGAGTCGGAGATAATCGCCCCGAAAGTCACTAAAATTGTGTCCCCCCCTCTAACTTTTGAACGGTGTATTTTAAAAATATGAAAAAAATCATAGACATATTAAATTCTTTCACCGATAATTATGTTGAAAAAGATGGGTCAAACGTTTACGAGATATTGCTGAAAAACTGCCTTTCTTAAAGAAAAGGACGTAAGTATCTTAAGATTTCTGTGTCGATACGACCCTTTTAATAGGCACGGAACCCTACGTTGTGCGTGGTCCGACACGCACTTGGTCGGTTTTTTATGATTTAAAGTTTGGATGTTTGTTACTAAACTGAAATGATATCGACTACCGTAGGTTCAAAGGGCGTAAGGGACAAATTGGCGAAAATGAGTTATGAATGCAGTTATATTCAGTTTTTTTCTCTCTATCGATTGGTGTATATAACGTCTCGATAGCTTTAAAAAAGTGTCCGTTACGACAATGAAAAAAGGTGCTTTTGCACCCGTTTTTGTAATATATTTTGCTGTATCAACTAAAATAAAAAATATTTGTGGCACATTTTGACGTAACTCTCACTTTATCTACGTTACAGCATTTTGCACATATACAATCATTAATGCATTTTGGCGTAACTCCCACTTAATGTACGTTACAGCATTTTGCACATATATAATCATTGATGCATTTTGGCGTAACTCTCATTTTATGTACGATACACCCTTTTACATCCCCGATCTTAATAAATAATTAAACTACAAGAAAACCTTTGTTTCACTTATTCATACAAACTTCCTGTAATCCTCAATGCAATATCAGCAAATCCCCAGTGCAAGTCACTAGTTACATAGCTGAGACATGGCTATTTTTACGTCAAGTTGACATTTAGAAAGATTTTTTTGGTACGATACGACCTTCTGACATATTGGTTACACGGAAACATTGTGAAGTAAGGGACAAGTGTATTCAATTTTGGTACGATACGACCTTCTGACATATTGGTTAAACGGAAACATTGTGAAGTAAGGGACAAGTGTATTCAAAAACGGGTTTTTTTTTGTCGTAATTGACACACAACTTTGTAATTAAGAATCGTGTGCTAAATCCATTTACATGATCTAAAAGAACTTAAAAAACAGTAAATAAGTCACTAACAAACATGTTAATGTGTAAAGGAACAAAAAAGTTACGATTTTTTTTCTCGAATCGAAACAGTTTTTTGGCTCTCCTGAAAAATGACGATTTGTCCCTTACGCCCTTTCAACCTACGGTAGTCGATATATTGTGTTCTGTTTTGAAAAAATGATACCTCGCCGAGTTTACGCCGGTTCCTCTCGAGGCAGAGGTTTTCTTTCCGAACAGGTGGTAGTTTATCAACATCCATAGGTGCATGTAGTTAATATGCCTAAATTGAAGAATAAATCACTTTGACTTTGAAAGAAAAAAAATGCCTGAACGGATTAAATATGAATTTTAGTATACAAATATAGTACTATAAATATAGCCTGAATTCACATTAATATAATACTTTGTATCCCAATAAAAGTCCAACAAAGGAAGTCGAGTCGACGCGAACAAAGTCGCGGGAAAAATCTAGTATTTATAATATATTCGAACGAGCAAAGTTATCGCGTTTCAGTGAAAATTGACAACATTACATAACTTTTAGCCCTCAGTTCAATTAGCTCATTGTATTCTACTCAAAAAGAGGAACACGCTGATAATGTTATATTTTCCGTATGATTTATATTCAATTATTAAGGATTTTTTTTAAATGCATTCAAAGCAAATCCAATTCTACTGCAGAATTAGCACCTTGCTTTAGTCCCGTTTCGACGAAAACGTTTAAAAAGTTTAAATGTCATTTTCGGGCATGGGCGGGTTACATTGACGTCATCTAGACAATGTTTGTTAGGGTTCCGTAGCCAAAATGGCAAAAACGGAACCCTTATAGTTTCGTCATGTCCGTCTGTCCGTCTGTCCGTCTGTCCGTCTGTCCGTATGTCACAGGCATTTTACTCGAAAACTATAAGGTGTATTTAAATAAAATTTTGAGGATAGGTGTATTTTGTTAGCCGCTACATAGTTTTGTAATTAAAATGACAAAAAAAAATTTTTTTAGGGGTGCACTCCATACATAAAACTAAAAGTCAATTTTTTTTTTTCATTGTGACCCCCCCGTGTGGCACATCAATCGATAGGCCTTTCAAAATAAATATAAGGTTTCTTAGCATTTTTTTTTGATTTAGTGAATAGGGTCGGAGATAATCGCCCCGAAAGTCACTAAAATTCTGTCCCCCCCCTCTAATTTTTGAACGGTGTGTTTTAAAAATATGGAAAAATTCATGGACATAGGGCTTATTAATTTCATTCACCGAAAATTGTTTTGAACAAGATCGGTTCAGAGGTTTTCGAGATATTGCTGAAAAACTGCCTTCCTCAAAGAAAAGGACGTAAGTGCCGTAAAATTTCTGTGACGATACGACCTTTTTAATAGGCACGGAACCCTTGGTTTTGCGTGGTCCGACACGAACTTGGCCGGTTTTTTTTTAATTTGGTATATGTAAACAAGACTAAAGCAAGGTGCCCATTCTGCAGTAGAATTGGATTTACTAGGGGGGAGCTTTAAAAATTCGTTAAAAATTGAACATCTGGAAATATGAAACTACCAGCGTGTTCCTCTTTTCGAGTAGAATACAAGGAGCTAGTCAAATCATGGACTTAGAATTATGAAATGTTGTCAATTACTCGGTACCCGCTGTACATTACGGTTAAAATTACTCGGTACCTACCCGCTGTTATAGTGAAAATTACTATTATGAATAGGCTAGTCAGCTGCCAGTCGCATCCAAAATCAAGAGTACTTGTCCTCCAGCGATCCAAACTAACCCTAAAGCGACTACATTATGCAGATGCATGCTAATCGGTGGCACATTAACTGTAGTGAGACAATTCTTGCGATAAATAACACATTTCATTGCTATTTGCATTTGTTGCTAAGGCGGAAATTGCTTGCTAAATGTAACGCGGCAGATCCAGGAAAGATGACGGAGGAGGTAACGAACATGTTGATGGAGATGCGATGATGACGGAGCGTATGTGTTAATGAACATATTACCTCCTGCGTCGTACATATTGCCTCCACGGCCGCGATTAATTGAAACATGTATTGAGGAAGCTGTCCACTTCTTGTCTTTCGAGTAAAACCAATCTTAAACTGAACGCGCATCCAACGAACTCCGAATCACTCGTTGGTTCCATCGAAAGATCAGAGCTGGTGGCATTGCCAGCATTATGCTAAGATGGAATCGTTTGGTGACAATACAATATGTCTAATAATTTTTCTTATTCTTTTTCAATGGATTTACGTAATTTAAAAGAAAATTAGGCGTTGTTGTTATGATCACTAAATATTAATTTAGTAGAACACACTATTAGTTATTTATTTATAATAGCTTTTGCCCGCGTTCACTCACTAAACGCGTTAAAGTCTAAGGCCCATATACAAACAAATGGACAACGTACAAAACAATAATACAATAATAATGGAGAGGAACAAATGTGTGTATGGGAGCAACTACAATTAAAGAACATTAAATACCCAAAAAATTGAGTCAAAGACGTTTCATACTGATTGACATAAAAGTATGACGTCACATTTTGCTATTTGAACTAATCTAATCAAGTAAGTTTCTGTTTCTGTCGTAAAATACTGCGTTTCGGTCCATAGTTGTCGTACAAAAAAAAGCGTGAGGATTCTATTGGTAGTTTTTAATTTACCCTTGGACAATGAAAAAATAATGCATAAATTTTCTAAACTTTCAAGGTCCATATCTTTTTTTAAATTTTAAGTATATTTTGTAATTTATACTTTATTACAATAATTTGATGGTTTACTATCCATTTAGCAACACTACGTTATCAATTTCAAATAAATAATCTGACCTACTCAGAAAAAGCAAAGGATAAGAAAATAACCTGATTATTTAGAATTTAACGAAATAAGAAACTGACCTACTCAGTACAGAACCCGACAAAGTAAGGAAATGACATATCAGGAAATCGCCAATTAAGAAACTGACCTAAGATACTCCTGTAATATTTATTTATAAGATGGCTTATCCACGGGTGCGGCTTCGCGGGCGGGATGCGATGCAAATGCAAGCTGCGGCCTGTGATGCTCATTGCTAGCGCCAGGTGCCTTACTTTGAGTAAGTTATTACAGGACAAACTGCACTTTATAGACAACGATGTTCAAATCTGGGCCTCCATTCAGGATTGCGCTACCGACCAAAATCCGAATCGTACTGGTGGTGTCCTCTTACATGTTCAAGCGCGTGACGTAGCGCATTGGAAATACCAAATTAAGGGTGATAATCCACTAGAGATGTGCGGATATTGCCACTCTCTTTGCATGCTGTATAAACAATAAGACATGTTGCACTTGAATAATTATACCTAAGACCACATTCATATGTATAGGTACACATGCTCAGCAATGCAATAAATTTTCATTTTTATTGTAATTTTCAATATTTGTGCGATTTTATTGATTGTAAGAGAGGAATAGAATATAATATAATTATTTTATTTGCCAGAATATTTATAAACATAGTACAGAAAATTGAGGTACCAGTCCAGTATTTTTTTTTAAATTTATTGAAGAAAAAAGAAATTACATTTTATAGTTTTAAATAAACTCGCCAAACTGTGACGTTTGATGGCGAGAAACGATACGATTCAGTCGGTGAACGACATGCAAAAGTTATACATACAGAAGTAATTACTAAAATAATTATGTGATGCGTACAATGTCTAACCACTATGATTTGATAATATTATAAATAGAATTGTAATTTTTATATTCTAATGTAAACACAAGATGACGATTAACATTAACTAAATTAAATCTAAAAAAGGCCCTCGAGGCATTATACCGAGGATGCTGGCGGCATTTCCTCGCTGAATTGCAATGCTGATGGGTCGCGCGAGAAAGCCGCCAGCTCTTTGGTCACCAGTTACATCAGCCAGACGTTTCGCGATTTCTGCAAATAACTATTTTATAAATTAATTGCTTAGTAATGTTAATGTATTCAACAGTACAAAAAACAATTATTAAAACCTATTTAATTTGGCATCAGAAGTCTAATAATTCTTTAATGCTATAAAAACAATTTTTCATTAGTGATTTCTTTTACAGATTTATTATAATCCATTCATCTAATATCTGCTGGAAGGTTGTTGTGTACTACAATGTACTTATTATACGCGTTCTTACTGTAGATCGCAGCGTGGCAAGGAGGCTGGTACAATAGAACCTTATATAGAGAGGAGTAGGTATATCAGTTGTGTTGAGATTTTTAATGTAGTAGTGACCATAGCTGAAATGCAAGCGAATGACCTGCCTAATGGTAAGCGGTCACCGTAGTCTGTGGACGCTTGCGATTCCAGAGTTAAATTTACGATATAAAGAATTTCCCTGAGTTTGAATACTCGTTCTATTCAATTTAAGTATTATTAGCTTTCTCTCTTTTCATATAACAAATTGAAACGCGTCAAGATTTCATTAAAGCAATAGCAGTTGAATTTCTTGCGTTTCGCGATCTCTCCGTGGCGTCGCGCAGCCACATAGTATTCACTAACCCTCTACCAATTTGATCGCTCAACCAAACCCTGACCTGTAACCACGGGCAGTCGCTATGAAGCTACAGGTCGTCAGTTCCTGGGGATGGGATCTCAGTCGGTTGGAAATAGGGTAGTGAATAAAGGGACTGATTTCATTATGCCAATTACTGACTTCTCTAATTGCCAGTGGAATTGTTTCTGATGAAAAATCCGGCCAAGTTCCACCATTACGGTTATTATCATCGTTACTCCTTATTAGGCTTTCTAATGAGTTTATTGAGCGTGTAGCTAATAAATGCAGATGACGGAGTTTATTAAAAATGTTTGCAGAACTTGACGTTTCTGTGGGTTTGCTTAAAATATATTATGTAGGTATATGATAAACCGTCTGGTTCGAGTCGTGCCGCTGCATGTTGTGAGATCTAGTTACTTCACGACCGTCCACTCTTGCAGTACGGTGCTGAGATGTGGGGACGCGCCGCACCGTGCCTTCCGGTTCCAAAAAAAGAGCCGTGCGGTCTGTGGTACAGGTAACCCAGGATACTTCCTTACTTAAGAATTAGAACTTAAATTCTCGTACCTTACTTAGGCCACTCGGCAAGCCTCGTGGCTTAAACGAGGTACTCGACTTTAAGAGCCCTTATTGTGTAACGATTGTATAAAATACTATTTCATAACTCTATTGTCTTGTCTTGCCTATTATCGGTTGTGTTATGTTTTAGTCTTAGTGTGTGTCAATATATTTTTGCTGGAAGTCAGATGCTTTCTTTTATATCGCGTGTTCATTTTTAAACACGGTGAAGGCTCATAAATGTACAGGAAATGATAGCTAGAGCGAGGAGTGACTTCTCAAGCACACAATGTATAGTTTTGACGAATTTTTAAACAGTAAATTATAGTTAGTATAACTTCCAATGAAATTTTTATGATGGCCTGACTTTATTAGTTTCCTACTAACCAATTGGCTTTACTTAATATTTAATCAATAAATGAATATGAATATACGAACAAATATCATGTATGGTTGGTTGATTTTAGGAATTGTTGTGTTTAAAACTCCTAACACACTTGCCTCCACGGGAGCTCTGGCAACCTTACACACCACCAGGAAAACAGCACAAAGTCAGTCAAAAATAATTTTATTTCAAATAGACTCAAAGAGTGCTTTGGAAACACTCTTTGACTCAACAACTCTCTTGTTGTCTCAACAGACAAGATAATACATTTTATATTTTGCGCACCCATCAACTAATCTTTAAGATAATTCTAACGAGTTCGAAAGGATACGCGAGCGAGGCAAGCAATGCTATTGGTGGATTTTTTCGTCGGTCATCGCCTCGCTACCTCACACAGCTAATTCCATTTCCAGAACTTAAACATACACTACACACACACTATACTTAAACACGGAATAAATAATGTACTTCAATAAACAGGCACTTGAATCGTCGTTACCCGACCTGTTGTTCATGATCCTTACTACAGGCCCTTTCTTTAGTAAACCAATGCAAGCTTGACCTTTGAGTACGCACAGTTTTTACGAGTCTCAGTCTCAAATTATACTGGTTTTAGGACTTGAGGGTTACGAAGTGCATATCAGAACACGCCCGGAACGTACCCACTAACGCTAATTGACTCGTAGCTGTACACTCTAACGGTTATCGCCTAGTCTCTATTGCTAGTAGTTGCCACCATTATAATGAGAGTAGTGATTCCAATGCGAAATTCATTCGGTTACAGTACGTGCTGGTTAAATACTCAGTACAAAATGATACCTATATTGACTAGACTCATTTAATACGTGTGTAATGTTAACGTTAGTGCACTGCGCCACTTTCCACTTGGTGAAGGTAGGATGGGCCCAGCGTAATCCACATTTTGACTATAAATGATCATCACTTTGGATAGGGATCGCAATCACTAAATTTCATTTCGCAATTGCACCGTTTGTCCGAATATTCATTTCGGCAAAAAGCCAATTTTCTTCTTCAAAGTTTTAGACTTTTTTTTAAAATTCATCGTGTCCAGTCATATCCAGAAAATTTCATGGTTTCAGAGAAAAGCGGCTTGTTGCCGAAATGAAAATTCGGACAAACGACATACTTAGTTGGTAGATGAAATTTAATGATTGCGATAGTTAACCCTTTGGGTATCTTTAGGAAGGCATGGACTTGTATTTTTGTGCAATTGTCTCTAGATGTTGAACCTAACCTAATCCTTAAACCACTTGGGGTTGGATTACGCGCTTGTGCGTCCTGTGTCTATCTTGTACACAGTGAACAATAAATGGATTACGTGCTTCTGTGTCCTGTGTCTATCTGTACACTGAACAATAAAGTATTCTATTCTGGAATCGCAAGCATCCATAGGTGCATGCGATGCATGGTGACTGCCTACCATCAGGCAGTGCGTATGCTTGTCGTGGTAAAAAATGCTGACGTACCTAATTGACGTAGGTACTCATCATCATCATCATATCAGCCGAAAGACGTCCACTGCTGGACATAGGCCTCCCCCAAAGAGTGCCACAATGACCGGTCCTGCGCGGAGGCGCAGCCATCCAGCGGACTCCAGCGACCTTACCAGGTCATCAGTCCACCTTGTCCTTGTTGTGTGGGGGGTCTATCCACGATGCGCCTTCCGGTACGTCGTCGCCACTCGATAACCTTTCCGCCCCAATGGCCATCGGTTCCCCGCCCACTGCCACTTAAGTTAAGCGATTCGGAGGGCTATATCGGTTACCTTGGTTCTGCTTCGGATAGCCTCATTTCTGATGCGATCACGCAGAGATATTCCCAGCATAGCCCTCTCCATTGCCCTTTGGGTGACTTTGAGCCTTCTTATGAGGCCCATAGTAAGCGACCACGTTTCCGTGCCATACGTCATCACTGGCAACACATGCTGTAGGTCGATCACGTAACCTTTCTTACGAACGTCTGTAAGATTTAAACGTCAATTTTATATGGAAAAATGACAGATTGAGATTTAACTGTCAGACGCGCGTTCGGAACGTTACGTGATTACCCCCCTGGTCAAAGACTAAGACGTAGGTACTAAATATGCACAATCGCGTAAATAAGAAAATGTTTATAAGTGTGACGTCATTTCCTGGGACTGCCTGCATGCACTGGTATTAACCGCAATCAGTTGTTACGTTCTACGCTTAAAAGGCAGTGAGTTTCTCGGGACTTATGTACGGAACAAGTAACCTCGCTTATACGAGTATAGAGGCGCCCTGAGGCAACTTTGATAAGCGCTTATGAGTTTGCTGCCTGCCGTTTTGCTAACACAGCAACTTAAAATGTCTATAAAACGGTTCGATAACAGGATACCCATTCTAGGACACCGATAGCAACACTATATATTTATGTGTTTAAATTGAAAATGAACCTTACTACTGTGTATAATAAAGTTCTTTTCAGAACACGCCTGTTCGATCTGGTATTTAGTCTTGCGATGTTTGTTCGGTTATATTAATTTGCACATACTGTAATGATTCTCTAAAAGCCACTAAGTGCCAATATATTAACTAAAACAATGTCGTTTGTATTCAGTCGGAGTTGATTAGAGCGTTACGTTTTGAATTTCAATTTGATATCAAATTCACTCGGCTGTTTTGTCAGAAATTAGTAGTACTGTTTACCTACATACAGAAGGTACTATCGTTGTACTATCTAAAAAAACCGGCCAAGTGCGAGTCGAACTCGCGCACGAAGGGATCCGTACCATTATCTATAAAAATTAGCAAAAAAATCACGTTTGTTGTATGGGATCCCCTTAAACTGATGGCCTGCTAAAGGTCGCGGGAGTCCGCTGGATGCGGATGGCGCAGGACCGGTCACTTTGGCACTCTTTGGGGGAGGCCTATGTCCAGCAGTTGACGTCTGCCGGCAGATATGATTGATGATGATGACTTTAACAATGATAATAAAAATAATTTAAAAAATTAATGAAACGGGTTGATCATTTTAAATCTTGCGTTTTGAAGTTTTACAAAGAATGAACTACCATAGTCGTCTGTTAATTGAAAAAGGCCTTTTAAAATTTTCTATTAAGTGAACCGATACACATACCTGCCTGGAGGTACATTAATATCGCCGCAAGGATGCACTCAGGCCGTCCACCTGGAGGCATTTAAACACCCTTTTAGCACTCTTGCCTCGTAAAAGTGACGCAGAAAATGTCATCTCGGAATACTTGGAGCGAGGGAAAAAATATTTCATGATGGGAGTGCCTTTTAACGCTGCGCCGATTCCTATAGACGTCGACAGATTAGGGCGATGTTAAATTAAACGTGAGCTCTAATTTCAATTTAGCAACGAATTGGAACTCTTACAACTATTTACTGTAGGTAAGGCATGCGGATTCAATCCGAGGGTCATGGGTCCAAACTGGGTTTTTCAATAAAAACTTATCAACGAAGTGTTATTTTGATATCTAACCGTAGTTTTTCGGCAAAGCAAAGCATCGTCAGTAAACCGGTGTAATTTCAACAAGTTCTAGGTTTTCTTTTGTGTTGGAAGGTCTGATATCAGCCGCTTTCGTAAACAGCCAAATCTTGGGATTAGGGTGCCAAAGTGGACCCTGAGCTCCTTATGTTCAAATAGGTTTTTTAGGATACAACCGGGAAAAAACGCTAAGAGGATAAATTAATTGGCACCTGTGAAAACGTTGTTGTTATTTTAAAAATTGTGCTTGCTTATTTTGACATTCTAGAAATAGTAATGGTTTCCGATCTGAACCATATAATATTAGTTCCCAATTTCTTAATTTATCCAAATTTTGATTTGAAGTAAAAGCAGTTTTTCTAAAACAAACCCTACCTAACCTAATGGATTCTACATGATAAGTATTACAAAGAAATCAAAGCTTTGATGAAGTTTTATGAATAAGACCAAAAGTCCTTTGTAACATTATTGAAGCGAAAATTGAATTCCATTCAGCACATTATGCTATTGATTAATTTATTAAAATATTTCACTGTTGATATAACATTTACAGTGGTTACACATACCGCCTTTTTCACCATCATCATAGGCCTCCCAGAGACTTTTTGCAGGAATACAAGCCGCGCGTTTCATGAATGCGCGACTGTCGCGCGACACTAGCCATATATCACATGTATTACGTCTGTATCGCGTCTGTATCGCATTTGTATCGCTCTACGCTAAGTAATACTGATTATCATATCAGTACCATATGTAAGTCCCGTGTAGGTACTTTATAGAAAGAAAAAAGAAAGAAAGAAGATATTTATCCACTACACAAAAGACACACAGAGATAAATGGACCAGACATACAATACAATTGACACATATTGTGTGTGTCTTATACATTCTCAGTCTAGTGCATCATACATTATACATTCTCTTTCTAGTACATCAACGACTTTGGTAGAAATTTTAGAGCCATGGAAGAAAGACGCGATGTATGAATACCAGTATTTACAAATCAAACTAGATGTATTGGATTCTAATAAAATTTATGTATGTATGTAAATACTTTATTGCAAGACACAGGTAAATACAGATCAAATTAGGTTAAGTCGGTACAAAGGCAAACGTATCCCTGTAAGGGATCTCTTCCAGTTAATCTTTGAACAAGTTGTATTAAGGTAACATAAATAGGGCACTTTAGGGCAATTTGGATTTGATTGGGTTTTTAAAAATCCGATTCAGGGCTTTAATTTTATTCTGTTAACGGAGAAAACGTGTCCCCAATTTTTAATATATTTTTGATGTTTAATGACGTGTCGTTGGTTGGTTGCCAGTGGTACAAAATGTGCTTAAGATCACACGAAATTCTGGGAAAAACTCGTACTTTTTTATGAAACATTTGAACGGGAAACCGCGGTGCGACCTTCCACACGCGATGAAATTAAGTAAGTAATTTTGATGTCAAAGAGGGGTTTCATGTTAAAGTTGTAAGTTAAAGGTTAACGAAAGTCATGCATATCAGTCACGTCTAACCCGTCGGTTTTATTACAAACCGTATAATGTCATTGACGTTCGGTTTCGTGGTAACTCGTAACTATCCGTTAAAGGGACATAAATAGGAAATGCCCAAATACGTATAGTTAGATAGACCTAGCTCGCCAAAACTCGCGTGTCCTCACGCGAAACCCAAATCTCACATTCCAACACCACCAGCCACATAAAGTTAGGCAACGTCCGGCAATCAAACCTGCGAAACACTGGAACATTTTGGAACATTGCGGAACATTGAAACATTTTGGAGCACAGCGGAACCTGAGAGCTCTGGAGACATTTGCAATGCTAATCTATGCGCGGCGACGTGTTGGTGAACTGTTTCTCAGTCGGGTAATGTGGCAGGCGATATGCTGTGCCGACCGCGCCCCAGCCACGTCTCACTTTAGACAATTACGTATAAGGGCTTGTTATATTGGAATTAGTTGCGATTCAATTCTGTGACTTTAGTTAATCATAGGCTTGAGGCATGCATAGGCAAGGTGGACTGATGACCTGGTAAAGGTCGCTGGAGTCCGCTGGACGCGGGTGGCGCAGGACCGGTCATTGTGGCACTCTTTGGGGGAGGCCTATGTCCAGCAGTGGACGTCTTTCGGCTGATATGATGATGATGATGAGGCTTGAGGCACCACTAGCAGAGCGGTAAGGCACGCGAATTTGAATCCGGAGGTCGTGGGTTCGAACCCCGGCTCGTGTTTAACAGTGGCTTTTCGGTGAAGGAAAACATCGTGAGGAAACCGGTCTAATCCCAATAAGGCCTAGTTTTCCCTCTGGGTTGGAATGTCAGATGGCAGTCGCTTTCATTAAACTAGTGCTTATGCCAAATCTTGGGATTAGGTGCCAACACGGACCCCGGGCTCCTTTAGGGCACAACCGGGAATAACGCTAGGAGGTCATCCTCCTACCCCCAGTCATCTGGGCTTGGTGCAGAGAGAAAAGAAAAGAAAAGAAAAGAAAAGAAAAGAAAAGAAAAGTAGACATTTATTCACCACACAAAAGAAACACAGAGACAATGGAGTAGACATACAATACAATTGACACATATTGTGTGTCTTCGCGGCAGTTAAACGGTCGCTGTCTCAGCATTGTGCCGAGGTGTCAGACCGACACCTGCAGCGCTGGTTTTCAGACAGCACCGCAAGTGGACCCACGGAACGCAACGCAACACAGCATTAGATAAAAGTAAGTAGACACATAATAAATAAATAATTAATGCAAAATATTGAAATATATATATATATATATATATATATATATATATATATATATATATATATATATATATATATATATATAGGTATAGAACAGTAGCACGACGGGATGAAAGACTCAAAGCATAAAACGCGACACGGTGGGGATGTTAAAAGTGCTGGATGGGTTAGGGTTGGGATTTTTGGAGCGTCAACAAATAGCCTTTAAGCTGGCGCTTAAAGGTATACTTGCTCGACGCTCCTTGGATAGGTGGAGGGAGATCATTCCAACACTTGGACGCCGCGAACCTAAAACTTCCTCGAAACAAGAAACATAGAAGACAGCTCTTACAATGATGATGACGAGAAGCACTTGGTGGGGAGAAAGTTCCCTCATCTATGGGAGGAAACTTGTGCCCAGTAGTGGGCCGTAGGATAGGTACATGATGTTGATAAATAAATTGTAATAATATTAAAATCAATTTAAAATACTGCCTCTATTTGTATTTTACTATAAGCTAAACCGTTCGACGTTAAATTGGTGTAAAGAAAACAAAAAAGCAACAAAGTTTGATGGTTTGTTTGACCAACAAAGTAACGAGAGGCGATCTAACGTGTGGTTTCATTTTTGGCCCGCAGCATGTTGTGTTGGGAGTTTGCATTGAGCAAAGTTTGCGTACAGTCAATATGAAAAATATGGGTGCATACAAGTGACTGTAATACGGGAGGAGAAGGGACAAAACTGAAATTCAAACCTAGATAAAACTCAATTTTTACATGATTGATTTTGGTGATTTTTATACATAAAAAAAATTTTCGGACCTTTCATTTACAATTTTATCGATAAACACAAAATAGTAGGAAATCCCACCTTACCCCGGTAGTTGGTAGCTACTAACGTAGGGATAGCAATGAGGTGAGTTGGGAAAATTGTTAGGGTTGACACTTTCGGATTATGAACATTACAACTTGTCAAGATAATATTGTATTTACGTAGCGAAATAACGTTTTATGTATGCTCCTAAACAATACAATTTAATGTTTTCTATAAGTTGGGACCTTTGTCTTTGTTGATTGGAATTAGTTATACCTACAGGGTAGCACTTTGCAATGATCTTTGCTGAAAGTATAATTTATTATCTTTTTAAAAAGCTTGATTAAGTAAAACAAAAATACATTAAAAATTAAACGTTTTATTATAAGTGACAACGCTGCCGCTATAAAGTCACTATTTACACATTATTTATTCTTTGTCCATTTCTAGACGCTAAGTGAGAGCAGGAGCAACACAGAGAAAAAGTTAATGTTTCTCTGCATCGTATGTTACGAAAGATATACTTCTCTCTGTTTCACTTCCAGAAATAAGCATTCCGTCCTGCTTTCATTTGACATCCTTATTAATGTGTACTTGCAATATTCGCAGCTGATTCATGTGTGCGTAAGACTGTCCATTTTTAAACACGGAATTTCGTTTAGAAAACGTATCTAACTTTTATATTACATCATTGGCCACGTCTATGAAAAAGTCAAGAGGCTGATGGTTGAAAATAAAGACTAGGAAATCTGTTACCAAATTGCGAGTGGTCATCTGTAAAGCATTTTGTAATAGCATGCCTACATTAAGTGACCCATTTCCAGAACAACCGTTTCTTGCGGTTCTCGCGTCAGCGTAAAAGCAATGTGAGCGCTACGCAACGATATTGAAATGAAATTCGTTTGAAATACGTACGGTACGGCACGGTTTCGAAGGAATTTCCCCTCCCTCTAACGCTCCGGTTCGGTTGTGGAATGAGCTACCTGCCGAGGTTTTCTTGAGGGACTACAGTAAGGGGTTCTTCAAGAAGGGAGCGTGTAAATGCTAACGGTCGGCAACGTGCATGCGCCACCGTTTTTTTTTTTTTTTTTGACGGAGTGGAAATGCATTTACGCATCCCCCCTCAGCCTGGGGAAGCTATATAGGGGGGTATGTTACCATTTGGCGGACTATGCGTTTGTGTGCCTGACGTAGTATAAAAAGATGTTATTTAGTTGAAAAATGAAGCCCATAGTTAGTGGAGTGTTACCATTTGTTCGGAACACGTTTTTTCCCGTAGTCCCGGTGGGCTGGCGCTTGTCAAAAGTTGCAACCATTGCAGTGCGCACGCGGCGTGGGGAATTCTACGCTCTGCGCATATTCTCACCGTGCGAGCGGCTTCCTGGAGCGGCGCGAGCGTTGAGCGGCAGCGGGGCGACAAGCGTGAACGACAAGTTAAATGGCACCATCCAGTTTCCTCTCGTGGGGGCCGTAAGAGTTGATTATGGAATAACTGCATAGATTAAACAATTAAAAGTTCCACTCACTAATTTTTGTAATCTCCAATGTAGGTACCATACCAATGTACCATCTTGGATTAAAAAAAATATTGACTGTTATTAGCATTGCTGATTTTTTGCACAAATTGTTATTAATGTAATGACTAAGGCATGCCACTAGAATGTATATGGATCTCATTACATTAATACCACCATGTACCTGTATTCTAGCAAATAAATGTATTTCATTCATTTCATTGAAACACTCGCGACATTGCTAAGAGTAAGAACCATCCCAACGGACCAGATTTTGCGACAAAAATTTGGGAGCTATGGTGCTACAGCCACACACAAATACACACACACTCACAGATACAGACGTTAAACTTATAACACCCCTCATTTTTGTGTTTAAATGGGTTGTGTGTGGCCGATTGGGCTCAGTGCAGTAGCACATTTTCGCCATTTTTAAACATACGGAGGGCTACAAGTGGCATCAAGTTTCGTACCTCTCTGAGAAAACAGGAGCGACATTTTAAATGTATCTAATTGTCCGTTTGGTCTTTAATGTCGCTAAAAGATGTTATGTATTATTATATTTATTTCATGAACAACAATATCCTATATTTTACCTGTATTTCAGGAAAAGCAGTGCTCCTCTCGTTATCAAAATGCTACTTTCCGCTATCGCTTGTGACTCGCACCGCGCCTCCCCCGGGGCTCTTACAGAATAACTTCTATGCTCAGGAATTTTTATTAACCGACCGCTTTGGCTTTATTGTAGATCCATCGGCGCTCCTGCGCGATAATGCCGCTCTGATATTCGTGTATTTGAACATGAAATATTCAGGTCCTGTCAAAGAACTCCCTTACATAGTTCCTTGTTAGCATTGCAAAGTTTTTACATCTAATATCAGACTAGTAACAAGGTTACCTACTTTTTTATTTGGAAGAAAAAGCGTGAACGGTTTTTTCCGGAAATGAATCTAGATGCCAATTTACAATATAAACAGAGGTTTGGATGGTGAGGCGTCATAAAATATATTTGATTTCAATACGATGCGTTTCTTATCTCCAGAAAACGTTTTTCACAGACACCAATGTACTTAGTAAGTTTCCACTTTTACTAATTACTGGTATAGCTCAAGATTTTCTGACCCTTGCCCTTGGATAAAATATGGATCATCAAATCAGCCGAAAGACGTCCACTGCTGTACATAGGCCTCCCCCAGAGAGTTCCAAATTGACCGGTCCTGCGCCACCCGCATCCAGCGGACTCCCGCGACCTTTACAAGATCATCAGTCCACCTTGTGGGGGGCCTACCCACGCCGCGCCTTCCGGTACGTGGTCGCCACTCGAGAACCTTTTCGCCCCAACGGCCATCGGTTCTACGTGCAATATGCCCCGCCTACTGCCACTTAAGTTTAGCAATTCGGAGGGCTATTCGGTTACCTTGATTCTGCTGCAGATAGCCTCATTTCTGATGCGATCACGAAGAGAAACTCCTAACATAGCCCTCTCCATTGCCCTTTGGGTGACTTTGAGCCTTTTAATGAGGCCCATGATAAGGATATAATATGGATAATGTTTGGTAACCACCTGGCTTTTGGCATACCTACATTCCGTGGTTACGTGGTTAGTACAGTCACGAGCTTTAATTTGGGACCCACCTAAGATGGAATATCGTGTAGCAAACTGAAGACATTTAGAGCTAGTATTTTAAAGGAGTGTCAAAGTTTGCCATGCTGACTACTTACGTTTATACGTGACTAGGGGTAACCGCTCAGTAACATCAACCGGACGGAACGAGTCAAACGATCATTTCCGATTTTTTCCGACTACCTAATTGTCACCCGTGTTTGTGTCCCCTGTCTTCTCTCCGGCCATATTTGTTATTGCAAATAATATTTCGTAAAAATGACAGTTTTCAATCAATTTTCTTGTCTGACACTGACACACAATGACACATGTTCGTTATTAGAAAACTGTAATGATAGCTTTTGGCAAAGAGGTTATCAATTCAAGGGCCCATTCAATACATCTGTTGAACAGAGTGCGCGGCAGTTCTAACACCATCCTGGGTATGTTTGCTGAGTGACTGGACTGCCCTATGACAAAAAACTGGGTAAAGATCATCACTGGCCAAATAAAGTAATCACTATTACATATTTACCCAGTGTCGCAAATATGTAATAGTGATTATTTATGTTACATTCTTTTTTATGATTATTATGCCAATTGCTTTTGTCAAAATGTAAAAAATATGGGTTCTACCTGAAATAAATCTATTTTTTTTTAAATAATACATTTAGTTGTCTTATCTTGACTCTTCACCACTATTATTGACCTTATTGCATTATGAATGTTCTAACAACATTTCAAGGAAACGGGTCCCAAATTAAAGCTCGTGACTGTACATGGGTCAAGCTGCCTCGGGGTAAGCCAGTCCTGTCAAGCTGGTCTAATTTGACATACATTCAGATGTACTCTATGACTAATGATTGCAAAGATAATATATAATATTTACGTTTTAGTACTAAACCACTATCTAAAACTCCCCACTTTACTCCTGTGCTTGCGTCTCGAGATAAAGCCCTCTTAATCCTTAATGTGGCCTGATGAAATTCAACTATGTATGAAAAAGAGGGTCGACACGACCCTCATGATTATGTACTCATGAGGCTAAATCAGAAAAAAAAATACGAGCTAAAGCGATGAGTAATTTTCATATAGTTTCCTTAACTTTAGTATTCTACGACCTTATTAGGAACTTGGCTTGTTTGCAAAATAAATATTTGAATTTAAATTTGAAAATCCGCAAATTTCAACTGTAAGCGCGTTCGGTCAGCGCGTCAAGTGCAGCTGCGGCGGTGTACGCGGGTTCCGTATATTTCATTTTAGGAGACATCTCCTCTATTTCATCTGGAATTCGCGCGTTCATACCACTGGAAACTATTCGATAGTCCGCAGCAAAAGCGGTGACGCGTCAAGCGGAAATTTTGTAGCCACAAATTTGTTAATTTTCCGCAATATATACAGTGTGTGTCTGTCATAAGAACATTTATTTTAAGGAACGATAGCTTTCAGTGCTGTGAACCGTTTTATCGAAAAAATATAACAATTACCTTTTCTAATGGAGAGTTCTTAATTTTTTAATTTTTTCTCGAGCAGCAATGTACTGCTAACATTCACTTGACGTTTCAGAGAGGCAGAGCTAGTTACTGTCAGTTGTTAGCTTTGTTACCAATACATTGCGGGCCGAATTAATTTGTATGAAAAAAAAAACCGTTTTTTTTGAAACTAGATATACTAATTTACGTTCATTAGGGCTTATACTTTCAGCCCTTAAAATAAATGTTCTTATGACAGACACACACTGTGTATTGTAATATAATACCCAAAAATATAGAACGTGGTACCTGGACGAACAGATATAAGAAGAGAGTATAATGTTGAGTAAGACTGTAAATATAATCGGTCCAGCCAATGTTACAATATTGTATATTTTATTAAGTATTGTATACTGCATACTCGACTTTATTGACTTATATTATAGTTGTGTATACATATTTTTGTAACTTTTGTGGTATCGATTTCTTCGCAGTTGCAGACTGTACATAACGAGTATAATGACGTACCCAGTTGTATAAATCAGGCAAGCCGAAAGAAAGTGATGACCCGTAATAATTCCAAAATCAAATACCTAAAAGTAAGGCGTAGAACACACTATGCCACGTTGCGCGGACCGCGTGAACGCACAACAGTGGCAGAAGCAACGAACACGTCACCAACTCACCACTCAAAATTGGCTACTTTCCTAAAAAATGATATTTAGTCAGTCAGTTAGATTATCAAAACATATTGGACACGTATTTTCTTGTTTGTCAATTAAACAAAAAATGATGAAGATATAGCCCGTTAAATTTCCGCGTGACGTCACATTATGGTACACTTTTTAGCATAATGTGACGTCACGCGGAACTTTAACAAGCTATATCTATATCTTCATCATTTTGTGTTTAATTGACAAACAAAAAAATACGTGTCCAATATTTTTAGATAATCTAACTGACGGACTAAATAAAATTATATATTTTTTACCCAGGACCATTCCCAATTGGGAATGATGAAAATTTTAGAAATGTCTGATTATTTTTTTGGTGATAGGAATAACCTTCCTTAGTACCAGAAAAAAGTTTCAGATTTTTCAGCTGCGTCAATTTTTTTTGAAAAATATAAACAGTTTCCTCACTTACGTTTTGGGTCAGTTACGGCACCTTCTTCAATCGGTCTCATATTACAAAAAAATATATTAAATATGTGTGGTAAACTGACACTGGCAATGATATTGTTACGAGCGTGGGGGGTACGGGATAGAGAAAATACACTTTATAAACACGACAATAGATTTATTACGTGACTTACGGGGCAAAGTCCACTGAGTCTACACGTACTAACACTGACTCAACTTACACACTCTAGTTCACTGAGTCCGCGCCTGTTAGTACCGACACAGCTAACACTTTACTGTTACTTTGCACTAAATCACTTTACTATTCACCACTAAACTTGTTTCCACTGTACTAATTCTTCTAGTACTCCGCTCTAAGACTTCGCTTCGTAAACTGACTCCGAATACTTCTCACTCAAGACTGCCTTGTACCGCGAACTTGGTCTCTTTATATACCCCTTACCGAAGATTCTAGACTGTAATTTCGATCTTCATTTCGTTACTCATTTGTTTTGAGTAGTATGGGCTTTTCTAGATAATCATTCTGCGTCCACGTTTCTCGAACATTCCAGCCCATACACTTTTCTATAAATTACAGGAAGCATCGAATGTTCTATTCGCTTACATTTTCTAGACTATTCCATGCTACTCTGCGTCTAGAAAATGTACTAAGAATTTAAAACATACAAAAAGTGCATGTTGGTCGCTGGGCTCGAACCCGGGTACATCGACTCTGAAGCCGCCATCTGTACCCCTAGGCTACTGATGTCTTATGACAACACGGTGAATTTTGAAATACCTTGACGGCGCGTTCATTTGTTTGACAACGAAACTGTTATAGATCCCGCCGTCGTCACATTGCCCTCCGCTAAGTCATGCTCGTCCCGAGCATCATTTGACCCGTGATACCGTGCCAACCTGTCGACATGAACAATCTTGGCAGGGCTTCGAGCGGTACGGCGGATTCTGTAGGTAACATCGTTCAATTTTGTTACCACCGTATATGGTCCCTCCCAGCTTGGTTGAAGCTTCGGTGACTTCCCTTTTCGCCGTACCGGGTTATGGAGCCAGACTAACATTCCTTCTTCAAACCCTCTCCCGTTGACATTACGGTCGTATCGAGTCTTCATCTTTTCGCTTGCTTTTAGTCCAGCTGCTCTAACTTGGCTGTGAACATCCAACATCCTTCTTCTAAGGTCGTTTACATAGGCAGTCACGTCTACCGGAGTGTCCGGTGGACAACCAGAGAGTAAGTCGGCTGGCAGCCTCAACTCCCTTCCGAAGTTTACGTACGCCGGTGTTACAGCCGTGCTCTCATGGACTGCCGTCCTATAGGCTAACAGAAAAAGTGGTATGTATTCGTCCCAATCTTTTTGATGACTGTCAACCAACTTCGCTAGATGACGCTCCAAGGTTTGGTTAAACCGTTCCACCATTCCGTCAGATTGTGGATGGTATGGAGTAGTGCGTGTTTTGTGAATTCCAAGTATTTTACAAGTTTCTTGAAAAACGGTGGACTCAAAATTCCTCCCTTGATCGCTGTGGATCTCTAGCGGCAGCCCAAACCGAGAGAAAACGTTATTCACTAATTTTCGAGCAACTGTTGTTGCCTCTTGATTGGGTATAGCAAACACTTCTGGCCATTTCGAGAAGTAGTCCATCACCACCAGTATGTATCGATTTCCCCTGTTAGTGATCGGAAACGGTCCCGCAATGTCAAGTGCTATGCGTTCCCATGGTGCCCCAATATTGTACAACTTTAAAGCCCCTCTACTTCTCGTCTGGGGCCCTTTTACTGCAGCGCACTTCGTACATTTACGACACCATTCTTCAACATCTTCCCTGCAGTGTATCCAATAAAACCTTTGTTTTATCTTCATCAGCGTTCTCTTGATTCCAAGATGTCCACCCGAAATTCCATCATGATATGCGCTCAAAACCTCATGCACCTTGGTTCTCGGTACAATTACTTGCAAATGACTTTCATTCCCATTAGTTGATTCCCATTTCCGATGAAGGAGCCCGTTTCGCATTACCAGGCTGTCCCATTGCGCCCAGTAACATTTACTCACACTACTGTAGTTAGCCACTTGGTTCCACAGTGGTCGGGCTGTACCGTCCTTCATCAACCGGATTAGTGGCTTCAAATCACTATCATTTTCCTGTGCCACTCGCATTGTGTCATCACTCCACTCCATGCTAACATTGTCGGTTCTTATGACTCTGGCGGTATCCACTTCTTTTTGTTCTTGTCTGCTGCAATGTTTACACATATCTGGACATGGTCGCCTGGACAATCCGTCGGCATTTCCGTGAATTTTTCCCCCGCGATGATTAATTTCAAAGTCGTATTCCTGTAGTTGCTCTATCCAGCGTGCTACTTGTCCTTCCGGGGTTTTAAAATTCAATAGCTATCGCAAAGCCGCATGATCAGTCCTTAGCTGAAACTTTCGTCCCAGTAGATACTTCCTGAAGTGTTGCAGAGTTTTTACAATGGCCAGCAGTTCCCGACGAGTCACACAGTAATTCCTTTCCGACTTAGATAAAGACTTACTGTAGTAAGCAATCACGACTTCCTGTTCACCCTGTTTCTGCGATAGTACACCTCCCACTCCAATATTACTTGCATCGGTGTCGACTACAAACTCGCATTTGGCATCTGGGTAACCTAAGACAGGCGTCTCACATAAGCTTTTCTTTAGTTTTTCAAACGCGTTATTGCTTTCTTCGTTCCAGACAAATGATCGCTTCTCTTCAGTTAGCCGATGCAGGGGTTTTGCGATATCAGAGAATCCCTTAACAAAGCGTCTGTAATACGAACATAGTCCCAAAAATGCTCGAACCTCCGTCTTGTTTTTCGGAATGGGCCAATCCCTTACAGCAGTTGTTTTTGCAGGATCCGTCTGAACGCCGTTCTCAGAAACCACATGTCCTAAATAATTCACTTGTCGTTTAAAGAAGCTGCATTTTTTTGGACTTAATTTTAGATTCGCTGCTCGTAACTTCACGAATACCTTTTCCAATTTCTGTAGATGATCATCAAAATCCTTTCCAACTATAATGATGTCATCAAGATATACCAAACAAGTATCTCCCAGCAGGCCTGCCAGGACTTGTTCCATTAATCGTTCAAAAGTTGCTGGTGCATTGCATAAGCCAAAAGGCATCACTTTGAACTGCCATAGCCCCTTACCTGTGGAAAAAGCAGTTTTCTCCTTGTCTTTCGGGTCAAGCTCTACTTGCCAATAGCCACTCTTTAAATCTAGAGTCGAAAACCACTTCATTCCACTCAGGGTATCCAAAGTGTCGTCTATCCTAGGCAAAGGATAGCTGTCCTTTTTCGTTACATCGTTCAATCGACGATAGTCTACGCAAAATCGTGTCGATCCATCCTTCTTTTTCACAAGAACTACCGGCGAGCACCAGGGACTTGAGGAAGGCTCAATTACATCGTTCTTTTTCATGTCCTGGATCATCTCCTCAACTTCTGATTCACGAGCTAACGGAACTCTACGAGGCCGTTGTCTAATGGGCATTTCGTCTCCAGTGTTTATTTTATGTTTTACAAGTCCAGTTTTTCCAATGTCCCCATCACCAGTCGAAAAAGTATCCGAATATCGTAAAAACAAATTTCTCACTTTCAACCTCTCCAAATTAGTTAATTCATCGCACTCGTCCAGTAATTTATTCAGAATACCTTTATCTGCATTAAAGTCCTTCTTGACATCAGCTTGGCATTTGCGAATCCAAGATAACTCGTTACATCTTCCAATCGGAGTTCCCTTCTTGATGATTTGCTCATCATTGCTTAAATTTAGTATAGGTACTATTGCTTTCTGTTTGGTCACGATCAACGTCCTGCCTACGACCCATCGCTGTTCGTGGCTTAATCTTTCCACCAAGACAGTGCGTGGCGTTCCCTTAGTTCTTCCCGTTAACTTGACATGAACTAATGTCTGAGATTTCGGCGGAAGTCTCGCATCAGTCAAACTGTATACTTTCCCGAGCTTACCTCCTTCCATCGGAATCTGTTCATTTCCACAATTTAGAACTCCATTTTTAACATCGATACTGCACTGATGACTTTTCAGGAAGTCCAAGCCGATGATGCAGTCATCCAGAATATCGGCCACAACCGCTTCCTGCCAGTAAGTTTTCTCTCCAATCTTGACGGCAATCTTCTTCTCCCCCCAGACAGGTATGCGCTGACCAGTAGCCGTTATGAGTTGAAGATTACTTATTCGTGGTCTTCCATGCTTGCTGTTCTCTTGCAACAGTCTTGATTTGATTACGGTTCGCGATGCACCGGTATCTATCGTTAGGTGGCATGACTCGCCGTTAATTCGTCCGGGTACAATAAGACTGCTTCCGTCCGACGCCTGGGAGATGATGATTCTCGAAGACGGGGTTGTACAGCTACCAGCCAGTGCCCACCCCATAGCCCTGGCTGTATTTAGTTTTCCGGCTGTTCGCGGTTGACGCTATTGTCAACCGGCCTGTTTGTCGCCGCGTCATCCCGTTGAGCATTTTCCGACTGGTTCAGCTTTGGGCATCTGGCTCGTAAATGTCCACGTTCTCCACACTCATAACATCGCGGACCATAAAAACGCCTCGCAGATGTCTGTACGGGTGCCACAACTTCCCTCAGCCGATGTGAATTCAGGTCCTGGCGCACCGCTTCTACCTCTAACGCATGAGCCAAAGCTTCCTTCAGTAAGACATGATGACCCAAACGTACTGCGGCTCTAACTTCACCGTCACGAATTCCGTCTACGAATGCTTCTACTAACATGCAGTTGACGTCGGCTTGCGTCTGGTATGCTTTGCGAACCAGTTTTTCTGCTTCGATTGCCCATTGCTGCAGATTTTCACCATGTCGCTGCTTGCGTTCCTTTAATTGAGCTCGGTAGGCATGTTCGAGATGCTTGTCTCCATATCGCGTCTCCAATGCCTCCAATAATCGATCATAAGTTGCGCCTTGGCCAACAGCTTCCAATACCGACAAAGCCTGGTCTCGGAGTCCAAGAGTCAAGGCAGTCGCCGCTTGCTCATTATTCCATCCATTGACTTCAACGACTTTCTCAAACTGTAATCTATAGGCAGCCCACGATGAACGGCCGTCAAACTGCGGCACTTTGAATTTTTCTGCCGACGTTGAGGAGGTTGGTACGCTGCCTACGCCTCTGGTCTTCAGATCCAAAATTTCTTTTGTTACCTGGTCTACCTTACCAACAACGTCGTCAACCTTCTCAACAACACCGTCGAAATCTGCCTTCAGCTTTGTTATACGGGTCTCCTGCGCCTGAATTCGTTCCTGAAACACACCGAATTGTTGCTCCATAGCTACAGTTACATTCTTAACTAGTAACTTGGATTGCTGTTCTGCCTGCTGTTCTAGAAAGCGGCGGCTCTGTTCCACAAGCTGTTCCTGTATGTGACGGTTCTGTTCCGCTTGTTGTTCTTGGTTGCGGCGGTTCTGTTCCGCTTGCTGTTCTTGGTTGCGACGGCTCTGTTCCACAAGCTGTTCCTGTATGTGACGGTTCTGTTCCGCTTGCTGTTCTTGGTTGCGGCGGTTCTGTTCCGCTTGCTGTTCTTGGTTGCGACGGCTCTGTTCCGCTAGTTGTTCCTGTATGTGACGGTTCTGTTCCGCTAGCTGTTCCTGGATGTGACGGCTCTGTTCCGCTTGCTGTTCTTTCAAAGATGCTAAAATCGATGCAAAGTCAGCTTGCCCTGATGCTGTGCTATCTACTTGAGTCGCTTCTGCCTCAGTAGCACCTGTGTCTTGGCTGGAAGTCGATGCTGCCGCCTGACCACGCGTCGTGACTCCTTTTCTATCATCGCGTTCTATTATAGGTGGCATATTTAATCTCTATCCCACTTCTGACACCAAATGTTACGAGCGTGGGGGGTACGGGATAGAGAAAATACACTTTATAAACACGACAATAGATTTATTACGTGACTTACGGGGCAAAGTCCACTGAGTCTACACGTACTAACACTGACTCAACTTACACACTCTAGTTCACTGAGTCCGCGCCTGTTAGTACCGACACAGCTAACACTTTACTGTTACTTTGCACTAAATCACTTTACTATTCACCACTAAACTTGTTTCCACTGTACTAATTCTTCTAGTACTCCGCTCTAAGACTTCGCTTCGTAAACTGACTCCGAATACTTCTCACTCAAGACTGCCTTGTACCGCGAACTTGGTCTCTTTATATACCCCTTACCGAAGATTCTAGACTGTAATTTCGATCTTCATTTCGTTACTCATTTGTTTTGAGTAGTATGGGCTTTTCTAGATAATCATTCTGCGTCCACGTTTCTCGAACATTCCAGCCCATACACTTTTCTATAAATTACAGGAAGCATCGAATGTTCTATTCGCTTACATTTTCTAGACTATTCCATGCTACTCTGCGTCTAGAAAATGTACTAAGAATTTAAAACATACAAAAAGTGCATGTTGGTCGCTGGGCTCGAACCCGGGTACATCGACTCTGAAGCCGCCATCTGTACCCCTAGGCTACTGATGTCTTATGACAACACGGTGAATTTTGAAATACCTTGACGGCGCGTTCATTTGTTTGACAACGAAACTGTTATAGATCCCGCCGTCGTCACAATATTGACACTTGCAGCAGCAATATTGGTCATTACCAGTGTCAGTTTACCACAGATATTTAAGATATTTTTTTTGTAATATGAGACAGATCAAGGAAAGTGTCTATTTACCGTTCTTGACCCAAAACGTAAATGAGGAAACTGTTTATATTTTTCAAAAATAATTGTCGCAGCTGAAAAATGTGAAACTTTTTTGTGGTGCTAAGGAAGGTTATTCCTATCACCAAAAAAATAATCAGGCATTTCTAAAATTTTCATCCATTCCCCATTACGGTGCCGCGTTTGAAGAGCATCACTCGTTCACACGCACGCGCGGTGTGCCTTTTGATCTGAACCCCGATGCCTCGTGTGTTTGCGCCTTATTTGAAAATCCCTTTCGTATTTCAAAAATCAAATCAAATCAAACATTATTCGTAATACAATACAACATACATTATTACAAGATAAAAACACAAGAAAAAAAAATCTGTGACGTGTCACGAAATGGACCCAACTCAGCATGATTTCAAATCAAATCAAATCAAATCAACATTTATTCGTAACACAACACAACATAGGTACAATATTACAAGACAAAAACACAAGAAAAAAAATGAATCTGTGCCATGTCACGAAATGGGCCCAACTCAGCATGATGCTGGCTTTGCAGCCAGCACTGATCTTATTTCCTAAGTTGAATAAGGAATTTGCAACTGCGCTTCCAAAGTCTTCAACGTAACTCCAAACAAATACAATACAGGAACAGCTGCCGACTGTTTTCACTATTACTAGCACAAACACCCGGCCTCAATTCATCTTTTTCACATCCCAATTGAATTTCAATGTGTTTCTCGCGCGTACATTCACTGGCAACGGTTTCGTAGCGCTACGCCAATAACCGATAACGTGTGACTATTATATTATATTCTAAATAAATTATTATATTGAAAGTGTGAACTGTGAGCACGCAGAAGCGAGCGCGTAAACATAAATGTGATTGGGAGCGGAAGCGATGAATAAAAGTAGACCTCTTGGCTGTTTAGGATTCTAGACTGCCTTCTTACTGCACTGTTCGAACGCTTGAGCAATGATAAATGCGAAACACATTCCGCTTGTTGCATAAAATATTTTTTTATACGGCGTTTTTTTTAATCAAGCATGCGGCCTAACACCGATGCCTATATGCACGCTTGCAATGCCAAAGCTGCCACAAGCATCTTGCCGATGCTTACTTTATTTGATGATTCGTTGTATTGACAGCTAGATACAGCGCACTCTCAAGAGCACTAGCGAAATTAAGTAATAACACATGTCGTATCTGTCTTACCTAATTTTAAACCTAAAATTCAAAATAATAATAATCATCATCATCATCATCATATCAGCCGAAAGACGTCCACTGCTGGACATAGGGCTCCCCCAGAGAGTTCCAAATTGACCGGTCCTGCGCCACCCGCATCCAGCGGGCTCCCGCGACCTTTACCAGGTCATCAGTCCACCTTGTGGGTAGGCCCACGCCGCGAAAATAATAATAGGTTAATTTATTTAATTTGATTGCATAGAAAGGATGATACGCGTGTTACGCGTAATCGTTCTAAATCTCGCACGTTTAGTAGTTTGATACGCATAGAAGCAAGAACGATTCTTATGCTTTTTAGGGTTCCGTAGCCAAAATGGCAAAAACGGAACCCTTATAGTTTCGTCATGTCCGTCTGTCCGTATGTCACAGGCATTTTACTCAAAAACTATAAGGTGTATTTGAATAAAATATTGAGGATAGGTGTATTTTGTTAGCCGCTACATAGTTTTGTAATTAAAATGACTGGCCGGTTTTTACATGTAGATTTGATATCCTACCCACCATATAAACTGGGGTTACTGTAGGTTTTTTTTTTGCAATTTTCACTGCCAAAAATCGCAATGCGCAACGCTCGTAGCCGATCCCGTGGTTTTCCCGCTAAAAAGCAGAAATTGCTTACAGCGCCCGCTAGACGGGTTCCTGGTAGTGAATGTGTTAAATAATTCACCTAAAGCAATCAAAAATGTTGAAACACAAAATTGTTTCATCAATTAACTTTCGATTTTACGCCCAGTTTACGGTACCATGTTCATCCTACTAATCCTATCCTACTAATATTATAAACGTGACAGTTTGGATGTATGGACGGATGGATGTACGTTCCACTTAGTCTCAAAACTACTGGACGAATTTATATGAAACTTTCCAGTTATATACCTTATATATCAGAATAGGACATGGGCTATAATTTATGTCAAATTTCAACCCTTTTAGGGACGAAAAAGGGGATGAATAAAACTTTGTATGGAGACCAAATTGCTCGTTGCCTTCATCAGGCGCTGGGTCTCAAAATATAATGAGAAAACTAAAAACTGACTCGCACTTGACTAAAATTTTAATTGATGTTATTTAATTATTTAATAGACTACAATTTACGACCCGCGGGATTTTTTTATCGAGTTCTACGCGGACGAAGTCGCGCACAAGAAGCTAGTTGCTTATAAATGCAAAAACAGGTGCATGAACCAAAATTTACATAAATCATTTCAATAATATCATTAAGCGTTAGAATTGGGCCTACAGGTTTTGACATCATAACCAAGTCATACCGGTAACCGCATTTGACAGTCATCTAGTCATGACAGCCAAGATTCACGGCGTCGCGCCGCGTCCGGGCAATCACCGTCGCAATCACGGGCAAGCGCCATTTCCGGGCAGTAATCGACTTCCGGTGCCGGACCGGATTAATCCAGTATTAGTGAACGCGACCTCGCGGATGTCGCTAGTACAGAATACAATAAGTTCACAGATGATTCACCGTCTGATAATTTTGACGCCATAACTATGCATATACACGAATACACGTTGTACAAATATGTTTAGCCCAATGGTTGGCTGGTAGAGAATGCCATTTGGCATTAAGCTCGCCATTTGTACATTTCTGTGCTTTGTGGAATAAAGTTTAAATAAATAAATAAAAACATTTTATTAGGTTAGTCACTGATTGACGTAGGGAGTACTTTTGCGCGTTCACCTCGAGGGAGCCCGCCTTGTCGGGGCGGGTAGGCTTAGTAACCGTGGACTGGTTACCTACGGCGAAGCTAAGAGGCATCCAGGGCCAGCCTGTTTTGGCTGCCGGCTGCCCTAGCGGGTTTGGCTGACCCCGCTTAGGATGAGTTGGGGAGGGACCGCAGAAGAAGAGGAGTACCTCCCTATCTTCTGTGGCCGAGGCTGGATCGCAGGGGGCGAAGCGTGTTGGTATAACGGTGCGCCACTCTTCCTACTCCCTGCGAACTTGGCGGGGCCGTTCCACTGAAACGCCAATGCCGTTCGTTCAGGGGGGGGGGGGGGGGGGGCAGAGGAGGAGGAATGTATTACGGTGCGCCGCTGCCTATCCTCTGCGGTCGAGACGTGTTCAGTGGCGGAACCACATACCTGATCCGCCATCGGGTGCTAGATTTTCCGTACCCATGATCTCCTCGTAGTAGACTCAGGACGCCGGCGGGGACACGGATGTGTGCGCAAGCGTTCCCGTAACCTCTCCACAAGTCGGCGAGGTGACTAGTGGGGGGGTTCTGGTCTCATTAGCCCATACGGGAGTCCTACATAAGCAATCGGGTCACCCCCTGCACCCGGGTGGTATGCGTAACGAATTTCCACCCCTAAACAAAAAAAAAGAAGAAAATGGAGTACGTTGCGAGTGTCTACATGAAGGAGAGTCTTCGGCGCCATACACACTATCTATGGTATCGTTCCAGATTGACAAATGGAAAACGCACTACGTGCACTAAAATTCAGGCGTGCTGTATAAAGTCAGTGTTATACAAAAAGCATTTTTCATGCATCTATGAATGTCAATTAACTACTACCGGTTCTGAAAAATGAATCTCTTCCACGAAAAGAACGCTCATAAAGTCGGCAAGGCACAATTTTATAAAACGGTGTACCCTTTCCTCACCAAAATACAGTCGATTTACATCAAAATATTATCATATAGAATCCATTAGATTAGACGCGGTTTATTGTAAAACGATTTCAAAAGTTCACAGATTAATTGTATTAACGCAAATTGGATTGGTAGAATGCTGTTAGCAGATGCAAATGCAATAAAAGAGGGCAATAATACTTTACCGGCGCAAATCTATTCCTTTAAAACGGATCGTTTTCGAAGCGCGCACAAATCTTGGTTAGAAGCGTTAGGTTTTATTCTCCCTCTGGAAAGGCCTAGAAATTTATCTAAATCCGAAAATCTGCGCATTAAAGTATGCGCTAGTATGGTTGAGAAGAAAAGTGTTTATAGTGACCATACATCGGTGTTTTCGGTGCGGAAATGATTTGAGAAAGAGTAGATATAAATAGATAGGTGAGTCTGAGAAAATATCATATTATGCCTAATGAATAACTACTTATCTGCGAATTGTATTGTATTATAATACAATTTTATTTTAACTCATGTAGTACTTTAGCTTTACTACCAAACCTAAAAACACTGAATCTCGAACGATGTCTGCATTATTTTCTATCCACGAATGCACGAACTCGTAGCGAGCTTTTTTCTTGTAGGCATGTTTGTATTGACTATTATAAAGTATTTTAAAAATGAATGAATTATCTAATTACATAAGACAAAAACTCGATATGATACTAACTGTCAAATATCTTGACAGTTAGTATCATATCGAGTATCTGTGACATCCGGTATCTGTGAACTATTTGCTTATAAATGAGTAGGGACTTAACTGAAGATGTTGATAAGGACTGACCATTTCCTTTATATAATACAAGCTGCCGACTGCGACTTCGTCTGCGTGTACCCGAAATAAAAACTATCCTATATTTTAATCCAGGCTATAAACTATCTTCGTACAAAATTTTATTTCAATCGGTCGAGCCGTTTAAGCGTGATTGAGTAAAAAAAATCTAAACATCCAAACTTTCGCATTAAAATATTATTAGGATTATTTTTTCAAGTATTTTTTTTCAATCATTTATTAATTAGGTAGAAACCTGCTAAATTATATTCTGTTTTTTAAGTCAATACCTACTCTTTAGCTAATGTCAATCATTCCCGCACCGAAAATCCCGATGACTGATAATCGACGTAGTGAATATCAGATAAATATTTTTCAACCCTTTTACTTTTGTCATTCTCAGTTATTCAACTTGACAACAGCTAAGGCGTACTTATACTTATCTCAATACGAGCTGAGGGTGGAAAGCATGAAGATAATTGATTTGACTAATTCAAAAAAGAAAAAGTTTTGGTTAATTTAGATAATTAAATGCAGGAAATCCCAAAAAACAACAATTCAATAATAATGTTTTCTTATGTACGAATGTACGTTTTGTTGAACAATCATAGCTTGGAATATCAGGAAAAAATTGATTTCATCTTTTTTCACTTTCGTATCTACATGAGCCTCTTGTAGAATAGTAATTTTGTTATTATTAAAACGAAAAATAGCGTAAGATGTACCCTTGAAATTATTATGAGTTTCACTGCTGCAAGTACTTGAAATATGTATCTTAATATATAAATCTTGAAAATTCGGATCGCAATTAGCAACAAATATTATCGTCATCATCATCATCAGCCCATATACGTTCCACTGCACAGACCTTTCATAGATCAGAGGGAAGAAGTACCCACACTGCTCCATTGAGAGTTGGAGACTTGACATGTATACACGTTAGTTTACCTTTTGACGTGACGTGATAACGTCTTATAAATCGATGAACACCGGGTGCACGCACGACAAAGTGTGACTCATTGTGAAACTTTGAAAACTTTGAAAACATTGAAAAACTCAAAGAAGTGAAACTTTTTCTCTTTAAAGCCTACTGCACTACCTTCTACACAGGCAGCCTGTGGGCAGATTACACATATAAACGGTATAGCGCTCTGCGCGTGCAGTATAATAATGCTTCTAGGGTGCTGATAGGGCTGCCCAGATTCTGTAGCGCATCAGGGATGTTTGCAGAAGCACTGGTAGACTGCTTCTACACCACTATGCGCAAGCGAGCCACATCCCTGGTGCGCAGAGTGCGGGCTAGCTCCAACAGCATTCTAAGCATGATAGCGGACAGGATAGATGGGCTGTACTTGTACAACTGCTGCATGATACATGCACGCAGATATAAATAATAATATAAAATAATAATTTAATGTAAGGTACTAACATTAGTTTAATAAGTATTATAATTGTCACTAACAACATGATCCAAGTTGGTCTTAATAAAAATATTTTAATTTTAATTTAATTGTCCGGTTCCATTGTCTGCCATATCAACGCACAGCCCAACCCGCTGGTTCTAGAGATTCCAAATTTGGCACGTAGGTTACTTATAAGGTCTAGGGGTGCACTAAAAAAGGATTTTTCAAAATTCACCCTCTAAGGGAGTGAAATGGGGGTCCAAAGTTTGTATGGGGAAACAAGATTAGATCGACTATTTTATTCGAAACTTCACAGGAGTATTCCTAACGATAAATGAGTTTTTCATCACTGTTTTCTTATGACGTTATCACGTAAAATTATCGTCCGTAAACCGACTTTAAAGACAACCATTTTTTTAAATGTAAATTTGATATCCGTTAAAGAACTTTTTTTAAACCATACATTCATAATATCCAGCAGCCTGATAAAATGTTCAAGTATAATTTGAATAATGATACAACATAGATAAAATTTGTACGAAACCGTTCGTTCTCACTCTAAACTTTTAAAACAAGTGAGACAGCGAGCTTCATTTCCAGGCGCAACTTGTTAATATTTTATAACAAGAAACGACACGGGGAATAAATTGCAGCGTATAACTTTTACTTGCGACTGTACGCGTAAATTCAAATAAATGAGCAAGGCGGGTTAGTTACGACGTATTTATTCTTATAAATCGGACTTTACGCGAAGGCCGTAAAGAAGAGTATTCTGCGGCCTCTTTGCGTACAGGTAAAGTGGGGACGTGTGGGCTCGATTCGAAATTTAAAGTGGTATGATAACATCGCCATTGGAACGGGTGATGTGTGTAGAGTCCGGTCAGTTCATGTTTGCAAGGACGACCAGTATTTAACTTCATTCCACTGTTCTGAGGGATTGACATGAGAGATTTCACTCTATTTTCATTAGATTTTTTTATTTTATTACTAACTTAGTTTTTGACATTCAGAGACCTTATAAATCTCTAAGCGATATAGATTGTTAATTTTATTGTTCTCTTATTGTTTTTGACATTGTCATCTTTGATTTAGTTAGTTTTATTGTTAACTAACTTCCGCCCACGACTTTATCTGCGTAGACCCGGGATAAAAACTATTCTGTATTTTAATCTAGACTATAAACTATTTTTGTGCAAAATTTCATCCAAATCGGTTAGGCCGTTTAAGCGTGAATAGCGTGATTGAGTAACAAACATGTAAACATCCAAACATCTAAACTTTCGCATTTATAATATTAGTAGGTCAGGATGATGTACTCGTACTATCTATATTGTATATATATCTATATATTTGTAACAACTGTAATACCACGGTGTGCAATAAAGATTATGATTATTATGATAGTTACATTTTGGACTTGTAAAAGGGCCCTTGTGGTCTATTTGCTGAATCGGTATTTTGATTTTGTGTATCACTTGAGCTGAAAATGGTGGCAATAGACGTACAGACGCCAATATTGTTCCGTAGTAGTGAATATCTTGAAGCCTTTACAATTTATTTTACACCTTTGCGAGGTGTTAAATTTGAAAACATATCTTTGCACATCTCTGGTGCACATACATCATAAGTGTTCCTTTTGGCTAAATTTAGTGCGGAGAAGTAACTCACACATGTTTGATTTCGTAAATGATTTGGATCATTTTCATTGAGTATATTTATGGAATCTTTAACTTGTCAAGAGTGTCAAAATATCATCGTTTCAAACTTAAGTTCATTTTGAAGACTTGGAAAATGGCACAGATCACTTGAAATATTCAGAAACCCGTAAGGCAGTAAAGAATTCTTATTATTTTGGCATGCACATGCACATGCAATTTTTTGCGGGGTTTATAGTAAAATAAATATAAATAAATCTTAATCAATGGCAATGTCACAAGCCACCATCAAAACTTATTGAACAAGGCTTCAGGTTGACGCGAGTTACTGCTGTTTTAAGAGTCCGGCAAGTTGACGGTTATGGGAGGTTCAATAACATCAAGAGCTGTAAAAAATCTATGTTCGGATCCACTAGATTATTGTCGTTGACAAATTTAAACTAATTCAATTCAATTCCTTTATTTCGGACATACAAAGTATCAAATAACAAATATCTTAAACTAGTGTTAGTATTTATACGTAAGCAATTGGAATATAAAAAAATGCGCTATGCTTTTAATTTGGTCGGACCAATGTTTTAATATCGGACAATCAAACCTGTAGCAATTTCCTTTAGAACGCTGTTGGGACTATTGCTTCACACGACATAGTATATTATCTATTCATCCTATTCTTCTATTCATATTACTCCTGGTAACCTATCCATACTGACATTATAAATGCGAAAGTCTGTCTGTCTGTTTGTCTGTTACCTCTTGACCAACCAATTGAGATAAAATTTGGTATGGAGATAGTTTGAATGATGCCCGGGGAAGGACATATTATTGTTTTATCCCAAAAATCACCCCTAATGGGGGTGACATGGGGGAGGTGAAAGTTTGTATAGAACTACGATACAAACGTGTTCCACGCGGAAGCGCGACGGGGCTTCGGTCGCGAAATCGCAAGCAGAAGCTAGTTTCAATATAAATATTTTTCTTGCGCTCGATTTGACGCATTATCTTAATTCAAGTGGCTGCCTATCCGTTATCGCCGTAACTCTCGCATTATTTCGCTTCTCTATAGTGCCCTTTTCAACCCTGCAACTCCCCGCTATCATGCCGCTATCTCAAAGAGCGTTTTAGTCATTTTAATTCTGCTAGATGTTTTAACAATTTGCTATTAACTGTGCCTTCGTCATCTACCAAATTTTACACTAGTTCGTTCACTTTTAATGCTATTCGACTGTGGAACTCTTGACATTAGACAAGCAAAATCTATCGGCTAACTCAAATCCCTTCTTAAAGAACTTTATTTGTCTCTCCCCTAACCCTGATTGAATTTTATATATATGTGTTATATATTTGTATTTGTGATAAATTTCAAATTAAAGAAAAAGATTAAAATTAAATGCTCCGAACCGCATTACATTTTTAAATTTTTCCCTTAATTTGAGTACCTTTGTACATACACTTTTTGTATATACAGCTATTTATGTACGTTTATTTATATAATTGTTTTGTTTTTTGGTTTATTATAATCTCTGCACCACTACTGCATAATCTAATAGTTTTATCTCTTTCTCCGATACGCAAAGGTTGTCTGGAAGAGATCGCTCTTCAGCAATAAGCCCGCCTGTTGTCTACCTGTACCTACATGTTATTATATTGTTTCTCTATCTTACTGCTATGTTTGTGTGAATAAAGAGTATTTGTATTGTATTGTATCTTGATACGCGTCAAAGCTAGCGTGTAAAACATAATTAAAGTCTTCCAGTTTTTTCTGACTCATCAACTCGGAACACTTCGAAATCAAATAAGAATGTGAAAAGTATCTCCAAGTGACCCTATATATCGGTCGTAGAAGGGCCGATGATACGGCCCTTCTAAGGGTCAGGGTCCCAAAGGTCCCCTCAGTCCTTACAGAGTGCGGTCACCCAGTTTCCTATTGTAATATTTTTCGGTCTCACATTGAAATTGGACGACGAAATATTTGAACAGATATTTCTTGGACGGGTCGTTCTTCTTTTCGACCGACAATAGCCTGTCCTTCGTCTTACTACGGCATCTCATTTGAGTAATGATTTTACGGTTTTATAATGTTCGAAAATGAAAGTCCATATTATTTTATTAATTAGTATTAATTTAATATTTTAGTTTCTCTATCTAGCATTTTTTTTAATGTTTTTTTTTTCGTAGAATGCCGTGACAGAGTGGTAAAATAAAATGTTGTCCCCACTGAAAGAGTCCACTTTGTCACATGTTTTTTTTTAGAAACCAACCGTAAATAAATATTTATATTGGCCAGAAAGGAAACTTTAATTAGTTCTAATGAAGAAACCCATGCATTTTTTTTAAAATCGCACTTCAAAACCACAATTTTCGATAGTTCAAAAACCAAAAAAACAGAAAAACCTCGGTTCATTGTCGGTAAAAAAGAAGAACGACCCGGACGTTATTTTATCAAGACCTGCATTCACTGACAGTCAATTATCAGTGCGTTCCGCTCTCACAAATGCTCTTCTAAGCTAATTATCAGTGCGTTCCGCTCTCACAAATGCTCTTCTAAGCTAAGTGTAATTACATACCTAGGGCGTGCATTCGTGAATGCCCCAGATCGCAGGTGTTAAGCAGATAAATATGCAGCTTCAAAGGACTATAGACCTGAGTATAATTATGGTTTTAATTTCAACTCGATACCTTTACGCGTTCCCGAGATAATGGGTCTTGACAGATCGACATTCATAGGTGCATGTAATATGCCTAAATTGAAGAATAAATCACTTTGACTTTGACTTTGACTTAGACAGACAGTGCTTTAAATAAAGATTATATTTTTGTGATTTAATTACAAATGTATAGTTTTCAGATTTCCCCCTGTACTTGTAGTATAAGACGATATTACTTGCCAAATTTCATAGTGTTATGTAGGTCAACGGAAAGTACCCTATAAATATATTGATTTCCTCGAGAGTGTCGAAATGTAAGTTTTTTGCGGCATAAACGGTCGTTTCTTTTTTTTACGTTAACATAGAAGTTTCATTTTTTCACAGTTTCAAGGGACCGTAGACCGAGTAGAGATGGTTTTAATTTCAACTCAATACCTCTACGCGTTCCCGAGATAAAGGGTCTTGACAGACAGACAGACGGACAACAAAGTGATCCTATTAGGGTTCAGTTTTTTACTTTTGAGGTACGGAACCCTAAAAATGATTCCAATCCGTCGACTTGATATAACGTAAGAGAGAGAGAGAGAGAGAGAGAGCTTGAACTAAGACGATTCCGATACACCAAAAAGGCTTTCTAGAATTTTGCCCTAAAAGATAAATATTGTTTTGATCCGTATGAAATTAATGCCACTCTGACATCAATCCAGCTATATTTGTTGATGTTGTTTGTGGAAGCTTTTTGATATACTTAGATCCTTATTGAATTGCAAACAGTTTCTACCCTAATATTTTTCCTTATTTTGATATTCGGAAAATTCGAAAATCACTACCTCTTACGAAATATTTATTATTAAAACATCATAACAATCCGGTACTCGACTCAAATATATATTTGGGGTATGCGCAGAATGTTTTTTCCTTCCATACTTCTCTATCACACATTAACTCATCACTCACATCTATCCTTGTCATATCGTCTCTCATACAGTTCCTTTTTTAGGGTTCCGTACCTCAAAAGGAAAAAACCGGAGCCCTTATAGGATCACTCGTGAGTCTGTCTGTCCGTCTGTGACAGCCAATTTGCTCCGAAACTATTAGACCGATTGAGTTAAAATTTGGTAAACATATGTAAATTGGTGACCCAAAGATGGACGGGTCGTTCTTCTTTTCGACCGACAATAGCCTGTCCTTCGTCTTATTACGGCATCTCATTTGAGTAATGATGTTTACGGTTTTATAATGTTCGAATGAACGTCCATATTATTTTATTAATTAGTGATATTTAATATTTCATTTTCTCTATCTAGCATTTTTTTTAATGTTTTTTTTTTTCGTAGAATGCCGTGACAGAGTGGTAAAATAAAATGTTGTCCCCACTGAAAGAGTCCACTTTGTCACATGTTTTTTTTTAGAAACCAACCGTAAATAAATATTTATATTGGCCAGAAAGGAAACTTTAATTAGTTCTAATGAAGAAACCTATGCATTCTTTTTTAAATCGCATTTCAAAACCACAATTTTCGATAGTTCAAAAACCAAAAAAACAGAAAAACCTCGGTTCATTGTCGGTAAAAAAGAAGAACGACCCGGACGCGTAAAGTAAATGAATGAATTCTGAACAAGGGGGCCACTTTTGGGGGGTAAACTGGAAAATTCGCAAACTGTATTGTGTGCCTTATCACCCCGCCCCCCCCCCCCTTATCTCCGAAACTACTAGGTTTAAAATTCTTAAAAAATATGGAAAATAGTTCCTTACCTAAAGATTACAGGAAAACCTATGAGAAGTTTAAGTATTCAAAGTAACGTGAAAATTCTCAATATTTTTGTGTATTTTGTATGGAGCGCCTGTTGCTTAGAGCATAGGTAGCAATTTTACGGAACCCTCACCACGCGAGTTGAACTCGCACTTGTCCGGTTTTTTGGCCTACCTCTCCTCTTATAAGTAACAATTTTCTATATTCACAACCGAAAACTATATGACATGTATCTTATGTGTACAAACATACTTAACTCAAATATCTCCATTTGGTGGGTGTTATCATATTAGCTTTGTATATTATTGTTTAATTACTCATTTTTATTATAATATATCTTATTCAGTTTTACCCACAGACAATACGCATATGTTTTTTCATCGAAAGCTTATTTACAAAGTTCTTGAGATGACAAAATTTTCGAGTATCACCCAGCAGCGACAATACAAAGTAAGTTCGCTGTAATCTCAAAGTATTCCAATAAGAATTCAGAAAATAAAAAGCAGACTACTTAACCCTGTAGTCCGAGGTTCAATTCACAAAAATATTCACTGAAGCGCTTTTACTTGCCAGTTTATATCAACGAATAGTTATTACGAATGTACGGGTCAGATTATAATGGGGAAATGTCGTACATATGTTGAGACTAGTTTCAGAAGAGGGCGATGTCTGGCGTCCCCTATTGCATGACACCCCGGGCAGGCTGTATTCACTACAATCTCCGGCCACTTCTATAAAAGTGCACTAGTATAAGTCTGAACCGCGGTAACGCGTGGTTGTTAAATTTTAAGGTCAAGAAATACTAGGAGTTGCGAGACGAGTCGAGACAGGTTTGTGAATCGCAAGGGACCAAAGCCGACTTGGGTCGTGATAGGCATCCATTTCAGCGAGTTTTCTCGGGAATTTATTGCGACGTAGGCCGTATTGACCGCGCGGCGTCCGATCGCACACTTGGGATCTATTCAACTAAATGACTTTAATTGAAGCGGTTTTGTATTGGTTGGATGCGTTCGTTGTAACACATGAATATGTTTGCTCGAAATATGATGAGAGGAGACGAGCAATGACAGACTTTACGCATTCACTTCCAAGAATCGCTACGCGCTACGCTCGTGGCCGATCCCGTAGTTTTCGCCGTATGTAGCGGAAAGAGACTTCGGCGTAGGCGCCCGCTAGTCGGGTTCCCGGAACTGAATGTGTTAATAAGGAGACGACGGCCAAGGATACTGCCTGTCTGCTGTCATGGATGCCTGTGACGCCAGAGGTGCCATACGCGCGTTGCTGATCCTTTATTGATTTGTGAATTCGTGCTGACAGAGACACAACGTCTTCTCGGGAGCTCACTCACTTCTGACCGGACGAACTTACCTCCAGAAGGATAATTGCTTAATTTTTTAAACGAGCATTATGACATCTCAACTGTCATTTAATCATACAAAAAATTAAACTTAGGTGGGTCGTTCTTCTTTTTTACCGACAATGAACCGAGGTTTTCCTTTTTTTTTGGTTTTTGAACTATCGAAAATTTTGATTTTGAAGTGCGATTTAAAAAAAATGCATTGGTTTCTTCATTAACACTAATTAAAGTTTCCTTTCCGGCCAATATACATATTTGTTTACGGTTGGTTTAAAAAAAAAATGTGACAAAGTGGACTCTTTCAGTGGGGACTACATTTTGGTTTACCACTCTGTCACGGACTTCTACGATAAAAATACGTTTTAAAAAATGCTAGTTAGAGAAACTAAAATATTAAATAGGTAATACTAATTAATAAAATAATATGGACGTTCATTTTAGAACATTATCCCTTTACAACCGAGAAATCGTGATTTGCCAAGTCAAAAATGAACTTTAATGACAATTGTCAAAAAATTGACAATTCAGTGTAACAATCCTGCACGATCGTATAGAGTCGGTTGTAAAGGGCTAAAAAACCGTAAAATCATTACTCAAATGAGATGCCGTAGTAAGACGAAGGACAGGCTATTGTCGGTCGAAAAGAAGAACGACCCAGGTCTATCTAACGTACGTATGATTCGTTACCACCAGCAGGATCACAACACAACATACCTTTAGAGCAAGTACGGTCCACCTCACAAGGGGCTTGACACCTTTGTACCGTGTCGCATTAAACGTCATGTTAAACTGCCATATGAAGTTGTCAAACGAGTGAAAACGACAGGGTGTTCAGCTACTTATGACGCTGAAGGTACCTAGTAGTATATACCTATTTTGATAGTATTTCCAAAGATAACGCAATTGGAAGCAAGCGCCGCTACATTGCTGCCTTGAACAATAAATCTTTGTACATCTTAATTACGAGAAAATGTTTTATGCTTGAAAATGCGAGCGAATTTAGAACACGAACTTTTTCAGACATTTATTAATGACAGAGCCTAGCGGAAGAAAGAACAGTGTTTCTAGCATGATCCTTTGATTGTTCAGGAACTCTATTTGGTTTTGCGTATGGTTATCATATTGGTATGGATATCATATTGGTATGCCCAACACAACGGACCTTTTTAGGGTTCCGTAGCCAAAATGGCAAAAACGGAACCCTTATAGTTTCGTCATGTCCGTCTGTCCGTCTGTCCGTCTGTCCGTATGTCCGTCTGTCCGTATGTCACAGGCATTTTACTCGAAAACTATAAGGTATATTTGAATAAAATTTTGAGGATAGGTGTATTTTGTTAGCCGCTACATAGTTTTGTAATTAAAATGACAAAAAAAAAATTTTTAGGGGTGCACTCCATACATAAGACTAAAAGTCAATTTTTTTTTCAATCGACAATCGATGGGCCTTTCAAAATAAATATAAGGTTTCTTAGCATTTTTTTTGATTAAGTGAATAGGGTCGGAGATAATCGCCCCGAAAGTCACTAAAATTCTGTCCCCCCCTCTAATTTTTGAACGGTGTATTTTAAAAATATGGAAAAATTCATGGCTTATTAATTTCATTCACCGAAAATTGTTTTGAACAAGATCGGTTCAGAGTATTTCGAGATATTGCTGAAAAACTGCCTTCCTCAAAGAAAAGAACGTAAGTGCCGTAAAATTTCAGTGATGATACGACCTTTTTAATAGACACGCACTTGGCCGGTTTTTTAAAATAAGGTTTCAGAAAAGAAAACCTTATTCTGTCATGGTTGCGAATAATACATACAGAAATCAGAATATAAGTTATTGGTAAAAAGGCATTATACAAGTTACAATTTAAATACAATATACACCCAATATTTTAATGTTTTGAACACGCAACATAATTAGTACTAATACAGTTATTTCTTCATTTAATAAATAAATAAATATTGCGTATTCTTGTAATTATTTGATGCCATTTCTCCGTTACCCAGAGGTAGTCTGGAAGAGATCGCTCTTTAGCAATAAGACTGCCTGTTTTTAAGTTTGTATATCCTGTATTTGATTTAAGGTGAGCATTAAAGGGTATTGGTATTGTATGGTATTACTAGGGGACAATGTTACATAAATGAAACTAGCAGCCATAGCAAGCTCGATAAGGTTTGTGCTAACTAGACGACATAATATAAATAAAAACTAAAATACACGAAAAATATCCAAGGCTCAGAAGCAAATATCCATGCTGAGCACACATTTTTTTGCGGTTTCTGGAATCTAAACCCAGGACGGTCAGCTTCATCACGGCAGGTGCCAGTCAGCATTGCTAATCTATAGCAATGAAGAAGAAAAATGATGTAGGTACATCATTAAGATATAGTAGATTGTATGACAAGGGGCTAAAATAAGCCATATTACCACGAGACGGATATTTTCCCGAGCGAGGTGAGGAACTAGTTAGAATCTTTCGCTTGCTCAGGACTCAACATCAACACTCGCAGCAAAAATCTACTTTGCTCTCTTGTGTAACAAATAACTATTTTACATTTACATTATTTTTTCTGCTGCTAACAGAGGGACGTTCCGTATTTCAACGCGGTTTGCACTTTTTGTTACGCACGCCGAGCAAAAGTGCGCGCAAAACATAGACCAAATTGGAATGCGAAAAACTGTCAGATTACATTATATCCTGTGTAAATAAATATTGTTTGTAAAATACTGTACACTTTTTTGGAGCATGCTGGGCGCGGTGGACGGTGGGTCGCGGTCGCTTATTTGATTACAAATGTAATTGTTTGTGAACGCGCGATAGTCGCGGGGAATGACTTAATGCCGAAGTTGCTCCAAGCCACATTCAAGTATTCTTTTGAACTGACAATCGTTGGTATCCTTCTGAGAGATTAGATATACATTTAAGCATTTACATGCTTTAATACAAACAAAAAAATCACAATAGACATTTAGAGCAAGAAATTAATTTTATGCAACTAAAGTTGCGTGCGTTGCAGCAAAACAAATGGGTTCATCACATATTTAAAACACCCCAGCGAATAACTTAGCTAAGAACCATTCAAAATAAAATAAAAAACTGGCCAAGTGCGTGTCGGACCACGCAAAACGAAGGGTTCCGTGCCTATTAAAAAGGTCGTATCATCACAGAAATTTTACGGCACTTACGTCCTTTTCTTTGAGGAAGGCAGTTTTTCAGCAATATCTCGAAAACCTCTGATCCGATCTTGTTCAAAATAATTTTCGGTGAATGAAATTAATAAGCCCTATGTCCATGAATTTTTCCATATTTTTAAAATACACCGTTCAAAAATTAGAGGGGGGGGGACAGAATTTTAGTGACTTTCGGGGCGATTATCTCCGACTCTATTCACTTAATCAAAAAAAATGCTAAAAAACCTTATATTTATTTTGAAGGGCCTATCGATTGATGTACCACACGGGGGGTCACAATGTAAAAAAATTTTTTGACTTTTAGTTGTATGTATGGAGTGCACCCCTAAAAATTTTTTTTTTGTCATTTTAATTACAAACTTATGTAGCGGCTAACAAAATACACCTATCCTCAAAATTTTATTCAAATACACCTTATAGTTTTCGAGTAAAATGCCTGTGACATACGGACAGACGGACAGACGGACAGACGGACAGACGGACAGACGGACAGACGGACAGACGGACAGACGGACAGACAGACAGACGGACAGACGGACATGACGAAACTATAAGGGTTCCGTTTTTGCCATTTTGGCTACGGAACCCTAAAAACGCACTCTAATCGGTTTTTCCGTTTGGGAGTTACGATGCCACAGACATCTACATACACACACGTTAACCTCATAAACACCTCGGGGTTAAAAATACCATTGTTCAAAAAATATTGTTCTAAAAAAGTAATGATTATCGGGTTAAAAGCGCGACGACGCGGCACGGAGGCATTTGCATCACAATCGGATGTGATTGCGGCCCGATACTGCGCACCGCACGCCAGGGTGTCGTAATTGTTTGTTGCTTCAGTATAAAGTTTATTCACGACCAACACGGCGCAAGGAGCAGCGCCACGCCAAAAACAGTCCATGAATGTCGAAACTGTAAGTTTAAAGACAGTTGGCGCTGCCCGTTGGATAACCAAAGGCGCAACTTGCACATTGCCGCCGCATCACGCGACGTTGTATGCCAGTACTTCAGTTTGTATATAAATTCCGCACGGTACACTGCACCGCACCTCCGTCCGCACGGTACGCATGGAACGGTCGTGCATGGCAGAATTCAACGTTGTGAATATCAACGTCATTTGGCGCGCTAGTGAATGTTGAAACAACTCTCTCGACCACGAACAAGTGACAGCTTTGTGGCGTGCCCCTGATATTACATCCATCCATTTGACGTCGAGACAAAAGGCGCGGCGTGGCGTCTAGGTTCATGCTCATCTGTAATATAAATATTTGGCCATAACGCAACAGAGCGTTTTTCAAAAAAAGTGTAGGAACATGAACTTTTTTTTTTCAGAATTAGATTTTTTTTGGGTTTTTCTTACTCAGAATCGTTGATACTACCGATCCTCATACAAGAAAAAAAGTGGCCAAAATATTCCATTCCAGATCGTCACGTTTTGTATGCAGCCTTTTTTTATTTAACTATATGGTCGTGACGCAATGGAAGAAAAAACTTACATAGTAAAATCTGGGACAACTTTTTTCTTATATAAGGATCGATAGTATCAACGATTCTGAGTAAGAAAAACAAAAAAAAACGAATTCTGAAAAAAAGTTCACGTACACTTTTTTTTTTAAAGGCCCAACCATACGGTTGACTGGTAAATAATGCCATTTGACAATAAGTTCAATTTAGTTTGAATAAATAAATTACGGAAAAATAATAAGTAAAACGTGATTAATAAGTAGTGTTTTATCTTTTGAACGAATCCACTTTTATCAGTGTTTTTTACCCTTTCGATACATATCCAGGCACAGGCGCTTCTTAAGTTCTGACTAGTTACTAACTCCGTTAAATAGTTGCGAACGTGTGCTATGCCCTAGTTATGCAATTTTGTTAGTTTTATTAACTTCAAGTAATGCTGGCATATAGTTGAACCGGTGGAGTATTATAACTTACTCCCGGTTTTATACCTACAGGAGTTAGACCATAATATATGTTGGTAAAAAAGTCAATAAAATTTTCGAGTTAAGTACAAACATTTGGACTGACATTCGGTCTAATGCATCTGTAGACGACGCGTCCCCAGTTATTTATCACATCCTATGTATGACGCACACGCTATATGTGCATTGAAAAGATAATTATGTAATACAATACAATACAATACAAATACTCTTTATTGCACACCTCACACAAACAAAGCAGTTACATAGAGAAACAATACAATAACATGTAGGTAGAGGTAGACAACAGGCGGTCTTATCGCTGAAGAGCGATCTCTTCCAGACAACCTTTGGGTATCGGAGAAATAGTAATGTCTAACCTTAGAGAATAGAATGCTTAAAAAAACAATAAAGAACCCTTTTTTAACTTAGTAAGACTGAATACCTAAGAATATAGAAGCACATAGATTATGTATGCGAAAAATGTGACTGTATCAGTGTAGTTAACTCATAAGGTGGACCGCGACTCTAGCGGTTTGCCAGTATGAGGGAGGATCGCCCGGCTTTCAAATACGGTGCGAGCTCTGATTGGTCGATGGGGGTGTATGAACCCAATTCAACCATATTGAAAACCAAACTTTATTCTGATTGGCTAAAAAGCCTCAGTACAAATAAATGATATTATCATTTATACTATGTAAATATCGCTTATCATATTAAGCTAGTATTGTAATAATTTCGTGACCATACATGGCACATACAAAGTTGATAGGTGTTATAAAGATTAGGTAATGCCCTCAGGGATCGGAACCGGTTTTTTCAAAAATCCCCGAAGTAGTCTAATATTTTGAATTATTTTAGGCTCTTAGTATAGGACTCTATCGTGTATTTAGGTAACATATTCGTATTATTAGACTGCCCGATCAAAAATGATATTATAACCAAAGAACGAAAGAATACCGGTTTAATTTGTAAAGTGGCAGTGGGCGGGGCACATTGCACGTAGAACCGATGGCCGTTGGGGTGGAAAGGTTCTTGAGTGGCGACCACGTACCGGAAGGCGCGGCGTGGGTAGGCCCCCCACAAGGTGGACTGATGACCTGGTAAAGGTCGCGGGAGTCCGCTGGATGCGGGTGGCGCAGGACCGGTCAATTTGGAACTCTCTGGGGGAGGCCTATGTCCAGCAGTGGACGTCTTTCGGCTGATATGATGATGATGATGATACGAGCAAAAAAGCTCCAATTATAAAGAAACCTGTTGTATTATGTAATGCACAAACACAATTTGAAATTCGGTCAAGATATCAATCGACAATCATTCATCCACGAGAGTACAACATTTTCAATGCGTGTAATCGATAGTACAAGTTTACCAAATACTGTCTGGGAGCCGAAAACCTCTGAGGATTTTTGGCAAAGGCAATGTCAACTTATTTTAAATTCTTAGGCAATATTTGTTTTGGTTACATTTTTTTCGTTTTTATTACCGTCTAGGCCTGAAAACGGAGCAATAAGTTTAAATTTAGAATGACGAATTAGCTGCCGTATGCCTCAGAGAAATCAGTACGCGAGGGCCACGTGAATATTTCACCCGGGAGGCCCTTCAGGTGCAAAGGGCTCGCCTGTTGGCCACGTGCTCGGGACCTTTCAAGCCTTTTTCATCTTGCTGCAGAAATGAGGGTTCTTTTTTGAGTTTTCAAGGGTAGTTTCTTCATGTCGAAACATGTAACACTAGCTGCTGCCCACGACTTTGTACGCGTGTAAATTATAGCTAAGTCTAAGCTACATTACGGGAAAGTTTCAACAAAATCCATTTGCTTTTAGATGACAAATTGTTAAACGACTCATCAAGTTAAAATGGCGGTATCATACGAGCCGAAGGATGTGCACTCCTGGACACAGGACCTCCATAATGACTGGTCTTGCACACACAGCTCTCATACAACGGCTTCCCGCGAACTTAAACACGTCTGTTGACCCCGTCCGCATCTGTTATTTATCTAGAGGAAAAGTTCCTAGTAGATAAGAAAATATTGAACTAAAACGTTTAATCTAATCAAACGAAGATGAATACTAAAATAAAAAAGAGCTCATGTTCGGCAAATTGAATTGCAAACTCTTTAAATCTAGCGAGTTCCCAGGCACTCTTCAATCGAAACTGGACTTTAATATTATATTTGGTAAAGAGGAAATTGCAAAGCGTATTGACGTTGAGAATAGACGAGTAAAAATTGCGTCGTATCGGTTTTAATTTCTCTTCGACGGAATTAATGACTTTGCTTTGGCTGCGAGGTCGTGTGGGGCGCCGAAGATTGCTTGGTTTCAGATGTCGGCTTGCACGTGGCTTAGACGATCTGTTTTTATCCACGCTACTGGTAACAATCACATTGCAATATGTTTCGTGCGCACCTTCCCCATGCGCCTAACTAAAGTGTTAGAGCGAGCGCGTGTGAGATATTAAAATGGATTGGGATGTGAAAGGCATGTCCTGAATTGAGAACCTTCGACACCTTCATTCCTTCAGGCCTCACGTGCGACGGTACAACATTCCAAGCACGCCACATAAGAAGCTTCTAGATTTAAGTACGTGAACCATATTGCAGCGAAATTTAATTTACATTTCATTTTGTAGTACCACGAAGGTAAACAGTCATACGGCCTGCCCGATAGTATAGCAGACACCGTGGAAGTTTGCAACCCCAGAAGGAACACAAGCGCATTACCGAGCCTTTAAATAAATAATAAAATAAATAAATATCGTGGGACAATTCCCACCAATTCTCTAGTCCCAAACTAGGCAAAGCCTGTACTATGGGTACTAGACAACGGATAAACATACTTATATGGATAAACATCCAAGACTCGAGAACAAAGATTCGTATTCATCATACACATATCTGTCCCGACCGGGGATCCAACCCGGGACCTCAAGCTTCATAGTCAGGTTCACTAACCGCTAGGCTATTCGGTCGTCAAATATTTGAGGGTTCTTCGTGTTGCGAAGACTAATGCAGCTAGACAACCCACCTTCAGGAGCTGTGGCAACAGGCACATATATTATTAACACATTCAATGCCCAGAATCGCTACGCGCTACGCTCGTAGCCGATCCTGTGGTTTTCCTCGTATGTAGCGGAAAGTGACTACGGTGTAGGGACGCATACGTGTCGTCACGGGCCGGGAATGGGTTAATTCCAAAAAAAAGAAGGCAAAAAATATGCTAACGAAAATCCCATTCAAATATCTCAAAAAATTACGAAACTACAGCCGTTTTATTTAATGTTGCTTGTTAGAGGGAGAGAACGCTCGGGGATCGTGACGTCACGATCATCGAGCGTCATAGTAAATGAAAAATATTTCATTTGATGGTGCGTTTTGCGGAAAAGGGACAGAACATACCCCCTCTTAAAATTTTAAACACTTATAACTTTGATTTTTTCTCCATTTGACTACATTTTTAATCCTTTTTCGAGAAAATACAATATTATTGATTATTTTATTTAGTCTCTACACTCCTATTAGTGGTGTTATTGTGACCGTGGTCTTTTGTGAGGTACTTCCCCAGATGGGTGCTCCAAACCTAAGCGAGATGACATTCTGCTGTGCCCTCTATCACCCGTGTTATAATTTGTGTTCGCACATTGTGTTCAAATTTAAAAATAGTTTTTATTTAAATGAAATCACGAAACGATTTAAATAAGCTTGTTTCGTTTAGTTAAAAGTGTAAATTATGCAATTTTAACACTTTCACTGCCAAGAATCGCTACGCGCTTACGCTTGTAGCTGATCCCGTGGTTTTCCTCGTATGTAGCGGAACTTCAGCGTAGGCACCCGCTAGGCGGGTTTCTGCCATTGGAAATGTTAACGTAATTTAAGATGTTTTTACATTACTTATCACAGGTCTCAAGCGATACTTATTTGCTTTATTTCTGCCACACAGAACGCAAGAGTTTAAAGTGTTATGATCTATTATGACAAATTATTAACGCATCTTGCAGTAATAAAACAGACATGCAGAATACTGGAGGAGTATCGTTATTTTCCACTTGAATTCCGCGAAGAACATTATCAACTCCGTTGAAATATATTTAGCTGAAAATTGTTTTACCCACTCTATACAAATTCCACGCGCATTCGTCTCGCGACGGCACTAGACTGGAAGCACTGAATCCACTTAAAAGCACAAATGACAGTTACCAACCACCAAACAACATTTTTACATCGCAATTTGTTTTGGAGATACGTGAAAAATGTTACTTTAAAGTTTCCTAGTACGTGAGTTGATGTCTTGCTACGAATCGTTAGAGTTGGAATTTCAATGCATGTTCTAGAATATTTGCAACAAAACGTTGGGGATCTTGACAGTTTTCCAACTAGGAGCACGGGGAGGTATTAGTAATGCGTCGCGTAGTTCTAGACGAGGCATGGCGAGCACCGTGTGGCGCGTTGTGAAGCCTACAAATGCAAGGAAACAATTCAAGCATTCGGATATCTCAAACTGAGTTACAGCTCGCTTTCGCATATAGCTCATATTTTGTAAGCTCCTTCCTGCATTAAACTGGGCTATATAAGACAGAGTTCGCAAACGATACACTTCATCTTTATAGTCTACAAACTGAAATATCTGTGATCCGAATCGACGTTACATTGTAACGTTTTTCGTTAAAATAAATAAGATTTTCACATAATCTAGGTACGACATATTAAAAGTAAATTTGAAATTCACACTTTGAAAACACATAACTGTCTAAATCATGTAGCTAACGATGAAGAAAACCTTCCAAACCCGCCAAGTTGCATTTATCAAACGAAAACTAAGCTTCATTGAATCGATTTTAATAACGTACCACAATTCTCTCTCGTGTGCTCTTATAGATAAAGTGAGCCTCTACTTTGAGGAATGACTCCACTTTGTCGACAAAGGAAATAACTTAGCAATAGACCAAGATTACTCCGCAAAAAGAGTTCGAGTCGTGGAGAGGAAGGCCCTAAGCGTCAAGCACTTGTCAGCATATCAGCCTTTTGGTGGCCTACGCGCAAATTGATATGTAAAACATGGGCGCCTATCACGGCACGACTTTGATGTCGGAGTCGGATCCACTCGTGTGTTTTGAAAGCGAAATATATTTATGAAGCCACGTATATTGCATTAAGTCTGTTGGAACGTTTAGGCGCGTGCCTTTTGACGGCGTATGTGGAATTACAAACGCCGCGAGTGAAGCATTGATCCTTTGAAATGGGCTTTTGAACTCCTGTTTTATTAGGTAAATTTAACCTTATTGTTCCTTTATCTTAGTCCTGTGTCGGCCATAGTAAGTTTGAGGCTTTAAGCCATTGTAGACCTCCTTTGATTATTTTTTTAATTCGCGTGCCGCGAAAATTCTAAGATGCCGCGAGACGACCCAACGTCTCGTTAGATATTTTTTATTCAAAACATCAAAAGACTTCCACACGAATTGCCTCTCATGCTTTAATTAAAACAAATTGAAATGATGATAAATACTATTAGGCTAGACAGCTTTTTGAAAAACATGAAATATAATATGATTAACGCCGCAATATGCCACTTGTATTTAAAATAGTGAACCTCGTTCTTGTTATGGAATATAGTAACTCGGTATAACATTACAGAATTAGTGAAATTTAATTTTGTGATGGTACTTAATATTTTCGAATAATCATGAATTCAGGTGAGACGGAAAATGTTAGTAAACTTGAATGTCAATGACAGTATTTATTGTTTTTTTTTTACTATTACATGCATGCTTTCTTCGTAATCTATCTATACTTAATATTATAAATGCGAAAGTGTGTCTGTCTGTCTGTTACGTCCACACGCTTAAACCGCTGAATCGATTTAGATGAAATTTGGTACAGAGATAGTTTGAGTCTCGGGAAAGGATACAGGATAGTTATCATCCCGGAAATCATCCCCTAAGGGGGTAAAATGGTGGCGAAAATTTATATGAGCTATATAGATACCTATAAACTAGTTCCACGCGGACGGAGTCGCGGGCAGAAGCTATATCGACACTTAGTAGCAAATAATATACAGTTCGATCTTAGATTACACATGTAATTTACTTGTATCTATAACTATAGTGTAGTGTTCCTGGTTGTGAGTAAGATCACTAGAGTTCCCTTGGATGTGTTTTGTTGAGAGTGAGTCTAACGCGATATTTATTTTGACGTTTTGACACTGGTTGCGCTGCGCGCTGGCCACTAATTAAGATGGACAGAAATTAAGGTGGTTTTTTAGACCCGTGTGTCAATGATGTAATATAAAAAAGAAGTAGTTATGTTAGTTATCTATTCGAAATTCCCTGTTTAAAAATGGCAAGGCACATCTGAGAGCTGAGACACGTTTACGTTTCCATTGACGTCGCGTAACTAAGACAAGTTGGTGCAATTGACTCAATTTTAGTGTGCCATTTTTATCTGGCCGATGGCCGTTGGGGCGGAATGGTTCTTGGGTGGCGACCACGTACCGGAAGGCGCAGCGTGGGTAGGCCCCCCACCCACTGTGACTGATGACCTGGTAAAGGTCGCTGGAGTCCGCTGGATACGGGTGGCGCAGGACCGGTCATTGTGGCACTCTTTTGGGGAGGCCTATGTTCAGCAGTGGACGTCTTTGGGCTGATATGATGATGATGATGATGATTTTTATCTACCTCTTTTTATGTTACATCATTGCCGTGTAAAGTAATATTTCAAATATGCGTACAAAACGTGAGAGTATAAAGTGTGATTTGTGTTTTGTATTTGTTGCACGAGTCACACATTAGTGGCGCGTGGAAACGACCGCCTGACAAATACAAAACTGATACCAAATCAATACATTTGTTGGAATAGGCGCCCCGGATCACCTGCGCCGCTGTACGGGAAATGTGCCCAATGGATCGAGTTTTATGTGCGATTGCCGGGCGTGTACCGATTTTACCGTCCGCCATGAATTCCATTGACTTTTGATTCCCTTCAAATGGGGTGCTTACAGTCGTAATGAGATCAGAGAGTTATTTACGGTATTGATTATCGATGTCCTTTGAAGGTTCGATATTTAATTGATTTTGGTGAGTAAATGTACCTTTATTTTGCTGGAAGCTTTTGAGGCGTTTTTCAAACTTATTTATGAAAGTAGCGTAACGATTGGGCATGAAAGATTGAAACTAGGTACCTGGTTTGCAGGTACAATATACATAAAAAGGTAGTCTTTCTTGCCTCCTAGTTTTGTTCAAATCCCGTTAAGGGCAGATATTTGTGTCATGAGCATGACTATTTGTTTCTGAGTCTGGAATGTTTTCAGTGTATGTATTTTTATAAGCATTTTTACCTACAAAATAAACGTCGCTTAGTACCCATAACACAACCTTATTGAGCTTACTGTGTGGCTAGTTTGATATTACTTATATTACTATTTTTTTTTCTTAAATAGAACTACAGACGATCTAGAACAGAATATCCTGGCGAAGAATGAAGGCGCCGACCTTTACTGAAATGGGATTAGGCGAGGAAAAATATTTTTTTACTGTTTCCTTTAACAATATGATTGACTGGTAAAAAATGACTCTTGTCATTAGGTAAGTTCTAGATGGTTTTGATAGAAAAATGACGTTACAATTACGTTTGAAACATCTTATACTAATCTATACGCGTGATTGCCTCATCCTGGGTGAAATATTGACAAAAAACAGCATAAAACATATTTACATCTCAGGCTGTTCAGATTTAATGAATGTTTGAGTATTTATTGGTGTACTGATGGAATTTTCATTAAAAAGCAATACTCGTAATTATTCGTCCCAATAGACAAGTCGGCACAAAGCTGGGGATTCGAAAATATCTTGTGTTGTTTCACCCAATTATTCTAATTAGTAATTTAAATTGCGTTGTATTCGAATAACATTACATACCAACTCGCCGTAATTTACATTGACAGTTGAATTGAATTAAGAATGTTGCGTAATTGGCGAGTATTCAATTAAATATTGCTTTTGTTTGTTTTAAGTTAATTTATATGATTGATGGTTAAAATTATCTCTAGTTATTATGCCCGACTACAATCTCTCCGTGACACGATTAAATTTGCTTGCTTCGACAAAGCATGCAAATTAGTAGACTAATGAATTCTTAAGATCTTATGTAACCATGTATTCATTATGAATAAACCATTCATTCATTCATTCATTCATTCATTCATAAACCACCATAATACCCGTTAAAGTGCCGTTATAATTCATTTGTCTTTATCATATAAATATTGATAAATAACTGTAAGAAAACGAAAAAAAAACTAATTTAGTAATAAGTGGTTTGTTAAGTTCAATTGAACGACCGAGCGAAGCGAATGAAGTACTCCGTTTCAGCTTGGGCCAAATTCTGTCGTATTTCCGGATGTCCGGCTGTCCTCCTCTGCACGTCGTGTTTCTCAAACGATTCTCTTGTAATTCTGCGAGGAGGTTCGATTATTAAGTATTACTGAATTTGTGTCGATTTAGTATTCAGACATTTAAAAAAAACAGTTCTATTCACAGAGCCACTAGTGAATAATGGGGTAATAAGTTAAGGAAAATCTTATTTTCTGCGTCTTTTCCGATTCCAATCGCATTTATAAAACATAATAATTATATTTTGCTATAAAATTAAACATCACTCCGAAATGTATAAGTTTCGTTAACGTAAACAGAGCTTGAAACAAATTGAAATGCAATTGAAATGTGAAAGAGATGAACCACAGTTATGCGGCAAAGGTAAGTAGCCTGTCCACTAAAAAAAGATGTGCGAACGCATAGAAAGTACAACGACTTAAAATTCAGGCTGCCAGTTTAAAGGTGTGTCATTCTACAATAATATACAGGGCTCGGATTTTTCATCGCACGGTAAGACGAAAGAGAACTATGGACTCGATATTAACATTAAAATTTTACTCATACTCATTCATTTAATTAATACCAAACGTACCGATTGCAAATATAAATAAATGACAATGTTAGGTCTATCACAACAATATAGTATGTATAACTAGGTACGTTAATTTGGCACTCTTTGGGGAAGGCCTATGTCCAGCAGTGGACGTCTTTCGGCTGATATGATGATGATGATGATGATGAAATAGGTACGTAACTAAAGCGGCCTTTAGACCTGTCTAAATGCAGTGCACTAAATGCACTCACACTCATTGATTAGAGTGAAATGGTTTATCATCCCTCCATTCCCTCCCCCAGTTAGTGCACTGCATTTAGCCAGGTCTAAAGCCGTCTAACAAAATATGTGAGTATGAGTATGAGTAAAGTTTTCATGTTAATATCGACTCCATAGTGTTCTTTCATCTTACCGTGCGATGAAAAATCCGAGCCCTATAATATAAATCAGCACAATGGCTATGTAATTGGTAAGTAGTAAGTACCCAAATCATAATCCTCCTAGCGCTATTCCCGGTGGTGCCCTCAAGGAGCCCGGGGTCCGCTTTGGCACCTAATATCAAAATTATGCTAGTTTAATGAAAGCGACTGCCATCTGACTTTCCAACCCAGAGGGAAAACTAGACCTTATTGGGATTGGACCGGTTTCCTCACGAAGTTTACCTTCACCAAAAAGCCAATGTTTTTTTTTTTTGACGGTGTGAAAATGCTTTACGCATCACCAAGGAAGGCCATTTGGGGGTTATGTGGGACTCTCTCCTCCCGCCGCCATCCAAGGAGCATACCCACTAAAAACTCCGGCGTCACCCGTATTGCCGTTAAGGGGGCGCCGTGGGATCGCGAACATTCCACCACGACGCCCCCCGCCACCACGACGCCCCCCGCCACCACGACGCCCCCCGGCACCACGACGCCCCCCGGCACCACGACGCCCCCCGGCACCACGACGCCCCCCGGCACCACGACGCCCCCCGGCACCACGACGCCCCCCGGCACCACGACGCCCCCCGGCACCACGACGCCCCCCGGCACCACGACGCCCCCCGGCACCACGACGCCCCCCGGCACCACGACGCACCCCGCCACCACGACGCCCCCCGATTTATTGACACCCTGCTATTTATTTATGTATTAGCCATAGAAGTCACTTTGACCTTAACTGTGAAAAGGTTCAACAGTGGCCTATCAGCCCATCAGATATATCGGAGCGGCAAAATGTTCACAAATATCTGAACACGTCTCTAATTCCTCGACAACGTGTTCAGATATTTGTGAGCACTTTGGCCGCTCAGATATACCTGATGGCGACTGAACGATCCGTGGCTCGAAGCCATGACCTCCAAATTGGAAGTCGCGTGCCTTACAACTCACGCTCAGCTACGGTGGCTCTTTACAAAGCACCCAGTTCAGACATAAAATTGTTTAAAATTAAAACCCCAATTTAAACGCTGATTCCGACTTGGCGTCACGCATAAATCAGTTTATCTGTACAGCGCAAATTCACCGCAAAACGTAAAAAAGCGAAATTCTGAGCGTCCCAGTGACGGGTCCAATAAAATACGATATTAACCCTTGCGTTACATTAACACGGTCATAAGTTTCGGATTAAAAAAGGGGGCGCAATGAATGGGAAGGACCTCGCATGAGGAGGGTCGCATTGTGTGGCCCTTGGTTTGGTGCGTGTACAGATAGCGACCATGCCCACTGTGCCCACTGGTCACCCATGTTTAGGGTTCCGTAGCCAAAATGGCAAAAACGGAACCCTTATATGTAGTTTCGTCATGTCCGTCTGTCCGTATGTCACCATAACCATAAAACGTGTTTGAATACAATTTTGAGGATGGTGTATTTTGTTAGTCGCTACATAGTTCTGTAATGAAATACTAAAAACTTTTTAGGGGTGCACTCCATAAATGTAACTGCAAGTCAAAAAAAACATTGTAAGTCCGCGTGTGGTACATCAATCGATAGGCCATTCAAAATAAATATAAGTTTTCTCAGCATTTTTTTTTGATTAAGTGGATATAGTTGGAGATAATCGCCCCAATTTTTTTTTGAATAAGATCGGGTCAAATGTTTTCGAGATATTGCTGAAAAACTGCCTTCCCTATAGAAAAGGACGTAAGTGCCATAAGATTTCTGTACGATACGACCTTTTTAATAGGCACGGAACCCTTCGTTGTGCGTCGTCCGACACGCACTTAGCCGGTTTTTTATATGTTTGGTGGTATAATGGTACATTACTCACCTAGGCCGGAAATACCTACTAGAAATGTATCAGTTCGCAGATTTGACCGAACCGAAGGCAAGGGCGATAAATATGCATTCGGAGGCTTTCTATATTACCACCCGCGGTGGGTAGGTACTATATTTTACGTTACCCCTTAACCAGGCATTTTCGGTACGCGTACCGATAATTGCCAGTTTGCGGTCAGCTGGTCGATTGTGTAACACTTCGCACGTAGGTTAGGTTAGGTTGCTACTGAACAGGTGGAGATCTAGGAGGCAGGCGCGCCAAAACATCTGGCGTGCCTCACGTGTAGGGCCCCCGGGCATCCGCGAAGGAGTTGTGGGCAGCTGCCGCCAGTAGGGTCGCGGATGTGTGCGCAAGCGTTCCCGTAACCTCGCTACAAGGCGGCGAGGTGGCAAGTGGGGGGTTTTTAGTGGGTAGGTACAGTCAAGTGCAAAAATATGGATGCATACAACTTACTCATAAATATGTCCCATCGCTCTTATGTCAGCGGATTAAGGTTGTGGTACATATTTATGAGCGGATTAAATCGATACATATTTTCGCACTTGACTCTACACCATGGATCTCATCAGCCTATGCGGGAGTCCCACATAACCACTCGGGTTACTGCACCCCTTTTTTCGAATCTACCGTAGTCAGGCAAAAAAAGAAGAGAGCTTAGAAAGCACTTGTGTGTACGAGCACGATGCAATAATAATTTGACCCATGTTTCGCTGTCACACATCTCATCTAAATGTTATTGCGACCTGCCGGGCCGCCGACATCGGGTTTACGCCGACAATAGTGCAGATTACCTTTATTAGGGTCCTTTTAGAGTAGAGCCTTCATAACGAAGGTATTATGCACCAGGCAGTATTAAATATAGAATCATTTCATAGAAAACTCCTGTCAGTATAACATTCTTTTCGACCGACAATAGCCTGTCCTTCGTCTTATTACGGCATCTCATTTGAGTAATGATGTTTACGGTTTTATAATGTTCGAATGAACGTCCATATTATTTTATTAATTAGTGATATTCAATATTTCACTTTCTCTAACTAGCATTTTTTTAAATGTTTTTTTTTTTCGTAGAATGCCGTGACAGAGTGGTAAACCAAAATGTTGTCCCCACTGAAAGAGTCCACTTTGTCACATGTTTTTTTTTAGAAACCAACCGTAAATAAATATTTATATTGGCCAGAAAGGAAACTTTAATTAGTTCTAATGAAGAAACCTATGCATTTTTTTTTAAATCGCACTTCAAAACCACAATTTTCGATAGTTCAAAAACCAAAAAAAACAGAAAAACCTCGGATCATTGTCGGTAAAAAAGAAGAACGACCCGTATAGTGGTATTTATATTGCGCGAATGTAACACTGATAGCAAGCTCACGGTAAAATACCTCATACCGATTCCGCCCCGACAAATGCAGAAGTGCTTAATCAACATTCATTGAATATTGTCCGTTAATGTGTTAAGTCTGACGGATTTACACCCAGTCGCAGAGGACTTCTTAAACTGACATAAGTTTACTCATGTTTACTTTTAAAATTCTTATCTTATTCATACTAAAAATCTTCATCATTCTCATTCAAATCATTGTTAAGTTTCAATATGTTAGTTAAATCTAAGTTATTTTTACCTCATGGTAAATGTTACTTTTCAGATGTGCTTAAAATTCGTACAATGTATCTACATATTACGTTAAATTTACGTTTGTGATACTGCACTGTGATTACACTGACGCTGCGTCGTGGACCGGTATAAATATTTTTCTTTCGAGCTTTTTGTCTTTTATGTCTCGTGATTAGGTTGTTTTGTTAACGTCATTATCATTATATTAATGAACCTCTAGGTCTTTAAAGGGGTCCTCGGGGTGGTACACGGTTGCAGTTGGGGGCTGCAATCGGAAAAAAAAAAAAAAAAAGTAGATACCACTGAGGCATGACGCTAGGGCGGCACTGGTGCGTTCCGTAGGAGATCCCAGAGCCGTCCGAAATGCGTCGAGGAGGACCATCGGGGGGTTTTTAGTCGGTGCGAGTCCGACATAACCTCCGCGCTATCCCCATGGCGTGGAGGTATCCATAACGGATTTTCCTCCCATATTAAAAAAAAAAAAAAAAAAAAAAGGTCTTTATGCTTTATGATTGTTGGTATTTTATGTGTACCCCATATATATTTGTTTATGTGACTGTTTTATTACTTTACTTTATTTATTGGATAAAGTTGTAATATGTTTGAATAAAAAAGTTATTATAAGGTTAGAAAATACAAATAATCATCTTAAATATTGAATGTAATATAGAAAAGAAAACAAACATTAAAACTAAACTAGGCTAGAATATTATAAATAAAAAATTACAAATCGCCTTCAGAGGGCAGCGTGCCCAGAAGGCTGGCAGCATTGCCACGTTGAATGGCAATGCTGATCCGCTGTGCCGGATATGATCCAGCCATCTGGTCACGCGTCACCTCTACCAGGCGCTTGGAGCACTCTTTAAAAACGCTATGAGCGCTTTCACCCCACCCCACTGTTTGTTTCCTAAATAAACAAAAAAAATGTAGAGCTGTAGAAGTGTAGAACATAATTCACCCCATGTCCCGAGGTAGCTGCGACACAATTTAGACTAATGCAAGCAGCTTACGGTCTAATGTGTTTAATATTTTTTATTATGTTCAATAACAGTATTTGAATCTTTATCTGAAACACGAATTTCTTGAAATTCCGCTAAGTTAAAGCAGAAACACAAATATTTCAAATTTATGCACGTCTGTCCTGGTATTCCGGTTTTCTTGCGAACACTCGCCCGACTTGCAGTGAATAATTCCTTTTTCATTGCAACTTTGCTTTCCTATTCGCAGTTTGAGTTTTATCTTTTGTAGGTGCAAAGTTCGATGACTTCCGCGTTCTAGTTTGAAAGCAATTAGTTATTTATTGCATCGAATATTTAAGTGTACCCAATAAAGTCATATTTCAGCTTTGTTTCCGTGAATACACTCATATTCCCGTTATTGTTCTGCTTTTATAACACTTTAAACTATCGCGCTTTTTACGCATATTTAAGTATCAGATGACTATCATCTGATACCACAGCCGGCGAAAACCGCGCCGTGTCAAAATCAGGGATCGGATACCGGTACTTTCACCATACAACAATACCGGTATTATTTCGTTCTATTTCGTTCTTTGGTTTATGATATCATTTTAGATCGGCCAGTCTAATAATACGAAAATGTTACATGATAGAGTCCTACATTAAGAGCCTTAAATAATCCAAAATATTAGACTACTTCCGGGATTTCTGAAAAAACCGGTTCGGAACCCTGGTCAAAATGTCGTCAGCAATAAAGGTAAATAAATAAATATCGCTTACCAGTGTAATTAATTATTTTTCTGCTTTAATTTTTTGTAAGGCAGGAATAAGAGGAATATCATATAGCTCATATTTGGAGTAGTCTAACTGGGGAAGTCCCACCTTAAAGAAGACCGTAGCAATAATAATACTACAACTTGTTTCGTAGGCATGTGTTCATTAAGGTGGTGAGTATGGTCGTCAGAGCTCGCGAGGATGCGCAGCATTTGTATAGCTGTCGCTAGCGTCCATCATAGGCTACGGTGTCTACTTACCATCAAGCAGGCCGTATGCTTGTTAAACACCATAGTACATACATACATACATACAATCACGCCTCTTTCCCAGAGGGGTAGGCAGAGATCACGGATCTCCATTTGCTACGATCCTGACAAACCACTTTCGCTTCACTCACCTTCATAACATTTCTCATACATGCTCGTCGGTTTAGGGTACCTACTTTTGACCTGGCCTTTTTGTAACATTTCTCCAATTTGATCAGAGAAAGTTCGCCTAGGTCTTCCCCTTCCAACTTGCCCTTCCACTCCTTTTATATACACTCTCTTCGTTAATCTTCTCTCATCCATCCTCTCTACATGCCTAAACCACCTTAACATACCCTTCTCAATTTTCGTGACTAAATACCGTGATTATTCCTTTGTCTTTTTCTGTCATTTGCATTTTAAGGAAAGGGACAATTCACATTTCAGTTCTCAGAGGTATGTTAAGTTTCATAAATAAGGGGGCCAAATATGTAGCCATTATGATGAGAAGGGATTAAAGCACTTTAGGCACTCAATATTCAATTGCCATGCTTCATATGACAGCTAAACTGCAAATATTCATAAGGGCTTCGCGTCGCGAGCCGCGTAATGACGTCACTAATTGATCTAGAGTACGCACTTTCAACAAAATGGTGGAGACGTGAAAGCTATTTGAATATTCATCGGCGCTAAATGTGCGGCGCGAGACAAACGGCGTCGGAGTAAAACGAGAAGTACACACTAAGTAGGCGTGGCTTGGTTGTTTGCGAGTCTGTCAGCAGTAGGTAAAATTACCCTCAAAGTCGGAGATACACTACGTCTATCAGTTAACTTTGTCAGCGCGGCGCGAGCGCTGCCCGCGAATACGTTACGTCGTTTCTTTTTATTGTCATTTGCTTGCAGATTAATGAGTACCCTTTGGCGTCGAGACCCTCGGTCCGTGGGGTCCCAGTGCGCATAAGTTATTTGCAGAAATCGCGAAACGTCTGGTCGATGTAACTGGTGACCGAAGAGCTGGCGGCTTTCTCGCGCAACGCATCAGCATTGCAATTCAGCGAGGAAATACCGCCAGCACCCTCGGTACAATGCCTCGAGGGCCTTTTTTAGATTTAACTTAGTTTTAATTTATCTTAGTTAATGTTAATTATAATCTTGTATTCACTTTTAATAAATATAATTATTATATATCTCATGAGTAAGATGAGAAAGATATAAGCATATTACGAGCAGATTCTCTGATTGGTTTACCTTCTCATTCGAACCTCTTCAATATGTTTCGCGCGCTTATTCTTTCTAGCTAAATCAACGCACGTATATGAATAAAACACTTCGAAATGGAAACAACGAACAGAAAATAGCCCCCCAGACTTCATTTCCTCCAACTTGAGAACTACAATTCAACGTAGGTACATGTCGGATGGACAAGTAATAGAAGTCCCTGGATAGCATCGTTGCTGTTCGGCCCAGCGCACGTCCTAAACGTTACGCAATTAACCTGCCACAAATTTTACCGTCGAAACACTCAATTAATAAAACCTCACTTTACTGCAATTTGAATGTCAAAATTTCACAATTTCATATGTGAAATTTTATTACCTCCATATCATAAAATTGGTTACAAAGATCACAAAGGTCATAAAAGGTACTAAAAAAAAAGTAAATAGGTATGTCCTGTGCCCTCCAGACGGTCAACCAATGCCTAAGATGCCGCGACACTTAAGCCAGGCGTCACCCATATCATTTTGACACACGCAAACCCCACAGACATCACACTATCCAAAGAGCAATAGAAAGGCTCTCTATGATTGACACTTCTTTCCGTAAATAACCTTTCGCCACATAGTTTCATAGTATGAATACTTGATGACAATTCGATTTAGGCATTCCATCTTCACTATCGAGGGTTAGACGTGTCAATCATGATATCAGTGCAATAATCTTCTTGCCAAATATCATTATACCCAAATCAAAGCTGAGACCGTTATCCGGTCGAAGGATTATGTTTATGAGATATGATCGGTATTTTATCTACGGCCTCGCATGTCAGGGATTACTAGCTAACGCAGTTCGCGTGATGACCGAGTGGTCGGCTGCGACTTTCAGAATGTCCTTGTTTCGGATGCCTTTTGGTACCAATGAGCTTTAGGCTGGAAACAGTGCTTGACCGACGGTCAGCGCGTATGCTCGGTTGGGCGTAGCTATCGCTGTAGATGTAGAAAGCATACTGTGCGTTCACCGATACTCACCGTCAGCGCGTATGCGGCCATAGTAAAACACGTGCGACCGACCATACGCGCTGACGTCGGTCGAACACTGTTTCCAGCCTTAAACTAAAAAAAAACACGTATTTACTCATTTATCATTGGGAATACTCCTGTGAAGTTTCGAATAAAATAGTCGATCTAATCTTGTTACCCGATACAAACTTTGGACCACCATTTCACCCCCTTAGAGAGTAAAAAATACTTTTCACCTCAGCGGCTCGAACATGGCGGTTTTGCTGCTTGAAACCAGTGAGGAAAATGCAATTTTGCTGCGAGCGTGAAGAAAACTAACTTTTTAATTTTTCATATCGTAGGTTAGTCGCAGGTCATCTTTTCATACTGCGGGGTGTAATACAAACTTGGAACATTTAAACTTCATTATCTCTGTCACTTTCACTCCGTTACAAAAAAAGAGAGAGATAAAATTTGTCGATTCGTCATTCGACTTCGAAACCTTCGTAGTAGGCCCCAAAAAGCGGGAACGAAAAACTCGTTCCGAAACAAAATAAAATTCGACTCGTGTTAAACTCGTATAAAAATATGAAACCTATATTAAATCTAATATTATTTTAATCATATTAGTATTACATTATTCTTAAAATACAATGAAGAAATGTGATATTTATCGCGAACATTTAATATTATAAGTCTTTACTTTTTTTATATGGTGAATTAATATAAATTTATATACAGTTTCAGAACGCACTTTATATTCTTTAAAAAGTTAGCGCGTTTGAACTTTGTTACGTTTTCTTGGAGATAAAACATAACTTAAACAAACATTAAAAACTATACTAAATATGAGTGAATCAAGTGACGAAGCCGATGTTTTAACTCCTCAAGAGTTGAGATATACCGTCAAAGAGGGCTGAACTGTGTTTTCTAAGTAAGTTCATCTTGGACATTGGACAAGTATCAGCAAAATGCATAAACAAACGGAAACGGACTTAGTTTTTTCTTAATGTCATGTAAAGTTAATGTTATGGGAGAGAGTGATAGTAGTTAATGTTTGTAATTTCATATTATTTGTTGTTTGTTTATAGGGTTCCGTACCTCGAAAGGAAAAAACGGAACCCTTATAGGATCACTTTGTTGTCCGTCCGTCTGTCAAGACTCTTTTTCTCAGGAATGCGTGGAGGTATCAAGCTAAAATGTATATCAAATACTCAGGTCTACTTTCCCTTGGAGTTGTGAAAAAATCAAACTTCTAAGCCAACGCAATCAAAAGATACAGCCGTTTATGCCGCAAATTTCTGCAAATTTTCGAAACTCGCAAGGGATTCAGAACCTACAGGGTCCTTCCCATGAATTCAGAATGTTGAAATTTGGTAAGAAGCAACGTCTTATATTAGCACAGATAAAGTAAAAATTGCGAAAACCGTAAATGTTTAGTTACATCTTAAAATAAAAATATTTTTAATAATTTATATACCTACGGGTTTGTACGGAACCCTCGGTGCGCGAGTCCAACTCGCACTTGGCCGGTTTTTACATAAAAATGATTTAATTGCTTCTATGTGGCGTTTTATTCCTTTGCGTTATATGTTCTCGCCGCTGAGGTGAAAAGTTGTATGTATCACACGAGAGCAAAGATATTTGCATCTCGTGTCTTTGAGTCCCTCGCTACGCTCAAGATTCTAATTTTGAATCACTCGCTACGCTCGTGATTCAACTATAGAATCTTTCGCTTGCTCGGGACTCAACATCAACACTCGCAGCAAAAATCTACTTTGCTCTCTTGTTGAACAAATAACTATTCTTAGTCCGACCCTAGACCTTATAAGGAACCTGTACGTGCCTTTGGAATATCCAGAACCATCGTTTTGGGCTTTGCGTTGATATTTCGTGCGCGCAGCGGGCGTTCGGAACGGGACAATGGGTCACACTTTTTCGTGCATGTAGTGCGTGATAACGTCTTGTTAGAACACATCAACAAAGGAACTTGCTCCCTCGAACGCTCCGGTGCCGCAATGAACTCGTTGCCGAGGTTTTCTTGAGGAGTGTATGAATGTGTTTAAAAGATTGGTAATTGTAATACAATACAAAATTAATACTCTTTATTGCACACCTCAATAGTAATACAAGCCAGTAGAACCAAAAACAACAAATATAAGTGGAGAGGCAAACAACAGGCGGTTTTATCGCTAAAGTGCAATCTCTTGCAGATAAAAAAAATGTTCCAGCGTGCGTTCAGATAGTAACGCAATTGCGTTGTTGTTTGAAAATAGTGAAATAATGACAGATGCTTTTATCCAGAAGCAACTTTAAGCTGAAACAATAAGATGAGCTGATACCAAATAATCATAATCATAATCAATCATTTATTTGATATAGAAAACATCTCCAAATGAAAGAAAGAAAGAAAGAGACATTTATTCGTGACAAAGACAATTAAACAAAAAAGAGTGTCAGAGAGCCATTTTTTGTCACGAAACGGTTAATAAGGCTGGCATTACTGCCAGCGCTGATCTTCCGATAGAACTATATTTGCATGCATTTATAATGCAATAATCATACAAATATAACTAGCAATTAAGTACAAAATTCAATTAAAACATATATCAACTTATAGTAAAATCATATGGTTATCATCACCCTGTCTGTTGAGGATCTAGATGTGACACATTTGCGTCTATTTGTAACTTTATTTCACGCATATCCACGTTATAAAGCGTCAAATCACTCATGCGACAAACAAACAGCAAATTGTCTGTACCCTAAAAGCATAACAATGTAGGAAAAACCCCCGGAGCAAAAGGCAATCGAATAATATAATCGGGCTGTAACACAAAATTTGACAAGACATACTTTGCATTTTAAACGCTAGGTTTTGTTCAGTCCATATGTTGTTTCAATTTCGAGCGTCAGCTTTCTATTGTACAGTCGAGTTCTCCAATATCTATACAGACAACCTTTCAAAAATATCTACATATGTCTATTGTCAGTAATAATAAAGCCTGTGTACAGATATTTTTGAAAGGTTGTCTGTATAGATATTGGAGAACTCGACTGTACTTGGAAAGAATATCCAAGTACAAGTACGGTTGAAATAGTACATCACCTACGTAGAGCGGTAAAACAAAGAATATCTTAAGTTCACAGGTCTGAAAAAAAAAACTATTTTACAGCTCTTGAGTACCAAATTTTACATCGCCAGGTCAGTTGTGTAGGTATCGAAGTTTTTTTCGTCTTTGGTTTTTGTCTGACATTATTCAAGAATGGATGTCCGTCCATGTCATAAGCTAGATATTATTGTATTTAAATACTATAACATAAGCTGCCTTTACTGCTTTATATAAGTGTTTTATACAAACAATCTTGTCTACTGCTTGTGATTCCTCTTATGAATCTCTGTACGGATTTGGCTGGCTTCCTGAAGAGCGCTGAATTTTTCAGTAAACAATGCAATCCCGCTGACGCGGTGAGCCGCTAGGCGCGCACTGAATCCATGCTTTGTTTGTTCAATGCTTTGTTTAAAATTTCCTATTTGATAGTCAATAGTTTGGTCACACAGATCAGAGGGATCTATTCTGCCAACTGCAAGAATGTTTTACGGTTGCAAGAAAAAGTTGTGTAGCTGAACACTGCACAGATGCTAATAAGGATTAGCATCAATTTTATGAAAATTAGAAACTGAGGTCGATTTATGGGTCAGATTGGTGTCTAAATTCAGAAAAAAATATGTAAAAATGGAGGGGTTAGTGGAAGGGAGTGATTTCTGGTGGGAAAATATTTACCCTTGTTCGATGATCACACCGAAAAAAATCGGTCGACCGTTGAAAGTCTTTATTATTTTATTCATTTTTGATGTTTCTCTAATTTTCAATGTCACTTATTTGTATGTGACGACAGCCATCATATTTTTCTTTTTCATACAAAAGTTAGCTTATGTCACCCCGAGCATAATTTCGAATCGATTGATACCACATTTATCAAAATCGGTTCAGTATTTTCATCACACTTGCTCGTAAAGGGCTTCATAAAGCGCAGGCATACAGAGCTGTAATAGCTTTTATTACGCCCATGGGCGTAATGGTTTTTTTTTCTTAAATTGTATCTGTCACGCTTACGTCAATTATAAAGCAAGGAGGTTTTACTCAAACACGATGTTTGAAAACGTATTTATAAATAAATTGAAACGTAAAAAGGCGAATAAAATATGATTAACAAAATGATTTAAAGATTTAAAAACTTAAATGTAGCAATTTAGTGTCCAAAGACAGTGTCTGATTGACATCAGGAAGGCTGTATGCTTGTCTGCCACCGAAAAAGATCTTCCCTATAAATCCATACATAAATATACTAGAAAACAAAACAAATTGCATTTGCACTGAAACCGTGCGCAGCTCCGATGGCCCGGAATGAACGGCCGTGATCTGCCCACGGATGGCTATGTCAGAAAGCAATCACCGGACTATAGGCCAGTCATATTGGACCAGTAAAATCGCAAGCTAACGGCTCGTTCTGCTTTTTTAATATGTTGTTAGAACCACTACCAGTACCGTATATACAAGTTTGCAGCTTCGAAACACCTGTGCTAACTTTGCAGCACTCGAAAAACCGCGAAATTTTAATATAAGTCCTAAATTATGCGGTTTTTTTTATATTCCTACAAAGAATCTAGAATCAGCTCTGTAGGTTCAATACTTACCGAGAGACAGCTATTTAAATCGTTATAAATCCTAAACAGTTATTTTAACAAAACGATAATAGAAACCTAATAATGCTTTTGAAATACCTATTCAACGATACCCAATGACATAGTTCGTAGATTTTTTTTTTACAATATTGCATTTGGTGGCCACCATTTTGAGTTATGATTAGTATAATTGTAGCAATTTTAGTCTACTTAAAAAAACGTTTAGATTTTTATTTAAAAAACCGCATAGTTTAGGACTTATGTCGACAATACCAAAAAAAGTTGCAAATATTTCGTGGTTTTTCGAGTGCTACAAAGTTTGCACAGGTCTTTCGAAGCTGCAAACTTGGATATACGGTACTGGCACTGGTCCTAACAACATATTAAAAAAGCAGAACCAGCCGTTACCTTGCCATATTAGCGATTTTTCTGGTCAAATATGACTGGTCTACTAGCGGAATCATGCCGCGCCCTCGCCCGGAACGAAAGCGAATCACTTTCGTCTATGGCGACCATGATTATTGGTGGACATGTTTAATATATCACTAAGTAGTTTTGAATGCAACTTTTTATTGCTGGATTGGCAACCGTTCATTACCTTAGGCACTAGGATTTTGTAAGAAGCTACACAACGTTGCTGATTTTTCACAAATTCGTTTTCTCCATTCTTTAGGATCAAAGTGGGTGGGATTCCAAAGCCAGAGCAGACCGCAGAAGGAAATTCATGTGGAACCGTACCGAGCTCAACCGGGTCGTTCTTCTTTTTTACCGACAATGATCCGAGGTTTTTCTGTTTTTTTGGTTTTTGAACTATCGAAAATTGTGGTTTTGAAGTGCGATTTTAAAAAAATTGCATAGGTTTCTTCATTAGAACTAATTAAAGTTTCCTTTCTGGCCAATATAAATATTTATTTACGGTTGGTTTCTAAAAAAAAACATGTGACAAAGTGGACTCTTTCAGTGGGGACAACATTTTGGTTTACCACTCTGTCACGGCATTCTACGAAAAAATAAAACATTTAAAAAAATGCTAGTTAGAGAAAGTGAAATACTAAACATCACTAATGAATAAAATAATATGGACGTTCATTTGAACATTATAAAACCGTAAACATCATTACTCAAATGAGATGCCGTAATAAGACGAGGGACAGGCTATTGTCGGTCGAAAAGAAGAACGACCCAACCAACATTTTTTTTTCGTAAAAACGAGCGCTTTCGTAATATTGTTAAGTCTGTAATAAAACAGTTTGTGTAGCCATTATAAAAATATTATACATACAGACTTTATTGTAAACGTCTATGGGCATGGTCACCGCAGCACATCGAACCAAAGTTAGATAGTTCGAACAATGAAATGAAAGCTGCCGATATTCATGCATCCAGCTATAGAGCCCTCCAATACATTCTGTAGTCGACTCCTCAGTTTAATTTGATTCCTGGATTTTAGAACATAGTGTAATTGCAAAATATGAAAAGATTAAGGATTTGTCGGCGCGCCTAATAGACGCCAGCGGTGACCTGAGGGCTGGCTTGTATTTTGCTTTAGCGTGGCAATGCTGCCAGCCTTCTGGGCACACTACCCTCTGACAGCGATTTGGGCCAAATTTTTTATCTTTAAGTTTTAATTTATAGTCTTTTTTTGTCTTTGTAGGTTAAGTTGTTGTTTTATTGTTTGTTTTTATTATCCTTGTTCTTTTAAATAAATATATAAGAAATATAGACATAGTGCTTTTTAAATACTTTAAGGGAAAAATATTTTGCCCAAGATGGGTTCAAATCTTTTTGAAATATTGCTGAAAAACTGTTTTCCTTAAAGAAATTTGTTTTCCTATGAAGATTGAACATTTTATTAACTTACGGTACATGATAGTAATTTTTAATGTTGGTTAACAAGTAGAAAGTACAGAATTCTTCATAGGAATTGACACGCACTTGGCCGGGTTTTGCAGAGAAAAACATCGCCGGGAATGCAAGCAAAATTACACACTTTTTAAAATTAAAAATAGTCTTGAAACTTAATAGTAAATAGCTAAGTTGTCTGCGTTCTTAAGCCGGAGCCATAAAAATCTAGTAATTTATGAAAGTCAGAGATGAAAGGATGGATCATTGAGTTCTTGGCAGGCTTTTAATATCAACAGTGCGATGAATGTGACCACTGTGCCCTTCGGATAATGAGTCTGTAATTATTGGCTTGGGGAGCCAAAATAAAACCATATTTTGCTATTCATTGCAATATTGTACGCTAACTTTTATATAGACGTGGTAAACTCAGTCAAGTGCGAGTCGAAATTTTGAGCTGAGAGTTCCGTGCTATGCGTGTTTCAGCCAAGGTGAGTCCCACCGGTTTTTCGAGCTGGCGCGCCACCGTCTCAGCAGCAAGCTACATCGCTTCCTGGAGCCGTAGCATGGTTGGCCTTGTCACGCGATAGGTGATAGGATAGAGCGTGCGTCACTGGCTGACACCGTTTGATAGAACGAGACGACGCTCTTATCTTGTCACTTGGCGCGTGATAAGGCCCACCATGCTACGGCTCCTTATGATCGCGTGGAAGCCATCGACCGTCCCTCCGCGAACATACCCGAGGCGCTGCATTGTCGCTTATGATGTCTACTTACCATCAGGCAGATCATGGTATTAAAGCTAAAACTTAAGATGGTTAAAATATTCCAAGGATCAGAGGGATGATCACGTAACTTTTCGAACGCACGTTAAGACAACTCAACTGTGCCCGAAAAAGCATCTACTTTTCATTTCTTCTTGTCAGTAGTTGATCTTTTTGCAGAGTGTCGTGCTAAACTGCTAACAATGTCCGGCGCAGATATTGCTCACCATAATGCTTTAGTTTTATTTTGATTATCCTACGCTTTAGTTCTACGCGTTGGACAAAATGGGCTAAAAATCCGTTAACGATTACGAAAAAACCCTACACCGCGCGTGGTCCGACACGCACTTGGCCGGTTTTGGTTTACCTATCTAGCTACAACGTAACGTTTGTGTACCTACTCGCCAGCCGTTACTGGATGAAACTCAAATACTCTCACTGAATATTAAACAAAGACAATTTCTTAACGTACCTACACGGCTCCATGATACGTGATACTCTGCAACAGTAATTCACCTAATGAGCAGAGTTTAGCAACTTTTAATATCAAGTAGGACTACTGCCACTCCCTGGGATGTTTTCATTTTGTATGACTTTCAACCGACAGGCAACACAGGTTCTCAATTTCATTAACGTTTTATTCTTATGGTAACATGGCGAGTGCTGACGGTCATCACATTTCAAATAATTTGTGAAAATAGTAAAAGTTTTCAACGGTTTCGAAAAATATTAATTTATAGCTTTTTTTTTGTTTATTTCATTCTAAAACGTTATTCTACTTTATGCTTTATTCAAGAATCCAACAAACTTTCCACCCGGAAGTAATTATATAGATTTAAATGAAACAGTCATTGGGCCATTCTTCTTTTTTACCTACAATTGCTTGTCCTCATTTTACCATACGTCATTAGTTAGAGAATTGGTTATTAATGTTTTAGTGTTTGAATGTACGTCCATACATTTTATTCATCTATTAGAGCTAAATAGTCTTTCACTTTCTCTATCCAGTTATTTTTTTATAAGTTTGTTTTTCATAGAATCGCGTGACAGAGTGGTAATCCAAAATGTGGTCTCTGCTGAAAACGGCCACTCTGTCACAATATTACCTGAAAAAGTACCATAAAGAAAAAAAACATTATCACCACGGAAAGAATCATTAATTAGTCCAAATAAAAGATACATGCAACGTTTATTAAAATCAAACATTAAAACCATGATTATCAATAGTTGAAAAACGCAAAAAAAAGAAAAATGACTATATATTGTAGGTAAAAAAGAAGAACGACCCCATTGTCTTTTTTATTTCATTTATATTGAATATTTGAAAGCAAATTTAAATGAACCCAAATAAAGATAAAAAAAATATTAATATTTATCCGGACTTTTTAGGAACTAATTTTTTTTTTTTTGATGTCTGATTTTTGGTTGGATTTTGCCTCTAGGTAACTATTTAATTGATAATATATCCGTTACATTAAAAAAATTAGCTATTATAAATTATTTCCAAATTTTACATTTTTTCCATACAAGTTGTCAGTTCATTGCCTGGACTATTAGGAGTGTTTATGTACAGACGAGAGCGTTTTCATAGTCGCCTAACCACCCGCGCCGCGCGTCATGCCGTTACACGCACCTCATTCATAGTCCGCCACACGTAACATAAGCCAAACGCATCAAAGAAAACTAAAAATGGAGTTCTCTAATTTATTTTCCGTCGGATGCAATGAAAACAAGTTCTTGAGAGGGAAATTTAAACAGCACTGGCAGCGGCATACAATAAATTTAAGGAAATATACCGTGGCAAGCGGAAATCAAACGACTCCGAGGAACAACGAGTGCTCTAGAGTACAACTTAATTATTAAACATAACTCCTACATAACGGCGCGAACGCTACTACTTTAATGTAAAATCATTGTTTGACTAAGTGTCGAGTCAAGCACTTTATTTAAATGCCACGAATTTTACAAAACTCGTCAAAATAAATTAGAAAAAATTCTAATTTATTCTTTTATATATTTTTATCTAAATATATAAAAGATGAAACTGACTGACTGACTGACTGATCTATCAACGCACAGCCCAAACCGCTGGTTCTAGAGATTCCAAATTTAGCACGTAGGTTCCTTATAAGGTGTAGGGGTGCACTAAGAAAGGATTTTTCAAAATTCAACCCCTAAGGGGGTGAAATAGGGGTTCAAAGTTTGCATGGGGAAACAAGATTAGTTTGACTATTTCTTTCGAAACTTCACAGCAGTATTCCTAATAATAAATGAATAAACACGATTTTTTGAGAATTCAACCCCTAAAAGGAGGGAATGTGGTGACAAAGTCTGAAAATCAACATGGGTATCGTTTCTATGGTTTATCGAGTCGCTGATTACGAAAACAACAACGATTTTAAAATCCGACATGGTGGACGTGAAATACCATCTCCCCTGTTGGGGTGCGATGGGGTTGAAATTTCCAAAATATTAATATGTGTGTTGTTTTTATGGTTTTTGGGACGTTAATTACGAAAATGGCATCGATTTAGACATTTAACATTGTGGACATGAAAATTCTTGAAAGTATTTGTGCCAAATTGCAATTCAATTGGAACATACGGTTCAAACTGAGATGCACCTTTTTTGTAGACGGTTGAAATTACTTATAGTACGCGGGCGAAGCGGCGGGAAAAAGCTAGTAATAATATATATAAAGTACTTATAAAATGTTAACAATCATAAAACCTTCTAGGTATAATTGATGGCACTAAAATTCAAGGCTGTTAAGTTTTGTCCAAATAATATTAGTTTGTGTCTAAGTCAACTAACATTTTTATTTTATTGCGAACGTAAGCAATATATAAAACAAACTTTAGTTAAGGTACGTTAAGTATTGGTACTTCAAAACTGCTAACCGCTTGGAAATTAAAGGGACCTTTTTAAAAGTTATAAGAGATCTCGAACGAGTTTGAAACCTACCCTGAATCTAAAGTTTCCGAGGCCTAATAAATAAAGTAGGTATGTTTCTCAAGATATTTACTGGTAAATATCTTGAGAAACATACCTACTTGTTCATCGTGTTTTATGTAATGATTAAACGATTGTGACATACATAAATGAATGTTGCCAAAACAAACACATGGAATTTTACGATTTTCTTAGAACTGGAAATAGAAAACAATGCATAACAGTATAGTGAAGGAACGGCTTATTCCAAAAGTATAAAAACTGTTAATACTTTTTGTCAAGAAACCGCCAACTTAAGATCTTAGTATAGAGATATCAGAAGAGCTCACAGGGTAGTTTGCTGGGGACATTGCTGTTTCTTCTAAGTACCTAATACACATCAATGATTTGCTGAATAAGACTAAGTTTATGCAAATGTAGGTCCCTGTTATTTGATGGTCTGTACAAAACATTTCTGAACTAAAACTTTACTCTTCAGTAAAACTTAGGAACAAACATTTCTTTTCTCGGGTTTAATTATATCCTTGCCCGATGCTTGTTACAAAGTTGAGCGCAAATGAAGCTCAGAATGTGCAAATTTAACAATGATATGAAGTTATGACAAAAGTTCTGAACGCTTTGCATCCGACAATTAAGTTTGTCTACAATATTCAGTTTAGTAAATTTGTTGACTTGCGAAATGCTAATTTGTAATGGATTCCTGAGACTTACTACAACGGACTAATATTGACATTATTTTGAAGTGTGTAATACTTTACTTCGAATTTAAACTTTCGTGAGATAGGTATGTTGAAATAGTACTAATAATTACACGGTTAATACATGTGCGTATTATGTAGTATTAGTGGGTATTATGACTGTGTAAAGCTTGTTTTTACATAAAATTGAACAATATCGAAGTCTTAGGCCACTTCCCTAGTCGTTGCAGTGTCAGTAAGCTGTCATCGAGACAGTAATGCCTGCATCACACTGGCACGGCCTGCGATGACGGTCAAGAGTAAATTTTGACAGCTAATTATAAGTTTACTATTGACCCGATTGACCGCCACGGTCAGGCCGCGCCAGTCTGCGAGAGGCTTAAAGAAAGAAAGAAAATAAGTTTACTCATAACGTTTTAAACCCTTCAGGGGCAACTCAGCCCACACACCACTCATCCCGCGGGCTCAGTTGACCGCTACTGTTTATGTTGGGGGCGACTCGGACCACTCGGTCAACTGGTGTCAACTAAGCCCGCGGGCAGAGTAGACCATATAGCGGTGAACTGGTGTCAACTAAGCCCGCGGGCCGAGTAGACCATATAGCGGTGAACTGGTGTCGACTAAGCCCGTGGGCTGAGTGGATCCCTTGGCAAATTAATGGGCCGAGTCGCCCCCGACAAAATAAAAGGTGTCGATTGAGCCCGCGGGATCAGTCGTGTGTGGGCTCAGTTGCCCACGAAGGGGTTTTAAAACTTAGGCTACTAAATAAAAGAAGTAGCAGGTAGTGAATTTTAAATCATCATTGAAATGGCCTCCACTCAGCTTTATGTCAGTACAGATTCTTTACTATTTACGTGCCAATATATTTGAACTGTGGCGCGAGATGTGCGGCAGTACATTTGCAATACTTACACCACGATCAAAATCAGTTAACTACTGACATTTGGCATTAATTCACTCGATACTCTATCTTAACGTCAGAAATAAACACGCTGCCTATAAATATAACGGTTGTAATAAAGACTTAATTACAATACAATACAATACAAATACTCTTTATTGCACACCTCATACAAAAAAAGCAGTTACAGAAAGAAACAATACAATAACATGTAGGTAGATGTAGACAACAGGCGGTATTATCGCTGAAGAGCGATCTCTTCCAGACAACCTTTGGGTATCGGAGAAAGAGATAAAACTAGATTATGCAGTAGGTGGTGCAGCGATTATTATTAATCAAAATTCAAGAAATTATAAAAATTAACGTACATACATATATACAAATAACACAAACACAATGATACATAAACAGTCAGCCAAAAAATACAATCAGGGTTATTACATTGGTATTAAGGTAGAATATCCCAAGATTTGATCCAATCTGTCAGTGGTTAACTAATTTTAATCAACGTGTACTGCATGTTTTACAATACAATACAATACAAATACTCTTTATTGCACACCTCACACAAACAAAGCAGTTACATAGAGAAACAATACAATAACATGTAGGTAGAGGTAGACAACAGGCGGTCTTATCGCTGAAGAGCGATCTCTTCCAGACAACGTTTGGGTATCGGAGAAAGAGATAAAACTAGATTATGCAGTAGGTGGTGCAGAGATTATTATCAATCAAAAATCAAGAAATTATAAAAATAAACGTACATAAATACCTCTATATATAAACATACACACACAATCATACATATATACAAATAACACAAACACAAATATAATGATACATAAACAGTCAGCCAAAAATACAATCAGGGTTAGGGGAGAGACAAATAATGTTCTTTAAGAAGGGATTTGAGGTTGCCGATAGATTTTGCTTGTCTGATGTCAAGAGGGAGAGAGTTCCACAGTCGGATAGAATTTATAGTGAACGAACTATTGTAAAATTTGGTAGATGATGAAGGCACAGTTAATAGCAAATTGTTAGAACATCTAACAGAATTTAAAAAACTAAAACGTTCTTTGAGATAGCGGGGAGTTGCAGGGTTAAAAAGGATATTATACAGAAGCGAAATAATGTGAGAGTTACGGCGATAACGGATAGGGAGCCACTTGAGTTTAGAACGGAAACTAGAAACATGGTCATATTTGCGTAACCCAAATATGAACCGAATGCAGACATTTTGGAGACGCTCTAGCTTATTAAGTTGTTCCTCAGAAAGGTCGAGATAGGATACATCAGCATAATCAAGAATAGGAAGAAGTAACGTTTGAGCGAGCGCAATTTTAGTTGCAGTAGGTAGAAAATTACGAAGCCGCCTGAGAGACCCCACTGCAGCAAATACCTTCCTGCTCACTTCACTCACTTGAGGCACCCAGGACAAGGATCGATCCATAATGATCCCGAGATTTTTCACTTGCATCGAGTAAGCAATCTGAATCCCATCAAAAAGTATTGGAGGGAGATTTGCAAAATCAACTCTGGAAATCAGATTATTGCTACCAATAACAATGACTTGGGTCTTCGCTGGGTTCACAATCAGACCATATCGTTGACTCCATTTGAGAATGCGTACCAAGTCATCATTAGTTTTCACTATGGCACAAGGGAGATCACCGAGCACGGACTGTGTATAAATCTGAAGATCATCGGCATAAAGGTGATAATAAGAGGAAATATTGTGGGTGATGGAATTTATGAAAATAGAAAATAAGAGAGGAGATAGCACACCGCCCTGCGGAACGCCCGCCTGTGTACTACACCAAGAAGTACAAAAGGAATCCACCTTTATTCTTTGCCGACGACCATTTAAATAGCTATGAAACCAGTCGATTACTGCAGGAGATATGTTAAGAGAGCGTAAAATAGCGAACATAATGTCAAAATCGACAGTGTTGAAAGCATTGCTGAAATCCAACAGAGTTAAAATTGTAAGCTTTCTGTCATTCATCCCCAATCGAATTTCATCGGTGATCTTAACAAGGGCTGTGCTAGTACTATGTCCTGAACGGAAACCAGATTGAAACTGGTTTAAAAGATCATTTCTGTTCAAGAAGGAAGTTAATTGCTGATGCACTAGTCGTTCCAACACTTTGGATAGAAAAGGAAGAATGGAAATGGGACGATAATCGGAAAAGGAACTGGGACTTGACTTTTTAGGTAAGGGAATTATATCAGCATCCTTCCATTGAGAAGGAAACATGCCAGATGAAATTGAAAAATTTAGGATGCTGGTAATAATAGGAAGTAGTAGGTCAAGGAGAGGAATTATCATCTTACGACTAATGCGTTTTAGTTTGCTTAATAAGAAAATCGAATTACAAAATAACTCAAATCGGCTTGGGCATTTCACCGTAAGGAGAGCAGTAATACAAAATGTTGGTTTTTCAATCGCTAAGGTGTTTAGCCAGCTAATAAATGCAAAAATTAAACTTATTTTTCAATGTTTTATTATTAATATTAACGTTTGAATTCTTAGTACTTTTCAACTTAACATTTTCTCTAAACTACAAGTGATATTATCGTGGATTGATGCAAAAAATATTGGTTACTAGCTTCTGCCTGTGACTTCGTCCGTGTGGAACTCGTTTATATCTCCATACAAACTTTACCCCCCAATTCACCCCCTTTAGGGGATGATTTCCGGAATACAAAGTATTCTATATAATAATCCAGACTATACACTAAATGTATACCAAAATTCATCTTAATCCGTTTAGCCGCGTGATTGAGTAACAAACATCTAAACATCCAAACTAATAATATCATTCATAATATAATAATAAGAATATAATATTATATTATATTATATTAATATTATTATATAGTAGGATTAGTAGGAAGTAGGATAAATAGGATGTATACCTATTTACCTAAACTCTGAACGTAGCACATTCTGAAATTATCATTCGTATTGACAGATTCCATACTCATTTAAGAATCCATACTTATTCAAATGTCGCTGTTGGTGTAGCACCAACAGCGACATTTAAGTAGTAAGTAAGATTCCTGCCAAACCATATCGAGTTAATATCAACAAGCGAACGAGACAAAATGTCGAGGGCTTGAACGGAATATAAAGCCGAGACAGGCTAAACTGTGCACTTCAAGTCTACACCTACGACCTATATTCTTGTCCCAACCACTAGGGTCCAAAGTGCAAAGAGATACATTGTGCACATACCTCACCGGTAATGTCTCTTTACGAACGCGAGGGACGACATTAAAGGATGCCGTCAAATGGTAAAACGTAGCAACTTCCAAGGTTTAAGATTTTTTGTATAGTTGAGATTGTTGAATTAACTTTTTATAAAACTGTCATTGTAATGTGATTTTTTTTATTTTGGACTGGCTTCTTTGAAGCAATTCGTCCAATTCAAATAACCTCAAGTATGCTAGCCGTGTGGCTAGCAAGACGGCACGCGAAACAGTTCGAGTCTTTTAATTCTGTCTATTTCTAAGTGTTCTCATTAGGAAGAGACGGGTCTATATCGCGAGCGAGACAGTTCGCGCACAAAACTGCTAGCTGGGCAGAGGCTTCATCTGACGCGTTCTGAATTCAAATTAATTCAATGTGTTTTGCGCGCCCACTTTCACACTCACTTATCAACTTGGAAGAACTAGCGCGCGAAACTTATTAAAATGAAATTGGGCTTCTAAATTTGTTTGTACTTGAATCAAAATTACATTACATCAAAACTAGTCAAGTAGAGTCTCATATATAAACTGAACATATTTTGGCAATATTTCACCTTAATAATTTAATGACTGCAAAAGATGTAGTTACGGGATGGTTAAACCGATTCGTCTTAATTCCTATATCAGAGGGGTTTTACCCATAAAGTTTTGAACGAGCGTTAGGAAAATTCAACTGTCATTTGTCAATATCAAAATGACAGGTCATGTCATCCTTTTGCTCACCAAGGTCGGTATTGATGATAGGCAATTTAAAAGTTGTCATGTTCAAATCTTCTCGAAAGTAAAACTTTAGACTTGTACCGTTTTGCCGTTTAACGACAGAGGGAGGACACATGACGTGCTCCAAACTCATGATATCTCGGGGTATCTTGCTTATAGGAAATTTAAACCGTTATGCATCGAACGTATTTTCACCCGTGCGCGGCAGTCTCCTGCAGTGTCATTCACAACCTGTTATGCTGTTGCTGTTGTAATGCTGTATATTTAATATTAATGTAATTAAAAAAGAAAAACAGTCAATTAAGTTAAACTGTCTTCAGGGGTACCCCCCACCGCACTCCTTAGCTAAAATAAAATCTTAGAATATAAAGATTAATTTAGCTAAGAAAGATGGATACAATTAATTTTTTATGAATAATAAACAGATTTTTTTTTTATACCTTCCTCGTCACTCGTCAGTATAACAACTGACCACAGAAGATGTAATTATGGCTTTAAGCCAAGCAATAAAACTATCCTGACTAACGCCCGATTAATGACGCACTCTCATGCGTCGGTACAATAAACTTAAGCGGACTTCGGCGTACTCGGCTGTACATCGGTCACGTGTGCGTGTGCCGCGTAGAACTGGTTATCAATGCAGTGCAGGTTTAAAAAGGTCTTAAGAGACTATTTATTTATTTAAGGTTTGCCAACAGATACAACACCATGTGACTTAGGTACTTGTTCCAAAAACAAGGCAGTGTTTAGCCAATAGGCATGATGACTAAGATTTTTTCACGATGCCATTCGAACCAATTTTTGGAGAGGAACAAATGTTTGTATGGAAGCAACTACAATTAAAGGACATAAATACCCAAAAAATGGTGACAAGGATTGACCTTGCTGGCGGCATCCCAAACGCTTCATACTTATTGACTCAAAAGTATGACGTCACAGTCACAGTTCGATATTTGTACTAATAGTTGTATCGAAAATCAAGTAAATTACTGTTTTGGTCGCGAAATACTGCTTTTAGGTCCATAGTTGTCATACAATTTTGTTTCTATAAAAGCGCAAGGATTCTATTGGTAGCTTTAAATTTACTTTTGGACAATAAAAAAAATGCATATTTTTTGTAAACTTTCAAGGGCCATATCTTTTTATGATTTTAATTATATTTTTTAATTTATACTTTATTACAGTAATTTGATGGTTTACTATCCATTAACACCATGTTACCTACTACAAATCAGATTATGAGATTATGAAAAAATTACGACATAAAAATAGGTAGCTAACTATTTTTGTGCTTAAAATGTATAAAATAAAAAGTTTTTGTAATTACATAAGGGTAAGGCCGTCGAAATTTGCGTTTTTTTTAACGTAAGTATGCAACACAAAGTTATATGAAAATTTAAGAATTTTTCGTAATATTAAAAAAAAATGTCACAATGAATTATATTTTCCTCATAGTCGGTGTGAAAAATTGTATGCGTCACTCAGGAGCAAAATTATTTTCGTCATGGGCGTTAACGCTTGAATCCCTCGCTACGCTCAGGATTCTATCGTAGAATCTTTCGCTTCACTCTGTATTCAATGTACCGCCCCCGCCGTAAATACAATCATTTTGCGCCCTTGAGACACAAATAACTATTTCATCCCGGAAATCATCCCTTAAGGGTGTGAAATGGGGGAGCGATAATTAGGAATACGACTGCAAGAATAGAATCTTTGTGTTTTTTCATCCCATTGTGCTACTTTACAGATTTATTACATTAATTTATTATGTGTTATGTGTATACTTTTGTATCTATATTATGTTGTGTTGTGTTCCGTGGGTCACGTACGGTGCTGTCTGAAAACCAGCGCTGTAGGTGTCTGTCTGACACCTCGGCATAATGCTGAGACAGCGACCGATTCACCGTCATTCTCATTCATTCACCGCCGCAACGACACACACAATATGTGTCAATTGTATTGTATGTCTGCTCCCTTTGTCTCTTTGTGTCTTTTGTGTACTGAATAAATGTCTTCTTTCTTTCTTTCTAAGGCGATTAACAAGTTCTTCACTGAGAAATTCGCGAGGAAAATCTAGTCAGATATAAAAACTGGTATCTCCGTGAGTAGGTAGAAATCGCGAGCCAGTCCTAATAAATATTTTGAAAATCTGAATTAAAAAAAAAACTATATATTTTTGAGTTGGACATATGATATGAATCAATTTTAGCTTCGTTCGGCTCGTTCCCTTGTTCCATAAAACTAAAGTCAATTATATACTGGTTCGCATGAGCCGAGGTTGCGTTGTAAATATCAGTCCTGCAACTGAGGTTATTACAGTCGCCGTGAAAAATGCACTTGATGGATAATGGGGCGTGCGCTAAGTGGGTGTTTTATGTACCGCGCAGTTTGTTTTGCTAGCACCAGGGTAATTTAAAAGGCAATTCCACCTGTTAAACGCTCCATTGCGCTGATATTAGTAGATAACTTGAAGAATTCTTAGTACTTGCTTACGAAAAATTTATTTCAATTAAAGTAAATAACTTTTAACAAAATTTAAATTACACTTTAATTGTCGACTCGACTGTGCATTTGCACAACCATCAAAAATCGTTAGATGGTTCCAAATACGAATTTATCCTGTGTTATATTACGAGTATGATATTTTCTGATAATCCATACTAAATACTGATATTATAAATGCGAAAGTGTGTCTCTCTGTCTGTCTGTTACCTCTTCATGCTTAAATCGCTGAACCGATTTAGATGAAATTTGGTATATAGATAGTTTGAGTTCCGTAGAAGGACAAAAGATAGTTTTAATCCGGGAAATCATCCCCTATAGGCGAGAAATGGGGGGTCAAAGTTTGTATGGAGCTACGAAATAAACGAGTTCCACGCGGATGGAGTCGCGGGCAAAAGCTAGTTATTAATATTTCTGTTTTGGAAGCGATACAAAGCATGAAACACAAACATGAAGCCACAGCCTTACCGTACAAAACGACATATTTGTTTTACCAAACTTGACTCGGTCCTGAAACGCACGTGTCTGCCGTGATCGCGAAAAGCCCTCAACAATTTGGCTCGCTCCTAATTTTCCCCTGAACATATTTCCTAAATCTATTAAGCGTGCAAAAACAAAATGCTTTCGGACGAAAATACATCAATGAAAAGGCTAAACCCTCCGTCAGGGCGGTGGCGGTTCGCGTCCACTTGATTCAGCGTCCACGGGATCCATTTCACTAATCGTATTAAATTTATATTGTTTTGATAATCGCCGCTATCTCACATTTCCAGAAAGAGTGCGAGCAAGTTTCTAAATTAATTTCAAGTCAAATGGATCCCTATGTGATTCACAATCAGTTTCGATTCGTCTTACTACGTCACTATTCCTCTGAGATGTTGCAGGAAAGGTTTGTGAATAATAGTCTCGTTGTTATGAGTATAGAAAGGTAAAAGCGTTCTTTATTGGTATATCAACCTATTTTATACATTCGTAGTTATCGCTTATACAAGCAATATGCGTTTATGTAGCAGTAAACTATTGTGTTACTGCTAAACACTAAATGTGGCCAATCGCCATACTACACCTCCCCCGAAAGTTCCCTTCACCCCCGGGGTGGCAAGGAAAAGAAAACGCATGTTACTTGTTTACAACTTGAGTATGGGGACCACTGTAAAATTACTTATAAATAAGCTTATACATTTAAAGAAACAAAAAAAATTTGTTGGTACCCCTAAAAAAAAAATCATCATCATCATTGTTAGTGATACCGTGATCGTTGTTGGCAGTGTTTCTTGGACAGTTCTCCCCTCGTCCGTGATGGTAATCCGCAGGCTCTTCCTTGCGGCAACTGGTTCGCCGATATGTACGTCGATGCCGTTTACGGTGATTTTCAGCGTGTTCGTTGTGGTTCCTTGTTGTTTGTTTGTGGTTGGAGTTGTTCTAACTGCGTTTTGTCTTTGTTCGGATTTCTTATGGTTCTTGCGTTCTGTGGCTTCTTGGATCAGAAGATTCTTGTGGTCCTTTTACTGGCAGGTCGCCATGAGATGTTGCAGGAAAGGTTTGTGAATAATAGTCTCGTTGTTATGAGTATAGAAAGGTAAAAGCGTTCTTTATTGGTATATCAACCTATTTTATACATTCGTAGATATCGCTTATACAAGCAATATGCGTTTATGTAGTAGTAAACTATTGTGTTACTGCTAAACACTAAATGTGGCCAATCGCCATACTACACCTCCTGAACCCGAGACTCGTAATATAAATATGTGTAAACGCAGATCATACTTACACTGGAACCCAAAGAAAGTTCTTGGTATCCCTTGTGAATCACCAGTATAGCGAAGCTCCAAATTAAGCGGATCCGTCGACGAAGCAGAATTAAACCTCACATAAAAACATTTGATATTTATCACGGTGTTTACGAAGGTTGGTGGTAGGTAGGGCGTATTGGGGACACGGTTTGATTTAATAAAGCAATTCGAAACGGGTCATTTGCATCTGAACAGGGTGCCACCGGCTACAGGTACAGTCTGTTTTTAAACGTGCATAAGTTGGACTTTGTGGTTAGGTCTTCCTTTTTCTCTCAGTTGTATAATTTCTTACGAGGTTGCTCTTCCTATACGACTCGTGGAAGATTTCTAGAGAAAGCGGAAGGTAGTTTTGATTTATATCGACGGCTTAATAAAATCTACATAAAATCTTTGGCAAGGAGATTAGTCACGTACTAAACGATTAGAGAACAACTTTGTACCCTTTGGCGTCGAGACCCTCAGTCTATGGGGTCCCAGTGCGCATAAGTTATTCGAGGAAATCGCGAAACGTCTGGTTGATGTAACTGGTGACCGAAGCTTTCTCGCTCAACGCATCTGCAACATTGCAATTTAGCGAGGAAATGCCGCCAGCATCCTCGGTCGGTACTATGCCTAAGGGACCTTTTTATATTTAACTTAGTTTTAATTTAATTTAGTTTATGTAAATTATCATCTTGTATATATGTCGTTTTATAATCTACCATTTTACATTACAGCTAGCTGTTTTACAAAACAGCGCTGTTTTGTAATACGACGGGTTGATGTTCAGGCGGATTGAATACCGCTGAATGAAAATCCGCTGGATTGTCAAATAAAAGGCCTCCGTTAAGTACGACGACGAGCGAAGCAAGGAGGAGTGTTAGGCAGAACTGCGAGCTGTAACTGAAACTGAAGAAATGAGTGAAACTGAATGAATGAAAAGAACTGCGAAATGAAGGTAATACGGCGGATTGTCGCTTTATTTTAGAACGTATCGTAATGCCAGAATGTACTACAAAAGCTGTAGGTAATGTAATTTACAAAACAGCGCTGTTTTGTAAAACAACTGTTATGTAAAACGGCGGTTTACACTATTCCACTGCGACATATACAAAAAGTTTTTTCTAATTTCTTATTTCAAACGATTAGTAGGCATAGTTTTAAACTTGCGTTCTTTAAAGATCCCTCCCTCGAAATCTTCAAAGTCTGGTCTAAAATCCCACCTCTTTTTGGGGCCATATATTATATCTCACTGTGAGTTAGGGCTGTAGGCACATGTGCGCGACCCTCCAAACGACAGTATAAGCGACCAGCCAGGGGTCGTTAGGGCTACCATTAGAGGGCAGTCCGCAATTATTAGTTTTGTTACAAAACTCATAGGAGCTGTCATAGACTACAACTTAAGTGATATAACGAATGGCTGGGCTAGGGTGAAATTGAGACCCGAAGTTCTATTAAAGTGTTTGTTTTCGTTGATTTTGATACACTTTTAATAATCGCGCTTAGTACACGTACCTACATAAAAATACTTTGCCGCTGAGCCGCTCCGGATGCAGTGCGCTGCCGAGGTCGCGTGCAGGCTACGCCCCCCGGCCGCGCTGCACGGTCGCTTGCGTCGTAAAGCGTTGCAAACAAATACAAAGTGGTGCGGCGCGACCACGGTTGCGGCCGCCGGGCCGGGGCTGCCCAGATCCGAATGTTACCTATGTGTCAGGCGTCTGCCTTAAACGTGATTCTCGAGCTTGATAAAACAAAAATGCTGCCTAAAATTGGATCGACAGCCATCCGACGAATGTATCGCGCGCATATAGCCGCTGAGCGGAATGAAACTTTTTAAGACTACATTATTTACTTTGTTTGAAGTGACTCAGGCTTGAGGTAATCCATAATCCTACGATTCGAATGCGACCGTGGCAACCTCGCTCATCCTAATCGCCCGTCGAAAGAACGGCCTATGCTATTCCCAACCTTGTTCACGTCATCCACGTCATATTTACGCTCACCCTCAGTATATCTTGATACCTTCGTTCGTAAGAATAATATGTTATCGGAGGTCTGACTTACACTGGTTTTCCCAAGATGTTTCGGTTATCTGTGAATAACGGCCCACTGGTTATAACCGCTAACTCGCCGCGCGTCCAAATAGCTAAATAACGCCACGGGATTCAATTTGGCGCGCAAAGTACCGATGAAGACCTTAACGGGGTAACTTGTACAAACTGTGAAACGTGCTGGGGTATGAAAAGAAATTGAGTGATTTTGTGCTGTCTGAAGAGGCAGGTGAGTTGTTGATAGGTATGGATTGTTCAATCCACAAGAGCGCGTCTCTTTCTGTTGAAGTATACAACAAAACTCACCTTTATTGATTGTGAACATTAAATATCTGACTAAATATTGTCATTATGGAAAGCGTAATTTTAAAGCAAACAAACCCGTTAGCTTATTATATGAATTCGTTTTCTTTCACCTGGTGCCTATAATCCTAATACATTCATTGCGTACTGCCGGTCGATTGCGTTACTTTTCATATGAACGTTAAGGTAATGTTGTCCTATTACTAGTTCAAATAGCTACGCATTAAACCATCTGGTGTGTAATCGTCCAGTGTGGAAATTGTAAAAAAAAATATTGGCATTATATGTTTTGGCACCTTGTATCGTCCACATTGTTGTGACATCAGGGGCAGCGTCTAAATTTTTTTCCGTCGCAATTTCGCCGCGCTGGGGTGGGTAGGGACTTGGGGGTCGCTCGCCTAAACAGCATGTTAAGACATGATGATTAAGCTTCGCGTTCACTATGACGAGGTTCAGTGTGGGGCTGGAATAATGTTGTCCTATTACTAGTTCGAATAGCTACGCATTAAACCATCTGGTGTGTAATCGTCCAGTGTGGAAATTGTAAAAAAAAATATTGGCATTATATGTCATATGTCCAATATTTTATATAGGTATAGTTAAACCACTTATCAATATAAACGAAATAATGAATGTGTTATCATCCAAAAGTTCTACACGATGTGGCGTTTCTGGTCATTCAGTCAACAAATCGTGGAGTCGTGCTAAATTGTAGGTAATAATTGAAAAAAGAACGATAAGATTCTCTAATAATTTTTCCTTCGGATCAGAATATTCATCAGTCTTGCATAAGCGGTTTATTAGAAGCCTGTATACCAATTGTATTACAACACGGATTTTTGAAGGCTGTATTGAGAGGCGAGCCTCACTGGCAAAAATGACCTCGAAACAGCCATAGCTCAAGCCTTGATTTACTGCTACGCGCCTTATTGGCTTCAGGACTACCACAAAGCAGATAGTGTAAGAACACAAGACTACGAGTACCTTTTTATTCATTGCAAGAATTATAAACTATATCAAATGATCTCGATTTGATCGTGGTAACTAGGTACTAGGTTAAATTACTACCAAGTTAAATTAATACGAAAAAGTAATACATTATTATATCAATTTATCTCAGGATTTTTTCCTGATCAAGAAGTTTCGAAAGCATTATTCTGAACGGTACCTACAGGTTTTTTTACATTTACTCCTAAACTTTTCCCTTTATAGTTCTTCTAAAACTTGTAGATCGAAGGTTGAAATGCTGTATACTGGTTAGTTTTATTTGTCATTGTTTATATATAAATGAAAAAAAAAACTCCACCATTCTTCAAATAGCCACGTAAATACCAAATTCTCAATCAATGGCAAAAATTAAATTTATTAAAATACATTTATTCAAAATATTACAATAATGTTATACTGCCTTTATAAAACTTAACACTAAACACTTAAATGTACCTAACTACTAGTACAGTCAGCATCATAAACATGTATACATTCTAGGACCTTATTGCTTGGAGATAAGGTTGAAAAGTGTATACATGTTTATGATGCTGACTGTACATACATTTTCATTTTTTTTTACATATAAACTCCCCAAGGTCGCAGCCCCTGGGAAGGGTGCCCATAAGGCCAGCCACGTTTCCTCATCATCATCATCATCATCATCATATCAGCCGAAAGACGTCCACTGCTGGACATAGGCCTCCCCCAAAGTGTGCCACAATGACCGGTCCTGCGCCACCCGCATCCAGCGGACTCCAGCGACCTTTACCAGGTCATCAGTCCACCTTGTGGGGGGGCCTACCCACGCTGCGCCTTCCGGTACGTGGTCGCCACTCGAGAACCTTTCCGCCCCAATGACCATCAGTTCTACGTGCAATGTGCCCCGCCCACTGCCACTTAAGTTTAGCGATTCTGAGGGCTATATCGGTTACCTTGGTTCTGCTGCGGATAGCCTCATTTCTGATGCGATCACGCAGAGATACTCCCAGCATAGCCCTCTCCATTGCCCTTTGGGTGACTTTGAGCCTTCTTATGAGGCCCATAGTAAGCGACCACGTTTTCGTGCCATACGTCATCACTGGAAACACACACTGGTCAGAGACTCTCGTCTTGAGACACTGCGGAATATTGGACGAAAAGATGTGCCGTAGCTTCCCGAATGCTGCCCAGCCGAGTCGGATTCGAAGATTGACCTCTTTCTCGAAGTTGGACCTACCTAACTAGACAGTCTGTCCTAGGTACATGCCTGTTTGGGCTAAACATATTAAGGAACAGGAAAATGACTGTACATATGTGTTTATACCATATGTTTAATGTGAATAAACGACATTTAATTTCATTCATTTCAATAGTTACTACATCTGCCACATACCTACAATTCCTTGAGTGATATCACCGACAGAAAGGCCAGTTAAAGCCGATCGAGCATTCTATAGCGTTCCATTCATTGGATGATCAGTCTGGTTCGATTCTCCAGCACTAAGGTGTTAATTCCAGCAACGGAGTAACACAAGGGATCAAGTGCGGGGCGTACCTATTCATTCATACTGTCGAGCTATGGTATACCTATTGGAAGAGCATTTACCTATAATCCTAATATGCAAGCACATTAATAATGACACTAGCAATATGGTTTTCAATTATTTATTTACCATCTTGGAATAGATTTTCGATAACATGTATAAAAGTAAAATACAAAAACATATTAATTCGAAAAACATTATGAATAACAAGTGGAATTAAAAGATTTTTCAAAAAACCCAACTAGTTACAAATATTATAGCCCATGTCATTCCCACGATTAAGAGGAATCCAACGACACCTCATATGTCGAAATCAGTCAAACGGTTCAGGCTGCAGGGCGTGCAAAGAATAAGACATACACACATAGATACATACATATATAATTACATACATACGCTCGAAAAACATAACCCTCGTTTCCTTCGGCAGTCGGGTAACAACCGAACTGAACCTAGGGTAGGGCGGGGCGGGGCCTAAGCAAGCTACCGCTCTCAGGGCGGCAGAGAGAGGAACCTCCTGACTATCCGCGCAGTGTCCAAGAGTACCGTCGTCTGTATCTGAACATTGACCCATTGATCAATATTACATTTTTAGGGTTCCGTACCTCAAAAGGAAAAAAAAACGGAACCCTTATAGGATCACTCGTGCGTCTGTGTGTCCGTCTGTCACAGCCGATTTGCTCCGAAACTAATGGACCGATTGAGTTAAAATTTGGTAAACAACCCAAAGATGGACGCGTAAAGTAAATAAATGAATCCTGAACAAGGGGGTCACTTTTGGGGGGTAAACTGGAAAATTCGTGTCGTGGGTAAAAAAAAAGGTTTCGCAAACTGTATTGTGTGACATATCAAATGAAAAAGTGTTGTTGTAAGCATTTCAGATATTTTTATTTATAATTTTAGCAAAAACAGATTGGAAGTAATTTAGGAAAACAGACAAAAATTGACCAATCCCCCCTTATCTCCGACACTACTAGGCTTAAAATTCTGAAAAATCAAATCAAAAAAATCAAAAAAATCAAAAAATCTTTATTCAGGTAAATATTAAGTAGTATTTTTATAAACCGGGCCGGAATTTCCTAGTAAGTGAATATACACCTGTAACAGGAAATCCCGCTCTTCCACAGTAGCAATAAGTATTAAAAAAATATGCAAAATAGTTCCTTGCCTAAAGATTACAGGAAAACTTGTAAGAATTTTGAGTATTCAAAGTAACAGGAAAATTCTCAATATTTTTATGTATTTTGTATGGAGCGCCTGATGCTTAGAGCATAGCAATTTAACGGAACCCTCACCACGCGAGTTGAACTCGCACTTGTCGGGTTTGTTGGTACAAGCTTTTATTGCCGACTGTACTTTTTTGACACGTTCATTAATCAACTACGCATTGAGACGTTCAAACCCAAACGCGACGTGTTTATCTTGTGTAGTTTGTTGCCACTTTCTGTTTCCATCATCAGATCAACTCGGTAGTCGCCGTACTTACAGAAGTAGGCATACCACTTGGCAGCTAAAACAGATACCGTTAAGCATATTGTATTTGCATACTTTGTTGTTTGTCAGGATCCTCAACAAGATTGCTTAAAATGTTTTTGATAAAAATATCGTTAATTTTTGCACGGTTGCCCAACGAAAAGAAGTGTAATAGTTTTCCATTTACATCAGCTAACTCAAACAACATAATTATTATTAAAGGGCACAATTTTATTGAAGTTAAGGAATTTTACCTCATGCAGTTGTGGTAAAATACCCTGTTGGTAAATTAATATAGTCTTGGACGGTGGCGTATATAGAGGTAACTTCTCAAGGCTGCCGAGCGGCACCGCACATTTGTCTGCCCCTGGCATGTGTTCTGTGCCTAATAATTGGCTAAACCTGTCTAAAACCCTAGTGGCTGAAAGCAGGCGACACATTCAGTCAGATAGATGTCGATTCAATTTCACGGAGTCGACGCGCGTGACGTGGTGCAGCCAACGAAAACAAACAATTTTTAGGCTTCGAAATAAAACAACTATATTTCCTGTGTGGGTGAAAACTGTTTTGAAATTCTAGCGTGTGATTGCGTTTAAGCTAAGCCTTTGTGGGGACAATTTTGTTTTACTAAGTAGACTAGAAATATACCTACAGCTGAAAACATTTCCGGGTATGTCCGCGAAAAATTGGACCGTTATATTCACCACATCATACAACATGTTACGTATTTGTCTGAATGTTACGTACTCTCATTCATGACAAAAAATTCATCATCATCATCATCATATCAGCCGAAAGACGTCCACTGCTGGACTTAGGCCTCCCCCAAAGGGTGCCAAAGTGACCGGTCCTGCGCCACCCGCATCCAGCGGATTCCAGCGACCTTTACCAGGTCTTCAATCCACCTTGTGGGGGGCCTACCCACGCACAGTACAGATTAACAATTTCGCCGCTTAAAAATAGAGCAAGACAATGGTATGAACTTTTACAAATAAATAGCGGGGCAGGTACTCCGTCTAATGTTATTCGTTTAATCTAATAAACCTTTATTGGGTTTTGTTCCTAACGAGGAGGGCAATTTGCATCAACAGATGTCTTGTATATTATTACGGTAAACAAACGCAGTTTGGAAACTTGGCCAGTTACGGCAGCCATTTTATTTTACGGACACCATGCTTTTTTATTGAATTCTGAAGTTTGCTAAGTTTTTTGCATTTTTGAAACGCAACGAGGTACGATTGTAATCTATACTAATATTATAAACGCGAAAGTGTGTCTTTCTGTCTTGTTACCTCTCCATGCTTAAACCGCCGAACGAATTTAGATGAAATTTGGGATAGAGATAGTTTGAGTCCCGGGAAGGGAAGTCCCGCTATGGGAGTGAAATGGCCCCCCATTTTGAAGTTTGTATGGAGATACGATATAAACGAGTTCTAGTCGCTAATAATATTGGGCTTAAAGAGCAATTAAATGATATAGCAAATTTTGTGTCATCTCGATGAAATGGTAATGTGAATTTGTTTTTTTTTTGTGATTGAAATTTATACAATTGATCGATTACTTACTTAATTGCATGATTAACACAAAGACAAAATATGACTTGGTCTCTTTGGATAAGGTACCTGTCCAGTGTCCACTTAGTGGTGGCTAAATAATGGTGCAGCCATGGCGGCTATACGCAGTGGACCAGTACCTAATGCAAAGACACAAGTTCGATTCTCGGTTTGCCACGTAAGTATGACGCATTTATTTTTCTTTGCCTTTGATCTTTGTAGTAATTAATAGCGTCTACTATTTCATTAGTAAATACCTATACTAAATTTTTAACCTTAATTAGTTACTTAAAAATATAAAATCACACAAATTGGAAACCGTCTCTTTATTACAAGCACGCTATAAACAGTTTCTCCGTAATCAAAGTAATATAGAAGAAATAAGCATAATTTTGGTATACCTACAGCAAAAATAAAGTTTCTTTGTTAAATGCAAAATACTCCTTATGCAGGGAATAAAGTAAGTGTACCATAAACATGTTCGTTTCAACCTCAGCGAGGCATCCGAGCGAAAGAACAGGATATGAAAAATATGAATATCATATTATCCTCGTGCTCCCGATAACCGTAGGCGAATACAGTTTCAGAACGGTTAAAATATAACAGTATATCAGATGGGTAGTTACGTAACGCACAAACGGTCAAGGACTTAAATTGTTGAGCCATTTAGGTGTCAACTAATTTTGGTTTTCTATGAAGCTATGAAGTGTCCAGTATAAAGTGAGCTCTAAATGAAGTCCGTGACTGTACAATGCGTTACGTGATCGTCATGAGGTGCTGCAGGTCGATCAATATATTATCTTGGTTTATTTTTCCATTATATTTGTTCTCTGTAAAAAAAAGTCAATGTGTTATTGATGTGAATTATGTTGTTTATGATGTGATAACTTCCACGTTAAATTGACACAAAACAAAATATTTTATAAAATAATTTGGTTCGTTAAGAGGTATCATGAAATTCATTAATCAACAACCAATTCAAAAAACTACTATATTTTTAAGTCACGCACGAGCAAGGTCATAAAAATTACGGATTCTACAATGATAGTAGTCCCTGTCAGCGAGTATGTAACATGAGAGCACAAAAACCAAAAACGCTCGCAAAACTTACTAAGCGTAAATAAATCTAAAAGGATTTCAACAGAGCTCGTAACTTTTCAGCGCGAACATACTTTTTTTTCTAGATTTTCATGTTTCACTGCGTACGTTTTTTCACAAAAAGGCTGTGTCAGCACTGTGTATTCGGGTACACAGAACCGGCCAGCCGTTGGATGAATTTTGGAATTAAAATGCTAAAGAGATACAAACCTGATTTCAGCTCAGTTTTCGTTTTGCTCTCCAGTTCGCTGACTTTGCTCAACGGAGTTTTTAAAAATGGATGTTGGTAGGAAATATGTTTCATGCGTTTGTTACAGCTTACGTACAAGTGAACTAGGAGTGTAGACACTAAATAATAGTATTTTATGCAACAGTTGTATAAGAGAGGTCAAAAAAGGCGAGTGGCGTGGGTTACAATGTGAGCCAAAAGCGAACATTGTAAAGGACGACGCCACGAGCGTTTTTTGACTTAGTTATACAACGTTGCATACAATACTTTTTCTACGACTAGCTACTATGGAATAAAATGCAAAATTAAACAAAGAATAAATTTTTCTTAAACTTTGTCGTATAGGTGCCGAGATTTAGCAGGCAACATATTTTCGGTCACTGCTTGTGGGCTGCCGGTGTATTTCTTCTAGTGTAGAAGCAATATTTTCATCGTCATCCATTTTTATTACTTTTGAGAAACACCAACTATTTTGTAGCAAACACAACGGCCGCAAACTCAAACAACAATTTATAAAATAACCGGGAATTCGGGAAACATGAAAATGAGACAAATGGGTGTCTATGGTTAACTTTGTTTTTAATTGATGTCAACTTGCCAGTACTGTCATATTAAGAATAAAGGTTTTTCTTAAGTTAGCAGCAATGCCTTTAGTTCAAAAATTTCTAAAAAGTAAAAACATTCAGTGGTTTGTTAAGTTGGTAGTACCTAATGTATAGGTTTAGAAGCGTATGGCTGCTAAGCGTATCGTTTTGGCGACATAACAGCACGGTTGTGCCGTACTGTTATGGGGAATAGAGTATAGACTTTTCTGCAAACTTATTTTGTATGTCTTTATATTAGTGTTCGTGACTATGTAAATGACAGATAAAAGTACAGGAGTAGAAAAAATAACCAATAATGTTGTGTTTTCTCGAAAAAGGATTAAAAATGTAGACATCTGCAAAAGCAACGCAAGATGTTAAATAATCACAAAGTTATAAATGTCCAAAGTTTAAGAGGGGTTATGTTATGTCCCTTTTCCGCAAAATGCACGTTCATATGAAACGATTGTCATTTACTATGACGCTCGATGGTCGTGACGTCATAATCTACGAGCGTTTTCTCTCTCTAACAAGCAATATTAAAACGGTTGTAGCTTCGTAATTTTTTGAGATATTTAATGGGATTTTCGTCATTAGGCATATTTTTTGCCTTCTTTCTTTTGAAGTTATAATAAAAGAGTCTAGAGTCCCTATTGGGTTAGTTTTAGTCATAGTTCGGCAAAATGGTGACCGTAATGTTCATTTTATCATCTCCCATATCACCTCCTAAGGTCATCTCCGCATTTGAGGGTGCGGAGTCGGTACGGCATCAGTTAGCTGTCAGTGTCAACTGTCAGTTAAGTCAGTATAGAGATTCTTTACCGTGCGCCTTTGTCAAAGTGCTTCCTGAGAGGTGTGGAATACGCGTAAGTGGGACGTCACCGGCAAAGTTTCGAATACTATTTTGCCAATATTAGTATATAATATTAATGTACTCTAACTTATCTTCTTTCAAAGAAAATCACGTTTTTTTATCCATGTTGTTACGCAATTTTTAGCAGTATCACATTTAACCAACTGCTGCTTACATAATCGATTCACATAACTCAAAAATAATTAACCAAGCTGCAACGTTAACAATTTTAACACATACAACATTTTGTACGCGAACTCCGCGCGTCAAATACACCCAGAACTCCGATATTTGGAGTTTACATGTAACTCACGGCCATCGTAAATTGGCTGCCTAGAGTGCCCATAATGTCCTGGACTCTTCGTTCTAAGATGAAGTATGTGGAGCTGGCTCAGCATAAGTTGGTAGTTGTCTCTCGAGTCTCGCGGACAGTGTGACGTTTTCGTTGACGTTTTTATACGTTCATGTGTTTTAACTGACGTGAGTTGATGATAGGACTGTTCACTTTGTTTCAACGTGAATGAAGGCAAAGAGATGAGGGCAAAAAAGTATTCGTCAGTACCAGGGGGTAATCACGTAACGTTTCGAACGCGCGTCGGGTAGATCCAACTGGCATTTTTCCGTATAAAAATACCCGATGCACTTTAATACACTTTTGTTTTGTTTGTATAAACAACAACTTACAACACAACACAACTTTCTTTTATACAACTTTACTTTTCAAGTTTTTTTTATCGCGTTCATTTTAGCGGATATGAAAGTTGGTCTTATTGGTCTGGCTGGTAACTTGGAAACCTTTGTCCCCTTAGTCATAAAATATAACCAACCTCTAAAATGTGTTTTGTCCCTTTCTCACAAACTTAAATAAGTATGTATGTCAAAAGCGGACATGTGCGAGTTCAACTCGCGTGGTGAGGGTTCCGTTAAATTGCTATGCTCTAAGTATCAGGCGCTCCACATAAAATACATAAATATATTGAGAATTTCTGTTACTTTGAATACTCAAAATTCTTACAGGTTTTCCTGTAATCTTTAGGCACGGAACTATTTAAGTTTTTTTTTAATAATTTTAAGCTTAGTACTTTCAGAGATAAGGGGGAGGGAATGGTCAATTTTCGTCTTTTTTCCTAAATTACTTCAAATCTGTTTTTGCTAAAATTATAAAAAATATATATATCTGAGATGCTTACAACAACGCCTTTCATTTGATATGTCACACTATACAGTTTGCGAAACCTTTTTTTTTAATTTTCCAGATTACCCCCCAAAAGTGGCCCCCTTGTTCATAATTCATTAATTTACTTTACGTGTCCATCTTTGGGTCACCAATTTACATATGTTTACCAAATTTCAACTCAATCGGTCCAGTAGTTTCAGAGCAAATCGGCTGTGACAGACGGACAAACAGACGCACGAGTGATCCTATAAGGGTTCCGTTTTTTTCATTTTGAGGTACGGAACCCTAAAAACACTGAATTTTAACGGTATTTTAATGTAGCTACATAGGTTTGATAGACATTTAGTATTAAGGCAATTGCTATTTAGTTTCGCATCTACATACACTATTTCAACCTACATACTGCTACTTACAGCTGAGTGAGATAAAAGGATTTGTTAAATTCTAGCTCTAAAATCAATGGGCTATTTCGAATACCTATATGAAACCTTACAGCACCCATTTCATTGTGTTAAAGCTAGCTGTGAAATACGAGTACAATAAATTGTCAAGACACACGTAGCTCGAACCCCGGAGGTGTGGGCGGTAAATCAGGGGATCCCCGCGCCGACCCCGCGCTGACGCCGACCCCACGCCGATCTCGGTCACGGCAAGCTCGCCTAACCGCCGACTTGCCCTGTCGAAGGGTTAACGTCTTGCAACTATTTGAAGCAATACAGGCGAGTAGTCTACCTATTTATAAACAGCGTACGCCTCATAGGTATAGGTACTGTAGAGGTTGTATAAACATCTTTACAGATCTCTTTTCGAATCTGAACAAATCGAACTAGTTCCATAGTAAGCTCAACGAGGCTTATGTTATGGATAGGTACTAGATGACGGTATATTTAATAGATACCTTATGGGGGGGTGGGGGTAATCCCGTAACGTTTCGAATGCGCGTTAGGACAGTCCAACTGACATTTTTCCATATAAAAATTGGCATTTAAATCTACCTAACGCACGTACAATGCGTTACGTGATTGACCTACTTGGCACGGAACGATAACTGTGAATCCTCCTTTATTCAGATTCTACAGGAAAATAATAGGTAGGTAGTCCAAGATTCCATTTGTGTTACTTTGATCATTCAAGTAAGTCTGTGACATTATGTTAAATAGACATTTAGAGACGACCGCTTTAGCCTAGTTGGTAGTGACCCTGCCTACGAAGCAAGAGGTCCTGGGTTCGAATCCCGGTAAGGGCATTTATTTGTGTGATGAGCATGTATATTTGTTTCTGAGTCATGGATGTTTTCTATGCATTTTGGGACTAAGTCGATTTGTGTAAGATTGTCCGCAAATATTTATTTATTTAAATATTCGCGTAGGTGTCTCTTATTTTTACAAGCTTTCTCTTAACTTGCAATGTAGCCGCTGTTAGCGGGTGCGCAGCTCAAGGCGGAGGATAACGACGGGCGCGCAACTCAGGGCGCGTGGAAGCAGGCGCGCAGCTCAGGGTGCGTGGTCGGCAGGCGCGCAGCTCAGGCGCGTGGCAGGCAGGCGCGCAGCTCAGGGCGAGTGGTCGGTAGGCGCGCAGCTCAGGGTACGTGGTCGGCAGGCGCGCAGCTCAGGCGCGTGCAGGCAGGCGCGCAGCTCAGGGCGCGTGGTCGGTAGGCGCGCAGCTCAAGCGCGTGTCAGGCAGGCGCTTGGATAGCGCGAGTGGCAGGCAGGCGCGTCGGGCGCGCAGATAGAGCGCGTGCCGATAGGATGCGTGCGTCAAGAGGTGAGGAGGTACGTCGTTTTACAGCCGAGTACTAGGGGAGCACTCGGTTGAGGAGTAGTAGTACCGAAAAGACAGATGTAGGCATCCTGCTTGAGTTGCGGCACCAGCTGTGACTCCGCAACGGATCAATTTAGTGGACTTCGTATTGCGGAAGTCGACGTAGAACTGACTAGTCTTTTTTTTTGAACCTGACCACGCGGGGGTATCTGACAGGTCTGTCCGCCGTACGTCTTATATATATGTATACCCCTTGAGGATCCGCGTTCCAATTTCTTATTCCATTTTTGTTGATGAGTGTTGTATTCAAGTTGATGAGGTACCAGGAGTTCATATTGACATTAAATGATTACAACCTTAGCCTAAAAGTTAACCTTAACTGCATGGTGCCGCGGTTGACAAATCTGTACCTATCATTACTGACAGTCCGTCAAATATAAACAAAATATTTTTTCTATTTTACAACGAACAACTATAAATACGTACATAATGGTTAATTTAAGCCAATATAGCAGAAATCAGGTAAGAAAAGGTGTACCTCATCGCACATTCTGTGTAATGACAAGGTAAAATTAGGGTTTGAGATTTTTTGCGTTACAGGAATCAATGACTAGACAAACGGCATGAGAGCAGGAGAGAGGTGCTGTACGCGCTCGTATTATCGATTTGAAGAAGAATTGGGCGCGGACCATCCATAGACAGTGTTAGCATTACTCCTGAACGCCGCTTATTTGACATTGATTTGAAAATATTTATTAATAGAAGAGGGTACCTAGTTAATGCTTTTTACTTATTTTATATGGCGGTAGGAAGCACAGGCGGCCACCGGGCAGTCGGAATAGACCGACGAGACCGTACGGTCAGAGATATCAAGCTGTTCGGATTAAATAATCAATGTGACTGTTGGCAGAAATATAAAGCTGTTGTATATCTTCACTGGTTTGTATCATTTCTCGGGACTCCTGTTACAGTCAGAAGTGGTAAGAACTTTGGAAAATGAAACCCCGAGGTATGTTTTTTTTAAATCATTATGCCATTATTGTGTTTTTTATGAATGTCTAATGTATTACCGCCAAAAACATATTTAATTGATCACTCAAGAACCTTACTGCAACGAAATAAGCACCACTATACATTAGTTGTCAGTTTACGATGTTTGTTCCGTGATTTCATCGTTATCGTTTTTCAAGAAGTCTTTTCGTTAGATAATGCATTTACGGAATAAATAGAGAACAAAATAAAGATTGATTTTTAAACAAAGGAAGTAATAGTACTACCCATGTACATAGATATATGTGTGTAGGTACTACTAGTGTAAGTATGTTCTAGTCAAAGTAAGTATGTAGTCTAGATAGCTAAAATACATTCATTCTTTTTACTGTTTACAACTATGTACTTACTTTCAATTCCATTCAAACGTGAATGCTCACTCAGAAAATACATACGTATATATATCCTGTGTGCTTTAAAAATGTACGTGTATATAACTTGATGTCTCGGAACATTGACGTACTACTAGGATTGCAACATATTATGCATTATTATTAGATTAAAATGCGTAACTATGAGCAAAGATCTGATGAATTTGAGATTACTTTTCGTTTGTTTACATCTAATGATAAACGACCAAATTGTGTTGACTTGGATCTTGGAATAAATTCTATCCCGATGTGGTCGCAATGACAGTTAGTAACAGATGTTATATTTACATAGAAAACAAAAAGCAAATAGAATGGTACCCAGAATATTTATTTATTTATTTATATTTGGAGAACTAACAGCTACAGAAACATTGATTTTATAGATGGAATACAAAAAGCCAATTACAGGTTCCCACCGATAGCATCAATCAGAGTAAGTAAACATTTGTGAGATCACTATTTTTGCATTACTGAGATTTCCTAACTAGGGGTTACAAAATGTGGAAACTTATTTATTGAATATAATAAAATAAAAATAATATATATATTAATAAAAATAAATAAATAATATAATATAATTAAAAGGAAAGAAAGAAAATGGGGTTTTACTTCAATGTGTTTTTTAGCTATTGAACGTCGCGAGAAGTGCTTTTCAAATTTCTTAGTCTGTTGTTTCCTGTTTATGTTGTTTAAGAACACAAGTTATATAGGCATATTCTATGTATACAGTTTTTATCTGCTTGAAGTTTAAAATGACACGACAACTTATATTAAAGATGCCGTCGTGTATGGCAGTTCGTTGTATTCTTTCTTTAATTCCTAGTTATAATTAGCTACTAGTAATTAGCTACTAGTTTTGTCTAACAGCGAAAAGGAAAGAGAATGGAAATATTTTAGTTAGTAATATTGATTTCTTACGAAAACTTACAAATGTTTTATTTTATTCTTTTTTCTCATAATCATACTGTTGAATTACATCTAACACAACCTAAATGACTAATGATTACGAGTCATCATAAATAAAATAACGAATATGAATTATATAATAATTGACACATAATGATGAGTCATAAATCATATGCTATTGTAGTTTCCATTCCCGTGCTGTCTGACACAATGACCTTAAGCGATGAGTCGCGGTACATACACACATCACCCGCAAATATGATAATGCTTAATCGAACGCCACGCAGCCCTAAACGTAATATGGGCTATAGGGATCGAAGGCGTTCGGTCAATAGAACAAATACATATACAGATGAATCACCTACCGTAGCCTTTCCCGCCGCCCCAGAGGGGTAATCACGTGGCTTTTCGAGCGCGCGTTAGGACAATGCAACTGTCATTTTTCCAAAAGACATTTAAAAAAAAAAAAAAAAAAAAAAATTAAAATTATTTATTTCCGTAACTTATTTAGATCTACCTATTGTATGACAATGGGTTGACAATGATCGACCTGCAGATTGCCATCGCATCGTAGCGATAGTAGCAGCGACGCTAGCCAGTAACGGTGGTATCATTCAAACTCGGTTGTCTCGCGGTCATCAAGTTCCTCATTCAGGAGCAGCCGGGAGCGAACTATTCGTCAATGTCATCGGCATTGGAAACGAAGAAAATATAGTTCTCAATCTGAGAGTAACCAGGAGAATGGTTTCCCTTAGGGAATTTTCCACGATTATGAGGGGCAAAGGAAACCATTTTGAAGGTGCTCACAATGTTATCCCACAGATCGACCCATATGCTCATTCACAGACCGCGAGAATATAGGTACGGCTGAGCTATCGACAGATAATTTACTACACCATACCAAAGATAGATATATAAATCATTAGGTAATTTGGCATTTTGCAACATCCAACAAAAAAAAAGAAGTACACAAATAAAAAGATATACAAAAAAAAAAAAAAAATATATAAGTGAGTAGTAAAATGACAAAATACGTTTATACGTATTTTGTCGTGTAACTATGTGTCGACATGGAGTGTATATAAAAATGTGTGGGTGATGTCCTTTAAAAGCACGTCTAGTTATATTACAAAATCTGCAACCAAATAGCCATGCGGAATTCCTGTCACTTGCTCGTTGTCACAATAATAGTTGTAGTTCAAACAACCGCTAACAAACAACGATATAGATAAATACGTCGTTGTTTTAATTGTGAGAGAGTTGGACATGCGGCTCGTAGATGCACAAAACCCCTTAAGCGCTGTGAGATATGTTCTCGCCTCGGTCACTGTTTTCAAAATTGTAACGCCAGCCAATATCTTCCTAAACCTCAACAAGCCGGTGAAAATCCCACGGATAACAGACTTAACAATACCTGCATGCAATAGCATGCTACAAATATCTAGTAGGTACTGAGCTAAGCAAATAGTAAGTATTTTAAATCAGTTGCTATTAATAATAGTTGGTACTTGTATTATGTATTATATTGAGATAAATGCATTAAAGATGTGCAATAAAGATTATTTCTTTTGTATTGTAACATGTTGTGCTCCAGCTATATCAATTTCGGTAGCCAGTGCATTTTAATTAAAGAATCGCTAGTAGAAAAGTTTGGATTAACAATAAGCAAAGCGCAACTTCCTGTTATTAACGGTTTTGCATTTGAATGTGTTACTCCTCAAGCCAGAGTTATAGTAAATACAAGGGTAGACGCAGTAGATGCCAACGTCGAGGCATGCGTTGTTTCAGATCATTTACTGCGGAAGTCCGCTGGATGCAGGTGGCGTAGGACCGGTTATTGTGGCACTCTTTCGACTGATATAAATAAATAAATATTTGCGGACAATCATACACAAATCGACCTAGTCCCAAACTAAGCAAAGCTTGTACTATGGGTACTAGACGACGATAAATATACTTATATAGATAAATACATAGAAAACATCCATGACTCAGGCACGAATATTCGTGCTCGTCCCACAAATAGATGCCCTTACCGGGATTCGAACCCAGGACCTCTTGTTTCGTAGGCAGGGTCACTACTAACTAGGCTAAAGTGGTCGTCGACGATGATGATTAGGTATATAAGATTGACATCCTTACTGGACAGACATTAACTGAATTACCGACAGTGGTGGTTCACAAGATAAGTAAGGATCTAACATTGTATTGCGATGACACGGACGTGGAACGAATAGCCGTTATAAATACCGACAGTGTCGACATTGTAGGGTTCACTGATATCGATACACAGTATACACAGACAATGACTTTACTAGACCATTATTTCTCCCGGGAAGTGCATTTATGAAGCTCAATAGTGAGTACATGATATTACGAGGAGTTATCAATTTCAAAACGGCAAGGGACGTTGTTTAGTAATTAGTCCATCTCCTAGACTTGTCACTTCTTTTTAAGGTTATTAGTAAATAACTCGGGCGGGCTATTAAATTAGAGAATAAAAAGCCCTTTTCAAAAATAGACCAGAAATTAGTTAATAATATCATTGCTGAGACCCCAGCTAAACCCCTGCTTACTAATAATAATAATCAAACTAAAGAATTAAGTATGATAAATGAAGATGATAAATGTTGATCCAAAAGTACGAATGCCGATAAAATCGACTGCTTCAGTAGATAAAGAAAGCTTTTGGCACTCCTATAAGTTGGAGACGATTGCGGCTAGAATTCAAGGTGATCACCGACTGTAATGCATTTGACAAAGAGACTTGATACCTAAGAATGCAAGAAGGTTGCTATCGCGCTGGGCTCCGTGACACATATATCAGTCGTTGGCGTTGAATCTGCGGTGCGGATATATGGGTCGTTTGCATACCTACAATAAAGAATTGGCAGGCAAGAAATCAGGTTACTTACGGTATCCTATTCCCAACGTGAATGCAATTTTTCACACAGTTCAAATGGACCACTTAGATTATTATCAAAAGTAAAAAGGGGAATATTTATACTTGGTGTTATAGATAGATTCACCAAGTACATTTTTGTCAAGGCACTAAATAAATAATAAATCTCAAACCACATCAAGGCCCCAGTTTCACCTCAAAAGACTTCAAAATTTGTGCTTAAACATTATATTTTGTGTACAACATTTTTATATAGACTAGTAAAAGCAAAAAAGTGGTTCTTGGGGAAATCGTATAAATTTCTACAATTTAGCATCCAAAACAAAAAAAAAATACCGAACTTCCTGATACTAAATTCAAAATCTGTTGTGAAACAAACACTAATTATAAGATAAACGAATTTGGCAATGATAGCGTCCTGCACGAGTAATCTATCGCAAAGAGAAATAATGAAATAAATAAGCTGTATACTGCAACAAATGTAACAATGTTATTTTATATTACTGTGATGTTGAAATTATATGTATAAGGTAAATATATTCACCGCGCCAAGTTTTTTATTACGCCGGTTCAAATTCAAATTCAAAATCCAAAGTGTTTATTGCCAGAACATAGTTATAAAAATAGATCTTAATGTGATAAGGTATAAAGTACTTATGTTCTACCAGCATTGGCCATGTAATATTCTATTTAATTTAGTAATGAAATCATCTCTCGTGGCAGAGGTTTTATTTCCAAACCGGTGGCAGTTTATCAACATTCATAGTGCATGTAATATGCCCAAATTGGCGAAGGTTTTCTTAAGGGGGCTTTGGATACGGAAGAACAGTTATCAGAGACGGAAAGTCAAGATATAAGAAAGATTGTGCAAGAAAGATTAGAGCAGGGAAAAGCAATAATAAAAGCAACCTTTGACAAAAATAGGACAATAATTATAGTTTTTAAGGAAGAATACTTAATAATGGTACTTAACCATAACCCTGACATAGAAAAAAAAGCAAATAGCTACCCCCTACGTTTCCTGCACCGTTTACTTATTACAGACCTAGACAATGATACGAAGTAGGTATCGAACAGTGCAGGACATGACTAAAGACCATATTATAAAAATGTTTATAGTTCCGACCAACTTAAGCCATGGGTCACAATATTCGTAGGCATCACCAATGCTGGTGAAATAAGTGACTACACATACACAACACAGAATCAATGATGAATAAGATTATTTATTTTATTTATTTTATTAAAAACATGTTAGCACGACATTACAGTAAAAAAACCAATTATACCATAACTCTTTGGTTATATTGTATTCCTGATAGTTCAGACATTAAAATCAGTGTTTATTCTGTTGCCAAAGTGATTTGTTAGCATATATGATGATTTGACACAATAATTGGTTGGTGTAATAATCTGGTATGATTATAATAACAGTTTCCCTTTTCTGTCGTACCTGTTACAGCATAGAAACCGGGTGATCGGATATTGCCCAGCATATGCAGTTGATGATAGACATGACCTTCGGGTGGTCACAATATAATTGAAGATGTATTACTGGCATTGCCATGGCTTTCGGATGGCCAAATGGAAGACTGAATGGATACTGGCCTGCGGGTGGCCTATGATAAGTGATTTATAAAGGCCTGCGGGTGGCCAATGATAAGTGGTTTATAAAGGCCTGCGGGTGGCCTAAACAAGAGAAAAGAAGTTATGAAATGATTGGATAATATAGCAAATGTGTTAGATTTAATCTTTAAAAAAAAATGAGTATGAGTATGAGTATTAAAATAGTTTTTGAATTGGTAACTTGACAACAAATATTAACATATTTTATATTTAACATTGTGTTAACTTCATCATTATAGTCTGATTTGAAATGGGTAATCAATGTTGGATAATGTAAAATACAGAATGAAGCAAAACCATTTAAAATTGTATTACCTATAGCTAAGTAAACTTGTATATGTAGGTATGAGGACATACCTCTGACATTAGAATGGCCGAGTCGATCGGAATGAGGGCATCCCGACTGCAGGATGGCCGACTGTTAGCATTACTCCTGAACGCCGCTTATTTGACATTGATTTGAAAATATTTATTAATAGAAGAGGGTACCTAGTTAATGCTTTTTACTTATTTTATATGGCGGTAGGAAGCACAGGCGGCCACCGGGCAGTCGGAATAGACCGACGAGACCGTACGGTCAGAGATATCAAGCTGTTCGGATTAAATAATCAATGTGACTGTTGGCAGAAATATAAAGCTGTTGTATATCTTCACTGGTTTGTATCATTTCTCGGGACTCCTGTTACAACAGGTAACCGCTAAGTACACTAGGTACTTTTCTCCATTTTTGGTTTATGTCTAATGGATCATACATCCATAAAAGGCTAACAGATATAATATCGCCATGACGTCGTTTTGTCGTCATCATGTTATCAATCAAGGATGTGCCAAGGTAATTAAGTACTTTTGGTACTGACTTGATATTGTACAGTGGCCGTAGAAAGGAATAAGAGCGACGAGTTTCTTATCGGTGACGTTAACCGTACATGCTGTCAAGGTAATGTCGTTAAATTGGCGATGGTAAGTTATCATTTAAAATCTAGAATAGCAGCCTTGAAGATATCGCGTCTGGTGATATTCGGGGCCGTTGCGAGATACTCGAACACATCGAGGCCATTCGCCCGGCGGTAATGGCGTCCGCGAGATCCCGATCGCACGTAAATGACCAGATCGGCCCGTACACAGCGCTGTGGAACAGCTACCATCGATGACATCATAGATAAAGATGTATGTGTAACTATATAATAGTAGTGCAATAGAAGATATTTAGTGCAACAATTGCATAAAACAAATTTATTCTTACCTCGAACTTTGAATTGAGTCGGATAAAATGGGCTTTATACACGAATCAGACATGCGGGACTGCTGGTGTTTGGTCATGACGCAGCGCGCCTTGCACGTGCCCAGCGCGTGCAGCGCCAGATGTTGAGGTTGGATCCAACAGCCTAAATTTTGAAGTACACGCCTCCATTGATTACGTAGTTGAGCGCGGAATGCCCATGCTGTAGTTGGCTGTCAGCAGCTCGCACTCCGGGGGTTGGACTGCTTGGTTATGATGAAGCGCGTCTTGCGCGTGCCCTGTGCCTTGCCTGTGCTAAGAGCCATCTCGATTACGTCAGCTTTTGGACAAAAAATCCGTCCATTCGTTTAGGAGCTACGATGCCACATACAGACACAGATACACGGAACGTCAAACTTATAACACGCCTTCTTCTCCTTCTTGCGTGGGGGTTAAAAAAACGAACTTTACAAGCATGAGAAGCATAATAAAAACGAGAGCTCTTCAGAATGTGACCCATCACCAGCTAGAAGCATTAAGGCAAAGATTTCAATAATAAAAATAAAAATCCACCAATCATAGTACAGAGCTCTAAATGGCTCAACAATTAAAGTCCTTGACCGTACCCAATATAAGGTACCGATCGGTGCCCTTATTGTACTATAATGTCTCCCGGAGAGCTTGAAAAAAACACGGATTTCTATTCCCAACGATCCTGATAGAAGTTTGAATATCACACAAAAAATCCAAAGTCATGGTTAATATTATTCCGAAAATTCAAAACTAAGTATTAAGCATTTTTCCGATGAACGAAAATTGGGGACGAAGATGATTGAATAGAACATTTAAGTAAGTTTAAGTAAAGTGGTACTGTTATCCGAAAATGGTACTTTCGCACATATGACATTACAGAATAATGTAAGTCCCAAATATTTATATATTTGCACGTGGCTACAAATGGAACATTTGTGAGCTGTAGTAAACTATTCAGAGACAGATATATTTTAAGTATTTATAGAATAACTCTCACCATCATGTGACCCGTAGGCTTGTTTGTCACCAATATAGTAAAAAATTAACTGTGATTCAGCCGCTTGAAGATGTGACCAGCTCAGCAAGGGCTTCGGGACGCTGTGACTTTCAGGAAATATGTTTTGTTATCTTAACTCCGCCCGTCACATTAGGCGGGGGGAAAGGGGAGGACTGTATTTAAATGTACCTAAAAATATTCAGTTTAAATATACTTTAGGACATTTAAATCGTGTTTGATAAGACTGTCTTAAAAAATAGATTTTTATAATCACCAGTCAAATGACCAGCCTATATTGGTGAAGAGCAGCTGTGTTGTCAGCTTAGACTCGTCTTATCTTAGCCTAGACGAGGGCCCTTTCGGATACACTTCGACCCAGTGGGATCTTGTGATTTTTGGACCTGACTGTTGCTATAATAGGACGGACCTAATATAGCTGTCGAACTGTATGATTGGAGAGTGTCCTGGGGAAAATCCAGGGGAACTCTCCGGCACGACCACGCGGGGGATATAACACTGGACTACTCTAAGAGTTTGCGCTCCAGTGAGATTGGTTTAACGGTTTCAACCGAATCTGATGTGTCTTCAACCGGATCTTGTGTGCATTTACCCCCTATTATATGCCCGCTCAATCATTTCCACAAACCGGATGACGCGGCTTAGCGGGAGTACCTTGGATTCCTTAGATTGTTAATAGCCGTTACCAAAGTATAGTAGATTGTATGACAAGGGGCTAAAATAAGCCATATTACCACGAGATGGATATTTTCCTGAGCGAAGCGAGGGAAAATAATTCGAGGGGTAATATGGCTTTTAGACCCGAGTTATACACTCTACTTTTCACTTCGACTGCGAGAAAATAGTAAAACAAAGATTATCCATCCACAATCAATAACAAATTTCACTGCGTGAGGCGTTTTCTTTTTTAATGATTTGGAATTAGGGACTAAAAAGCACCTGATGTTTGATTGGTCGATTTTAATATGTAGCTGTATTCTGGTTGGTTGATAGAAGAAATATTTTTTGATAGAGTTGTGATTGGTGGATTTAAAGGATTTGGAATTAGGGACTAAAAAACACCTGATGTTTGATTGGTCGATTTTAATATGTAGCTGTAGGTATTCTGGTTGGTTGATAGCAAAGAGAAATGTTTTTGAAATAGTTGTGATTGGTGGATTTAATATGGTGAAGTGTTTTGATTGGTCAAATTCATTGTGTTAAAAATCATAAATATGTATACCTATTTTCCCTAGGGGCTAAATGTACTACTTTAGCCCCGCTTATTAAGCCTAATATGACACACTTTTCGAGCATGAGATGTGAAAAATCATTATTTGTCTGGTATTCGATGCTAGATCCGCTTTTGATGAAATTAGACACAAATTAAGTCCCAGGGAAGCACACATCATATTTTTATACCGTGGGAGGAAATAATCCACCAATTGATTTGCTAGCCGCGCTAACGCAACTTACTCTTCGGGGCTACCATGGGTATAATGGTTGGAATTATCAATATTATTAATTGAGGTTCATTTTATTGGGTTGTTTATGATTGGCTTCAGACTTGGGAGCTCAGTTAGTTAGTAAGTAAAATGGAAGTTTCTATGGTTGGGATTAGTGAGTCTTGGCAGAAGCGCAGACATAACTAGTTAAATATAATGCTCTTCCTTAGCCTGCCTGTAATTAAATTTAATAAAAATGCACCACTGGTCATCGCGTCCTCGGTTATTTTTTCAGGCGGACTCTCGCCGAGATAATGAGAACTCAGGACTTAATTAAAGCGGTTCGGCGATGTTGAGAATAATTCTGGAGATATTTCAGATAGAAAGGAATACTCAAAAAGTTAAACTTACTTTGGCCGCGTATTAAAGAAACTTTACATTAATACTCTACCTGCTCGGATTCGGAAAAGACGGAGTTGGTTAACTTGAATAATCAAAAAATCTTAATTTGGGTATACGAAATCTTTTAGTTCAATTGGATTGGACGCAGCTAACGTAAAATATTAATGAATGATTTAGTCGAGTAGCTGTAATGTCAATGAATAATATACCTACCTATTAAACATGCGACAAACGTGATAAATTGATTCAATGGCATTAATTCAGTTTCATTATAAGTAATCTTGTACCAAAACAGAATTGTCCAATTTCCATAAGCTCCAGCCAAGCGGCCATAATCATACGGTCCGAGGAAATAATTAAAAACAGTTTTGGCACAGACCCGTACGTATTTTCATTACGTTTGTGATTGTATTGAAATATTGTGTTCGACCATTACCAGCGTGGCTCCGCGCCAAACCAATATGCAAGTGTTCAGGCGACTACACCACCGCATAACTCCAAAACATCCTATCTACAGCCTACCCTCAACCGCATTTACAGCCTTTCGGAAGTAACTGATTTTTCGGGCGACTGCGTGACAGAGTAAATCAACAAAGAGCACATATACACATACATTCCTTGGCGCTTAAGCCGTTTTGTAGATGAAGGAGCGTGCCGTGATCACCTATATTGCGGACACTTTGTAAGACAGGATTGGAGACTCGCTCTATTTTACGTGAGTTGTTGTGGCTGTGTGTTTTGTTTATGATATTAGAAAACGGGGTTTTTAAAAATAGCGAATCTTGTAGTTTTTGGTATACCAGCAACATTAAAATTCACAGAAACACGGATACAATGGGTACGAAAGTATTACGACAGAAGCATGTAATTAATATGTAGGATTAATTAAATATTTGCCTGTGAATGTGTTTACGTGAACTTTCGTACCTAGTTCCGAGATGGGCCCAAAACTGATGATTGTCGAAAGATAAAGGTTTCAACCTATAGTAGCTATGGGCTAGATAAACATCATACTCCGTACAGCCGTGATTGAGTATAATTAGTACCTATCTACATCAAAACAAGCAACTTATAATTTCAGCAGTATTTCTTTTATTTAATAATAAACCTTGAGTTTTAAATTATGTCTATTAAATTGTATTTTTTTTATGGTGCGGTGCACAATCAATTGTCTCACTAAACGGCCTATCAGAAATAACACCATTAAGCAGAGATGGGCATTTCGTAATCGATTCCTGATTACACGATTACTTGATTTTACTTTGTAATCCGCTACTGGGTGTCAGATTACTTGTAATGTAATCAAGTGAAACGGTGAATTACCATTACATATCGATGGCAAAAAGCGAGAACGTAGTAACCGCCAAAATGCAAACTTTACACCAGAGCCAAAAAACTTTTCGATTTCGAGAAAAAAAATCATAACTCTTTCATTTATGAACGAAAATGCTTGATATTTGGATCTAATTCATAACTTATGGTTTTCTTTCAACTGGCATATTTAATATTTAACAAAAAAGACTGGTTTACGACTTAGTGGCGGTTACGACAATTGAACTCTTTTTTTCGTTACGCGAAAACGCTGTAAACGCCAGAAGTAAATGTACTAAAATGGTGAAACGAGTATTATTTCCATAAAGCATAAATGCTGTAACTAGATGCATATTTATTTTAAGATTCAATAATTTTGACGTAAATGTCATTACGTTATTTATAGGACTAACTGAAATGTGGTAAGTATCCACCGGCAAAAAGAAACTGTGAAAATAAAACGACTTAAGTATTAATCAACTTTTATCAACATACTTTTTTAAAATGTTTCCAAATTTTAAATGCAGGTTTCTTACAAATTAAAAGCTCAGAAGCAACAATTGCCGTCTTAACATATCAAATACTATCTAGTCTCAATTTTTCTGTATAAAAACATTACGAAAGTTACTTAAAACCTCCGTTGCTTAGAACATTTCAAAAGGCTAATAAAATCTCTCATATTATAAAATCACAACCTTCTACTTATCGTGCTAAAAACAAACATAAATATTCTTAGGGTTAATCAGACTATAATATTGTTATCCGCTAAAACTAAATATACTACTCAAAAGATAATAAGGGCCACTTACATATTTCTGTTTTTGAGTAAATTTTTAGATGTAAACTAATTAATAAGTGACTAATTAATGATGTCCGGCCTCCTTCAGTATCCAACCTCTTTAATGCTGGTGTTTAAGTCTTACAGCTGGCCAGAAATTGAAGCAAATAAAAAAAACGAGTTTCAGGTCAAATTCCTTTCAGATGGAATCACAATTTTATTCTGTTAAAAAACTATTTCTGTCCATCTTTTGCTTCTTTTAACATCTTTTGTTAATAATGCCACGTCTACGAAGGCATGTGGATACCATTACTGCCACCAGAGCCGTTACATTGATTGCTGAAGGTCATTCACAGCGGTCTGTAGCTTTTTCGTTGGGTTTCTCTCGCCGAGCCATCCAAAATGGCAATGGGATCGGTTCCAAGAGACTGGCAGTGTTGCAAGAAGGCCTGGATCGGGCAGGGTGCGAGCGACTACGGCACAAGAGGATCGCTACATCCGATTGAGTGCCCGTCGAGAGCGCTCTGTGACGGCACGTAAGTTACAAAATCGCCTACGGTTGACAACGGGGACTCGTGTTAGTGACCAAATGATACGTAATCGACTGCATGAAGACCAGCAAAGGTCCAGACGCCGAGTAGTACGAATTCCTTTATCTAGGGTTCAACGTGTGAATCGTTTAAGTTTTTGCCGCGAACATTCAGATTGGAGCATGAATCAATGGGGTATGGTGCTCTTCACAGATGAATGTAAAGTGAAGCTTTGTAGTGATGATCGGCGGATTAGAGTATGGAGACGACAGGGTGAGAGATTTTCCGATGTCTTCATCAAGGAAATTGACCGCTTTGGAGGTCCTAGTGTGATGGTTTGGGCTGGGATTAGCTTACAAGGCAAAACTGAGCTAGTTTTCTTAAATCAAGGCACAGTAACTGCACAACGGTACATCGATGAAGTCATCAGGCCTCATGTGATTCCATTCTCACAGAGAGTGGGGCCAGGGTTCTGGTTAATGCATGACAATGCCCGCCCACACACAGCTCGGGCCACTCAGACTGTACTGGATGACTCCCATATTCGTGTCCTACCATGGCCAGCGTATAGCCCGAAGGGTTAGGGAGCATGAGCAAGAGGTTCACAACCAGCAACAGCTTATGGATGCTCTGAAACGTGCGTGGGAAGAGATACCTAATGAAAACATCAGAAACTTAATCGAGAGTATGCATTCAAGGTTCCAGGAGTGTGAAAACAGGAGAGGACACACCCGTTACTAAACCATTAAAAAAAACAGCTTGTGTCAGTTTTTGTTTTGTTTTGCAAAGAGTTTCTGTTTAGTTTTTGCTGTTGACAATGGACTAATTTCATGTTAATTGAAATAAGTGAAACAATTGACTACACAATTAAATGGTTATTAGCATATGTTAAAACAAAAGCCTTGTTACATGTTATTTTAATAAATATACATTACTGTTTACTATATTTTTCACGTAGCAATCAAAATACTTAGTGGCCCCTATTTTCTTTTGAGTAGTATATTAGGTAATGAGGTTTAATATAATATTCCCGCGAAAACTTTAAAACTCTCTACATTTTATCTTCAGTTTTGGCATTAAATTGTCTTTTAAGTAACTTTTATCGATATAAAACTCACTACCTATTAAACCCACTAACTATAAAAGATGTTTTGAATGTAAGTATTACTTATTATATAAGTTTTCAACATAATTCTTAAACAATTGTTTGAACACAACTATCACCTCAATTATAAAAATATTTCTTTGAACTAATCTCACTGAACCATTAATATTTAACTTAAATAACTAGACGTTATATTACTATGGTACCGTACAAATTAAAATTGTTATTATTTATTTAAATAAAAACTCGGTGTCATTTTTCTTAGGCAGAATATCAATTGACATTAAAATAGGAACCTAAAAATTGCATTCCAATGGAAATAATACTTTAGCAGGGCACGTTCTTATCGAGAACACTTCACGGACACACAGAGTACACAGACTACGCACACCGACTCGCTCCGGCGATCGCCGATAGACTAAATCACAGGTCGTATTCACGAGCCACATCGCCGCGAGCGCACATTTTTATTGCTGTATCTTCAAGCACTACCCACTTCACGTTGTGTTTAAAATGTCGTTACTGTAGCTTGCTGTTAATTCATTTTCGAATGAAATGTAGTAAGCGTCAATCATAGATAATTTATTTTAGGATAATTGCAGTAAGCTTGGTTCGTATTTTTTTTACTACATGCATAAATGCTGTAACCGCCACGGAACAAAATTTCGGCAACGCTGTAACCGGGACACCCTTTGATTTATGAAAAAACAAAATTAGCGTAAATGTACTCGTTTAGAAAATCGCTACTATTTGGGTGTTTACAGCAATTACATGTGGGCATCGTCAAAAAAACACATTCGTTTTGCAACGTAGTCCAGTTTTTTCTAAGCGTCGTAGAGCCATGGGACCCAGACCAGTCGACGCAGAAAAATTCGCTGATTCCGAATATGCAAAAAAATTTTTTTTGACCAAGTGGCGGTTACTACGTTCTCGCTTTTTGCCATCGATATTAAGGAATCAGGAATCATGTATACAAATATTACAATTACTAGTAATTGGGAATCAATATCGGTTCCAAATTACTGGAATTGTTGACTTGATTACTTCCAGATTACTTTTATATATAGAAGTAATCTGGTAGTAATCAAGTCAGCAATAGATTTGGGCGGGAGTTGGGTCGGTCTGTCGGTCAGTCAATATCCGTGTCCACACCAGACGAACGCTCGCCCGAGCCAGTCCACATGCTCACCTGCGCGGCTAGCCTGAGCGTGTGGACTGGCTCGGGCGGGCGTGTGGACATGCCATGCCTGCGTCTGGTCTGGCTCGGTCGAATTTGAGCGGGGGGCTGAGTCTGGGTGAATCGCTGGGGGGTGAATGGGGGATCGCGGGGGGGGGGGGGGTCGGGAGGAGACCAGATGGGGCGGGGGTGCCCCCCCCCTCCCCGACACCCCCCCGTCCCTCCCCCCCCTGTCCCCAACCCCTACCAAAATCCTGGATCCGCCGGGCTGGTAATATGGGGACGACAACGAGGGATTAGCCGCGGCTCACGGCTAATCCCTCATTCTGTCCGTTACCTTTTACGCTTAACCCTTTGACCGCCGTTGTCTGATATCCTACACTATTAAACAAGCAATATTTGTATATATGTGCAATCACGTTCACGGAAGCTCCAACGATTTCGATGAAATTTGGAATATAGTGGTTTACGGGGGCGAGAAATCAATCTACCTAGGTCTCGTGTCGGGGAAAATTCGTTTTCTCCGTATTTTCACACGAGCAGTGCTCGGTCGCCCAGGGACTATCAAACAAAGTGACAATTTAAATGACATTTTCTTAGTTTATGACGTAATGACATGTAAACCGAAAAAAAATTGATTTGAATGACATTGACAAAATTATAAAATAAGGTCTGCTAATGAAGTAGGTAATCTAGTCTGGAATTAGAGTAAAGTAATTCAGATTACTTAAGTACTTGATTACTGGGGAATCAAGATTACAGTAATGGTTTACAATACCGATTCCAAAGGAATGGATTACAAATGTAATCATAGTACTAGTATTACAGTAATTTTGATTACCTAAGTAATCGATTACTGAGGAATCACGATTACTGGAATGTAATGGTGTAATTAATTCCAAAAGTAATTGATTACGCCCATCTCTGCCATTAAGAGCATGTTAACATTCGATAACAATAGAGGAAACACTTCAAAGCCGATTATGGCAAACGTGATCCTACATAAAATGCAAATTGTTACCCAACTGAGACTAGAATCGGAGCGGGCTAGAATTAAACTAACTTTAATTAAACCAAACTTGCGAGATGACGTCCAATTCAAGTTAATCCTCGTCTTTAAGGCTTAAACTTTAATACGTCTGCATAAAGGAAATTTTTGATTAACAAGGAAACGGGCTAAGTTGTAAACTGTTAACTGTTGCATTGTACGTTCCAAACGACGGAACTAAAACGTCCAAAAATGATACTGAATTACAGGTATTTTAAGTCATTTTGCAACTGAGTTAAAGACGAGGTGGACGTTGTCTTACACGTCAGCCCTTAATTATCACGTAAGCTGGTTATCTTAATTAATCCAATTTTACTGGTCTTAACTTGGGCATGAAGGTTATCACGTGACACTTTGAGTTAACTAGATTCCGAGCGTCCTTAGTGTGGCGATGTGATAATCATAATGTAAACCCTAGTTGAGGCTATTGCTTAAAGATGCTAAAATTAAAGGCTCCCTGGCAGCTTCAGATCAGCTGTCGCTAAAGACAACTGGATCAACAGAAACCTCGATATCGATGAGGTACTACGCAAAGGCAATTGGCGTAGCACTAAAATATTTTTGAAACACTACTTCATAGAAATAGAGTCGAGAAATATTGCTTCATCACGGACAATCTCTGATGAATCTGATGATTTTCAAACTATTTAAAATTATACAGGTTGTGGCCTAATAATTAATAAAATGCGTCTTCAAAGGCTCTTCCAATAATATACAAACATATTTTTTTTTAAATGCGCCTAATTTAATTTAATTTATAAGTAAAACATACTTTGGTGGTCAAGTTAAACCATGGATATATGTACCCCATAATTAACCAGTGGTCACACGTGTAGTTTGATTTAACTGCCCTCCACGCACAGCATTACATTGTTGCATGCGCTTGCTGCATTGTTGCATTGTTGCTTGCGGTCATTGTGGCACTCTTTGGGGGAGGCCTATGTTCAGCAGTGGACGTCTTTGGGCTGATATGATGATGCGCTTGCTGTCAAGCGCCGCTGTACTTCAGTCGGCGACCGGTTTTGCATGCTACCCTCTCTTAATTAGATTTAAATTGTTGTTTTCTCAGTAAGTGATTTATGTAAATCTTTTTGAGAAATAAGTGTCTTAAACCATATCAACAGAGAGAACAATCTGACAGAAGCAAATAAATTATATGTAACGAAGCGTCAGGATGGGTTAGATTACGGTGCGCCGCTTTCCCTATCCTCTGCGGCCGAGGCATGGTCGGTGGCGGAACCACAGACCTGATCCGCCACCGGGTGCTGGAATTTCCCGCACCCATGATCTACTCGTAGCGGACTCAGGGGGGTCCGCTACTGAACGCGTGGAGATCGAGGAGGCAGGCGCGCCAAAACATCTGGCGTGCCTCTCGTGGAGGGCCTTCGGGCGTCCGCTAGGGAGCCGCTTGTGCGTGGCTGCCGCTGGCGGGGTCGCGGATGTGTGCGCAAGCGTTCCCGTGACCACGCCACATGGCGGCGAGGCGGCAAGTGGGTGGGGGAGGGGGGGGTATACTGTGAGTCTCATCAGCTTATACGGGAGTCCCACATAACCACTCGGGTCACCCCCTGCACCTAGTTGGTATGCGTAACGCATTTCCCCCCCTAAACAAAAAAAAGGGTGTGGCTTTGTAGGTACGTGGTTCGGGTTTCCATAATGGCGAGTAAGGTCGTCAGAGCTCCACAGGAACCACTGTGTTGTTAGAGAGAAGGACCTACATTAGTCTGAATCACAGGACTGCACTCATAAATCAGGACTTCACATATTGAATTTCTTTGCAAATGTATGCAGATTTCCTCACAGTGTTGTTCTTCACCGAAATGTTAACGGTAATTTTATCAAACGATATTCCGTTCATACGGTCCGAAAAACTCTTTGCCACGAGGATTCAAAGCCTCGACCGCGGCTTCACGGCCACATGCTTGAACCACTAGGCTACCTTATATGTATATTCATATCTGCAAAACTAAGTCAGGTCAGGACAAGAGTACCCTAAACCGACGAGTATATATGAAGAATGTCATGAAAGTGAACGAAGCAAGAAAGATTTCTCAAGTTCGTAGAGTGGAAATCCGTGATCTCTGCCTAACCCCCCGGGAAACGAGCGTTATATACATGCATATTTACGTATGTATGTAATTCAAGCGCCGAATAATTGTAATAATTTAATACTGATAATGTAATAATATAATTTATTCAATACGTATTTTACAGACATATCACTATATGCTAAAATTTAATATGATGGTAATTTCAATATGTAATAATATAAAATAATAATATATAATATAATATACAAACTATTGAAAATTCTAACACAAAATATAAGTTTTATTTTGCTATTTTATTCCGTGTTTTGCTAAAAATGCAAGAAACGATATCACGAACATAAGAAAAACTGAGGTTTCTATTAAATATTATAAACCTCATCTGATTCTGTGAATTGACCAAGAGCATTTCGACTAAACGCGCAATTAATGCATGAAGTATCCGTGCGTTGGGCAGGCCTACGCCACTTTCGATTTAGGCGGGTATCTACTAAGAAATATAATAAAAAAATAATACATTATTTATTTGCCAAAAAGGAGTACATTGTTAAGATATGTCCTATGGACCCCAAACTAGGCAATGCCTATGTTTTGGGATCCCAGGAATGTAGGGAAAAGAGAGAGACAGAGATAGTATTTTAAATATTACGGAAAAACTGAAATAATTTCATTGATACTTATATAAACTGTCGACTGTTGACGTAAGCGTCAACGCAGTTTCGTATTGTTTATGGTTGTACATTTCTCATCAAATCGCACGCTAACTAAGACAGTGGATTCTGTACCTTAGTAGTTATAGATACTATTAATTTATTAATTTTTCTGTATTGCAAGTCTGTATAATAACCATTGTGTTATATGTATAGAGCAGACATACTTTAGTTTGCACATAAATTTGATGCGAGTCGGCCTCAATTTTCTTAGTCTGTGGCGGGCACTAGTAACTACTGATATTTTAAGATGGCGGCCTGATGAAAGACGGCAACGTTAGTAAATAATAAATCAATCAAACGCAGTTTTCCATGTTATTCTTCAACATAAGCCTCGTACACTTCTGCTTTCATCTTGTTTTCAATTACCATTACGACCAATGACACAATCTATTTACATAATTGTCTCCTCCCTCCCCCTTTACCCCCTTCACGATTAGCGCAACATCCCCGCCATTACAATAATTGCTTTTTTTACCTCCACTTTGTAGATTTAAATTTAAAAGGCTTAATTTAGAATCGCAATGAAGTTGTAATGCTTTTCTGCAGACCATGCCTTAGCTGAGCCGTTTTCAGATTCGAGAATTCTTATTCAATATTTCTGTCGCATTGTTGGAGGCGGGACCGTGCGTGAGCTTGTGTGCACGCACGCACACAGACACTTCTATTTAAATTTAAAAGACAATGTTATGAAATTCATGCAGTCTCAGCCCTGCTAGCATAACTTGACTCTCGGCTCTACTCGCGCGCGAGATAGACTGTCCGTCACGTTCTGATCAATGCTGTCAAAAAGTGACAGATAGTCTATCACGCGCGCGAGTAGAGTAGAGAGTCAAGTTATGCTAGCAGGGCTGGGAAACGGAATGGTTATATCTATTCTGTCGTCATTTATGAAGTTAAGATTTTGTTTTACTTGAATTGAGTACGTGAATGCGATTTGAATGGATTTTACGATTATTGCTGTATTTTTGGAATTCCTGACTCGTAGTTTGCTTATTTCTGGACCCCCTGATTTGTGTTATCGTAATTGAAATCAGAAGACATCAAATTATTAATTCTGAACATGTAATAGCGAACATACAAAAAGTGTGTCCATTGCGATTTAAATTGTAAGTACTTACATAATATTATACTGCTTTGTATACTGCTTTGTTTGTGTGAGGTGTGCAATAAAGAGTATTAAATTTAATCATAATCACGTACCTACCTAGGTTAAGATCATGGGGTATGGAGCCTACATAAGAACTATGTACCTATATCGATATGATAATGTCATGCCACGAAGAGTTGCTTAAATTCTAAACCCTATTCCTTTTTTCAAGCTTTTATTTAACTTCAATGCTCATATATAATATGTTGTTCGTTTTAAATCTTGCAAAATTCACGGTTAAACCCACCTGTCCTGACATTTAATACGCGAGTTTAACCGTGGATTTATTATAATATAGTAGTATTTTTTTTTCTTTTTCTTCTTGCAAACCATATTTCAACCACTTCCTGGTTTTAAAAATAAGAATATCAAAAAAATCAAAAAATACCGACACAGATATTGATGATATTGATCTTATTACCTCGGAGGAAACAGTCGAGAACGTTTGTATGGAAAAAGTACCAAGTGGTCTTTCCTCTTAATTACATTTAAGGAAATACAAATTATCTAAATTCGGTAATACTACATCCTGCTCTCTGATCCGTAAAATGTGGTTGGGACTACCCACAGCATGAGTTTGTTATATATTAGATAATTTAACAAGTTATCTATGGTCAGCGAAGTTACGAGGATCAATACTAATTGAGTCGATTCTGCCGTTCAGCGGAACGCCCGTGCTGACTTGGCCTTTTTCACCGCACTCCGAGTTCGCAATTAGGTCAAAAACGGGTAATATTGTTATTCCCATGATTTGCGTTGGAGATATTTTGTATTTAATGCTACGGAGTAGGTATTGATTTAGGAAAAGTTTTTTGGTATATTTTATACTCGCGATGTTTTACTACCGGGGTGTCATATAAGGTTAGATGGGTGACTTCCTTTGTTATCAATGAAAAGCATTGCTATATTATTTATATCGATGATAAGTTTCTGTCACAAATTTCATTTTTGGTACAAGCTTTTATTGCTGACTGTACTTTTCTGTATACCGTCACCAACTACTCATTGAGACGATTCTAACAAGCCCAAACTCAACGGGGTTACGTCGGTTAAGTACTGGATTCCCATGGCCACCTTCTTTCTCTATCATCAGATCAGCTCGATAGTACTCGTACCATAACATTAAATTGTCATCCAAATTATACCTTTACCCAAAATTGAGTTGTATAATAAATATAATAATCAAATGATGTGAAATGCACAATGAAAACTAAAATATGACATTTTTAATGTCACTTAATATGTAAAGGTACCTGAAAAGTTGGTAGCTTTGGCACTAAAGTTTGTTTTTGTGTGACATTAGAACTATTTTTAACATTTTCGATAGTATTTAATAAACCGTTTTTCATCATAACTACAACGGACTCAAAAAATAAAAGGATTAATATAATTTGTACGTACAATTTCGACTCTCACTTTAGCTAGGTAACTCACAACCTGTCTTGATTTATCTCGCAATTACTGTATTTTGACCGTGAACTCCGTTGCAGTTACGAGTGATCAGGGTTCAATCTTTACTGGTATTTATCGGTAAGTGTTGTTGAAGCCCAGCCTACCTTGAGGGCTCTTATTACAAGGAGAGATTATGATCTCGCCTCATCCATCATCCTTTAAGGTTTGTCACCGTATATATTTTTAACTAAAATCACTTCAAGTTCGGTACAGTGTTATTTTACCGTTAACGGCGTATTAGTATGTGCCAGGAATTTTCTAGGAAACAGTATTTGTAGTGTCCGAATAAAAACAACGATTATAATGTCAGATCGAGTACTGTTTTGTACGTTATTTCAACGTCCTGAAAAAAAAAAAAAACAATAACAAAAAAGATGATTTGATACAAATTGTGATTTTATTAAACACAATAACTCATCGTATTGCTTTTTTCTCCCGACATCGGCAGTGTGAAAACGATATAGGGTAGGATAAAAATAGTACATCTATGCCTTTCTTTACCGCTGATAATTTTACGAAAACTCACTCGTTTTCCAAATAATTAATGAAAAGCAAAATTAAACGTTACTCGATAATAAAGTTATATTATTTAAACACACACAAGTCCACAAAAATATCTTGACCACTTGGTTCATATTAAGGATCGTAATTTGCCATACGTATGAAGATTTTTTTTTAAGATTCTTATGTAATCCATCTTTACCAACTGCGTGTCCCTGATGATTGATACTTTGTAGGAAAACACTTCTATTTACAGAATGTGAGGTAATCAATTTATCACAGGTCTAAACAATGTCATAGCAGGATGTAAAAAAACATTATGTACCTATATTAGAAAATGGCGTTGCAAAAACTCGCGTTCAACCTCAAGACCTACATGTGGAAGATATATACAAGGGCGCGTGGTGAAGTTCAAGTAGCATTCTCAACTTGTCCGTATTCCCAATTCGTCCAAATTCATGATTTAGGCTGTACCGTCACAAATACCAACACCCGTGGCGAAGAAATTAACATCCGAGTACAGAATTGGGTACTTTACTGGGTAAAAAAATATATAATTCTATTCAGTCCGTCAGTTCGATTATCAAAAAATATTGGACACTTATTTTTTTGTTTGTCAATTAAACAAAAAATTACGAACATATAGTCCGTTAAAGTTCCGCGTGACGTCACATTATGGTACACTTTTATCATAATGTGACGTCACGCGGAACTTTAACGGGCTATATCTTCATCATTTTTTGTTTAATTGATAAGCAAAAAAATACGCGTCCAATATGTTTTGATAATCTAACTGATGGACTAAATATCATTTTTTAGGAAAGTAGCCAATTACCTTGCGATGCAGTGCTGCTCTTCAGAAAGCGTTAATGTCCAAACTTCTAAGCAAACGCATTTATAAGACTATAGGTACTGCGGCCAATCCTAATGTACGGGTGAGAAGCATGGACACTGACACTTAAAGAAGAAAACACGCTGTTAGTCGGCGAAAGGAAAATTCTGCGCAAGATCCTCGGCCCAACGCAAAAACGGGATGGAAGTCAGAGCTCTCACCTGAAAAACGACGGTATTGAAGATCAGGTAGCTAACCCCAATATCATATGGGAAACAAAAGCTCACAGACTCCTACATCTTCCTGCCAACGGGTTATGCCACCTTGAGAAAATGTGTCCTAGGTATTGCTGAAGCGACAAGGAACAGGGGGATCTGCGTGAATTCCAATTACCAATTGGCAAGAGCTAGCGCAGAATCGAGAAGAGTGGCGCATTCTCGTGTCGGAGGCCGAGGCTCACTTTGGGTCGCTGAGCCAACGGAGTAGTAGTATATTAGAAAAAAAACTATCTACTTATGATTGTTATTTAAAAACACGTGCTTTTCCACTTTATCAATACAGGAAAAAAGTGAAATAATAACAAATATGGTAAGGTTTGAGTTGAGCACATTAATAATAATCATTAAAGAATACATTTTGTATTCATTTATATAAATGAATTCACATTCGTTGAATGTCTTCAGCTCAAATTGCTAATTACGTAATCTATATTTTGTAAGTGCATTTTGAAATTTAAATATATATTTTATTAAAAAGAAAGTGTTTCTTTAATACTTTTTGAAGTAATCCATTCAATTAGTAATAAATAATGGTACTCTATGAACCGACCAAAAGACCCAACAAATGGCAGGTTAGCCGCTTATCCGACGATTTAATGCGCTGGCCGGATAATTAGTCGAGCGATAATTTGACGCGCGATAAGCCGCGTTGTCGTTAGTGTGATGCGATGTAAACGCCTACATACATTTCGTATTCCAATTTGATGTCAATGTGTCAATCAAAATGAGATGAACATGTGACATGACAACTTTATGGTCCTACTTTTTTTGCTGTAAGTATTACAAGCGCTATTAAAGTAAAGCACTGTATATAATCCATTTAGGTGACATTTCACGGCAATTGGTTTCTTAGGGGTAATTGCGTCATTTTTCGAACGAGCGTTGTAGGTACACACACAAGATATAAGATAGGTATTTATTGATAAAAGCCAAGCCATTGTTGTACAAGTCAGTCAATAGGTACATAATTGAACGAGCGAGCGAAGCGAACGAAGTTCTACCGTTCAGCTTCGGCCAAAATTCTTTCGTATGTCGCTCTCCTGTAAAATTTGATCAAAAGCAGATACTAGGTTCTGATATAGGGCAGCGGTTTGGTTCATTTACATTTGCTCTATAATATTCAAGATAAATCATCATCATCCTCATCATCATATCAGCCGAAAGACATCCACTGCCTCCCCCAAAGAGTGCCAAGTAACCGATCCTGCGCCACTCACATCCAGCGGACTCCCGCGACCTTTACCAGGTCATCAGTCCACCTTGTGAGGGGCCTACCCACGCCGCACCTTCCGGTACGTGGTCGCCACTCGAGAACCTTTCCGCCCCAACGGTCATCGGTTCTACGTGCAATGTGCCCCACCCACTGCCACTTAAGTTTAGCGAATCGGAGGGCTATATCAGTTACCTAAAGATAAATCATACAAAAAAACCGGCCAAGTGCGTGTCGGACCACGCAAAACGAAGGGTTCCGTGCCTATTAAAAAGGTCGTATCGTCACAGAAATTTTACGGCACTTACGTCCTTTTCTTTGAGTAAGGTAGTTTTTCAGCAATATCTCGAAAACCTCTGAACCGATCTTGTTCAAAACAATTTTCGGTGAATGAAATTAATAAGCCCTATGTCCATGAATTTTTCCATATTTTTAAAATACACCGTTCAAAAATTAGAGGGGGGGGGACAGAATTTTAGTGACTTTCGGGGCGATTATCTCCGACCCTATTCACTTAATCAAAAAAAATGCTAAGAAACCTTATATTTATTTTGAAAGGCCTATCCATTGATGTGCCACACGGGGGGTCACAATGAAAAAAAAATTTGACTTTTAGTTTTATGTATGGAGTGCACCCCTAAAAAAATTTTTTTTTGTCATTTTAATTACAAAACTATGTAGCGGCTAACAAAATACACCTATCCTCAAAATTTTATTCAAATACACCGTATAGTTTTCGAGTAAAATGCCTGTGACATACGGACAGACGGACAGACGGACAGACGGACAGACGGACATGACGAAACTATAAGGGTTCCGTTTTTGCCATTTTGGCTACGGAACCCTAAAAAGGAATGCTTCATTTAAATCCATATAAATACTTGGAAAGTTTGTTAGTTTCTTGAATAAAGCATTAAAATGTTTGTTTTTTTAATTAAAAAAAACGCTCTATTAAGTTAATCTTATTCAAACCCGTACTTTTCCTGCCCTGCTAGCATAACTTGACTCTCGATTCTACTCGCGCGCGAGATAGACTGTCCGTCACTTTCTGATTAATGCTGTCAAAAAGTGACAGATAGTCTATCACGCGCGCGAGTAGAGTAGAGAGTCAAGTTATGCTAGCAGGGCTGGGGTGAAAATCAAATCCTAGAGATGTCCTCATCTGTCAATGACGCATGGAATTGTGACATTATTATGTTATTAGGTTAGATCTAAATGTATTATTTTAGGAAAATTACCGTTGACTTAAGTTAAGTTTAGAAGAAAAGAAAAAAAGAAAAGAAGACATTTATTCACTACACAAAAGACACACAGAGACAAAGGGGAGGAGGAGGAGGAGTTTCTAATGCTTGCTTGAAAAGTTACGTACTTAACCCTCTGGTTACTCATAATTTCATAATACCACAGAATATAAAACATGACTTAGCACTGATTGGATCACGTAGTGCTTAACTCACCCGAGTCGTTGTAATAAACATTTCCGTCTAAAATACTCTAAATGAACGGGTTCCGATCAGCCGATGGAATCCACCAGGCTAAATTAGCCTCTCAAATCGCACCGAATCTACAAAAACGCATGTCTCCTTCACCCTTAAACTCGGTTAAATAGAGTGACTGCGAGAAGATGACAAAATTTAGGTACTTATTTCGAATAGCAGCCGTGAAGGTGCTCGACTACACTGCACTCTAGGGATGTTAAAATAAAGTTTTTGTGGTTTCTTATTTACTTACTACTTAAGTATTCAAGTAACACCTACCGAAAAATAGTTATGATTCAAATAGTCCCGGTACTCAATGGTAAATCATGGCTGCGTTCTCCCCGCTTATTGTATACTTTAACTTAGATTTTTAAATTACCAATAGGTATTTACCGTTAACTTTATTAATTAAACGAGCCAGCGAACCGAAGGAAGTTCTCCGTTTCAGCTTAGACAAGAATTTTTTCATATATGTCCAGCGTTTGTTCGGTTGTTTTCCTCTACATTTCGCGTTTCTCAATCAATTCTTGTGAAGTTTTGTGAGCGGATTAATTTTTTTTGTCTTTTCAGTTTTTCGAATATAAAAAAAAACACAAGTAAAAAACAGACTCGCAAGTTTACAACTCATAGCGCCTCATTTTACCACATTAAATTATAAGATAAAACGCTCAGCGCTGATGCAGATTGTTAGGTTTTCTTAGCTTCCCTGGTAATTTTCGGAGGTCCCTCAATAAGAGGTCTTTCATGTCTACCCAATTAGACGTAAATGATTCAAAAATCGACGGGCTTTCTTATTTTTTTTGTAAAACTGAGTTCCTTGAAGAACCTCAGATGGTTGTACCTCATTGAGGCGTGAGGTGGCGCTCAGCGCTAACGCCGGGTTTTCTTATTTTCCCCGGTAATACCGGCGCCTTTTTAAATCTCACCTTGATCCTGGCAATGAGTTGGCAAATTACACGGATATTCTATGCATACGAATGACTCGTTGGGACTCATTTGATATTCATAATGGGCGCCTATCGCAAACGCCTGGAGGTTCAAACCTGCTTTATTTACTGCATTACCTGGTGATGTATTTTTGTTCATAGCTTTCAATCCCTATCGCATATCATTGTATATCACGCGCTCGTTTCTTTTCCACAGCCGGGCTAACCTATCAAAGCGAGTGAGTTACTCGTATATTCAAAATGGTGCTAAAATTAAATGCGTTTTGCGAATTGACGTTGTTTGAAAGTAATCAATGATCAAAATAAGTAAAACTAGCAAAATATATCCTCCTTAATATCCTTGATAAAAGAAAGAAACTTGGACACCTTTTTCTGTTAATGTTTTAATGTTGTGTGGATTGAGATAGGTATAGTGTAAGTAATTGTCGAATTTGATGCTCTGCGGTTGACCTCTCAATCACCTCGTCCACGAAATTCTTCACCCTGCTTTGAATACTCACCCAAATCCACACTTGAACTCCCATGCTTCATCTAAATAGTAACTCTACAATGTCGTAATAAGGTTCATTTTAGGCATTTTAGCTAAGTTTGCGTTTGTTAAGGAAATTAAATCACTAAAGATTACTCCGTGTTCCGGCATAATGATGGAGGTAATATGTAAAATTTTATGCCATCTTTTCAAATAAGTGCGACTTGAGAAATAAGCTTTGACTACGTTGGGGGATTTTGTTGTTGGTAAGTACAATGACCTATTTGCCTCGTAAGTTTCCTGCTTACTTTTAGAAGTACGAATTCAAATCGAGTTTCAGACCCTAAAGGAAAATTTTAAATCCCAAAAATCTATTCAGGATTAACGAAGTTAAAAACATCGCCAAAATAATCGTAAGAAATTCTGAAATTCCTATGGAGGTCGTAAGATCAAACACATGCTCGTGCAACTGGATTAAATAAAAATGGTACGAAATATCATTTGGACATTTAACAATAGCGTTTCGGTGAAGGAAAATATCGTGAGGAAACCGGTATCCCAACAAGGTTTAGTTTTACTCTGAGTTGGAAGGTCAGGTGGTAGTCGCTTTCGCTAAACTAGTGCCGGCCCCAAATCTTGGGACTAGGCATCCTAGCGGACCCTGGACTCTAGAATATAACCGGGAAATCGCTAGGAGGATGGGCGTAGACTATTACCTGCCGCTCAATAGCCTGAGCCTCAATTTGGCTCATTTCTTCTGACACGTTTGCTAGGCGAGCGTGGAAATTGAAATGTTTATTTTATACTCTGTGGTAATTAAGCATACGACCTGCCTGATAGTTCTACACACACCGTAAGCCTATGGATATTTGCATCTCCAGTTAGGCTGCTCTAATTATAAGTGAGATGACATTCCTTCTAGTACTCTGTGCCCAACCTCTCTTAAAGTAATTGATATGGAAGCAACGGAAGAAAATAGACCTCCATGCTGCAATTATCCGGAAACATCAGATCGCTCTTTTACTCGCTAATTTTATTGGATTTAATCGGTTCCTTTCCGCCAAGGGAGCCATTTTGGTATTTAATGTTTGAATCATTTCGCCGTAAATAGTTGGAAGCGATTGTTAGTTGAAGCCTTTTTTCTAGCCCTTTCATGTTAGTTTTATTTCATGTTTGACTGAATTGTTTGGTATACCGCACAATGTCAACGTTACATGTGAAATTGTCTTAGGTTTTCGCGATTACTCAGTATATCTTAAGTCAATTCAATTCAATTCATTTTTATTCATAGACCAACATGGATCATTATTTTTAGTAAAACTTAGCCTAATATTAATATAATCACATTTAGGCCAGTTTGAAATTTACATTAAAGGTCAACACAGTCAATTATAATAAAAAAAATAGTTTAAATAAAATAAATAATAATATCATAATTAAATTGAATCGCGTAAACAACGTTAATTGTTACCGCGTTACGACTAGAAACCAGAAGGTAGGTACCCCTGATTACTTTGTTGTCCGTCTGTCTGTCTATCTGTCTGTCAAGACCCTTTATCTCGGGAACGCGTGGAGGTATCGAGTTTAAATGAAAATGAATGATATACTCAGGTCTGCAGTCCCTTGAAGCTGTGAAAAAATCATACTTCGAAGTTTTCGTAAAAAAAAGGTACGGCCGTTAATGCTGCAAAAATGTATATTTTTCGACACTCTCAAGGGAATAAAAATTTATAGGGTACTTTTCATTGCCCTAGAACTATGAAATTGGGTAAGTTCGTCTTATACTACAATTACAGAGAAAAAGCTGAAAGTATACATTTGTAATTTTGTACGGAACCCTCGGTGGGCGAGTCCTACTTGCACTTGTCGGGTTTTTTTTTGTTATTATTTTGTCGTTACATCCGACTTCTTTTCTTTAATTTCATGTACAATTTATAAATGTAAGAAGCTACTTAAAAAGTACTACCTATGTTTAGATGAATAAGTGTAGGTTAGGAATAAAATTGTAGCCTATGATGTCAATTTGTTATATAATAACTAACTTAAGGAACGCGGAATGAACCGCGCGATCTCGCCAATCATCCAGGTTTTAAATAGTGGCTTTATATGCAACACTGTACCTAACTATTTATAAAAAAATGTATTGAATAAATTTAAAAAAAATGTGTGTTTTTTATCTCTAGTTATAAATATTTAAAATGTATTTGTATGCATTGTTACGTGTTTAAGAGCAAATAAATAATTGATTATGATTATATAACTTGGTGCTGTGAGGAGTTTAGCCACGCCACGCGTGCCGGCTGCAGCCACAACAAGCGGTCTTGATTTATCGCCCGCTGCAGTTTGATTTGGACCGCCGACGGAATCTGGAAAGCACTTGAGTGTTGTTGACTTGATAAATTACTTACCTACTCGTGTATAAACTAAAGTGACTACTGCGAAATCATAAATCTGAGTACGGTCTACACACGTACGGTACACTATCCAGCAAACGAGCTTACAGTCAGGGGTATTATAACGACGGTGGAAAGGAAGAACCACTTAAGCGACATTTTGGTCGAAAATGAGTTATCAACCAATCAACGTTTCAATCAGCGTTTTTTTCTGCGTCGTTTGAATTGGGTTTCACGGCGATCCGATGACTTCTATGTCGTTTAAAGTAATTCACGAATGAGGTCTGAATTTGAAAAACCACCCCTTATGCGACACACAATTTGAATAAAATATTATCTGTGTCACTTAAAATCTACTCCAATATTACCACAGTCGTATAAATTATTTTTAAAAAGAGTTCGTTTCCGATGTAATGTCCCTTAATTGATTATTCCGGGCACATATATCTTGAATTCTGTACTTAAGTGGTTCTTCAAAACTGCTTAATAAAACGATTGTCGGTTAAATGAATGTTACGAAAAATTACGTTGTTATTTAATTGCTTTAAGCGACACTCCTTACCGCGGCCGAACCTGTCGCTTAAAGTATACTTTATAAATGCGATACGTCGGTTAAGTGGAGATTGAAAATGGTATGATAACGGTTAAAGTGTTGCTCTAATCTATTTGATGTCAGTACAGTGAACAATTTTTGGCGCGAATTTCTCGCGAATGGTGCTTTACTTATACAATGAAATGCAGTGGGTCGCTTCAGTCAGCGACGAACGCCGGAGTGCGGCGGTTGATCATTGTAATTTGTATATTTAAACACTTACCAAAAAGTAAATAAGTAAGCTAGCTACTTAAGTATTCTTAACAATTTATAAACACAAAACTATTGTGATCTCAAAAAGTGCCTGAGTACTTAATTATTAACAAGCTAAGTGTTACTATTAAAAAAATTTATAGTTGTAATTTGTATATTTATACACTTACCAAAAAGTAAATAAGTAAGCTAGCTACTTATTCTTTATAATTAATAAACTCAAAATGATTGTGATCTCAAAAAAGTGCATACTTAATTAAGAGTTATTTGTTAGAAGTAGATTTATTTTATTAAAATAAAAATACACGTTAATTTCGTATAAGTATTTTATTTTTCTCCTTAAAAAACGCACAATATAGCGTTTTTTAACCGCAAATATATTCTAAATTTTTCAATTATATGAAATAGTTTAAAAAAATATTAAAGCTAGCGTGACAAAAAAGTGTCTATTTAGTTTCAAATTTCTGGTATACCACTTCAAATTGGCACGTAATAACTGCCCATACGACTGTTGCTTAATTGAATATCTTAGAGACAAGTTAAAGAAGGTAAGTGGCTTCAGTGAGTTTTATAGTACTATGATGATGTCGCTTAAATGGTTCTTCCGGGAATATTTTGAGGACCTTTTCAATTAAGCGACAACATTTTCAGGATCCTGTAAGAGTTTGGGGTAAATGTTTATTTCATAAAATAGAGAAAAATTAAATAAGATTATCGTCTTAAGAACTCATTTACCTATTTCAAATAGGAAAAAAGTTATGGTTTTTTTTCTCAAAAAGAAAACTTTGAAACACTCTCCTGTACAATTCACTAAATGTCGCTTAAGGGGTTCTTCCTTTCCACAGTCGATAATACACGTACAAATATATGTACATAGAGTCTAATCTTGTAGCAAGACTCTATTGTCAATGTCATAAAGGCGTATAAAGCATATGCTATATGTTATTATGCTGGCTCTCCCTAGTCTAGGTTCATACGTTTTGGCACCGTGGCCAGTGGGTCGATCACGTAACATTTCTTACGCGCGTTAGGCAGATTTAACTGGCACTTTTCCATATAAAAAGTGACATTTAGAGCTACCTGACGCGCGTACAATGAACGTGATTGTGCCCCCCAGCAATGGGACGTTAAATGCATCCTTGTACGTACACGTGTTATTTGTTGTATCGCTGGTTCGCTGGAAACTGGAACAGATCCCTTACAAAAATAATTCCGCTTCACTTTACACATTTTTTTTTAAGTTTGTAAATTTGTATGTAGGTGTTTACTTCCGGAAATACTCTTACGAATTCAAAAATTATTTAACCTACTATATGATTAGCTTATATTTTTTCCTGTTATTCCGTCTGTATTCTTTGTAATACTCGGCTAGCCACGTGGGATCTTGTGTACAATAAAGTTACATATTACAGTTACAAACAAGAGCTCAGATAAATATCAATCATTAATAAAACTACCTGGAACTGTTATTCGTCTGTACAAATATATAAAAGAAAATAACTTTGAAAAGTAGAGCAGCATGGACTTAATATTTAGCAAAGAAAGACGAAGATAATTTGCTTTATAAAACAGCTTTATTGAATTACAAAATTTATTAGTCTTCAGTTGTTATACGAGCGCCTTTCTTTACCGTATTAAATTAGCATAAAACAGCATATACTTAGGTTTTTCATTTAATACTTGAGGTTTTCCAAAAATAATCCATGATTAAATTCTCGTAAGATTCTTACAAGAGAAATTAAGACGGGTAGGTACAAAAAAAATATTCAACTGAAATTCCACTTCACGAACGAAATTTTACCCTAATGAGTATAATTTTTTTTTCTAACCTATACGTAGTTATGTAACAAAAACAAACGGAATCGACAGAATCCCCCTGCCGATACTCGACGGTCAGCAAAAATAGTGAACAATTATCTTATCCAAACATATTCGATTTCTTCTCGTATACCGGCCAACCAGGTGGAAAGTATCCAACCCAACCGACGAAACACACGCCAACAAGCCAGATCCCCGCGGGCCCGCATCGCATCAGTAAGACAAATAACTTAAATAAAAGGAAATATATCCTGGCAAAATTGTCTTCGTATATCAACTGACAGGCGGGAATCGGCGCGGAAAAACTATTTGTGACACCCCGATCATCGGGGAACACCTCTCGCAATAAAACCAATATCAGATCATAACCATACGCCCAATTTAAGAATAACCTTCGCCGTACCTTGCATTGTTGGGTTGGGTGAAGGTGAGAGAGATCTTCTGAAATTGGCGCTTCAAATCTCAACTCGGCTCAGGGGAGTTGACAACCAATGGCGTTGGGCCCGAACGTCCCACGATTGGATCCCGCCCTGTAATGAGCCGGATAAATACCTCCAGTAATGCGCACGGCGGACTGATTGCCGAGGAAAATTACATCCAAGGTCTGGACGCTGCTTATTTCGACGGTACCGCTGAGGATTACGCGTGTTTTGTGATAAATCGGTTTCAGGATGTTATTTTGGCTCGCGTTATCGTCTATATGTGTGTGTGTGTGTCTATTCGCCTGCTGCATTGAGCCCAGTAAGACTACGCTTTGCGTGATTATTAAGCGGGGCCATGTACAGTCAGCATCAAAAGTAACTACGCAATCGAAGACGTCAAAAGCTCTTATTCCCTTATAATATGACGTCTTCGTTTGCCTAGCTACTTTTGATGCTGACTGTACAAGCCGGTAGAGTATCATGGCGATTCATAAAATAGGTATGCTAGGAGCACTAATCAGAGTTTTGTGTCTTTCGAAAGTCATATTCTTAATGGATGATGAAGTTCCTAATTGAATTCAACTGTTGATCTTGTGTAAGTACACTGTAATTATTTTTACGAATGGAATATATTTCATATGTTTCGACAATGTACAACATAGTTTTGATACAATTTTATGACGATGGTAAGACTTTATTTCAATTCTGTAAACAAACTTCAGATGCCAAAACGGTGTTCGTAAAAAAACTGAATCGACTTTATAAATGGTTAGAACTTTTGCAGTCTTTCTGTAACTCGCATTCCGAACTCTCTGCATTTCCAGGAACCGTAAAAAGTTAAAGATATTCCCGGAGTCGGCGACTGTCGAACGAAAAAGTCGAAGATAATTCAGCAGGTGAAGGAATGGGCACTGACGCGTCGAACTTTGGCGTCGGCCCACCTATAACAACTATGCAACTATTTATTTATTGCGCCGCTGGGCTACCCTTCTAAATGCGACCTTTTTCGACTTTATTACCAAGATAGAAAGTCTACTATTGACTGTAGAAATGACATTTATGATGTAAATAGTGTCGGCCAAGTTCCGCTCTCAGCTAACTTGGCAATAAACATATTCAGCTGAGGTACGTTAGTTGTTAACGCGCTGATTTACTGTAAATATGCATTGTGTAACTTTAGAACTAGGATTTGAAATTAATAATTAGCGTTATTTACGGCAGTGAGATCTTGTGTAGTATAATGGAGTCAGATAAAAAACATCTAGGTACACGGAACACGACTATTTTATTGTATTTGAATGTGTGAGCTGTGTTATCTCACACAGCAATTTTGTAGGATTACCTAACGCAATCACTAAATTTTATTTTCCAACTGTTATCGTTTGTCATTTTGTCATAAAACCGTTTTTCTCTCTAACTATGAAATTATCGGGATTATCATAAAACAAAACCTAACCTAATCTAAAGGTTCAATTTAAAAATTAATCGATAGCTTTGCTTTGATAAAACTGGTTGTTTGCCGAAATAAAAATTCGGACTAACGATACAGTTGGGAAATTTAGTGATTACGATAGGATACCATTTTGTAGCGATTCAGTCATGCTACAGTGTATCGATACAGTTATATCACACCCACTGCTGCCGCCAAAAACGTTTACGCGTTTGCATCAATATAGAAGCGATAAAAGTTCGAGTAGTACGTTTTGTACGGTTAAAACGTTTGTTAGTACTCTAAAAGCAAAGTTTTAATTCACAGAATCACATTGTACCTCGGTATTATTTATAGTCGCATTACACTCTATCGCTTTTTTAATAATTTGTTTGTGTGTCAATCGTCTATTTTTTTGATCCCTAATAACTTTGGTCCGTGATAAAAGGACAATTTTTAATCGCTTACCATAAAAATACTGACTACTTACCTACGCACCAAAAAATACTGACTTTCATATCAAAATTTAACAATTGCTCATCAAAACCGAATTTTTGATGAAGATTAGTAATTTAATTTAGTTAGATTAGTTTTTTTTTATTTTGCCTTTAAAACTAGCCATGAGAAAAGACTATATAGAAAAGTGTAATTTATCAGTGCTTGCCAGAATCGATGCTTGATTTGAGAAAAAATTAGTAATTTTTCCTATTATTTCTAATTGCGTGAGCCTGACTATAGCTGCAAAAGGTTTTTCATAGTGCATAGGCGTTTTATTAGTTACCAAGTTTCTTACATAAAATAAGTTCCAAACAAAGATCGATCGAGTTAAAATGAGACTAGACTATAAAATAATAAAGTAAACATAGGGCTCTACAAATTAAATATACAGATGTGAACACGTGTAAAATATTCTATTGAGAATTTTTTCTGCGAAAAAAATGTGTCAATTGGTGAATTACTTCTAGGAATTTACGCTTTTGAGGAACAGTACTATCAAACGGTTTAAAACGAACAGTATATACTATTTATACAATCTCACCACTGCAAAAAATCAAAGAGCGATTGGCTCTGAATGTACTCTATCAATACCTAGTATTATAAAATGTCTGGCAGGTTTAGTGGCCATAGACTGCGAATTATGAACTCTGCACACGAGAGTGCAATCTTGTTAGCAGCGAAGCTGTTTGCTTTCCTTATTGGCTGAAATGGCAAGTTAATATTCCGGACCAACCAACCGTGGCGCGTGGTACAAGGTGTAGGGTTCATTTTGAAGAAAAAAAAATCTACACGAACTTCTCCTATGCATATGCATATGAGAAGTTCGTGCAGATTTTTTTTTCTAGACCGAATTGACTTCTCCATGTGCCTACTGAACAGTGCGACTGTCGTTTTATTGTTAAGTGGTAAACAAAGCGATTGTCTTTTATTGTTGAATATAACCGCTAATTGATACTGTAAAATAAACGTAGTAAACATCGATAGGTACTTTCTAATCCAAAGGGTGGCTTTATGTCTAAGGAAATATTCGTATTCAAAACAATGTAGGTACTACTTTAACAATAGAGTCGCTATTTGAATAAAATTTATTAAACATTGCCTTTCATTTCATAGCGTCTAAGTCTAAGATAGGATCCGAGGGGTAATCACGTAGGTAACGTTTCGAACGCGCGTTAGGACAACTCAACTGTCATTTTCCATATAAAAATTACATTTAGATCTACCTAACGTACGTACAATGCGTTACGTGATCGACCAGCCGGATGTGACTTTTTGCAGGGATACACGCGATACCATATCGATACTGGTGAGCTATGGATTGTGTCGCGTGTGCTTTCGTGAAACTTGTGTTTCTAGCGCTACATAAAGTTGCCGTGCGTATACAGGGCGTCCCAAGACTAAGCGACATGAAGGGAAAGTACATTAAATATCGGTAGATAGGATATTTTGCTGAAAGATGATATTTTTAAGAGTTAGTAATACTGTATTCAAAGATTTTCAAAAAATAACTTGCTTCGACTGGGAATCGAACCGACTTAAATGTAAAAAAAACACCCGTATTTTTATGATGCCAATCAAAAATTTTTTACAAAAAATAATAATTATTCTTAAGTAACATAATATCTTAAAAGAAATTAATAACGTAAAATGTTTGATTCCCTTCATGCCGCATAGTCTTAGGACGCCCTGAATAACCGTTCTATAACCATGAATGAAATTTCATTGATCGTGAAATATTTGATATCAAATTGCCGAAATACCTGAAAGTCGAAACACCGTCACAACATACCTAAATACGTTATTTCAAGATTTTATATAAGAAAGTAATCTTTGCAGGTTAGCCTAGTGGGTAGTGACGCTGCCTACGAATTTCGAATCCCGGTAAGGGCAAATACATACTTGTGTGATAAGCATGAATATTTGTTTCTGAGTCTTGGATGTTTTCTATGTATTTAAGTATTTATATCTATTATATATATCGTCGTCTAGTACCTATAACACAAGCCTTGCTGAGCTTACTATAGGGCTAGTTCAATATTTATTTAAATACGCTGTTTCTCGACACATGAGTCGACACTCCGCAAGCGGAAGATTTATTTATTGTCCTTTAAGGTTACTGTTTAGGCCTCGTACAGCGGATCTGCTGGCAGCATGCTGGCTGTCATACGGCACCCTCCCATATTGATGCACTATGCATCTTAAACCCTATACTGTCAAACTAAACTAGCAATGTTTGTGGGCCAATCAACATTTTTTTGTTGCTCGTTGCCATGGCTACGTCTCCTGGGTCACTCTTTAAAACTGTGATTTTATGGGGCTTAAATCCACTAAAATGTGTTTTTGTTGTATTGGTGGGGCATCTACTTAGCATGATAGGAGTCCAATTTATAGTATTTTTCTAAGAAACTCTGTCACTGTTGTCTCTTGGCTTACCGGGATAGAATAACAACAAGAAAAAAATAATTGACCTTTGTATGACACTTTGAATTGGTCAAGTTGGGACTGACCCTGCCTACGATGTCGGCGGTCCCGGGTTTGAATTTCGGTAAGGGCTTTTATTGGTTTGATGTGCATTATTATACCATAATATTTTAAATATTTGCTGAGCCTTGGGTGTTTCATATGCATTTAATATTTATTAATATTGATAAACTCGTTTGTACTGACTGACTGCCTGACTGACTTGTCAACGAGAAGCCGAAAAAACTTAAATTAGTAAGTTGAATTTCTCAGTAATCTTACTTTAATTAGGTAGCTAAGCGTAAAGAAAGAGATTTACAAAATTCAACCTTTAAAAATGTTGATAAAGGGTTGAAGTTTATAGAAGAAAACAAGTTACTTTTGACTGAATGAATTGAAACTTTGGCAATGGACTTTTTATATGCTAGCAAAATTAATTCTTCGTTTTTAAAATTTCATCCCGAAAAGGGTTGAAACGGGGTTAAAAGCTTGTATGGAGTGCAATTAATATTTGAACTCAGAGAATTGAAACTTCAGTAATAGACTTTTTGTTAAAGTACAATAAAACAAGTTTTTGCGTTTTTCAAAATGCATCCCCTACTCTGGTTTGAAGAGGGTACTTGCCCCAGTGTCAGTGGCTTATCATTGTCCGATGCTGTGGCCTACTGTTGCCCGCTGTACTGCAGAGTGCGGCACGTGCTTTTTATTTACGACCCTGTCTGCAATATCGTGCTCCCATCGGCCGTTTGAAAAGATTTATCCCTACAAACTATGATTCCACTTCAACTTGAAAGAGACGCAATTCTCTATGGCCTTTAATAAAACTGTAATAAAACTTGTTACATCACTTACTAAACAGAGCTTCTATTATATAAAATTGTGTAACTACAATACAATTTTTCACATGTATAACTTACTAAATTTATGACAGGTTGGGTTTGGGATACTTTGCGAAATTCAACAGTCATAAAATCTTGTCATTACGCCCCTGCGCGCCACTATCACATGTCATTATGAGAAGTTTATTTATAGTACATTGTGCCACAAGTACGGTAAGAGTTTGTAAAATTCTTGATTAGTTGTTTTGATCACATTTGCGTCATATACTATACAGCGTGTATTTTTAATATTACCTCAAATTGTAACCAGAGGTAGGTGTTAAAGCTGTGAACCGATATGCAAGAAAATTTTGATTTAAACTTAACTACCGAAGCGTAATTAATTTTTGAAAAAATATCGAGCAGCAATGTATTGCGTACACACATTTGACTCATGGAAGAAGCGGGTCACTTGTGACAGTTGTGACGTTGCGTCAGTAAGACAAAGTAGTGATCCATTGCGTGCTGAATTATTTTATATGGACAAAAAAAGTTGGTAGTTCAGAGAAATTTCTTGCAATATCGGTTCATAGCTCTAACACCTACCTCTGGTTACAATTTGAGGTAATATTAAACATACAGGCTGTATATATAGGTATACTAATCGCAATAAAAAATACAAATTTTCAGCAGTATTCTTTTGGCGTGCGGCCAACTAGATTTGCTTAAACCAATCAGTTCACACAAAAACTAATAAAAAACCATTACGCCTTTAGGCGTAATAAAGGCTATTTTAGCTATGTATGCCTGCGCGTTATTAAGCCCTTTATGAGCAAGTGTGGTGATGAAATAGTATATTACTGTCATGGTCGGGGTTGCGTGTTCGCGTTGCATTGTTGCCATTCTTCCATTTGCCGTAGGAAGGAAAAAGATGCAACACGAATATTTGGGCAAATACCGCCACGTGTGGTGCCACCATTACAGCGAGAGGCTACGTTCGGCTTTCGCGTATGGTCCATCGCGGCTGCCGCAGCAGCTGCCGCCGCTTGAAGTCAAAAGGCCAAGCCGTGCCTCATTCCCAAGACCTATCATTAACCTTTAAATATTATTTCCTTAATTTTTAGTTGCGCTTACAAACACTACGTTTAACGTCAAAATAAGGCATACTTATGAATCAAAACTAGTTGCATATCAATTTAATCAGACAAAAAAAAATACGCGTCGTCTTTAGATCCTCCTCCGTTTCTTTTTCGTCGGTTGAAAACGAGTTCTGAATTGGGACCTTTTTTTTTTGACGATGTCAAAATGCTTTACGCATAACCCCGACCCGGGGAAGGCCCATTTGAGGGTTATGTGGGACTCTCCTCCCGCCGCCATCCGAGGAGCATACCCACTAAAAACACACCGGCGTCACCCGCATTACCGTTAAGGGGGCGCCATGAGATCGCGAACATTCCTCCACGACGCCCCCCGGCAGTCCTGGCCTTATACTCCTGCCAGGAACCCGCACCAAAGGAGGGGAAGGTCAGGACGCTTGACCTTCCCCCCAGACAGTCATGTAGAGCCGTGCAATGTGGGTCCCCTGCCCACTGGCCCTACTGGGGGAGGACGCGATACCTAACGTACGTAGATACAATCAGTACAATGCGTTACATGATCAACCTGCTGACGGGTAATCGAACGCGCGTTAGAACAATATAATTGTAATTTTTCCATAAGTATAAAAAGTTACATTTAGATCTACCTGACGCGCGTACAATGCGTTACGTGACTGACCGGCTGGTCTGTTCGGTTCATCTCATTTAAAAACCAGTCGCATGTTTAATGTTGTGTCACTTGCTTTTACTGGCATTAGCTTCGCGTGCAAGGGAGCGCGCGAAACAGATTGAAATGCGATTAACATTCGACACAACCGATAAAAGTAGACGTCTTGGTTAATATATTCACGAGCAACAATTTCGTAGCCCTACCTTATTAGCCGATGCCGTATTTTTCCCGCTAATTAGAGGAAAGCGTCTACAATCAGAACGCCCGCTAGGTAGGCCGTGAATGTGTTAAAATATTATTTGAGCGAATGTATCCAACTTACCTCAAGGTTCTTCAGCGTTAAATTAAATACCAATCGCCCTTATATAACGTGAAAAAGATTTATTGAAGAGATGTAAAGTATCTCCAATCTGCACTTACATCAACAAACGAATGCAGTGGAAAAAGTTAATCTTCATTTCGGATAAGCGTGTTCCGTGTAAGCAGAGATTGTTCCACGATACATTTGCCTAAGTACGCTCGGCGCAAATCTGCTTTTGGGTCAGGGCTACCTCCTATCGTTCAGATTATAAAAAATTAGGTTCAAAATCTTGTGAACATGTTTGTTTACGACCATGTTGGCCGTATACTTGTTCACATCGTGATTGTAATATAAAAAAAGCTCCACCCATGTATGTAATAATAAATATTTATATAATATTTACTATACATACACAAAAGATTGGTAATAAGTTATGAATTCTAAATTATATACCAGCTTTGTATCAGTCTACCTTGTGGGGGGGGGGGGAGGGGTTTACCCACGCCGCGCCTGTCGGTACTTTGGTCGCCACTCGAGAACCATTTCGCCCCAACGGCCATCGGTTCTATGTGCAACGTGCCCCACTGCCAATTAGGTTTAGCGATTCGGAGCGCTATATCGGTTTGTTAAATTATTTTAACCCTTACTCATAACTATGATGATGATGATACTCATAACTACTCACTTGCTTGTGGTAGCCACAGTTGCCAATTTCGTGCTCCGCTAAATTGCTTCTGGTAATTGGGGTTACCAAGCAAAGTAGGTATGTGCTGCCTTGATAAAAAAAAATTGAAAGCAATTTTTTTAAATCCAAAAGCAAGTGAGTGGACGTTTGTCAAACCTATTTTATAAAAATTCTGCTGAAATTCGTTTGCAGTAATTATCAGTCACTTTGACATTTGTGTCTGTGGGAAAAGGACACAGCACATTTCAGTTAACAGAGGTCTCTTAAGCTTTATAAATAAAGGGGAAACTATGTAGCGTGTCCGAGCGCAGATTCTTGCCTCTTTATCAAGTTACCTAGAACACTTGCAAGACAATAAGCAAGTTATGATGGGTCCTCGGAAGTTGGTAAGCGAATTTACCTACTACCGGTTTATACTGCACACTTCCTGTGCACTTTAATTTAATATTACTTACCCTCGGCACAATTAATATATAGTAGTGTTATTAAGTATTATATAATGTTCAAATCATTCAAGAATATTACTGTAATGTAGCGTCAAAAGTAAAGACCAATAGTTCAAATCAAAATATAAATATACATGATGTCCGGTGGAAGATTCTCGTTTTCCGAGAATAAGGAATATATTTGTAGTGTAGAGGAAAGGCAAATATTTGTGATAAACATGAAGCTTTATTTGTCAATCTTGGTTGTTGTCTATGTATTTAAGTATTTATATCTATTAAAAAATAATATCGCTCTACTCATTACACAAGACTTTATGATTATACATAGGTACGTGGTATTTTTTTAAATCAATTTTTAGGGTTCCGTACCTCAATAGGAAAAAAAACGGAACCCTTTGTTGTCCGTCTGTCTCTCTGTCTGTCTGTCAAGACCCTTTATCTCGGGAACAAGTGAAGCTTTCGAGTTGAAATTAAAACTATATACTCAAATCTACAGTCCTTTAAAGCTGTGAAAAAATCAAAGGTAACGGAAAAAAAAGGTACCTATACGGCCGTTTATGCCGCAAAAAAAGTGTATTTCGACCCTCTCAAGGGAATCAAAATTTATAGGGTACTTTCTGTTGACCTGTAACTATGAAATTTGGCAAGTAATACCGTCTTTTACTACAAGTAGAGGGGAAAATGAATAAATTTGTAATTAAATCATGAATTATTTAAAGTACGTAACGTTTACCTATGCCGAGTTTCAGGAAAAGAAAAAATAATGGGCTTGTAACTTCATGTTAACATTGATAACGTAGTGCTGGTCAATGGGTAAACCATCAAATTATTGTAATAAGGTATATATTACAAAATCCAATGAAAATTAATTATAAACAGATATGGACCTTGAAAGATTAGAAAAAATATGCATTTTTTTGATTCTCCAAGAGTAAATTTAAAGGTACCAATAGAATCATTACACTTTTATAGAAACAAAATTGTACCAATTTACATGATTTTCCCTACAATGATTAGTTTAAATCTTCAAATAGCAAAGTGTGACGTCATACTTTTGAGTCAATCAGTATGACGCGTTTCGGCTACCGCCAGCGAGGTCTGTCTTTAACTAAATTTCTGGGGTATTTATGTTCTTTAATTGTAGTTGCTCCCGCTCCCATACAAACCTTTGGTCTCTCCAAAAACTGGTTCGAATGGCATCATAAAAAAATCTTAGGTCAGAAATCTATTAAAGCACATAAATACACTAATAATATGGCATAATATGGTTTTGCAATAAATATATATGAGTATGAGTATAACCAAAAAATTTGAGACAAAAATTGACCTCGCTAGCGTAGCCGAACCGCTTCATACTAATTGACAAACAAGTATGACGTCACAGCATTCTATTTGTAGTAATCGTTGTATGCAATGGAAAATCAAGTAAATTGCTGTTTCAGTCGCGAAATACTGCGTGTAGGCCCATACTTTGTTGTATAATTTTGTTTCTATAAAAGCGTAAGGATTCTATTGGTAGCTTTAAATTTACTCTTGGATGATAAAAAAAAAACATATTTTTATAAACCTTTTTATGATTTTAATATATATGTATTTTTAGGGTTCCGTATCTCGAAAGGAAAAAACGGAACTCTTATAGGATCACTTTGTTGTCCATCCGTCCGTCCGTCCGTCCGTCTGTTTTAATTTATGGTTTACTATCCATTTAGCAACACTACAGGTAAATTACTTTCGAGACGTTTTGCACTTGTTGTAGTATTTGTATATTTACAGAGACACACGTACACGTTGACGTACACAGACACACGTATGTGTGGGTGTGTGAGGCTGGCTACAGAGGTCACAATTACAATTGAAAAAACGTCTCGAAAGTAATTTTCCTGTACGTTATCAATTTTAACATGAGGAAACTACCCTATTGATGGTGGGAGTACGATATCAGCAAGCTGTCAGTGTCAACTGTCAGTCGAGTCCGTACCGATTCTTTACTGCGCACCTACATTTAAATGAGTGCTTCTTGAAAGGTGCTTCCTGAAAGCGCGGGATGAATGATATCGGGGTAGTACGAATTCAGTACTGGACGCGTACCACTCGACTTCATGTGTGAATGAAATACTGGCAGTAAACCGACAAGTGAATTAATCTGTTCGACATCAGTAAGCTCACGTCAAAGTACACAATACCGCACACCGATCCCGCTTCCAAGTCATGAAGACCTTAGATAATAGATTTTTGTAATTTGCCAGCCCTACCAACTGTCTAATGCACGTGTCTCGCGGCGTCTGATTCGGCTTTGAATACATTGCGTTGCATATTGCAAGAGCCCTGCCACGGATCGTACAATTCGGGACGGATTTCCGTACCGTGCACAATACTTGTTCTGTCTGTTCCGATCCAGGTCATACCTAATTTATTTTATGCTGGATTCGAAACAAAGTTTAAATCGAGCTAATATAAAAAGTTTGTCGTTTTTTTTATTTCTGTTCAAAGCCACATAATAAATAATATTACTTACGCACAGTGGGAGCGGGAGTGCGCTGGATGCGGGTGTCACATATATTTGTTTATCTATTTGTGTTCTAAATAAACTAAAAAATAAACTTGAAACGTTCGGTGAATGTTTAAATTTCTAACGCATGGAAGAACAAAAGGGATACCTTTTATATCTTAGGATTGACATAAACACGTGATTGCGAATGACACGATAACCCATTCCTTAACCTTTACCGCTAAAAGGGCTCCTTGTTGATAAGCCTGCGTGTTTGCAGAATGCCACAGAGCATTGAGAACAAGAATGAGCAGTCCATGATTTTGATTGTTGTGACAAGCTATTCATTGGTGATTATTATAAGGAAAGATCCATCAAATTAAAAGACATGGAACAAATGTTAATGAAATTAAAGAATTTATTCCAGACAAAAAGCTATATTAGAAAAATGAATACGAAAATTTTTAAACAATTTGGCCATCAACCACTAAGAAAAATATATATTATGTTCTCAGAGTCTGGATCAATCTCTCTGTTTTATCCGAATCGTATCATCTATAGGTATTTATTATTATTTTTGATTGTTTCGGAGGTTTATAAATAAATTGAATTGCTTTTCCCATTATTGACTTGAATATTCCAAAGTTATATACTTTAATTTGGAAAGCCGAATCTAAGAAATTGTCATTTGCAGAACCAAAACGATTAATTGGTATAAACCGTTTCTTACACTATATACTATTTGCTATCCAATCGCACCAATCATGGTAGGTAAATACGCATCAGAGAGCGCCATAGAGCTAAAAGGTGTCCCGTTTCCTTATTTTATTGCGTGCGATTGATAATAGTGTAATGGCAACATGGCTTTCCAATCTTAAAACATAAGATTAATGCGTCAAACCAAAGGAGCAGGTAGGTCATTGTGGCACTCTTGGGGGAGGCCTATGTCCAGCGGTGAACGTCTTTCGGCTGATATATGATGATGATGAAAGGAGTAGGTACTGTAGAGGTCGTCTATTCAACCTCTACAGTGCTGGCTGGACAGCACTAGTCGCATTTCAAATCAAGGTGTCTGGAAGTCTATAAACACAAGAAGAGTTGAAGACGTCAACTATTCGCCCCTGGGACCAAAGCCCAAAACAAAACACGTGGGCCACGAAGATACCTCTCGCAACGTTCTCCAATAAATTCGTTAATATTCCAACCAGGGATCGGAACCGGTTTTTTCAAAGTCCCCGAAGTAGTATATTTTGAATTATTTTAGGCTCTTAATGTAGAAGTCTATCACTTATTAAGGTAACATTTTCGTATTATTAGACAGCCTGATCAAAAATGATATTATTAACCAAAGAACGAAATTGAACGAAATAAAACCGGTATTTTTGTATGGTGAAAATACCGGTATCCGATCCCTGATTCCAACGTGTCTTCCTCTACCATCCCGCTCACCATCCCTACAGTACTCACTTGCGCAACGCATTTTAGGTTACTCATTGAATAAATAGGCCACGTAATTTATTCAACACAATACCTGACCGTGAGCTGAGGGCTCTAGATCACTGGGGGTGAAATTGGTCCAAAGAGATCCAAGCCTATAAGATGGAATGGTAAAATATTCGCTAAATAAGGTGTGTCGGCCGCGCATCCGTCATCATCTATCAGCGGTGTTTGCTCCGGCTCTTGCTACGAAATAGCATTAGCTTCCAGTTTCCACTTATCAAGGTCTGGTTTAGGGTTCTTGATGGAATTATTTAAACGTGAGTTGTTACTCGCACTCGAGCTGGGCATACCTCAGCGCCACGCCACCTCGTTTGTCTCGGTGATCCAATTTGCTACTTGACTTTTTTTTTCACGGTGCCATTCGAACCAGCTCGAGTAGATCAAATGTTTGTATGGGACTAACAACAATTGGGTAGTTTCCACATGTTAAAACTAATATCGCAGTGTTGCTAAATGGATAGTAAACCATCAAATAAATGTAATTAAGTATAAATTATGAAATATAATTAAAATCATAAAAAGGTTATGGACCTTGGAAGTTTAGAAAAAATATGCATTTTTTAAATTGTCAAATGTAAATTTAAAGCGACCAATAGAATCCAGCTTTTATAGAACCAAAATTGTATGTACTATAGTCCTACACTAAGTATTTCACGACCGAAACAGCAATTTACTTGATTTTCCATACAACGATTAGTACAAATATTACACTGTGACGTCACGATTCAATGTTAATCAGTATGAAGCGTTTTCGGCTGCCGCCAGCGAGGTCCGTCTTTAACTCATTTTTTTGGGTATGTATGTTCTTTAATTGTAGTTGCTCCCATCAACTGACTGACGTCAACTGGTCGGTCAACCTGTGTCTGTGTCATCCTTCAAATACTGCGGTTCAATCTGGTCTTCGAGATGACAAAATGTTGGCTGCCGTGAAATTATGTCGAAACACTTTTGTGCGAGTATGTGGTTAATGGCAGCACTATTTATTTTCACAAACATACAATAAATACAATACAAAACAAATATTTTTTATTGCACACCTCAAAACATTAATCAAATACAGGACATAAAAACTTAAAAATAGAGTTAACAACAGGCGGTCTTATCGCTAAGAGCGATTTCTTCCAGGCAACCTTTTTTTACATACGTCAAATGGGGTAACATGGCTGATGACACGCTGGGTTACTTGAGACACCGGTTTTCACCAGGAACTGGGAATGTGTGTTTGTCTGTTGGTGTATAGGCTCTATATCTAGCTCAACATACAAGCTAGAGGGATAGAATATTCCGACATACAAATACACCCACTTCTTGGTGAAAACCGATATCTCAAGTAATCCGGCGTGTCCCATATTACCCCATTTGACTGTACGTATCTTCTTAACAGTGTTGTTTTGCCGTGCCATACATACGAACGTTGCATTACTAAACGTTACATGGTAACAAAAGCTTAGTGGAACGACAATTCTCAGGCTGTTCAGTGAATAATAGAAAAGAGCGGAGGGTCAATAATTAGAATTAATTGCGATGCTAATTTATTTATCTTGGTCGGATTATCGAAGGCATGTTGGTCTCTGTCTGATACATGAAATCGTGCCATTATTTCCAATAGAGGTAGGGAGGGCAGCACAAGAAATGCATAGTGAATATTATTTTGTCACTTCTAGAATTTTTTATTTACTACATCACATAATTATAGGTACTTGATATTTTTTGACCTGGCTAAATTGCATTAAAGTAGTCCATTAAAAAAGCAAACCTCCAGTCCAAGGTAAAAGATTCCAATTCCAATAAAAAAAAACATATAAAAAATCAGCCACATTAAATAATCTGCACCACTTTTTTTTGTTTTCCCTGGGGAAATCCCTTATGGATCCTCTCCTCTCTCCTCCGCTTTTGGACAGAGTCCCGGGAACGCTATTGCACATATCCGGAACTCTATCAGCGTTGCCCTACCCACTCCGCTGTTGGCATCCCAGAACTCCATGGGTGCCTCCCTGCTCGGGACTTTATCTAGGCGGGTGATGGAACTCTCGACACATCACCCGCAGGTCCCTGTTATGGCGGCAGCATACGGCCTGCGAAGGCTCTTCGCCACCTGCCTGGCCTCCTGCGGCGCTGCGGGGCCGAGTTGGCGTCGTCCTCGCGCGTCCACTCTGCTACCTCCTTCTGCGTCAGGACCGTGACGCTGAACGTGTCCACTGCCGCCCACGCCTCTTAACTGCGAACCATTCGGCTGATTAACGCTGGCAGTGATAAGTTTCTTCCTACAGCCGTGGACAGGACTGTGGGGGCTCCGCCCGTGCATGGCGCTCCTCGCGCGTGAAATAATCTCAACCATACTTCAACCCCATTCTAATAGCCGACTCTTACTCTCCACAGCAAGAAGCTAGTTGTTCTATTCTAACCCTTTTATCTGTTTCATTTAAGATTGTGTTACATATCAAGTTACGTAGTAACTCTTGAGCGGGAATCGGTGCGCTTTAATAATAATAAAAATCTTTAATCATTATGAGTTTTAACAAATTAACGTCTTAACTTAATAAAATAAGTTTTAGTATAACATTAACACCATCTTCATCATGATCAGCCTTTATTTTTCCCAGATAAATATAGGTTATATTTAGGTTAAAGGTGTACGCGGGCTAGGTTTCCGCAACTCGACGTCATAAATGCGCCTATTTTGCGTATGGTTGGCACTACTATTATTCGTGCCAACCCAGTTCCACTAGGAAGCCTAGCAGACCCTTTATGTTGCCGACGGCCTCCGGCAGTGACCCCGGTGTTCCGAGGTGCTTTGCCCGGTAATCTGCCACCCCAGGGCACGTCACGTCTCCTCCTCTTCCATGCAGGCTCTGCAGAGAGGACTGTCTGTTATCTGTTCCCAGATAAATAAAAAACGTCATATATAAAATAAAATAAAGCATTGACCAGGATATAATTTAGTCATTATCACTCTTCGTCGAAAACTTGGGCACGCAATGATTTTACCCCTCTTCTTCCTCATAGTCATCTGTAGTGGTATTATAAGCAGCCGTGGTCGCGTTAGGATTGAAATTCATAGTCGACGAAGCCAATCTGAACTGAATGAATGTCTGCACCAAACTTGCTACGTCTAGCATGTTAACGTCTAACTTGACAATTTTCTCATACATTTCGAAATAGGATTGGAAATCTGCATACGAATAAGTTTCTTTATAACGTTTGATAAAGAACGCCCCACGGTAATATTCCGTGGGGTAGTAATCTAGTTTATGTCTCTCCCAATTATAATCCATTGTTGTGTATAACATCATTTGCTGCATCCTGATATCCCTCATTAGAGCAAAACAATATCCGATTTTGTATTCTGTAAAATGTTTGTAAGCTTTTCTCAATACCTGTCCATATTCTAATTTGTAGCGAGCGGCGTATACAAACTGCGTCATTAACGCAAATGCTCTTTTAAGAGCATTCATGTTTATTGTATTGTTTATTTTTGGTTGCCCCTGTCTGAGGACATTTTTTTCTATTCTACGACCTAAAACATTTTTGTTCTTTTTCATCTCATATACTTTTTTGATGTTGTCCAAGCGTTTCGAATTTAGGTTCATTATGTTTTCGTCAAAATTTGGCATGAAAGGTTCAGAACGCTCAAGAAGGTTATCGAATTCTCTTTTGCTTTGCGGGTGTACGTGGTACTCAACTTTGATTTGTTCTCGAATGTCATGTATGTTTTTTGGGACGTAGATTTTACTAAGCGTCCTGTTGTTATGGCCATAGCTTCTGCTGAAAACTGAAATGATATAGACTATTGAATTAAGATGGTCATCACTGCGCATTTTTGCCAAAAGAGACAGCGTGTTGATATAAATTCCTAAAAGTTAAAAAAACACTTTTATGTCGTTCCCGAGAATATTCCCGATTAGTACGAAAAACATTCCCAGTGAGAGAATTTGCCACATTAATTCTCATACAAATTGATTAGGTTATTCAATATTTTAACCGTTACTACGGTGTTTGTAGAGCGTTGGTCAACACTATAGGTGTCAGATAACACTGCTCTACGGGCTTTCTAACCCCTTTACCTGTAATACGTGGGCCTCTTTTGTGGTTATAAGGGTGTTAGAGCATGCTATAACACCTTTTATAAAGGCATTCTTAACACCTTAACACTTGGCTGGCACCGATATAAGAATGATATAAGGGTTATTTTATGTCATGCATGGATCAGAATGTTGGGCCACAAAGATGACGGATGAAACGAGATTGCATGTTACAGAGATGAGAATGTTGAGATGGATGTGTGGCGTGACGAGAATGGATCGAATAAGGAATGAGTATATAAGAGGAAGCCTGAAAGTAGCACCCATAACTGAAAAGCTGAGAGCGAATCGCCTACGGTGGCATGGACATGGTATGCGGAGGGATGATAGTAATGTTGCTATAAGGGCATTAAGTATGAATGTTGAGGGTTGCAAGAGAAGAGGTAGACCAAGGAAAAGGTGGATGGACTGCGTGAAAGACGATATGAATAGGAAGGAAGTGTGTGATGAGCTGACGGGCGATAGAGAGGTATGGAAGAATAAAACATGCTGCGCCGACCCCAAGTAAATGGGATAAGGACAAGCGAATGATGGCAATCAACTGTACCAATGTAATTATATATGTTTTGTCTTGTTTAGTTTCGTTCTATGACGCATTGGTTTGTTTACTGTAATGTCGTGTTAACATGTTTTTAATAAATAAATAAATGATGATAAGGGTTATTTTAACGCTAGTGTGCTAGTTGGGTAGCGTGGCGCCTGCCTGCCTGTCAACTGGTCTTTAGTCGCGAGTCGTTAAATTATGGTTAATGACAGATATAACAAATAGTTATTAGCCCATACAATAATATGCATAATGTGTATTAGGCGAATCCAAATGAGTCCAATTAAAATGATTCTAAAAGCGTAATATGCCAAACGAAGTTGTAGGCCAAAGTATTATTATGCGACAGTACTTTTATGCCAAATCAATTATGCGAAACTATAATCATCATCATCATCATATCAGCCGAAAGACGTCCACTGCTGGATATAGGCCTCCCCCAGAGAGTTCCAAATTGACCGGTCCTGCGCCACCCGCATCCAGCGGACTCCCGCGACCTTTACCAGGTCATCAGTCCACCTTGTGGGGGGCCTACCCACGCCGCGCCTTCCGGTACGTGGTCGCCACTCGAGAACCTTTCCGCCTATAATAGTCTAAAAAAAATATGCCAACGAAGGGAATCCCGTTCAGCAATGTGCGATTACATAATAATTCGTATCTAAAGTGTGCATCATCATAAAACGTCCATGCAACATTTCAATTTGATTTATTTCCAAGGTTTGCAGATGTTCAAATTTATCTTTATATAAAATTAACTTAATCTATTTATATGCGCAGTTTACAAAGCTTGCATTAGTGTTATTAGTATATTAAAATAAATGTAATATTACTTACTGAATAAAAATGTAGAAACAGTTACATGAAGCATGGTAGTATTCAATTTAATATCGTACCATAATTCAATATTTTATGGTAAGGTAGAAGTAATTAACGCAATAAGCGTGTAATTTCTCTATATAACAATAAATTTATTACGTCATTAAAATGCTTGATCATTCGACATCGGATATAAATACATGTTGTTACGGGTAAATACTTCACTTTTGGAAACCAGCGCATCTTTTATTATGTTATTAGGCGTGTTTCCTGGAACTGCCTTGAAAAATATCTAAGGAGTCTATTTCCTTAATGACGTCATCAAAATCGCCGCGGTCGCGTTTCGTAAAGTGTCAGTTACATCCACGGAACATATAGAAAGATGGAAGCGGGCGCCTTAGCGAGTTACTTCGAGATCCTGAAGATATAACAGTAATCAAAATTCAAAAGGGCGGCCACCAGACGCCATATTGTAAAAAAGAAAAAAAAGTCGACAAACTGTCATGTTGGGTATCGTTGAATAGGTGTTTCAAAATCATTATTAGGTTTCTTTCATATTTTTTTAGTTAAAGTAACTGTTTAGGATATATAACGATTTAAAGTTGTCTTAACAACAAATTTTTGGAGAGCTGTACCATCTCTGTAAGTATTGAACCTGGTAAGCTGGTTCCTGGCCTCAAATTGTACAAGCGCAAGTACAAGGCTACTTAAAAATCGATTTTTTTTAAAAAATCGCATAGTTTAAGACGTAAATTCATATACCCAGTAGTATCCATTTACCCAGCAGAGGGCCGGACATTTGACTCTAAAAAAATAGGGCTTTATAGCTCAATATCACGCAAACACATCCCTGAATTGGAAAATGGTTTAGGTCCATCTTCTTTTTAAACAAGCTATCCAACGATACCCACACTAAAGGATTACTGAGAAAAAAAAATGATCCCCATTTTATGTGTCTATAATCTTTCATAAAATCGTTAAACAACCCAAAAAAACCCAAAAAAAGCGTTAAAAAAACCACTATTTTGTCAGCGTGATAAGTTTGTATAATCATGCCAAATTACAGCTTTCTAGTAGGAAGGGTCACTGAGCTAAGTCGCAGACGGACGGACAGACGGACATGGCGAAACTATGGGTTCATTGTTGAGTAGGTACGGAACCCTAAAAAGGAATAAATTATGTTAATCTACTGGTAGCCACAAAGTGGACCTGGTAAAGGCCGCGGGAGTCCGCTGGATGCAGAACCGGTCCTTGTGGCGCTCTTTGGGGGAGGCCTATGTCCAGCACTGGACGTCTTTCGACTGATATGATGATGATGATGATTATACTGGCAACAGACATTTCTTAATCGAGATAATTAAAACACAAATACAAACAAAATATGTATATATGTATGTCTATGTGTATGTAATGTGGACAGAATAAACGCGCAAGTAACTAACAGTACTGACGTAGAAAATACTTAAATGAAATAATATAGTTTATTGTATACTATATAAATATGGTTACTGGATATTGAATAACGAATGGCCTACTGTCGATTCTGCTATACAATAATAATAAGAGGAAACAATTTTATTGAGAACAAATTTTGTTGACGTACAAACAATATTTTATTTTACACTTATCGATAAATACGTACATTAGGCATAGTAGGTACCACTCGCATCACACTGACAATATGACAAACGGAATGGAGCACGAGGTAGCGCGATACATTGTCGTGAGACAGTAGGTCGTTCGTAGTGCGCCTTACGCCAGCAAGCGATGCACTTCGTTTCTATCTTACTAACGGAGTAATGGTGAATCACATAATCAACAGCAGATTTTTTCAAAAAGTAGTTATTTTAAGTAGTTAACGGTGAAAATAAGTCACTCCCGGAGGATCCTGTAGGTTATTGCTTCTTTGTCGCCACGACAAAATTGCACACGGGACGATTATAATTTTGAATAAGGCATGAAATCGTCATCACTTTAAATGACAACTGAGCTGCTATTTGACTGCGTTTGATAGTTTTACGCAATTAGCCGTCGTAGTCTGATGAAGGGGTAGTAGTAGTTGAGTGAGGATCGAATGCAGTCGTCGAAGTCACTCTTATGTCAATGAATTTCTGCACCAAGTTAACTATGTCTAGCATGTTAACATCTAACTTGACAATTTTTTCATACATTTCGAAATAGGATTGGAAATCCGCGTAAGAATAAGTCTCTTTATCCACCAAGTAAAAATCGAGTTTATGCCTTTCATAATTATAATACATTGTTGTGTATAACATCATTTGCTGCATCCTGATATCCCTCATCAGAGCAAAACAATATCCGATTTTGTATTCTAACACGGTTCTGTACGCTGTTCTCAATATCTGCCCATATTGTAATTTGTAGCGAGCGGCGTATACAAACTGTGTCATTAACGCAAGAGCTCTTTTCCGGGCATTTGGTTTTATTTTTTTCTTTTCTTTCTTAGGCCTCTGTCTCATGATGTTCAATTCTTCTGCACTATCTAAAGTATCGTTATTTTTATTCATCTCATATATTTTTTTGATATATTCGAAGCGTTTCAAATTCAGTTTAATTATATTTGCATCAAAATTTGGCACGAAAGGTTCAGAATGCGCGAGGAGGTTTTCATACTCAATTCGGGTTTTTGGATTTACGTGGTACTCAACTTTGATTTGGTCTTGAATGTCATGTATGTTTTTTGGGCTGAAGATTTTATTGAGCGTAAAATTGTTATGACCATAGCTTCTGCTGAAAACTGAAATAATATATATTAAATAAAGATGCTCGTTACTATGCGTGATGCCCGAAGAGATACTGTGTTGAATTTCTTAAAAGTTTAATAATTCCCAGGTCGAGAATATTTCCCAATATTTCCTATACTAATTATATCCCGTATATTGGCACATCACTAGTTCAAAAGTTCTAATAATAAATACTTCAGCATACGCCGCGGGTAGTCAGAACGTTGTCTCTGTCACCCTAATCACGATAGCTTTAGGCCCCGACTCGCTGCTGGCAGCAACCTAAGTACCCTAGTTTTTATTTAGTGTCGTCATATTATTGGTTTAGTAGGTATTTTACTTTTTAAATACATACTGTAAAAATCTAGCCTTAGAATACATTTGAATAAATAAAAAAAGTAATACTTGTATAAGAAACAAAAAATAAATGGAATATCAACGTTTGACTCGAAAATTGAAATTGATATTTTTTACTGCTACCACTGTTTGATTTATTTAATGTTACGGCTAAACTAAATTATATAGTTTTAATATACAGTTTTACTACTTTAAATTATGTTTACATTTTTTACTCATTGAATTATTGCCGATATTGCTTTTCTTAATGTTTTTACATTGTATCTAATTAATTATTATTATCATCAAATGAATTCCGAATGGAAATGATATCATAGTACATTACTCGTATTTGTTTAAAGATTTGTTTTTTTTTATGGAAAAACAAAAACAACGGTCTTGATTTATTTTAATTGAAAGTAAACAGTATATACAGCGTGGAACAGAATGAAGAAATTTTATAAAAACAGGGAATTTTCACCCTAATTGAGCTTTATTTTTTCCCCATAAACTATGTTAATATTCTTTACCATTTACGAGATAAAGCTTGTTAAACTTTAGTGCAAAAATCCGCCTGTTTCAACCCTAGAAAGTTGATAGTGAATGACATGTGTCATGTGCAAATGTAAATATGTAGTAACTTTATAGCGGCAGGACTGTCACCACACATAATAAACCGTTTAATTTTTAATGTCTTTTTGTTTTACTTACTTAACCTAGCTTTAAAATTATAATAAATTGTTGACAATTTATTAGATAACACTATACTTAAGATCATAGTTAAGTGCCACCCTGTATAATTGTACTCTTTGGTGACCAAGTTATTAATTTAATTAGGCATGTAAACCAGTATTTTTTCTTTCCTCTAAGATTCTTTTGAAAAACGAGGATGTAGGATATTTTGATATTATGTACAATTACTGCATGTACAGTACGGTATTACTGCGGGTACGTATAACAAATGATAGTTGGTCTTGATTCTAAATTGGTGTTTACTTGTCGCTTCCTCGTAGGTACCTTAACACATTAATATAATCCACCTACTAAGTGACTCATTTATTAAATAAACAACTGGTATTCAAATTAACTTCTAAAGATTGTTTGACGAAATGAATTGTCGATGAAATGAAAACCTTTGATATGTACGTTACTCTTGAAGTAATATTCGACTAAAAGTTTGTCTGCAATTTAAGGGTAAACCTTAAGACTACTTTCAGTACACAAGTTATTACTAGGGTTAGGATTCTGGTGGCATTTTTAGCACAAGTAGTGCAGTGGAGTCGCCATTGTATTTTTTTTTATTTGAATAATTGAATAACTGAATGATAATTTTTTTTAAATACGTGTTATTTTCAAAGGTCGCTGAACAAATGTTAGTGAATATAAGGAATACAACTTACATTCTAATTTTTCGCCCCGGTTGTGGGCCACATGCTGTATTAGAAAAACTACTCAAAAGTTTTTACCGTTGTCGAGGTAATCTAAATTATCAGTAGTATACTGAAACTTATTCCAACGGAAAATTGAGATTGTAAATAGAGACAAAATTACACATTTTAACAAAACATGTGTTATGTTTTAATTTAATGAATCAATTTACTTGTATGTAACTAATAAATTTTATTATGCATTATTGATTTATCATTTATCATTTATCAATAATTCAATCAAAAAAAATATAACAAGGACTCCATTGCTCTTTGTTCACCCAATGCCACCAAAATTCCTAACTCTAGTTATTACGTGTTACGTGCGATGTTACGGCTCCCGCGGCAAACTATAATAGATGACATACTATAATAATGGGTCGATTGTATTGTGTGTGTATTTAATTTATCTAGAAAATTTGACGGCTCAATGTCGAAAATAATATTTTTTTTATTTATATCACTGTTGAATACCTCAAAGTGTTCCAGACCTACCCATAAGAAATCGACTAAGGTATAATTTTATCAGCTGTTTGATTACGTAAAATTTCGTGCGTACGTTAGGTAGATCTAATAGTAGATTGTATGACAAGGCGCTAAAACAAGCCATATTACCACGAGATTGTTATTTTCCCGAGCGAAGTGAGGGAAAATATTTCGAAGGGCAATGTGGCTTTTAGACCCGAGTTATACACTCTACTTTTCACTTCGACTGCGAGAAAATAGTAAAACAAAGATTATTCATCCACAATCAATAATTTCCACGGCGAAGAGATTGTTCAATTTAGCGGCATGTTTTTTTTACTAAACTGCTTTGACACAGATACAAAATATATACACCACGAATAAACGCCTCTGAAGCGTCCAATACACGGTGAAGTATTATCACGCAATCCACGAGATCCACCAGAGAAAGCCATAGTGGATCATCAGGATTTAATCACCGTGTATTGGCAGCCTGACCGTTTACAGGCGTGTCGTTGACGGCCAGAGGCGTATTTTTGTTTTAATTATTGTGAATTAGGGACTAACAAACACCTGATATTTGAAATTAATTCTGTTTTCTGATTGGTTGTTTTTAATATTAGCTGTAATCTGGTTAGTTTATAGCAAATACAAATAATGTTCTTTGAAAGAGTTGTGATTGGGTGGATTTAATACAGTGAAGTGTTTTGATTTGTCAAATTAAATGTTTTAAAAATCATAAATATGTATACATATTTTTCCTAGGGGCTAAATGTACTACTTTAGCCCCGCTTGCTAAGACTCATATGACACACTTTTCGAGCATGATAAGTGAAAATGTATTTTTAATGCCAAAATTACAGTTGTTTAAAAGTATTCTAACGCTCGTTCAATTACCGCTATCGATAATCGTAGTCATCTTCAGTCGTATGAGTAGTCGTCGAAGAGTTACGCTTGAACTTCGCAGTCGTCGAAGTCATTCTGATATCAATTAATGTCTGCACGAAACTTGCTACGTCTAGCATGTTAACATCTAATTTGACAATTTTCTCATACATTTCGAAATAGGACTGGAAATCCGCATACGAATATGTTTCCTTATAAAATTTGATAAAGAATATTCGGTAATATTCTGTGGGGTAGTAATCGCGTAGATGTTTTTGATAATTAAAATGCATTGTTGTGTATAATATCATTTGCTGCATTCTGATATCCCTCATTAGTGCAAAACAATATCCAATTTTGTATTCTAACACACTTTTGTACGCGTTTCTCAACATCTGTCCATATTGCAATTTGTAGCGAGCGGCGTATATAAACTGTGTCATTAACGCAAACGCTCTGTTAAGAGCTCTTTCTTTTGGAGTTAAAATCTTTGGTTTTTTTGGTTTTGGTGGTTTCTTTGGTTTTGTTAGTTTCTCTGGATTTGGTGGTATCTTTGGTTTTGGTGGTTTATTTGGTTTTGGTGGTTTCTTTGGTTTCGATGGTTTCTTTGGTTGTCCTTCCGTGTCTTTCTTAATGGTCTTTTCTTTCTGCCTTAATTTATTCGTTTCTTTTGTACGAGCTAAAGTTATATTATTCTTTTTCATCTCATACAATTTTCGGATGTCATCGAAGCGTTTCGAATTTAGGTTGATTATGTTTTCGTCAAAATTTGGCATGAAAGGTTCAGAATGCGCAAGAAGGTTATCGAGTTCATTTTGGCTTTTTGGGTTAACGTGGTACTGAAGTCTGATTTGTTCTTGAATGTCTTGCATATTTTTTGGGGTGTAGATTTTATTGAGCGTCCAATTGTTATTGCCATAGGTTCTGTTGAAAACTGAAAAGAGACAAACTCAATTAAGATTGTCATTAATGTCATTATCTGCGCAAATTTTTCCAGAAGAATTGATGTGTTCATAACATCTTTAGAGTTTAATTGCGTAGCCAGAAGAGATACTAACAGTATCTCTTTGTGTTGACGTAACTTCCTAAGAATTAAAAACACTTAATATACCTGATTTGTATGGAGAATATTACCAGCACGAGAATATTCTTATATATTTCCCACACAAAATGGAACTTTCGGGAATATTCCCTACTCACTAGTCACTAGTTAAAAATGTTCAGTTTTGTAACTAAATATTTAATAATAAAATATTCCTGCAGGTCGATTGCATAACACATTCTCCTAACGCTCGTCCGAAAAGTTACGTAATCACCTCTCCTGACACGCCGTAGACAGTCAGGAGATTGTTGCCCTTACTATCATGGTGCGTTTACAGGTTCGAGCTTACGTTGTGATTTCTTTTTAAGGTTCCGTAGCCAAAATGGCAAAATCGGAACCCTTATAGTTTCGTCATGTCCGTCACTCCGTATGTTACAGGCATTTTACTCAAAAAGTATAAGGTGTATTTGAATAAAATTTTCAGGATAGGTGTATTTTGTTAGCCGCTACATAGTTTTGTAATTAAAAGAGTAAAAAATTTTTTTTTAGGGGTGCACTCCATACATAAAACTTCAGGGCGCGACTACTCAAGTGTTAAACGTAAGTCAATCAGTCCACCAATCAATCAATGTCATTTAATTACTAGAATACAGTACATAATGTAGATGTCAATACGATTTCACTTCATTGTGTATTCAGCTCACATACAGGCAAGCAAATGTCTTGAGTATTACATTACATAGATACATAAATAATCAATACAAAAAGTCAAGCACCTACTGTAGCAATGTAATTTTAAAATTTTATAATACTCTGATACTGAAATGATATATTGTATACTGTTTTGAAAAAATGACACCTCGCCGAGTTTTTCTCGAGGCAGAAGTTTTCTTTCCGAACCGGTGGTAGTTTATCGACATTCATAGGTGCATGTAATATGCCTAAATTGAAGAATAAATCACTTTGACTTTGACTTTGACAAGCAGACACCGTAGCCTATAGACGCTTCCAATTCCACAAGAATCACTAACGTGTTGCCGACGCTTTATTGATTTGAGGATTCGTTGTGTTGGTAGATAGAGACGAACGCGCACACTATGGGCGATTAGAGAATGATGATAATTATGATGATAACGGTGATCCATTCTGAAGTTTTTATTGTCATCAAACTTAAAAATATCAATGCAAAATTTCAATTTGATTAGACTGTGCGAAATTTGAATTTTTTTCTACAAAAAAATTAAACTATTTACCACCTACCACCTAACTCTCCAACCTATTTTTACCCAACTGCAGAAGGAGAGGAGAGTTATGTTTTTCGAGCGTATGTATGTATGTATGTATTATATGTATGTGTGTATGTCTTATTTGGCATGCCCTGCAGCCTAAACCGTTCGACGGATTTCGACATATGAGGTGAAGTTGGATTCCTCTTTCGTGGGAATGACGTGACATCCTACTAATTCTACGTTTTGATTGACGGATGTTTGGGTGTTTGGATGTTTAGATGTTTGGATGTTTGGGTGTTTGGATGTTTAGATGTTTGGATGTTTGGATGTTTGGATATTTAGATGTTTGGATGTTTAGATGTAGCAAAAACGGCTAAACGGATTAAAGTGAATTTTGGTATACCTACATAAAGTATATAGCCTGAATTGACATATAGAATACTTTTTATCCCGGGAATCATCCCCTAAGGGGGCGAAATGGGGGCGAAAGTTTGTATGCAGCTATGATATAAACGATTTCCACGCAGACTAAGTCGTGGGCAGAAGCTAGTAGGCTATATTTGCAAAAAAAGCAGTTAGGTTTTCGAAAACTCTTTTGAAGTCAATTGTTATGTTCAGCAGGTAAATGGAAAAAAAAAACACTTACGTAGTAAAAATATAGCAACGGTTACATGAAGCATGGTGGTTTTCAATTAAATATCGTACAATAGGTACTTCCACGTTCTGTGATTAGGTAGGTGTAATATAACAAGTGTAAAATGCAATAGGCGTGTAATTTTCTTTATGTAACAATTTTATTTGTCGTTAAAATGTTTGATTATTAGAGATTGTATATTCGGATGCCTAAATTTCTAACCCCCAAAGGCCATGGGGCCGCCTGAAATGCCTCGAGGTTCTGGACGCCAAACGCCAGTTCCGTAAAACTCGGCCCAAGCCCTCCTACCACTACACTTATAACTCTAGTGGACAGCGTCACTGTGTCTCTTAGGTGTCAATTAATTTTGGTATTGTATGAAGTGTATGAAGCTATGTGATTGAATTTCAGAATCAATGTAGATTGAGACGTGTGATTGTGAACGTATGTTATGAAAAACTGAGAGAGAGTAGATAGACACATGTTAGCTTGGTATTTGTTATCATTAATTTATCCAATTTTACACCTGCAGGTCGATCACGTAACGCATTGTACTCTTGTCAGGTAGATCTAAATGTCACTTTTTCAATAGGAAATTGACAGTTTAGTTGTCCTATCGCGCTTTCTAAACGTTACGTGATCAATCCTTTATACTTAACCCTATGTACAAATAAATAATAATTATCATTTTAACTAGAAACATGCTCATCGCTCTCACAGGCGTGCAAGATACAGGCGCAGTCTCGTTTGGAGTTTAATGGATAAGTTTTGTTTGCCAACGTGTTCCTGTTAAATAAACTATTTATACGTCTCATATTGGCCCCTAGTTTCCTGGTATTCTCTTTTCAGTTAAACATAGAAAGATCCAAGCTAAAGGGGCATAAATAAATCATGCTGCTTGCAGGTATGAGCACATTAATCATCGTGTGTCGAACGTTGTACTGAGCTGCCATAAAAGATCAAGTTAGTAGTGAAACGAAGGCAGTTAAGACCTTACGTTAATTTGCAATAAGTAAGTTGGATGTGGGAAGACTTGGATAGTGCCAATTAATAATTATCAAGTTAATTTGATTCGTAGTTTATTGGGTGCTATTTCCATGACGACGCAATCAGGAAACGTCCAGACGTCACGGGATCTTAGCGGAGTAAGTAGACCGGTAATCGAACCTGGAGCCGTAGCATGGTTGGCCTTATCACGCGACAAGTGACAAGATAAGAGCGTCGTCTCGTTCTATCGAACGGTGTCAGCCAGTGACGCACGCTCTATCCTATCACCTATCGCGTGACAAGGCCAACCATGCTACGGCTTTAAATTACATGGCGACAGATATTGTTAGATATATTCTTTATTTTTACCCGACTGTATATATGTGTGTATGTCTTATTCTTTGGCACGTATGTATGTATGTGTGTATGTCTTATTCATTGGCACGCTCTGCAGCCTAAACCGATTGACGGATCGAGGAAAGTGCCGTTCTTGATCCAAAACGTAAGTGAGGAAACTGTTTATAATTTTTCAAAAATATTTGACGCAGCTTAAAAATCTGCAACTTTTTTCTGGTGCTGGAGTTATCGGTATTTATATCACCAGAAAAACAATCAGGCACTTCATTTTCATCAATTCCCAATTATAGTATATTTACCACATTCAATTACGAAATATATAATTATGAATAAAGATTGAATTTTACGTCTCTCACAACGAATAGACAACTCAGAGCACAATTAGCACGAAGAACTAATAATCATTATACGATTAGAAAGAAATGAATACTTTATTATAGTTCGTTCAAACATGATCCCAAAAACATACAACCTTCCCCGAAATTCGCAATAAAATCTTCAACCGCTAGCGTCAATAAATTTCCCGTAACATTTTCCAGGCGTCCCAGTGGTGCGATACCGTTTCGTTACTCCTTCGGCGTGGACAAAAAATAAATTACCGGCGTGGGTCCGCAGCTATTAAATTCACAACCAGTCTCACTCTCAACGAAAATGTGCCAAGTCTAACCTGATCTCGGAAGTCATTACAATTATGCGTGATAAGAGGTCAGGTTTATACTTACTGAGGCGAGTTATCGGTAGTAGTTGTGAACCAGGGCAGGTCTGATTTACGCCGCACCCTGCTTTTTGTCGCCTCGCCGTATTATGCCCCATTATAGCACCCATTCCGTCTAATCGAAGGATTGCCGATGTGCGGAATGTGTATATTAACTGTGTTCAATAGACTGCTTGGGAATTAAGGTGAGAGATAAACTGGACGATTAGAAGAGGCCAGGACGTAGGTGTACCAAGGAATTTTTTAAATTGTTTTCTTTACCTTAGGCTTTGAGCAATTGAAAGGCTAGTGATGAATATTAATCTGGATTCCGTATTTAACTTAAATTATTCTGTAATTGATGATGGTGAGCCATGATTCCAACCCGCAGCCTCTTTGAAAGTCAAATGCCTAACGCACTGGGCTACTAATGTATTACCAGATTACCACTAGAGTATAATCACTAATTTATTTAGAATATATGTTATGATATTGTATAAATTAAATAAAATAAATAAATATTTTGCGGACAATCTTACACAAATCGACCTAGTTACAAACTAAGCAAAGCTTGTACTACGGGTACTAGACGACGTTAAACATACTTATATAGTTTACAACATATTTATAAAACATCCATGACTCAGGAACAAATATACATGCTCATCACATAAATAAATGCCCGTACCGGGATTCGAACCCAGGACCTCTTGCTTCGTAGGCAGGGTCACTACAAACTAGGCTTAAGCGGTCGTCAATGACAATGAATGATGGTCGGTATGAAATGAAATCGTTTATTTCGGACTTTGTTAACCCTTTTAGCATTACATATGTACATTTCTGCTTGCAATGTTTTAGTGCCGAATATATATATACTTTTTGCATAATATTCAACTACTCGTTGAGAGGTTTCCAAAGAGCCCTTATACTGCCGGCCCCTTCCTGTCTCCATCATCAGATCAGCTCCGTGGTGCCACAATATTGCGTTGATCAAATTTGAATAGTATGCCAAACAGCTCAATCGGACAACGTTGAGCGACCGAAAAATAATTAGCAAACAAATGTCAAAATTCATTAGATAAAATCGAATTCATTCAATACGTAAGTATAATTAGTTAGGAACACAAAAGAGTAGAACAACCTCGCACTCGGCTTCACAGGGGTTCCGAAGCCGTCAGTCAGTGCTCCATGCGGCAACCATCCCTGATGCGCGGCAGCGTCAAGGCAGCTACAAAACTCCTTTAAAGAGATGATCAGCTCACAAGAAGCACTCCACTCATACCTACCTGCGTCACAGTCAAAATAGTAACTAGAAAGAGTGAGGTGCTTTATCGTATACCTAGTTATTTCTGCATCCGGCTACGCTAGCATAATTATGTCTACATCTATTAACTATTCCACTAAAACACGTCCACCGCACAAATTACACGCGAGTAAACCAAATTGTCGCTAAATTCGTATTGTGACCATACAATCGCGAAGTAATTTGTGATTTGGTGGCAATATCCACAACATACCGGCCCGCGGTGCTCACAATAGCCAATCAGCACACGGTGCTTATTAGCCTGTCCAATTGTAAAGGGGTCTATTCTGCTTAGCGTATATTGGAATCGATGCGCTGCTGGTAAAGCAATGATGGGCGGTTGGGTTCTCTAACGAGTGACTTCAAAAACACTCAAAAGTGTCTAATTAGTCCCACGTAGAGCGTGCTAAGCCATGGATTTAAATTGTAGTATATGATAGCTCTGAATAGTCTCCTTCGAGGAGCGACAAGACAAATAGGTCACCAGACGCACCGAAAACGCCTGTAGGAGTTATTGGTCTATGAAGGAGTAGATGAAGGGAAACCTTCCGATATCATTAAAACGCAAACTCATGTTTATGTGCATTCTTCCAATTCTTACCTACGGAGCACAGACTTGGCCTTTGACAAAAGTTCAGAAATCTGCCCTCAAGGTTTGCCAGAGAGCCATGGAACGCAGTATTTTGGGCGTGAAATTAACGGATCGCATTAAAAATACAATACTGCGTTCATAAACTCAGATAGCTGACATAGCTCACACAGCCGCCTTACTTAACACTATCAAGCATGCGTGTGTCAAGTATATTAAATACATCTTTGCCCATCTCTGATGAATATTCACCTAAAAAAGATCGTACGTTTCAATGAAATTGCACACGTATGCACTTTAATTCGGATAAACAGATTAATTTCATAGACGGAGGTAATTTATGTTGTAAATACTCTGAATTGCATCTCACTAATATATTCCGGGAATAACATGTTATAACAGTAACTCATGGATATGTAAAATTGGCAATTTAAATGGTGATGCTAATACTTGTTTAATAGAATGAAACAGAATAACCTCACAGTGTGCAATATCTGAAGAAGTACCGTAGTAATCGCCTACTTTGCCGGATAGCCCTCTCCATTGCCCTTTAGGTGACTGTGTGCCTTCTAATAAGAGCCATAGTGAGCGACCGTGTTTCTGTGCTACGAAATCATTCGCAGTGAATGTGTTTAGACACAAAGAGAGTGGCGAGGTAACTCGAAACGCAACCGCGTAAAATACACAATACGGTCTAGCTACCACGAATCATATTAAACGCGGTATACATAATGCATTAGTTGTTCAGATGTTTCTCGCGTACCCCGCGCACGTCCGGTTATCGGCATAAACAGGTAATGCTATCGAGTCCCTGGGTAATTGTGGTGCCGAACCAAGAACCTTCCAGTCCTTAGACGTTTGTAACAGAAATCAAGGTTTTTGTCAGTTTTGGGCCGTTTTTATGAAAAGGTAGGAACATCGCTTTTCCGTATTTACTTTAATAATATGACATTGGCAAACGAATATTAATGGTTCGCTGCCTGGTGGACGCGTACGATTACAGATGAATCACAAGCAAGTTGCCGACCCTTTATTGATATGAGGATTCGTTGTGTTGATAGCTAGGGACAAACGGCGGTCCCTCACTCTCGACACAACACACATCTTCCGAAGCTCTGGTGACTTTACTTATCACCGGGAAGACAGCACTACATACCTATCAGGGCAAGCAAAAAAAGGACCCACAGTGGCATGACGCTAGGGCGGCACTCGTGCGTTCCGTAGGAGATCCCAGAGCCGTCCTAAATGCGTCGAGGAGGACCATCGGGGGGTTTTTAGTCGGTGCGAGTCCGATAACCTCCGCTCCCAATATGAGCAAGATGGCATTCCAGAGTAAGTAGAGGCAGAGTAAGTAGGCCTCAAGCACTATTTTACGGCGAATGTGAAAAGCATTGAAATCGTAGTGCGATATGAATTGACCAAATTCATAGTTAACCTTTGGGGAGATAAACTCTTTTTACAAGCTTTATATTAACTTGACCTGTTCGTATGGTAAATATATTGTAAGTTGTCCGTCAAAATTTGCAACTCAGTTTTGAAGCAGGTATATTTTGAGCTGAAATTTTAGGTAAAGGTATAATTTGGATGATAATTCAATATTTATGGTACCATCGAGCCGATCTGATGATGGAGACAGAAGGTGGCCATGGGAATTCACTACCTAACCGACGTAACCCGATTGAGTTTGGGCTCGTTAGATTCATCTTAATGAGTAGTTGATGACGGTATACAGAAAAGTACAGTCGGCAATAAAAGCTTGTACCAAAAATTTAATTTTTGACAGAATCTTATTAATCGTCATTTTTGGAGAGGTAGGTACACCACCACTCATACTTTGACAAACCCTAGTGAGGAAGTAGGTACTTACTACCTTACAGAAGACCGCAACCATAATAACACCACATCTTGTTTATTTATTGATTTGAAGATTTGTTGCATTGACAGCTAGAGAGCTGTAAATACAACAATTTTTCAAATCAATATAGTGTCGGTAACAATACAATACAAATATTCTTGCTCACCAGTACATAACAGAAAAAACAGAGGTAAATTAAACATTATAAAATTGTAGACATAGACAACGGGCAGTCTTATCGCTAAAAAGCGATCTCTTCCAGACAACCTTTGGGTGGTGAAGACGATGCAAAATAATCATATGACTTGAGTAGGTGAAACAGAATATAAACAACTTAGCTAAAGGGTGTCCCAAAAAGAATGACTATACACTGACATACATATATACATATATATATATATATATATATATGTAGATTGTAGACCTACATCCGCAGCAGAACCAAGGTAACCGATATAGCCCTCCGAATCGCTAAACTTAACAGGGGGCGGGGGCACATTGAACGTAGAACCGATGGCCGCTGGGGCGGAAAGGTTCTCGAGTGGCGACCACGTACCGGAAGGCGCAGCGTGGGTAGCCCCCCCACAAGGTGGACTGATGACCTGGTAAAGGTCACTGGAATCGCTGGATGCGGGTGGCGCAGGACCGGCCATTGTGGAACTCACGTGGGGGAGGCCTATGTCCAGCAGTGGACGTCTTTCGGCTGATATGATGATGATGATGATGAGATTTACCCATAACGTGCTTGTGACTCCTCTGAAGTTGCGTTGCAGAAGTCCACTGACAACGGTGACTGATTAACATTCAGCAGGCAGTAGGCAGTACTGGTATGTTTGTTTGCCTCCGTTGTGATATTAAAAAAAAATGATTGCCACATTAAGAAGTGTCAAAGCCAAAGTCAAAGTCAAAGTTATTTATTCTTCAATTTAGTCATATTACATGCACCTATGAATGTCGATAAACTACCACCGGTTCGGAAAGAAAACCTCTGCCTAGAACCGGCGTAAAAAATTGGAACCCTATTGGCTTCCAATTCTACTTGTTTCATAATATAAACACTGAGCTGTGAGTATAATATATCTTAAAACAAACTTGAAGACGGCTCCCACAGCTGAGTAACGAGAGAACCTAGTGAAGACACACTTAACTGACCATGCACCTTGCTCCAACGAAGTTCGGTCCATTATCGCTTACTCTAGTATAATCGTTTGTACGGACAAGTGTACTCGGGATACTGACTGATACTAAGACTTCGCAGATGTCTAATATACCAACCTAAGGTTTATTCCAAATACATTATCATTGCACTACAATCGGGTTTGTATTTGTCACATTTGGCTTTATTTTTGACTTATACGCAAGCTGCTATTCCGATTTGCACTATTATACGCTACTTCTATGGATCATTAGTTGAGATAGAAAACCACGTTAGAACTTTATTACGTCGTATAATAATGCATTGTTGTAAGGAAAATCATGAGCTAACTTACATTTTTGGCATGTGATAAACCACCAAATAACTCCTTAGGATACACATCGTCGCCCCTATGGAAAATTCACGTATCTGCTATTTTGACGAAATTGATTTTTTAATGTCATTCCGACGAATTTTCGTAGTTCTATCATTCATAGTTCCAAAGTTACCTTTGTACGAATCTGAATTTGATGAATTTTTATATGTATGCACCCATGGTAAACTTACAATGTGTAGTTAAGGTAATTGTTCCGTGGACGATTAAATGGACCATAAAAGATTTTGTCCCATAGTAAACTTACGAATCTGGCAAATTCGCATAATCACCATGTCAATTATTTTATTATATGATAGTCCAGGCAATAAACTAACAACTTGTATGGAAAAAATGACAAATTTGGAAATAATTTATAATAGCATTTTTTTTATTGTAACGGATATATTATCAATATATATATATATATATATATTACCTAGAGGCAAAATTCAACGAAAAATCAGACATCAAAAAAAAATTAACTCCTGAATTGTCGGAATAAATAGGTGTTATTAATGTTTTAATCTTTATTTTGGTTCATTTATATTTGCTTTAAAATATTAAATATAAATCAAACAAAAAAGACAATGAATGCTTAATTTAAATCTATATAACTACTTCCGGATGGAAAGTTTGTTGGATTCTTTAATAAAGCATCTTAGAATAACGTTTTAAAATAAAATAAACGAAAAAAAACGCCATTATAAATTAATGTTTTTCGAAACCGTATTTTGCCTGGAGTATGAAGTAAGTAGCCTATGGCAAATTAACGAATCTAGTTATTTCGTTACTTGCTATTGGTGGTGACTGTTACCCAGCAATATGAGCTTACAGCAAATTTGCGAATGTGTTCGTAAGTTTGCTATTGTGTATGAGCTTACCATTTTTTGCTGTCTATGGAGTCACAAAGTTGCGAATGTACATTAACTACTGATTCCAATAACGTAATGCATATCTGACAAATGGATCACATAATGCATACATTTTGGAACCCTTATGTATTTAGAATAACAGTTGAATGGCAACACTGACTTTAAAAAAAAAAGTTCCCCTGTAAAATTAGCTTTTTGCAGATAGTTGAGTTTTGCATAGGAGCGACGACATATCCTAATAGTTACTTATGCGACAAGTGCGGAAAGTAGGTGATTTCCGACGAGTATCATCAATTCGAAACGAGTCGGAAATCATCTTTACGCGTGTGTATCATACAACGTTTTACTATATTTTGTGCGAGGAAATAAAATAAATATTGAAATGTCAGTTAAAATTGATAGGTTAAAGTTGAATTTACCTAGGTTTTCAGATACTTATTACTCTGGAGCTGCATTTAACAACTTCTCCACATCTTTTACTGTCAATCTTATTAATAAAATAAAAAAACCAATGTTTTGTGGTTTTGAAAAGCAAGTAATTTTGAGTAACTCATTTATGTTCCACAACAAAAAGACACTGTACCGTTTGAAGTTCAAAGAAAGAAACCATTGGAACTGTATAACTCAGTTCCAACTGAATTGAAAAACTCATCGACTGACGCCATTTTCAGAGGAAAACTAAAGAAGATTTTATTGGACATGGCGTGTTACACCATTGACGAATTTCATGATAGGTATCATTGACTCACTCATAAGTTATAACTTAATAACCCTTAATTAGACTGACTTATACAATGTTTATGAATTAATTTTAAGAAATACTATGTATCTCTAACAACGAATATTATAATGAAAATTACCCTTACATGTAATAAAAACGTATGTACCTACCTACTTTATATCCTGCCTGACATGTAAAATAACGTGTTTTACCAATAAAATTCTGATTCTGATTCTGATTCTGAATGCAACTCTTAGTCAGATAGTACCCAGGTGGCAAAAATACCTTGGAGTACTGTAGCCCCTATTTAAAACGCTCACATAACAACTGTGCCTGCAATGCAGGTGACCAAATAACAGATTTACGAATTGCACTGAACAGAAAAGGCTTTGTAGTGTAATTGCGAAACTGAATTGATTATATCGTTCAAAGGCTTGTGTATGTTGGGCGACAACTCTTTAAAAGTATGGCCCTGTTGAATTCGTCTTTGGATCCAAAAAGCAATAAGTAGGCACACAAATACATGTGCAGATCTTTCTTATTGTTCTGTTAAGTTAAAGGTACTAATCTCTTTTTTTGACGGTGTTAAAATGCTTTACGCATACCCCCGACCCGGGGAAGGCCTATTTGGGGGTTATGTGGGACTCTCCTCCCACCGCCATCCGAGGAGCATACCCACTAAAAACACACCGGCGTCATGGGATCGCGAACATTCCACCACGACGCCCCCCGAAAGGTATCTATCTACTAAACCCTACATCCGTCTGGCTAGATAAGAAATAGAACCTACTATATCTGGCTTACAGAGCTGTGTTGGTGTTTCGTTAATTATAAATCGCCAACAAACTGTATATACAGTTTGGTGATATTCATTAACATACTGTTTCTACTCCTACGTTAATGCAAACGCAAATACAATGACACTGATAATAAGTCGTCGAAAACTCCTTGCTCTATGTCCCATAAAAGCACTGTTTAGCGTGCTGTTATGGTTCATACATTTTTCATAATAGTACTGTTTACCACTACGTAAAAATCAAACTTTAAAATAAATCGGTCCTTATATTGCAGGGTACCAACTTCTCAAACAAATATTTTGAATCAAAAGTTTGTATTTACTATCAAACATTTGTATAACAATTTATTTACTAAAATAAAAATAAATGGTCATGATACATATTTTATCAACTCTTGATAAAATGTTTAAGTATAAATAGATCCAATTCGGTTCGGATCCGGATTCAGTTTGGTTCGGATGACAAGTGCAAGAAAATTAAAAACAATAGAGACCATAAACAAGAGGTATGACCTGTTGTTTATGGTCTGTTTTGTTTTATTTCTAGTTTCTCACCGTAATTCCAGTTCAAAACTAAAAAAGATGAAATATGATAACTATTAGTTACTAGTAATGTAACTATCGTAATTTTGGAGGAGCTATTGTATCTTATCGACTTTGAAATATTTGACAGTATTAACGAGAGGGTACTAACTTTCGTAACTTTTCAATGGAGATACGCCAAAGATTTTTTAATAAGATGTCACTTTAAGCTCCATGAATGTCTTTATTGTGATTACATTATTGTAAACTTGTATCACACATTCAATTCCATAGGAAAGGAAGCTAACAGATTTTATTCGTATTCGTGAAGGAAATGTGTACGTTCTTTTTAAAATGGACGAAGAAGAAAATAGCTGCACTCCTAAAGAAATTGCGTGTGTAGTAAAAGAACTAACAGAAAATTTAGCGCCTGAAAAGTCTAAAAAATGTTATTTGTTTAAAATTAGTCGTAAAAAACTATAGTCGTATGCAACGGTGTATAATTTGTTCTTAAAACGCTAGTGGCGTCTTTAATTGCGATTCTCGCCAAGGCTCGCATCCCAAACCACGACACGCGTTTTAAGATCCTTCTTATAGGTGTTACAATTGCACAAAATACTATTAAGTGGCTTTTTTTTAATTTAATAAATATTACGAAATCGATCGATTAATGGCAGCATTAAGACAACAGTGGTGGACCTGCTAGTATATTTTTTAAACCATAATGGTGTCTAAACAAGTATAATGATTTGGCCCAACGTAGCCTATGGCCGCCTGCAACTCTTGAGGATGTTCACGAAATGCTTCATTATCGTGATCCTACATTACATTTTTGAGACATTATCATATCTCAAAAGTACGGTCTAAAAAACCGGCCAAGTGCGTGTCGGACCACGCAAAACGAAGGGTTCCGTGCCTATTAAAAAGGTCGTATCGTCACAGAAATTTTACGGCACTTACGTCCTTTTCTTTGAGGAAGGCAGTTTTTCAGCAATATAAAAAAAAAGAAAAGAAAAGAAGACATTTATTCACTACACAAAAGACACACAGAGACAAAGGAGTAGACATACATGACAATTGACACATATTAATATCTCGAAAACCTCTGAACCGATCTTGTTCAAAACAATTTTCGGTGATTGAAATTAATAAGCCCTATGTCCATGAATTTTTCCATATTTTTAAAATACACCGTTTAAAAATTAGAGGGGGGGGGACAGAATCTTAGTGACTTTCGGGGCGATTATCTCCGACCCTATTCATTTAATCAAAAAAAATGCTAAGAAACATTATATTTATTTTGAAAGGCCTATCGATTGATGTGCCACACGGGGGGTCACAATGAAAAAAAAAATTGACTTTTAGTTTTATGTATGGAGTGCACCCCTAAAAAAATTTTTTTTTGTCATTTTAATTACAAAACTATGTAGCGGCTAACAAAATAGACCTATCCTCAAAATTTTATTCAAATACACCTTATAGTTTTCGAGTAAAATGCCTGTGACATACGGACAGACGGACAGACGGACAGACGGACAGACGGATATGACGAAACTATAAGGGTTCCGTTTTTGCCATTTTGGCTACGGAACCCTAAAAATTGAGTACGGATCCCCGAATAGGGCAGAACACGAGCGTAAACTCCGAACATTTCCTTTATTGGTTTTTATAATGCCGTTGTGTGAATTTTTGTTTGAAACTTGTTTCTCGCTGTTTTCTTGTCTTGATGAATTCATAATTACCACGGACGAAGTGATTTTTAATGATGTTCAGAATTTGCGTGACTCAATTATGCATTCTTTATTTGCTTAATTAATGAGCTTTTGCTCTCATTTGAATTATGTAAATGGTCTTTCGGGACATTTCGGTACTTATTGGCCGGCCTAGTTTATGTTATTGTATTAACGTCAAACTTGAAGGTCAGTTTTATACACTAGTAAAGAAAAAAAAAATGATAAACTTGAGTTTTTATAATTTACTTTGAAAACAAAGTTTTAACCGACTTCAAATCAGTAGCCAAATTGCTTCAATTTGGCTACTGATTTGAAGTCGGTTAAAACTTTGTTTTATACACAATTCAATTTTACAACAAGGTCAATTTTATACACTAGTAAAGAAAAAAATTAATGATAAACTTGAGTTTTTATAATTTACTTTGAAAACAAAGTTTTAACCGACTTCAAATCAGTAGCCAAATTGCTTCAATTTGGCTTCTGATTGAAGATTTTCTTCACTACATAAAAGACACGCAAATATGAAGGGAGTAGGTAGACATACAATACAATTGACACATTGTGTGTGTCTTCGCGGCAGTGAAACGGTCGCTGTCTCAGCATTGCATTGCATTTGCTCATAAAATTTGAAGAGTTTCCTCGATTTCTCTAGGATCCCATCATCAGAACTGAATTTTGGTGACAACGGGACCAATCTGGAAGTATATCTTATCTTATCTTATCTTATCTAGTTGAGGGCCCTTTCGGATACACTTCGACCCATTGGGATCTTTTGTGCATTTGCCCTCCCTTTTATAGCTACTCCCAAGCTCGCTCCATCATTTCCACAAAGCGGATGATGCAGTTCAGTGGGAGTACCCTGAATTCCTTTGGTTGCGGGTAGCCGTTACCAAAGAGATTCATTCTTTGTCTGGCAAGGGCATGACATTCACACAGTAAGTGTTCCATAGTCTCATCCTCCTCGCCACACATTCTACAATCTGTACTGTTTGATAGTCCCATCTTGGCCAAGAGATCCTTGACGCCGAAGTGACCTGTGAACACCCCAGATATAATCCTGAGTTGCTTTCTGCTGGATTTCCAGAGTTTTTTGGTCTAGCCCGAGTCCACTCCTTCTATGAAGAGCTTTGAGTGCCTTAAACCCGCCTCATTCCTCCGATCGTGCTGGTGTTTACTTTTGGCGTAGGCTTTGAAGGCCGATTTTATGGTTCCCTGTGAGAGTCCCACAAACGGTTCTGGACCTACAAGGTGATTTGTAGACCCCCTTCTTGCAAGCTCATCTGCTCTTTCGTTGCCGATGAAGCCCTCGTGCCCTGGTATCCAAACAAGTTGCACCTTATTGTGCTTTCCAAGCTTGTTCAGTGCTTGGACGCCATTATAAACTAGTCTAGACTCCACTCTCGGCGCCGTGAGCGCTTTAAGGGCCGCTTGACTGTCACTGAGTATATAGATAGTCTGCCCTCTGGTTTGCCTGTCCATATTCTCCTGTACACAGGCAATTATGGCATATGTCTCCGCCTGGAAGACGGTTGCCAAACTACCCATGCTTACACTACTACTATAGTCATTTGCATAAATGCCTGCTCCCGTACCGGATCCCATTTTTGATCCATCCGTGTACCATATGCTGTCTTCGATACCAGACCTTGGTGGTTCTAGACTTTCGGCCCATTCAGCCCTGGATGGAACTTTTGTTGTGAAGTTCCTGTGGAATACATACTTGGGGAGCATTTTGTCGCACCCCATGTTTGTTATTCTGTCTAGGAAACCGTTAGTCTCCATGTTTGTGTGCTTAGTTTTCGGCTTGCTATCACTCCACAGTCCAAGAGTTCTTAATCTGTAGAGCGATTTGCGCGCCTCTGACCTAATCACCATGTGAAGTGGCGGTAGGTCCAGTAGGACTTCTAGCGCCACTGTAGGCGTAGTACGAAACGCCCCTGTTATAGCCATGCATGCAGTTCTCTGCACCTTCATCAGGGCATCTCTGCATGTGTTCATTAAAGTCCTTGGCCACCATACCAGGCTACCGTACAGTATTATGGGTCTCACCATCATGGTGTAGATCCACTTCAGTACCTTTGGGTTCAGTCCCCATGTTTTGCCATACGCTGATCTACACATTCCAAACACCCTCAGTGCCTTTGTAATGGTGAGATCTGTATGCTTCTTCCAATTCAGTTCTTTATCCAGTGTGACACCTAGATATTTCACGTCTTTGGACAGTTCTAGTACCCTCCCGTACAGTTTTAATTGCTGTATGCCTCGAAGGGTCCTTTTCCTAGTAAACGATATTACTACAGTTTTGCCTGGGTTAATGGATAAATGGTGACAGTCGTACCATATCTCCACTTTCTTCAGTGCCTTGTTCATGATTTCTGATACTGTACTTGGAAATTTCCCGTTGACCAGTATCACTAAATCATCAGCATATCCTACCGTGTGGATGGGACCTTTATTGAGTTCTACCAAGAGTGAGTTCACCACCAAACTCCATAGAGTTGGTGAAAGTACCCCACCTTGTGGACATCCCACTTTGTGGCCGTGGCCATTATTTCATCCCCGAGGAGAGATGACTTTATTAGTCTGCCATTTAGCATATTGCCTATCCATTTACATATAGTTGGCTGTATGCCATGTTTTGCAGCTGCTTCGCTAATAGCTTTATACGTGGTACGAACAAACGCTCCCTCCACGTCTAAGAAAGCTGCCAGGCATAGTTCTTTATTCTCTATAGCCTGTTCAGCCCTAGTTGTTACCAGATGAAGTGCCGTTTCCGTTGACTTCCCTGGCTGATGCACATTGTAGTTCGTGCAGAGGATGTCTCCTTAATGGACCATCCCTTATGTGTCTATCTACCAATTTCTCCAATGTTTTGAGGAAAAAGGATGATAGACTTATCGGCCTATACGATTTGGCTTCACTGTAATCCGCCTTACCTGGTTTGGGTAGATAGGTTACTTTTACCATCCTCCACACACGCGGTACATGTGCGAAGGCTAAGCATGCCCTGTACAATCTGCTAAGATGCGGGATTAGTACATTAGCGCCTTCCTGTATATACTTTCAAGCAAATAAATAATTTTTCAAATCGGTTCATAAATTACCGAGTTATCGCGTAACAAACACACAAAAAAATACAGTCGAATTGGGAACCTCCTCCTTTTATGGAGTCGGTTAAAAATAAAAGTACAGATGATTTAAATGCTGCCAAGCTAACAGCAAATTTCAACGATAAGACAATTTGATATGGCTTTCATATTTTCTAGCAATGAAATTTTCGTTAGCATCGTCAAAAGCTTAGCACAAATTATTAATAAGAACAGGATTAAAAAGTTTTGCATTCCAAAGTATCGCAAACATTAATCTAGTCTGTTGTTAGCGAAAGTTAAATAAATATCTCAAATGTTCAAATTTGAGTTAAACCTAATCTCTGCTTTAGAACTTAGTGCAATGAGAAATTCGTTAAACTCATCCAGGATTGAAACCCTCTTTCTGAATGAAAGTCAATAGATCCTCTTATTCACGAAGAAGCTCTCTCCCCTCCATCCACCCTCCGCTACGAATATAACATAAACTAGCACAAAATAAGAACTGAGTCGGGCGGTTCCTAGAAGCTTGAACAATCTATTATTAGTGATTAAACGAACTTACCTGTAAGTGAAGTTCGATCAGAATTATATGACCGACTTCCTTCGAATGAAGGCTATAGCGTGGGATACCAGCTACAAATAGTAATCCTAATTGCGAAGAAAGAAGTCGGGAAATATAATGAATATAATTATATCCTTACTCTAAATTATTATACCTTCAAAAGAAAGAAGGCAAAAATGCCTAATGACTAAAATCCCATTCAAATATCTCAAAAATTATGAAGCTACAACCGTTTTAATATTGCTTGTTAGTGAGAAAAAACGCTCCTTGATTGTGACGTCACGACCATCGAGCGTCATTGGCAGAGTGCAAAGCGGGTGGAGGGGGTAGGCTAAACGATCACAGCGCTCGCTACGGCTAAAATTATCATTTTTGTCGCTGACTTGAGCTGTCAAATCCATATTGCAGTAAACATTTTCTAATCGTTTTTGAGATAAAAATATGGTCCTGGTAAGATGTGTTGTTGTAAATTGTAATAAACACAAGATTTCATTAATATTTTTCACAATATTTACTTACTTCTTGTTTGACAGCGACAATATTGTCCATAATGGCCGCCCGTCACGTGGCGCTGTCGTCGCGCTCGGTCCCAATAGTAAATGACAATCGTTTCATATGAACGTGCGTTTAGCGGAAAAGGGACAGAACACTCTTCAAACTTTGGACACTTATAACTTTGTTATTAATTAACCTCTCGCGTTGCTTTTTTCTGCATTTGACTACATGTTTAAACCTTTTTCGAGAAAATATAACATTATTGGTTATTTTATTTAGTGTCTACATCCCTATTGAATTATAATTTAATTGCTTTAATTGCTCTCATTTTAAACACCACCTTAAAAGGAATAAAAATCGTCCACCCCACTTTTGCTCCAGGAAACTTCCACAATACGAACGAGGTAATGTCTCAGTATTTAAATTCCGAGCAGCTTCTCTGGAAATTATATTACAACTTCGTGTTTAGAGTATTTTTAAAATCTAATTTGAGCATTAAAAAGTAGTCAGATGAGAGGGGACTTGCGACACAACTTTTTTCCGGAGTTAAGGCGTTTTTGAACAGTAGCGAAGGCTCAAGAGACGGGAGGGAGCGGGGATGCTTGACCTTTAGCGACATAATTTGGTAAATTAGGCTTACGGTTTTTTTATGACAGTCATGTTTAAGTCATAAGTAATTTAGTAATAATATTATAAATATTACACATCATCATTCTTAATTAAATTAAATTTATATACAAGGTATGTGAACATTCATTCTTATAGTAGTAACTCATAAAAATCTTTATATCGTGGAATTGACTGTACACTCCTGGTCTGTTTCAACATCTTTAGCTATCGATGTAACCTTTGAGTGGAAGTCATAGTCACTGGAGAGGATTCATAAGCGCGCTGCCGACCCTTTATTATTTGAGGATTCGTTAAAGTCGACAGCTAGAGACCAATGCAAGTCTTTCACTCTCAATACAGAATCCTTAGATGCTCTGGTGACTTTACTCACCAGTCACCACCAGAGGAAGTAGGTCGTCTATATCAAGTGCAAAACCGGGCGAGCAAACATAATCTTTTGAATGAAAGTTACAAAATACCTTTTAATGAGAAAATAACGTGGACGGGATAACTCCTACATCACCTTATGTTATAAATGTTTCTTTTTTCAAGTTAGGTCACCTATCACCTAAAAGCGTATATAATAATGGATGAAATTCGGCACATGGACAGTTTATAAACTGGATTAAAATAAAATACTTTTGTCGTGAAAATAGATGAGATTCGGAATGAAAATTGATACACCAGAGCACATGCGTTCTTTTACTGGAACAACATTTATTCAGAATCTAGGATAATTATCCTAATAATAATATTTAAATGTCAAAGTTTGATTGTTCAGCCTTTTAAATGTATCCTACCTATTTTTTTTTCAATTACTTAAATTGGGTACTAATCAAGAATCAATGTAAACAAATTTAATGGATTTTGAAGAAATTTGGCACACAGATAGAACAAGCAGGATTTAAAAAAATTGAATACTTTTATCCAGGACAATATCTCCCATGGTGATGAAATTGGGGATAGGAGTTGACATACAACTTGGGCCGGGTTTACGCGGAGGAAGTAGTGGTCAAAGGCTAGTTCTCCGAGTCTACTGCACCAATCGGGCGTTTTGATATATCTATGTATATTTGTACGTATTTATGTTTGTCGATAATAACTCGAGTTTCGTTGATCGGAATGTCTTGAAATTTGGTCGGCAAATTAAAAGGACATAAATAATTGTCAAAATTCGAACATGGACCAAATCTAGACACCAAAAGATAGTGCTGGATGGATCCACTAGATAGTAATTTTTTTTAATTCATTTAACCCAGGCAACAAAGGCCCATATTTACACACACCTTACAGACTAACAGATAAGAGCGAACCATAACAACTATTCAAACCCGCTATCTCCTGTGTCTCGGCCCACCGGCCGTCCGGCCTCCGGGCAGGTGCGAAAGTTGCCGCTTGTTTGACACTTTGTTGAATTTATTCCGGCTTGTACGGGCCCGGACGGCTAAATTGCCGGCGTGATGTAAGGCTTGACCTGCAGGCTAGGGACACAGATTGGGCACTGTCGACACTTTGAAGGAAATTGGATGGGTTTGGTGTAGTTGTGATGTCCTGCAACTAGCCTGAATGAATCAAACATTGTTGAAATATATATACCGGTATATCGGAGTAGCCCTTTTTTACAAGATTTTAATTAACTTCCACATGTCGTATACTAAAATACTACTAATAAATCCACGGTTAAACTCACGTATTAAATGACACTACCGGCGACATGTTTCAAACTCCTCGGAAGTTCTTCTTCAGGATGAGTGTTTTCGCGGCAATGTCGCTTGAAGCACAGCGCGCGCGTGCTGCCCGTGACGCACGCAGTCTTTCGCTGAAGTTCTTGTGTCTCGTTGCGGCACGGTCTTAGGCGTCTGGGGGGATGGTCAAGCGTTCCTGACCATCCCCTCCTTTGGCGCGGGTGTCCTGGCACAAGTTAGTCAGGACCCCCGGGGGGCGTCGTGGTGACATGCTCGCGATCCCATAGCGCTCCCATTAGGCTATGGTCTCCTATAAAGCACGCCGTACGCTGCGTCACAATGCTTACTATGGATATGTACTGTTATGGTTGTCGGCCTCAACAGTACATATCTATAGTAAGCGTTGTGACGCAGCGTACGGCGTGATTTATAGGAGACCATGGCCTTAACGGCAGAGATGGAAACGCCGGCATAGTTTTAGTGGGTAGACTCCCTCCCCCTTCTCTTTAAATAGAGTTGCCCGGAAGGTGAGAGTCCCACATACCCCCCTAAATAGCTTCCCCAGGCTGGGAGGATGCGTAAATGCATTTCTACTCCGTCAAAAAAAAAGGAGATCGTCTCCTCCGATAGATGATTCGTACCCTGCGCGCGGGCAGTGCTTCAAGCGACATTGCCGCGAAAACACTCATCCTTAAGAAAAACTCCCGAAGAGTTCGAAACATGTTGCCTGGAGTGAAATTTAATAAGTGAGATTAACCGTGGATTTATTAGTAGTACTAGCTTTTGCCCGCGGCTTCGCCCGCGTACTAAGAGTAATGTTAACAAAAAAGGTGCATCTCAGTTTCACTCTTTTATATATTTAGATCGACCCTACATAGACTCTGCATATCGAACATAGACTCTACATATCGAATCTACATATCGACTATACATATCGACTCTACATATCGACTACATATCGACTCTACATATCGACTCTACATATCGACTCTACATATCGACTCTACATATCGACTACATAATATCGACTCTACATATCGACTCTACATATCGACTCTACATATCGACTCTACATATCGGCTCTACATATCGACTACATATCTGGACCCCCATATAAAATTTCACCCCCTCTTTTAAGGGGTTGGGTGCAGATTTCCAAAAAAAAAAATGATGCACGATTTTTTTGTTAGTCACAAATAGTCCGCATACCAATTTTTAGCTTTCTACCTTGAAAATTGCGGAATGCTCCATACAAACCTCCACCCCCCATTTTGGGGAAGTGGGGGGTTAGAAAGAGACAAAAAGTAGCCTATGTCACTCTCCATCCTTTCAACTATCTCCACTTAAAAAATCACGTCAATTCGACTCCCCGTTTTGCCGTGAAAGACGGACAAACAAACAAACAAACAAACAAACACATACACTTTCCCATTTATAATATTAGTATGGATATGGATATGGATTTTAGACATGTCTCACGAAAGTTTGAATTCGATTACATATTTCGTATACTACTAAATATGTAAGCAAGTGTTTTCATTAATTGAATCAATCTGTTGAATCAATGTTTCAGCCGCTTGCCGGTATCCGATTGTGCTAAAATGTGGCATATGTTTGAAAATTAGATAACAAATCAATATCAAACTAACAGCTAGCCGATCTGATATTAAGAACCATGCTAGTAAACTTTAAGTAAAAAAAACGGCACACTAATTCCGCCCTACCAAATACGGAAGTGGTGTTCGATTGCCTGTCTCTCAATAAACGTATTTATCGATCTGAATTATATTTGATTGAAATCAAATTTCCACTTGTCAAACACGGAAGCCAGCCCGTTCGAGAACGAGTGAGCGCAACAAATTTAAATATAATTTATATTCAGGATAGCCAGATGTACCCCATGATTATTCACGGCGGGTGGACAGTCGTGTAATTTTTCAGATGGCGTCGCCAATGACTTAACGCAGCGCTGTGACGACGCCTGCCACGCTGTGAGGTAGAGTGGCATGTTGTTGGTACATCTATTTGTAACGCTCTCTGCAAAGGGCAGTATAATGCAGGGGACCTACGCCGTCCCGAGGGGTAATCACGTAACGTTTCGAACGCGCGTTCATCATCATCATCATCATATCAGCCGAAAGACGTCCACTGCTGGACATAGGCCTCCCCCAGAGAGTTCCAAATTGACCGGTCCTGCGCCACCCGCATCCAGCGGACTCCCGCGACCTTTACCAGGTCATCAGTCCACCTTGTGGGGGGCATACCCACGCCGCGCCTTCCGGTACGTGGTCGCCACTCGAGAACCTTTCCGCCCCAACGGCCATCGGTTCTACGTGCAATGTGCCCCGCCCACTGCCACTTAAGTTTAGGTTAGGCGTTAGGACAATTTAACTGTCATTTCTGCATAATAAAAATGACATGACAATGCTTAACTACGAAGCTCTAATACAAATTGTGACGATTCGTGGCGTAATAAATGCGTAAGCGCTAAACCCACTATTCCTTTTTTCAGCGAATGTACCATTTCGTGAATTTGTTATAGGCATTAATTTTTACGATCTAGGTATAAATCTTAATCAAAAAAGGAATCAGAAAAGCAGAAATCGGGTTTCAGCAGTTTATTAAAAAAACAAACGCTTCAGATAATAATCATCATCATCATCATCATATCAGCCGAAAGACGTCCGTGGTGTCCGCTTTCCATTATGTCTAGTTGTATGACTGTTTTACGCCTGGGAAAAGGGCCGCATCTACCTTTTTAACTAGCATCGTCCGCAAAACAAATCACCTCACTCTGTCTTGATTAGCGCTATCTCATAAACAGTTAGCGTTCAAACGACGTCATTTGATATCTCTTATTAAATGTCTCTGTGACACGAAAATAACTATGCTTAAAATTGCTTGCGAAATAAAAAAATATTGCGGTTTCGTGGTATTTTTTAAACGATGAAATTTGACAAATCGTTGGTGTCGTACCCATAAACACTACGACTCAGAGTCGACAATATCACGAGTTATAAAACAAAAAGGTTATTTGTAAAGTCGGTTTACGGACGATAATTTTACGTGATAACGTCATAAGAAATTATTGATGAAAATTATTTCTTATGACTCTGATTAAACACATTTATCGTTACAAATACTCCTGTTTCGAATAAAATTGTCGATCTAATCTTGTTTCCCCATACAAACTTTGGACCCCCATTTCACCCCCTTAGAGGGTGAATTTTGAAAAATTCTTTCTTAGTGCACCCCTAGACCTTATAAGGAACATACGTGCCAAATTTGGAATCTCTAGAACCAGCGGTTTGGGCTGTGCGTTGATATGTCAGTTAACGGAACGGGACAATGAGTCACACTTTTTCGTGCGTGCAGCCGGCGTTCATCGATTTATATGACGTTATCTCGTCAAAAACGTCTAAAATAGTGTCTCAACTGAAGACAGTTTCTAAGCAAGACCTTAATTAGGGTTAGGTATACTGGTTGTATCCTGAAGGAGTTCGGGGTCCGCAGGTCAATCGCTTAAGGTTACTGTAACCCCTAAAATGTCTTGTTAGTTTGCTAATGTTAGCTCGATGCTGTGCTCTTCACCCGTGCAAGGGCGAACACAGACAAATTCTGAAGTAACAGATTTGTGGGAAATCATCATAATTCCGAAAATTCAAAATTCTTAATGCTATTTTCTGCTAAACATTAATTTGGACGCATTTGTAGGAATATATAGAGTGTATCAAAAATACGATGTGAACCGATCAAGGGCATTTTCGGTAGCGCATTGCGAGTCCAAATGCTCGTTTCTTTATGTTTTATTTTTTATTTTTTGATTATTTTTGTTTACATTAATATTATTTTTGTTTTTGTTCACATTACTCTTTGTTTCGTTGATATTGCTTGTGTATGACAACATTCCCGTGCTAGGGTGAAGGGTGGGATGGTTTATTTCATTTTAAACCGTCGCGCACACAGCTGTGTTATAGAAAAAATGTTTTATGTGTATTTTTTTGCAACGCAGGCAGCTTTTACGTTTTTGTTACTTTGATTTGATGAAAACATTAAAAAACCATTTCAGTGTAAACTAAAACAAAACAAGAAATTAAATTTGGAATCACAATACGCTACCGAAAATGCCCTTGATTGACCACATTCACACCCCTATTTTCGTAACAATCTGTATAACTAGGTTAGGTTAGGTTAGTATTATATCCCCCTCGAGGGTGCCCGCCTTGTCGGGGCGGGGGGGCTTAGTAACCGTGGACTGGTCACTCACGGCGAAGCTAAGAGGCACCAGGGCCGGCCTGTGTGGGCCGCTGGCTGGCCCGAGGAGGGCGCTCCTAGCGGGCTTGCCGAAGCCCGCTTAGGATGCGTTGGGGAGGGACCGCAGAAGAAGAGGAGTACCTCCTTATCTTCTGCGGCCGAAGCGGGATCGCAGGGGGAGAGGCGTGTTGGTATTACGGCCACTCTCCCTACCCCCTGCGAACTTGGCGGGGCCGTTCCGCTGAAACGGCATTGGTGGGACCGCAGAGGAAGAGGAATGCCGGTATTACGGTGCGCCGCTTTCCCTATCCTCTGCGGCCGAGACGTGGTCGGTGGCGGAACCACAGACCTGATCCGCCACCGGGTGCTGGAATTCCCCGCACCCATGATCTCCTCGTAGCGGACTCAGGGGGGTCCGCTACTAAACTGATGGAGATCGAGGAGGCAGGCGCGCCGAAACATCTGGCGTGCCTCTCATGGAGGGTCCTCGGGCATCCGCGAAGGAGCCGCTTGTGGGCGGCTGCCGCCGGCGGGGTCGCGGATGTGTGCGCAAGCGTTCCCGTGACCTCGCCAAATGGCGGCGAGGCGGCAAGTGGGGGGGTTTTTAGTGGGTACACCGTGGGTCTCATTAGCCCATACGGGAGTCCCACATAACCACTCGGGTCACCCCCTGCACCCGGGTGGTATGCGTAACGCATTTTCCCCCCTAAACAAAAAAAAAAAAAAGGTTAGTATTATATCCTGAAAAATGAAAAATTCCTTCAGCGGAACAACGAAAGCGGAGGTATGGTTAAAACCATAAGTTTTGTTTTGATTTTATATAAATGAGAAGGTACTTCAACCATATTTTTTTAAATGGCTGCGAAAATACTACTTAATAAATTGAAGTAGTGTAGCATATTTGAAATTGAACACAGCCTTTTTCAAGAATTATTTCGACTTAGTAAGTAACTTTGTGTTCTCCTAGAAATACGGGTATAAGTAAGACAAAATTCAAAGTAAGCAACCTAATTTACATGTTATCGAATTTCTCAAGTAATAAGATTCAAATGTAATTAAAGAATTAATTGATGTTTCTAATCATAATTATGACGAAACCCTCAAGCCCGTATTATCTTTCACGCGTGGATAAGTCAAAATTATAGGGGTCAAATGGCAAGTGCGTGGTATTCCACCATCTTGGCAAATTCATCATCATCATCATCATCATTTATCAATTGAAAGACGATCACTGCTGGAAATAGCCCCCCCCCCCCCAAACAGTGCCAAAGTGACCGGTCCTGCGCCACTCCCATCACGCGGCCTCCCGCGACCTTTATCAGGTCATCAGTCCACCTTGTCGCCTACCCACGCTGCGCCAAACCGGTACGTGGTCGCAGCTCGAGAACCTTTCCACCCCAACGGCCATCGGTTCTACTTGCTATATGTGTCCTGGCAAATTATCAGTAGTTGATAATGGCAATTCGTTGTACATTTCTGGGGCGTTAAGCCCACCACCACCATACACCATCTTAGACCTTATACATACATAAATCCGTAAATCCATACTAAGATTATAAATGCAAAAGTGTGTCGGTCCGTCTGTCTGTCTGTTACCTCTTCACGCTTAAATCGCTAAACCGATTTAAATAAAATTTAGTATAGAGATAGTTTGAGTCCCGGGAAAGGACAAAGGATAGAGTTTTTATTCCAGAAATCATCCATAAGTGTGTGAAAAGGGGGGGTGAAAGTTTGTATAGAGCTACGATATAAACAAGTTTCACGCGAACGAAGTCGCGGGCAAAAGCTAGTATTAAATGAATCAAAAAATTTAGGGAAGCGAAGAATTTAATGCATCGTATGTCTGAATGTCGCGATGTGGAATCCTGCTCAGAGCATTTTAGTTTTATATATATATATATATATATATATAGGCCAAAAGGAGTGTTTACATGCCTGAGCGTTTTTATACTTACCTAACATCACGCGTTGTCTATCCATAAACAAGAGCAAAGTGACTCTTTAACGTCCAAAATTATTAGACCAAAAAGCAGAATTACAGCAAAATTTATTTAGCCGTTACAAGCAAAATAACTCATAAAACGTCAAAAAAGAAAATCATTCGTTAACTGAGCAAAAACATGGGGGCATTAAACTCATAACCACATATGCCAAAAAAATAACTGAAATTCTCGTTGGTAAACTGGGTGTCTAGACGAGGCAGGTTAAATCAGACCAGTTAAGTTAATTCTTGCATCCTAAACGTCTCGTGGGAGGTGACAACCCTGCGTTGGTTGGTGGAATGTGTAGGTAGTTAAGCGAATTGTATTAAAATTTCATTAGGGTTGTCAAAAGTTTATTCGAGGGGGATTTGAAATCAAAAAGGTATTACTCTAGCGCGATTGGAATTTTAGTTTCACATATTGCTTTCAGATTGGAACTGTTTTGATATGAAGCATTATAAGGTAACATGACAAATTATGCGGATTTTATTTGAAAGCTATATGCAATTTGTAAACAAAAAAAAACAGCGGTGTAATGTACCTACTTTTTACTTTGCGTGGATATCTGGATTTTGTGGTAACCAGTTAACAAATACAAAAGGCGAACTTAATGCAATAATTCCAATTAATATAAATATCATATAAAACATATATTTATATTTTATATACAATTTAAAGACAAAACTCCCCGATATGTATCAGATATATTTGAATATAAAATAAATAAACATTCGCATTTATTATATTATTAAGGTGCGATTTCACCGCTCCCCTCACATTGAAACGTATTTTAAAATACGAGCAGATTGCCGCCCAAAGCCAACTTTCATTTCATTAACCTCAGTAGAAAGTTTATTGCATTATATTGGGGAGCCAAGTGTGATGAAACTACGGATATGAGATTAAATAAATGAAAATTGGGGACAGTAATCGAATTTACTGTGAGATGGAATGTAGGATTAATCTTTAATGTTAAACGTACACAAGTGGAGCGTACAGTGACGCGGTGTACGCGTCGAAGCACGTTTAAGTTCTGTTATGGCGTTTCTTAAGAGTGTAAGTATATGTACAGGTGAGAGCCTGATACGACATGCGGACTATCGTGCCGTTTAACTCTCCATCTGTCCATCAGGAATTAATGTAAACCTGCCCTTAAAACGTCAATACGAGAGGCCATGACACCCTATTTGAAATGACTGACATGAAAATTATTCATCCACAAAATCCTGGTTTTGTCGTGACCTGAATTTCCAAGAAGGACTAAACTAGGCTAAGTAAAATTTTATGTCACGTTTTCCCAACAGCAGCCGTGAAAAAATAATAAGCTAATCACAATAAAACTGCCTACGCAATCAAAACTATTATTTGAATGAAACTCATTTTACTATGAAAACAACAACATTTTTATGTCTCCATCTAGCCCTGGTACCTACAGCTCTCGTAATCATCAGAGCACAGTGGCATTGCAGTGCATCTTGTACATTGCTGAGTCGCTTAGAGTTCCTGTTGAAAGTCATGGTGGAGAGAGCGCAATGGATGTCTTCTTTTTTAATGTGATAAAAGGTTGGGTAGCAGGGTTATTATTGTAGGTGAGCCAAGTTGGGAGCACGTCGCGGCCCTTAATAGTAGTTTAATACTAGTTGGCGCAGGTGCCTCCTGCTGTGCTTATTCATTTAAAATGTCTTATGTGTGTCATGTTTTAGAACACATAAGTCTTTATAGAGAAACGGGAGACATGGCTCTAGGCAGTTCCAGAATTGATATCGGAAGTTAGTGCAAATCATGTCTATTTTGTAGGCCTAATGTTACAAAGGAAGTCCCAAGAAATCGCATTTGTGGGCGCCTTTTTAATGCTTTATATCTTTTAAAAGACATCGGTAAAATAAGAAGGTATGTTTGCATCGACATAATGTTTTGATATCAAATTTTGATGTGTAGTTGATAGCAATTTTGGGTGAACGCAATCATGGGAATGATTGCGTTTACCCAAAATTGCTATATTTGTGTTGGAATATCTTACGGACTTTATTAGTACTCTTAGAGCTCGTCGACGGTGGCTGTGCGGCATACGTGGCCAAGCCGTTAAGCTGTTTTACCATATTTATATTACTAATGCAAAATGTGATCCCGTCCGTATGTCAGTCTGTTACTTTTTCACGTCTTTCACCGAAGAACCAATTTATATGCTACCTTGTAATTAGATAGTTTGAGACACTGAGACGGGGATAGAATAGTTTTTTGGGCCGAAAAGATGTGTGGAAGTTTCTCTGAGAGTATGATATATGCCCGTGGGAAGTCTAATAGCATTTAAAGTGCAAATTATAAGTTACCAATATACCCGCCACTCCTACTACACTATTTCTACGACCAAAACAGCAATTGTAGCAGCGAGGGTGCGTGCGGGGTGGAGGGGAAGGCGTGACGTACAGCGCAAGGCGTGTATTAAATTGTACGAGAAATACAGCGTAGAAGATATAAGAGAGATGAAGCGTCGTGTTCCACAGCTAGTAAGGAGTAGAGGTACTGGCGCGGATGCACGATAGGTATGAGCACGTAGTTTCAGTAAGGGGCTATACCTAAAAATATTCGGTTTCCTAAGATTCGATACATATGAAATTTCTGGCGGATTCGGTACTATTTTAGTACAGGCGCTCGTCGAGGGAGGTCGCTAGTTGTATCGATTTCCCATGTGTTTAGTGGATCTATTCACTACTGGATGGTGGCAGCAGTACTGTTATTCGCATTGGTTTAGTTCATCTATTTGTCACTGGATGGCGTTAGCAGTACTGTATTTCCAGGTCTTGGAAGGTGGGATTGCTGACATATTGTTACACAATTTATTAGTTTCCCCATAATTATTAAATCGTATGGCATTCACTTATTTACAACGGTTTATTCGGATACACAATTCGCTGTTATTTGGTATGGACTGTTTTTGCGGTGGCTAGCCAACGTCTGATTTCAACTCTTATTTTTGCTTTTTAGGGTTCCGTACCCAACGGGTAATAACGGGACCCTATTACTAAGACTTCGCTGTCCGTCCGTCCGTCCGTCCGTCTGTTTGTCACCAGGCTGTATCTCAAGAACCGTGATAGCTAGAGAGTTGAAATTTTCACAGATTATGTATATCTGTTGCCGCTATAACAACAAATACTAAAAAACCGGCCAAGTGCGAGTCGGACTGGGGCTCCCATACAACAGACATGATTTTTTTGCCGTTTATATAGATAATGGTACGGAACCCGTCGTGCGCGAGTCCGACTCGCACTTGGTCGGTTTTTTGTGCTCTAATTGTACTTGGTCCCACTTTATTTCTACAAACTGATTTCAAATCATGATACAAATAGATATACTATCACTTCTTAGTTTTGAGTCCGTTTACAAAATTCCTTGTGTATTTATTTGCTTTAAGAAATATGATTGTGTCTTGTTTTTGTTGTGTTGTCATTTTATATAAATACATGCTCTATTTTTATGCGCTCAGTCCACCGAGACGTGGTCAGGTGTAGTTGTAATAATAAGTTCGTTTGTGGGACAAGTTACGAGTACAGGCGTAAATCAGTTTTTATTGTTTATTGTTTCATTTAAATATGAGTAGGGTGGGTAAGATACATGAACTTTCTTCAGATACAAGCGATGTGTTGTAATTGGATGGCTGTTTCTCCAATTTTTATTGATTCAAGATAGACGGTTTACCCCGGTATTGTTTTATGTCCCTGTGAATAAATTACCATTTTTTTTACATATTTGAGTGAATGCTGATTCATTTATTCATACTGTGTTTTTTTATTTATTTAAACTAGTTACACAGCATAACAGTTGCAACAACTGTGAACCTATAGAACAATGTTTACAATATAATTTAATTTTGCAGTATTACAATAACAACAATATTAACAGCAACAACTCTAATAATTAACAGTGGAGCGATACAAAAATAAATAAATCGCAATTATGCTTGCCTTGTTATGCTTAATAGTCTACGCATCGGTTGTGGCACCTCTTGACATGTCAGAGGCTGGGGACCAATTCGAAGTAAAAAATGCTTATGACAGGGTTTTCCCCATTTTCAAGTCTCTGTCATTCTTGATTAGAATGAGAGTCTCGAAACAAAAGCGTTATCCCAGGGACGCCCGCTTTAGACAATGAAGATCCTGAAGAAGAGTCCGAATTAATAGTGACAATGTCAAGTCTAATATTACTCTCAATAGACCTTCGATCGTGATCATTATTAACGACTGGCTTAATTGAGTTCAGTCTGACGGAGACTCTTATACAGGGTGATTTGGGGGTCGTGGAGCAAGAATAACCAAAATCGAATAAGATGGTCATACTCAACAACAACCACGAAATCGCAAGAAAATAAGAGCCTATTAAGAGTTAACTGTGAGTTAACTATGAGTTAATTATGAACTGAGATTTAATGTATGGAACAGCTGGTTTTTTTTTTGCGATTTCATGGTCGGTTGGGAACAGTTGTTCAGTGTGACCATCTTATTCGCTTTTGGTCATTCTTGCTCCACGACCCCTAAATCACAATGTACCTACATCTCTCGTCAAATGTGTGTCCAGGTATTTTTGTCAATGTATTTTAATGTCGCTTCATGACTTATGTAAGATTAATTAAAATCACAGTGCCTCTAGCTAGCCACATATATATTGTATTGTAACGAGTTCTTAGTTAAATTAGTTTAATTATATAAAACAAAAAAAAACAAGATAGTTTATAAGCACCGTTGTACTCCTGTCCCGCCAGTAGATCAGAAATCTTATCTGCCCTTGTATGGAAGATATGGTATGGTATACGTCGGGCTGGTAGTACGGTGCAATTTCTGTAGCGTAAACCGGGGTTACTTTAGAAAAAATTGGGCCAGTTTGATAATTTAGAATGTAGTACAAAAGCAAAACGATGACCGCAAAGCCTAGTGGTTAGAGAACCTGACTATGAAGCTTGAGGTCCCGGGTTCGATCCCCGGTCGGGGCAGATATTTTTATGATGAATACGAATGTCTTGGATGTTTAATATCTATTTAAGTATATATTTATCTATGTAAGTATGTTTATCCGTTGTCTAGCACCCATAGTACAGGCTTTGCCTAGTTTGAGACTAGATCAGTTGGTGTGAATTGTCCCACTATATTTAAATTTATTTATTTGAAATTAAGAAGATTTAATCGAGTATACAGCAAGATAGAATACTAATATATTCACTGCCATAATTCAGCCACCAGTAAAAACAATATTTTCGAAGAAAAACCTATTTGATCAAAGTCACCCACCGAATCAAAGTAACCCCCCCATTCCACCACCGTACCTACTTTTGTTATAAAGCGAGCGAGCTCATCGACAACAAACTGCACCGCAGTTTTACTCCAGGCAAAATACGGTTTCGAAAAACATTATTTTATAATAGCGTTTTTTTTGTTTATTTCATTCTAAAACGTTATACTAAGATGCTTTATTCGAGAATCCAACAAACTTTCCATCTTTTATTTATTTTTTTAGGAGAGGAAAAATGCTTTACGCATTCCACCCGGGTGTGGGGACGAACCCGGGTGGATATGTGGGACTTCTCGTAGTGGGCTAATGAGGCCCCGAGTCTACCCACTAAAAAAACCCTCTCCGTCTGCCGTCTTTGTGCTTTAGTTTTTGATGTCTGATTTTTTGTTGGATTTTGCCTCTAGGTAACTATTTAATTGATAATTTATCCGTTACATAAAAAAAATAGCTACTATAAATTATTTCCAAATTTGACATTTTTTTCCATATAAGTTGTCCGTTCATTGTCTGGACTATTTGGCGAAAGTATGTATCTTACGGTACACATATTTTATATTTTCATGTTAATTAATAATAAAAAAAAAACTTCTCTGTAAAATCGTGACCGTATAAAAAATCTTTACATTTTCTAAATTCGGATCTCATGGATCGCGCGCCGCTCATGATTTACGCGACTCGCAACCCCTGGGGTACACGACATAACTAATATTGCCTGGATTAGTTGCGTCGTCCAGGACAGCCTTATTACTCCTTTACAGCACTGGATTTTGAACTAGACTTTGTTGTAGCACGATTATGACAATTTGTGGTGCTATTTGTAACTGCTATTCATCTTTACTATTGCTATTTATTTTTAATAGCTCGTGCATCGCTATCCGTCCGTCTGTCTGTCTGCCCGTCTGTCACCTGGCTGTATCTCATGCACCGTGATAGTTAGACAGTTGAATTTTCACAGATGATGTATTTATGTTGCCGCTATAACGACAAATACTAAAAAACAAAACAAAATAAATATTTAAGGGGGCTCCAACAACAAACGTGATTGTTTTGCTTGATTTTATAGATAGGTAATGGCGGAACCCTTCGTGCGCGAGTCCGTCTCGCACTTGACTGATTTTTTAATACGTTTTGGTGCTGACCAAGGCATAAAACGGGCACGGGAAAGTGTATTAAAATTAATTACTCGATTAAAAAAGCTAACTTAATGAATGCAACGTAGTATTTGTATTTTTGTTTGGTTCTTGCCAGCAGCCCTAGCTTTTGCTGGGACCTGGCTGTCTGTGGGTGGACGCCACTTTGGGACCACCCGGCAGAACGATGATGGCTTTCAATTCTGAAGTTTCCATCAAATATATCGTAACATTTTTAGAAAAGTTTCCATTCGTCTCCGTCGAATTGGAATCTGTTAGTTATTTATTACTTCCGTTTGTTCTGACACGTAGTTCCGCATTTGGAGGCGGAATCTATACCTATATGTGGTATTTTGTACGTTACCGAGAGCTAACTAATGTTCCTAAGATTTACTTACTTATCGGTAACTACTCTGTCAGTATTATATTAGTATAGTAGTAGTTTATAAATATTCCGCAGAAGCAAGGTCGTTAGCATGCACTATTTACTTACTGCATTGGTATCGCCCCGTTTCTGTGCATAGCGCGCCAATCATGAAGAATTCATTTAAATGCTCTCAAGCACAGTAAAAAAAATGTAAGTACTTGATACTGGCAGCTGACACTGCTATTTGATATTAATGCTGATATATATAATTATGTAGTGTGACACGTAAAATACTTCCAAACAGCAAAAATCCGCAACATGCTTCGTCAATCATTTACAAATCATAAATCCACCACAGGTTTCGTCAACTATTTTTAACACTACAGTTCACAGCCCACTCCGATACCCACCCGGACCAAACGTGCCCAAAACACCGGCAGCATTACCACGTTGAATGGCCAGTTAAATTCGTTGGACCAGGTAAGTACCAGAACGAGGGTATAATTATGTTCACTGATATATTGTACCGACTCCACACTGCCTTATGCGCAAGCAGATTTAGGCCGCGTTTACTCACATGCCTAATTTTGCTCATTTATCTTGGAGCATGTGGCAGCGACCATCGAAAAACAACAAATTATGAAATATGTCCAGTTGAACAGTCGCAGAAAATAAACTCAGTGTTTTGGAAATCAATCTGACTCAACATGTTTCTTTGGTTACACTTGTGTATAAACAAGCTCACGCAACCCATAGCTAACATATTTAGATAAGAAATGTCCAGTCAGATTGACCGGATAAGTTAGTCCAAGTCGGGGAACCGCATCATTACTCGAATCTACTAAACATGGTCCGAACGGCTAGAGAACTCGTGTGACGTCACTGCGGTCCAACTTGTTCTAAATCGTGTTTATCTGCCTTCACACAGTGCGAATAGCGTATGAGTATTTGCCTTGATTACACGCGACAATACAGTGGCAAGTGAGTGCTCAACCTGGGGATTCATCTGTGAAATACATTTCACACACAAAGCCCGTTCCCTCCTAAGAACAAGGACTTTGTTCAGCAGTATAATGCATAGATAATTGATGGTAATATTGATAACGTATGCGACTCTCAAGTCACCTCATAAACCTTCCTGCGGAAAAAGGTAATTAACTGTACAATAATCTGGAAAAGTTAGTTCCATCTATCTCACCGCCGTATGTTTCACAGGAACAGAAACAATAGTTTGCGTAATTTCTGCATTGTAAAGTGTACTAAAATGTGCATTATGCCAAATGTGCCAGGATCAAGGTTTGGTTGCCCCCTTTCAGGACTCAAAAGCAGATTTATTCCGACTGTTCTTTGACATGCCATAATTTAATTCTAATTGTTTATTAAGGGCTCACTCGTAAGTACGAAGTCTCAAAAGTTTGGGACTTTGAAATGTATTACTTCCCTTGTATCCCGGGGATATTATTACAGTCATAAATATTACTAGATCTCTACGTTTTAACACGACTCTGTTACCATTACAACACGACACTAATGTCAAGAGTATAGGGGCTGTCTGGATCACTATGAGCGTGTCATTTTGCGTGCTACTTCTGCTGCTGACTGTATCTAACCTTATTTAATCTATTACAGTGACTCACACAATGTAAATCTAGCCTAACAAGATTCCAAAAAACACTTCACAAAGTTCAATCGCGATTATTTGGGATGGCGACGTGAATAGAGACAAAAACCGGGAATCACATTAACCTGACAATTTCTGAAAAACTGCCAACCACAAATGTTCTTAGGTGATTAAAAATAATAGTAAATAAATATAGTTTCTTTGGTAATGGCAACACTGGACGAGCATGAATTTAGTGCTAGATTGTCAATTTAACAGTTTGAATTTTGACCTCTGATATCGGTTTTTATGCCTTCCAAAAATTAACCAAGAAGTTAAATTAGCACTTTCAATATTGAAAAAGTTTATCGTTATTTCAATGAGAACCTGTTGTTTATACGATAAGTCAAAATTGTCTTAGTTTTGTTAGAATTTATGGAGAGAAGTTAGAATGCATGGAGATTTCAAAAAAAAGCCGGAGACTATTGGGGACGACATGAAGGTTCAAAAAGCACGCATTTGGTAGTTATTAGGGACGTGAATCGCAATTGAATATAACATTTTTCTCCAGTTAATCGTAACAATTGGACATATTTCCTTGGAATCACGCTTTACCACGAAAACTTTGAGCCGCGAAGCAACGCAAGTTTCTAACGTACTTTCAGTGTGGATAACTAGAAGGGCTTATAGCGTATGCTGTTCTAATACGTAAACGGCTTTAAGGATGAGAACGGGTTCGGTGTTGCATGGAATGCAGCAACTGTGACAGCTGGTAATCATCTTAGACTGTTATAAACTCTTGGTAGGTATACTGATTTATATCATACATCTAGTCTTGTGAGTTGCATGTGATGAAATTATAAATAAATAGACAGACGCAGGTTATTTTCGCATTTAATATATTATAGGTAATGTTATCTTCGCTGGATGCGGGTGGCGCAGGACCGGTCACTTTGGCACTCTTTGGGGAAGGCCTATGTCCAGCAGTGGACGACTTTCGGCTGATATGATAATGATGATGATGAAGGATTATGTTCTACAGCGAGTTGTATGTGCTGAAATAAAAATAAACATATATTTCCTTCAAATAAATTATGTTTTTGTTAACTTTAAATTTATAGTTTCTCGTAATTTATGTTACTTGATATACTGCTATTTGTAAAGAATATAAAAACAGCAAGAGTTAACTTCATTGGTAGAAGTTATTTAGTTACAATATGCTTTTCGTATTATCAGTTATTTCGTCAACATTAGTAATCACAAAATTAAATTTAATAATTTTAAATAGGTATACTTAAAAAACATTATATTTTGCTGACGACAATCAGTCATTTAAAATATCATTACAGATGCTCCGTATTAGTACATGTCATGTTTAGACATGACATGTACTAATACGGAGCTTGGCTGTTTTTTTTAAAGCTGTATAATTATTGAAATTGCTTACAAAATTTCACGAGAATCGGTTGAGAAATGCGACCTGTAGGAGAACAGCCGGACAGCTGGAAACCCGGCCATCCGGACATATAGAATTTTGGCCCAACCTGAAGCGTTGGTAAAACTTCTTATACTTCGCTCGTTCGTTAAAAAAAAAAAGGATACATTTAAAATGTCTATTAGCGTTCTCGTGTTGAATATGTTGACCGTTTTCCTGGAAACCAGAGATCAGATTTGAATCCCGCTTTGTTTCGTGTTTCTTCTGTGCTTCGATCTTTGTTTTTATAACTTACACTAAGCATTATACATAAAGTTCTTTGAATACAGCAATTCATATGTTTATTTTGTCAGCCGTCTCCTTCTTTCTCCCCAGTTGCGAGGGAGTTGGGAAGTTTCCGAAAGACGTCCAACTTAGTCTGGCAAGCAACTCGGGAACTTTCCCGTTCTCACCTGCGTACGCACTGCGATAGTAATCCAGCGTTTTTGTACGATACATATTAATACCTTTATTTCTTTAAAATTTTACTGTAGTGTTAGGCTTTTTACAATATTGTTATAAAAGTAAAATATACAAACGAATTATAAAAACAAAAAAAAAATTAACCCAGGGTGCCACCGGCAGCGGGGTGGGGCCTAAGCTAATGTAAAATGACGGATTATATCATTATACTATAAGTCTGTGACATATATACAATCCCAAACATTCTTAAACTGGTGATAATCAAGTTAAGAGAGAGAGAGAGAGAGAGAGAGAGAAGATATTTATTCACTACACAAAAGACACACAGAGATAAAGGGAGTAGACATACAATACAATTGACACATATTGTGTGTCTTCGCGGCAGTGAAACGGTCGTTGTCTCAGCAATTGTGCCGAGGTGTCAGACAGACACCTACAGCGCTGGTTTTCAGACAGCACCGCAAGTGGCCCACGGAACGCAACACAGCATACTATTAGATAAAAAAATAAGTAGACACATAATAAATAAATAATTAATGTTAAAGTTGTTTTAATTGCATTCGGCCTGATACGAAAATATTGTGAACATTGAAATTTAAAAAAATAACTTATTAATTACTTATCACTTCAATTTTAACCAAGAGGTGACATCATCGAGCTATCTCGATATTACTTTTACTGTAAGATCTTATGAACCCTAAACACAAAACGGGACCAGTATCTGCAGTATTTAACCAATTATTTGACAGGTAACATGTCCTTACTTTCGTGTCAGCGTCTTTCCAAATCGGAATAAAAGAGACACCAATGTGTCCCTTTCTCGCAAATATTGGGAATATTGGTGGACTGATGACCTGGTACAGGTCGCGGGAGTCCGCTGGATGCGATTGGTGCAGGACCAATCACTTTGGCACTCTTTGGGGAAGGCTTATGTCAAATAATGGACGTCTTTCGGCTGATATTATGATGATGATCGGGATTACTGTAGACGTAAAATTAAAAATTGTCCATTGCCTGCACGACGATTAAAACGCTTCTCTAAAAACGCTGCGTTTTTTGTGCACGTAGAAGAAGCTAAACATGCAGATTTGTCTTTATTTATAATTCGTTACCTCTATTTTCGCATTTTACCCTCCTGGAATTCCTACTCCCGTTTTTCATGATGTAAAAATATCATATTATTTTAAATCTTAGATTAACCAGACTCACAGTAGGAGGTATCACTACCGAGCCACAAACTATTTGATATGAATTAGCGGCAAACAAACGATTGTCCTCCCAAATTAAGTAAGTTGTTTATGGTAAGCTGTCTGCCATTTTAAAACAAGTTCTTAATTTAGCTGCATAGGCGTCTTTTCGTTCTTTACAGACACGTATAACTTGTCTATGGCATTTTTCCTCTAAGTTGTAAACAAATATTAAATGTTAACTAAGCAGAAACGTCTGCTAACAAAAATTCTAAATTTCGATCAAAGCTTAAAAAAAAATCCAGGAGCCGGATTTGAACCCGAGTCCTCTGGGATCGATCCATGGTTCTTAATCGGACAATGGGCCGCCTTTCACGAGTAAGGAGTTTGCCGAGTTCACTTCTGGCAATCATACATGGCATTCAATGGCGTGTTTTCTGCGCCATACCACCCATCTTCGAATGGGGCAGCTGAGAATACAGTGAAAATTGTCAAGAGAGTGATTAAGAAGGCTGCCAGACATGGTACCGGGGTCATGGCCACCTTAAAAACCTCTCTGTTACACTACTTAATGTTTAATTACTTTTACGTTATTAAATGCTGCAAGGTGGACTGAAAATTTGTCTGCTAGTGACAGCAATACGTCGATACCAAAATATACCGACTAAGCTTATCATCCATAACAAACTCCGTCAACTTTCGCATCAGAAAAAGGCGAACGTCAAGTTGAGTGAAGGCAGTAGTTGGGGCAAAGTTGGCGGAGTTGGCAACTTTGCCGAGTTGGCAGGTGAGGCTTAGCGTCACGTGGTGTGCGGAATCGCAAGTGTCCCCCGGCGCTTGGATTTGACTTAATGTTCCACTTTGTTTGGACATGTTGATGTGAACGCGGGTGACACTACTGGGATCAAATGACTGGCTAGTTCATTATTTAACAATGTACAAACTTACTATATTTTTGATTATAGATTTATTTGTGGATGAGATTTTGCTACGGTCCTGACACACTTTTATAGTATTAGTTCACCAACCAATATTTTTTTCCGTACTGCATATTAAAACAGACTTTTTTCAGTTTCATAACACACGTATGGATTAAACCAAAAGTAAATATAAAATGGTGTTCTAAGTTCTTAAACTATAGTGTCAAATGTCTATAGGTCGAGGTAGCGAAGCAGTGTCCAGTACGAAAAAGAAAATTCTTTGTTGGCAACTATCTGAAATAGTTTCCAGCGCAAGTACAATCAGTGTTTCAGCATAAAAAATTGCCTGTATTATTTCAAGTTTCAGACATGAATTTTCATTTAGTCTCGAACGACCAACTTTTCGTGAAAAAAACTATTCATGCCAAAACAGCTTCGGCCGTGGAAAAGGGATTTTAGTATTTTCAGTTTTTGAGGCTTATTTTGTAGCTCAGCAATTAAATGGTAGGGATTATTTTTAAGAGAAGCTGTTATTAAGACTTGGGCAAGTTTAAATGTTATCTGGAGGCAGTTGGCGGATTGTTTAGCGAATCATGATCAAAGATGAGAGAACTAAAATATGAAGGTTGTATGATTCAGATTATCTGGAAGTTGTGGAAAATTTCTATTACCTCGGTTCTAACTTGTCGAATAATCTTTCACTAGATTTATAGATTAACATTTGCATTGGCAAGGCATCCACGATGTTTGGGAAGCTCAGTATAAGAGTTTTGGATAATAGACACCTTACTGTTAATACGAAGATGATAGTACACTCAAGAGTAAAAGTTTTGGGTACAGTTTGTACTGAAATTCTATACAAAGTGTACCCGAAACTTTTGCTCTTGAGTGTATATCAGACATGCATCTTGTCCATACTCTTGTACGGAGTTGAAACTTGGACATAGTATGCCAAACAAGAACGGAAATTAAACAACTTTCACATGCGCTATCTTCGGCGTATTTTGAACATCTCATGGAAGGATCGAGTTACAAACGAGAGGGTGCTCAGTATCGCGCGTTTCCCCAGTATTGCAGCAATTTTAAAACAGAGACATGTACGCTGGGTCAGGCAAGTGCAAAGGATTGAGCCCTCTTGTTTGCCTCTTGTAAGCGACCGGTGGGCGTTACGTTTTAAGTACACTGCAAAATGTGACATGCTGTCATTCAAGATTTACCCCATTTAAATATTTAAAACTAGTTTTGTTTACATTCTTTATAATACCATTCTTTATAATACCCAACTTTATTAACAATTTCCGGAATCCTAACATAAAAATATCAATATCCAAAAATGACGATTTTTGCGATATATCGTATATATTTTTGTGAAACCTGGTAACGTAATTTTTTTACTGTTATTTTTGCACTTTAATGTATAAAGATCATGTAAGGATTAAAAAAACTGTTCAACCTTTCACTACTTTAGGAAATATGACGGTATTTTACCGACCCGTATTCTTTCTCCAGGAGTGTAGAAAACAGTTATTGAGGGAACTACGGAATTGAAAAGTGACGCAACGGAAAAACAAACCTGTCGAAATTTCACTACATTAATTTGTCCTGGGAGCAATTATTTAACTACGGCCAAAGCTGTGGAACTTTGATCGAGGATATTATTTAAAATGGTTTAAAAGATAATTAAAACATCGCAGAGTTGGTGTTTGGCTTCGTAATGAGGATGGCTGCCGGGGGCGATAAAGCCTGAATTAATAGTGTTTATTGTTGTACTTGTAATTACTTAGCCGTCCGTTATTGGAAATATCGAGACTTTTATATTACAAATGCGAAAATAACTCTGTCCGTCTGTCTGTTACACTTTTACGCTTACCCATGGTTTTTGTTCCGTAAAATGTTATGTCAGTCAGTACCTAATGTCAAGAAATGTCAAAAAATGTACTGAGTTATTTATATTTGATCAGACATTCGATCTAACGCGTCTTTATAACACCGGGCCTAAAACTACTAAATATTATCACAGGGAGAACTAGAGGACGAACTTTTGTACTGACCTAGTCTTCTGTAAAAATAATGAGCATAGATATTCATTTATACGGAGTTTTAAATATCTCTCAAGAGGAAAAGGGATTCAATAATCCCTTGTAAAGAGTCCATCAATAATATATGAAGACTGTGTATTTTCAACCTTATATAAAAATAGCTTCTGGCCGCTACTTCGTCCTCGTGGAACTCGTTTATATCGTAGCTCCATACAAACTTTCGCCCCCCATTTCGCCCCCTTAGGGGATGATTCCGGGGATAAAAAGTATTTTATATGTTAATCCAGGCTATACACTATATGTATACCAAAATTCATCTTAATCCGTTCAGCTGTTTTTGCGTGATTGAGTAACAAATATCCAAACATCCAAACTTTCGCATTTATAATATTAGTAGGAAGTAGGATTATAAAATGATATGAATGTATCAAAATAAAATATTCTTACCTAACATCCTTGCTGTCATCCCGTCAAAAACTGTCAAAACATTCCCTACATTCAGACTAACGGATACTTAAGATTACTGACGGTTTGAAACAAGCAGCTTAAGTGTGTAAATACATCATTACACGGAGAGCAGTCAGTCACCATAATATTGTAATACCAAGTTAATCTAATTCATCGACACTTGACGTATGAATATTGTCGGATTACCAGGGGAGCATATCGCCCTAGGGCTTGCACCAATCACATTACTGCTTCATTTGTCGGCATTTCGGAATCTTAACGAATCGCCGCGGGTTATTTATTATATGCTTTGACACGTGGGTAACGGGAAAATATTCATTGTTATTGGTTTTCAGATTTTTCCCAGTAGGTACTTGCAGTTTAAGACATTTACTTGCCAAATTTCATAGTAAGTTAAGTTCTAGGTCAACGGAAAGTACCCTTTAATTTTTTATTCCCCTGAGAGTGTCGAAATATATGTTTTTTGCGGCATAAACGTTAAATAAAGACTATATTTTTGTATGATTTCATTACAAATATATAGTTTTCAGATTTTCCCTTGTATTTGTAGTATAAGACAATATTACTTGCCAAATTTCATAGTTATAGGTCAACGGAAAGTACCCTATAAATATTGATTCCCTTGAGAGTGAAATTTTGATCCACTTAAGAATGTATACTTTTTTTTTAAACTTTGAAGTGTGGGTGGTTATGCTTTCATTTCAACTCAATAATAGCTCTACGCGTTTATGACATAAACGGTCTTGACAGACAGGCAGACGTACACCAAAGTGATCCAATAAGGTTTCCGTTATTTTTCCTTTTGAGGTATGGAACCCTAAAAACATGATACCTATTAACGAATCACGACAACACTGGCTTCCAATTGCGCACCAATCTGCACTGCGCTGCAATAAATGGAAAATATATTTTCTCAAACATGCTCAAAAAGCGTTGCATTTTGTTTGAAAAAGGAACACGCGAAGTAGGTACTTAATTTTCATCCGCCAAAATATAAAAGAGTAAAAACACAATCCATACAAAACCCATTATTTCCCGCTGCGTTAAACTTTTTAAAATCCTGATAGCGCCATAGTAAACCGACATTCAGCCAATTCAGCCAAAGAAATCCACCTCTGAACCGCAAGGGTTTTAATGGTGATATTTTTTAAGGTCTCTTTATTGTTCATGATCAGAAGAAACATTCATTAAAAGGTTCGAAAACCATCTATTTGAGAAAGTTTAAATATTAAAATTAACTGTGTTAAAATGACTTTGACAACCGTGTTTAGTGTAAAAGATAGTATGGAAGTGACTACCGCCTTTGAAAGCAGTCGTAGAAAAGAATGCTTTCAGCTAAATCAAAGGACAATGTATCACCGCGATATTAGGTATGTCACGAAATGTTTTTTTGTAATGTCTTTGTATTATTTACTTATATGTTTGAGAAAAGCACTATATTTTCCTTGGCGGAAACCGGGATTGCCTGACTCGTCTCTTGGCAGGCCGAGGCAACCCCTTTCTTTCCGCGCCACGGCAATAATTTACTATTGTTGTGCAACATTGAAAAAAAAAAACAATTAAAATTCCAGTTTAGTTCAGATGGAATGAGAGAGTAATATCAAGCCAGGGCAGGTTATAAAAGAAGAATTGCTCACTAAGTATGATAATTTACACGTCCATCTCATCTTTGCGTGGGGTTATATGCCTGCGTGTTCTTGTACAGTGCAACCCTTCCCCCTCCCCGGCTAGGATGTGGGACATTAACCACGCATTACGAGCGTAATTTGCCACTTTATGGTCAGATATGACGTAAAATATGTTTAACGTACTTGTTCCAACACGTGAGCCCGGGCGCTTTAAAACGACGAAAAATAAAAGACTTCTCAGACTGTACTCTCAACGTCAGAGATATAGAAAGAAAGAAGGATATGCACATGTATTCACAGACACACATTATTAAACAAGAAAAACATATAAAACATGAAACAAGTGTACAGTATGAGATATCTATACATTTTCCGCCATATCACAAAGCAATCGTCATCTTTCTAGCGTTTTTTTCCGGGCTCCCGGGGTCCACTTTAGCGCCTTTTCCCAAGATATACAAATACAGCGTGGAACAGAATGAAGAGTTTTTACAAAAACGGGGAATTCTTCACCCTAAGAGGTTAATTTTTTACCAGTAAACTATGTTAATATTCTTTACTGTTTACGAGATAAAGCTTGTTAAACTTTAGCGCAAAATCCGCCTGTTTCAACCCTAGCAAGTTGATAGTAAATGACGTGTGTCATTTGCAAAATAGTAACTTTATAGCGGCAGGGTTTTCACCTAATAATCAAACGTTTAATTTTTAATGTCTTTTTGTTTTACTTAACGTAGCTTTAAAATGATAATAGATTAATTGAAAATGAATTAGATAACATTATACTTTCAGCAAAGATCATAGTAAAGTGCCACTCATTGCACATACACACACACACATATATATAAACTCCCAAAACGTTGCCACGCGGAGGGAAAGTACCTTATATATGAGCATAGGTTTATTTTATCATGTTTTTTTGCATGCAGTTCCTATTTTTTTTTATCAAAGTGAAGTCTTCTTTCAGTAAAATTTCCTATCTTCAATATTTAGGGTACTTTCCTTCGGTAAGGCAAAGTTTTGGGACACCTGTACATATACCACAAAGCAATATGATGCAAAATATATGATATGTGTATCCTGTGTGTTTGTGAATAAATGTATTTTCTTTCTTTCTTTCTTTCTTTCTTTCTTTCAAAATTCTAAACGCATCTTTGACGTTGACAGTAGATACTTCCGACATTTGTACGGCTACCGACGTTGGCCCGTAAGCCCCGTCGGAGGATTAAAGACTATATTAAATAAGTTGGTCAGGTCACCGGCAGATGGCTTAAACGATTAAGTTTCACTTGTAGGAGCTATTCAGAAGCTTGACCTCCGCATTTTCGGACCAGTATAATTATGGCCCCTGTTTCGAGTTAAAAATAAAATACCTTACAATTATGATTCTCCGTATCTACCTATATTTCTAGGCCGATAAGTAATGGCAGTATCCACTAATTTCCCTACTGCCGAGTTTTTTACGCCGATTCTTCTCGAGGCAGAGGTTTTCTTTCCGAACCGGTGGTTTATTTATTTATCGTATGGCTGTTCAAATACACTGTTTTTATAATCTAAATTTACATTCTGCCAGGTAGTTAGCAGCTGCACTCGTACATTTTTTTTAAATCTTCCGCCGGACCATCGTATTTGGTTTGGTTTCCGAACCGGTGGTAGTTTATCGACATTCATAGGTGCATGTAATATGCCTAAATTGAAGAATAAATCACTTTGACTTTACTAGACTATTATTGACAGCTGTTTTTGTTAGGTGGCAATTGGGAATGGATGAAAATTTTAGAAATGCCTGATTATTTTTTTGGTAATAGGAATAACCTTCCTCAGCACCAGAAAAAAGTTTCAGGTGTTTCAGCTGCGTCAATTATTTTTGAAAAATATAAACAGTTTCCTCATTTACGTTTTGGGTCAGTTACGGTAAATAGACACTTTCTTTGATCTGTCTCATATTACAAAAAACTATCTTAAATATCTGTGGTGAACTGACACTGGTAATGACCAATATAGCTGCTGCAAGTGTCAATATAATTGCCAGTGTTAGTTTACCATACATATTTAGTATATTTTTTTGTAATATGAGACCGATCGAGGAAGTTGCCGTAACTGACCCAAAACGTAAGTGAGGAAACTGTTTATATTTTTCAAAAAAAATTGACGCAGCTGAAAAACGTGAAACTTTTTTCTGGTGCTAAGGAAGGTTATTCCTATCACCAAAAAAATAATCAGGCATTTCTAAAATTTTCATCCATTCCCAATTGTGTGATTGATGAAATAGAGAACAGATGAATGATTTTTATAAACAATCCGACGGTTTCCTTTGTGGAAAGTCGAGACGCTTGCTACTCAAGAGGAATAACAATGCTTAGCCGATCCTTTATTTATTTTAGGATTCGCTTCACAAGAAGAGACAGATAGGTCCTTTAGGGCGCAGCCACGGCTTGAGCGGTGGCGGCAGCGGCAGTGGAACCCCGATCCAAATCGTGGCCGAATCGTCACCCTCAGGAGCCGTAGCATGGTTGGGCCTTATCACGCGACAAGTGACAAGATAAGAGCGTCGTCTCGTTCTATCGAACGGTGTCAGCCAGTGATGCACGCTATATCCCATCACCTATCGCGTGACAAGGCCAACCATGCTACGGCTCCTGCACAGAAGGCATTGGGCGCTCTGGCAGCCTTTTATCACCACCAGAAACACACCACATAGTATCTACAGAAAAAAACAGTAGTTTTATTGTGGCTGAAATCTTTTGTAAGGTGGAAGTACTCCAAGTAGACATTTTTTAAATGCGCATGAGCAAAATGACATTCCGTTGTGCTCTACATAGTATGATTCAATTATTATAACGTAATTGTCGACCGGTTAGCCTAGTGGGTAGTGACGCTGCCTACGAAGCTGAAGGTCCTGTATTCAAATCCCAGTGAGGGAATTTATTTAAGTCATGAGCATTATATCTAAGTATGTAAATATTACGTGATATACCCATATACCTATAGTACAAGCTTTGTTTAGTTTGATCTGTTGAGACTTGGTCGAATTGTGAACGATTGTCCCCTAAATTCCCTCACTGGGATTTGAACCCTGGAGGACCTTCAGCGTCGTAGGCAGCAGGGTACTACCAACTAGGCTGAACAAGATGTCCAACTGTCATAAACCTTTTACGGGTAATTGTCAGATTTAGGTTCGTGTCTGTTCTGTGGACATTGTAAAAGTTTAAAGGCTATAAGCCTAATTTGTGGTTGAACCCTGAATTGGCATAAATGGCTTCGCCTCTTCTATAGTATATGTAGTAGATTAAGAAAATTATCATCCCAAAGTCAATTTTGTCTACCTAAATATAATAACATATATGGTGCTCGAAAACACTCACACTTACTGCCTAAAATATTAAATGAATTACCTGAACATGTACAAAACTTGTAAAATAAGAAAAACTCTAAAGAGGCACTTTTTAAAATGTCAAAATTTAAACTATATTCTGTAAATTGTAAAATAAGTTGTATAACTACCTTTAAATTAGCTAATATTACAGATCAGTAGTCAAGAACTCCCCATCGGCAAACAAACCTACTAAAGGTTTTGCCAAGATGGGCAGTGTAATGAATTGTAATATGTATTTTCTTTTTGTGTTAATCAATAAATTAAAAAAAAAAAATTCTAACCGATAAAAACATATTATATATAAACATAAGCTCTGACCTATTTACCACAGAAAAGACGATTTTTGTTTTTTGGACTGACAATGACCCTTATGGTTCAAGTTATAATAAAAGCTCACAGGTGAGTGCAAAAAGATTTTGTGAATATCCTGGAGTATGGAAGTTTTATCTCCAGGGAAAGTAATAAGGTTAGTTTTTCAGTTATTTCTTACCACAAGATGTCTCAATAAAAGTGCACTATTTAAATTGAGTATTATTAAAAGATGTCACCTATGATTGTTCCGATAAATAAAAACATAAGTACCTAACCATTTCTTCGGGTCTGAAGAATTTTCCCGTTACTTTGAATACTCAAACTTCTTATAGGTTTTCCTGTAATCTTTAGGCAAGGAACTATTTGCCATATTTTTTTCAGAATTTTAAGCGTAGTAGTTTCGGAGATAAGGAGGGGGGGGATGGTAAATTTTCGTCGTTTTTCCTAAATTACTTCAAATCTATTTTTGCTAATATTATAAAAAATAAATATCTGAGATGCTTACAACAACCTCTTTCATATGATATATCACACAGTACAGTTTGCGAAGCTTTTTTTTTAATTTTCCAGTTTACCCCCCAAAAGTGGTTATCTTGTTCAGAATGCATTAATTTACTTTACGCGTCCATCTTTGGGTCACCAATTTACATATGTGTACCAAATTTCAACTTAATCGGTCCAGTAGTTTCGGAGCAAATCGGCTGTGACAGACGGACAGACAGACAACCGAGTGATCCTATAAGGGTTCCGTTTTTTCCTTTTGAGGTATCGGAACCCTAAAAATGGTGAAAGTTACGCTGATACCGTAATTTCATGACAAGAGTAATGGCCTGTCATTATAGCCATTTACGGGGTATTTTATTACATACAAAATTATATTTCATGCAATATAAATATCGCAGCTTACTCAAAAAATATAACGGGAGTAGCAGTAGAAGGTGAAACTATTTTCTGTCAAAATGTCATATTTGGTACAGGGTTTTATTTCCGGCTGTACTTACCCACTGTTTTTTGGACAGTCATCAACTACCTACTACTGGTGACCGAAGAGCTGGCGGCTTTCTCGCGCAACGCATCAGCATTTTAATTCAGCGAGGAAATGCCGCCAGCATCCTCGGTACAATGCCTCGAGGGCCGTTTCTAGATTTAACTTAGTTTTAATTTAATTTAGTTAATCATCATCTTGTATTTACTTTAAAATATAAATGAGGTTTATTTAATTTTAAATGAATACTTTAATAAGATTTTTCTGTATGACTCTCGCAGAATGATCACGTAACGTATTGTATGTACGTTAGGTAGATCTAACTTTCAATTTTTATATGGAAAAATGACAGTTGGATTGTCCTAACGCGCGTTCGTAACATTTCGTGACTACCCCTCTGTGTTATATGAAATAAATGTATTCATTCATAAGGGTCTGTAGTGACCGAAAACATAGACCTCAAGTTATCTGGAATTCCATCTAACACCACCTTATAATGATTTTAAAATATACCAGAAACACCGCCTACCAAATCTAGTGTATAAATCTACGATGATTGTAGGGTGTCCCCAATTTGGAACGATCAAAGGACGGTGCTGAAGGCATTTATCTAATCCCAATACATCAAAGTCTTTAATTAATGAGATGTTTCGTAACATAGCAGCAATTTGCAGCAACGAGAAACAGGGACGCTATTCGACGTTTACAACAACATCAATATTTATCAAATCACGCATGAACAAATGCAAATTAGTATTTTTTGCAGGTTTCAATTCATCATCATCAGTCTTTCCCCGAGGATCATGACATCATGTCCTATTCTTGTAGACTTGACTGGGCTATGGAGGACCATCTCTTCTAACATTCCTAGCAGGATAAATGGGCTTTCTACTGTAGCAAATAATTTTAAAATTTTATAATACTCTGACAATGAAATGATATATTGTATACTGTTTTGAAAAAATGACACCTCGCCGAGTTTTTTATGCCGGTTCTTCTCGAGGCAGAGGTTTTCTTTCTGAACCGATGGAAGTTTATCGACATTCATAGGTGCATATATATGCCTAAATTGAAGAATAAATCACTTTGACTTTTTGAGGACTGTCCTTGGAGGGCTTGATTACACTGGAGGAAAATCATTAATAAAATCTATATAAAAAGTGTATTAGTAACAACACTAACAAAATTCTCACATTCAGTCGTAAGCATGTTTGAAACTGCCAACTGACATATTTGAACGAGGGAGCGAAGCGGACGAAGTTCTCTGGTTCAGCTCTGGTTCTTTCGTACACTCAGCATCATAAACATGTATACACTTTTCCACCTTATGTCTGAACAATAAAGTGCTAGAATGTATACATGTTTATGATGCTGACTGTACCAATGTCCGTTTGTCCAGCTCTTCTCCTCCACAGGTCAAATTTCTCAACCGATTCTCGTGAAATTTTGAAGCAGGTTCAATAATACAAAGCTTAGTAGCGATCATTTTAAATAAATAAAATAAATAAATAAATATCGTGGGACGATTCACACCAATTGATCGATTGGCAAAGCCTGTACTATGGGTACTAGACAACGGATAAACATACTTATATAGATAAATACATACTTAAATAGATATTAAACATCCAAGACTCGAGAACAAACATTCGTATTTTAGCATATTATAATGGTTAGGTATGCATGTAAGTAATTGCTTCTGTAGTTACTTATATGCTAAATATAGATTTTTTGTCGATTCAAATTTGCAAATGTCACAGAGCTTCTAGCTTATATGAAACAGCTTAGCTTTAATAAAGAGCAACCTTTACATCGTCACTGTATAATCCTATGTTTGCTTTAGAAGTCAATTATTTAAGCCGAGAAACAAATACAGTACAAGTGGAATCTTACGGCCTAATGTATAATTAAATTAGTTTTATGTAAATGAAGCCGTGTTCAAAACAAATCTACTTAAAAGCTTACTCGAGTCTGTATGTTCATTCGAAATAAACAAAAGCTCACTAATTAAAGCAAAGATTCAATAAAGTAAAGTTAAAAAATAGTTGTACAATATTATTTTTTGATGAAGAAAGAAATGTCACTAATAAAATTTTCTTATCTCTGCACATATTCATGGATTATATTATTATAAAATTGCACATAAAAGTGACATCAGGTTCTCGAAAAATAAATCATTTTATTCAGAATGATAATTTCGTCTTTACTACGAGTAAAACATGAAAAAAATGCGATGTTCATGAATTTATTTGTGTGCAGTGTCATATTTTAAAACATATATTATTATATCAATATCGTAATGCAATATCCAATTTTTTTATTTAACCCCCATTTTGCCTTTCTTGAACAACTAATTTAAGAGTATTTTTTTTTTATTTGGTCCTAAAATCCTAAGCACACATATATTCTTGAATCAACGTTTGAAAAAAATGCGATGTTCATGAATTTATTTGTGTGCAGTGTCATATTTTAAAACATATATTATTATATCAATATCGTAATGCAATATCCAATTTTTTATTTAACCCCCATTTTGCCTTTCTTGAACAACTTATTTAAGTGTAATTTTTTTTTATTTGGTCCTTAAATCCTAAGCACACATATATTCTCGAATCAACGTTAACTTAACAGGGCTAGCAACAATCTAAAACATTAAAGTAACTCGATTTTCGTGGAGCCAGGTTTATATAAAAAGCTACAAATCCGATGAAGATGAATTTGGCAGCCTTCGGTGGACTTGGACTGCGATGGATTAAAACAGCGAACGTCCGAGACGAACCATGAGGCTTACAAGGAGCGAGGAGATGTCTCCGCTGAAATAATAAAATAAACCCTTCAAAATTTGTACCAATATCCTATGTATATATATATAGGATAGTCCAAATTGCGCTCGTACGTTTGCAACAAAGATAGGGTATGCAAGGTATAGGGTATAGTAAGAGCGCACCAGAGAGTAGAACAACTACACTACAGTCATATTTCAAATCGTTAACACTAAATCCAGAACACACAGTCGCTGTGGCCGAAATCGGTTAGGACAGCATCATCATCATCATCATAATATATATCATCACCATCATCATATCGGCCGAAAGACGTCCACTGCTGGACATAAGCCTCCCCCGAAGAATGCCACAATGACCGGTCCTGGGCCTCCCGCATCCATTGTTACTAATTCACGCAGAAAACGAACATATTTCAAGTTTTCACGCTAACAACGTTATATGAAAATTTATGAATTTTTAGTAATATTAAAAAAAATTGTCCTAAATTAAATCATATTTTAAACATGTCGACTCTTAGTTATTCGCTGGTCCGTGGCCGAGCGAGTTATTAAATAAGTTGTATGAAACTTCCCGTGAGTTTGCCGGGACTTTTCAACTTTTCATTTATTTATAGCTATTTTATACGGCAGCCCCGAGTATTAGTGGCCGCTACCTTATGTTAATTACACTTCATTAATCGTTTTAATAAGTGAGGACCTGATGGCCGCTTTTATGGGTAAGCCTGTTAAATATTAAGAGTAGCACTTAAGTAGCATATCAGTAGCGTATCAGTGTCAAGAAAGAAGCTGGAAATTGCCCCACCGACAAGAGCTTAGCTATTAAATATAAATGATGATGAAATACTTAGGTATTATATTCTAGTAGAAAAGTCTAGTACTAGAAAAGTAGAATATAATATTATACTTAAGCATAGTAGTTATTCTATTCACGCTCTTCACACAAATATTTGCCCTTACTGGGATTTGACACCGGGACCGAGCTTTGTAGGTAATAATAGTTTCAATAGTAAAGAAGGTCTACTCCCGTGTTTCAAGCTGTCAAATTTACGCCTAAGCAATACGAGAATGAAATGACGTAAAAATGGGTTGCTGATAATTCAAATAACCGTCGAGAGAAACTTATAGTTTGTACGCAATATTAAAAATATTCTACTCGAAAAGTGTTATTTAGACTATAAAATTGAATATACTTACTCAATTTTTTAAAATTCTATTGCCATTTTAACAAAACTAAACGCAGACTTACATAGACAGAATACCAAAGACGAGTGTAATTTTTGAACAGAGAACAGAGTTAAGTCTGTAACAATAAAGTCGTGTTTACATCCGTGCACATTTTTTGTAACTCGACTGTACATGCACATGTACTCGTATCTGTGGCACTTTAACCCGGCGCGCATGAGGCAGGGTATCTCATACCCTGGTAGTATTAAAAAGTATTGGTATTTTCTAAATCTTCGACTGACGACACTAGCTCGCTCAGTAGCTGGAGGCAGGGGTGTGCGAAAGGGGATAATGGCGTGATCACAGTGTGGCGTGACACACTGGCCGGAATATTCGTGCACAAACCTGTCTCGGGTATAACATACCCTGCCTCATTTTTGACGTATTTATTTTAAGTATACATTTTTAATAATTTTATTAAGTTTTTTTTATTATTCTTAATTCTTTTTTATGATTTTATTGTATAGGATTGAGACGCGTTTATTTATTTTAGTTAATATTGTTTTATTATTTATGAACACTTAAATTCAAGAAAATCAACAAAAAATTATTCTAAGCTATATCCGCCGGCAAATGGAAAAATAACTGGGTGAGCCTTCACCTAGACATGTAAATGTATCTGGACGGTATGTCGGATACCAGGACTGTCCATACATAAGGATATAAAAACCAAACATTCCTGCAACGCTTGCGGCAAGCCCATAATGTTTGTAGCATGTAAAATTGAAAAATTTCCGGATCTAGGTATGGTAGTAATTAGTCATATTTTTTACTTAAAAATTTAATTACTCTATTTTAAGAAGAAAATAAAAATTGTAATAAATTGTAACTGCTTTGTTTGTGTGAGGTGTGCAATAAAGAGTATTTGTATTGTATTGTATTGAAAATCTCAGTATCTTTCAGTTTAAAGTTGATTTATATTTTAAAGAGTTATTTTTTTGTTTTATTGTTGATTTTTTAAACCCCAAAATTTTTGTTCCTGTAATTACATACAATGATGTAATATAAAAAAGAGGTAGATATGTTGTCTATACGAAATTCCGTGTTTAAAAATGGCCACCAAATGTGACAGCTAACGTTTCCATTGACGTCTCGAAACTGAGGCAAACTGTGCCAATTGACTCAATTTTAGTGTGCCATTTTTCGAGCGCGTATAACCTATCTACCTCTTTTTATATTACATCATTGATTACATAGTATAAGAAAAACATGAATAAATAAAAATAATTTCATAATTTAAACTTTTTTTCGATTTAATTCCATTAAGTAATTAATAATTTAACTATACATTATCAAGAAAATAAAATAACATTAATAACAACTATATTATCGGGCATTAAATTTTGGGTATGTCATACCCTGCCACATGCTTGATGTAACTTTTTTTCACATCATGCTCGCCGGGTTAAGCACCTACTTAGCATATAGAGATGATTAGTATCAGCAGTCCCGCGGAAGTCAAATCAATGCGCTGTAGCGCAATCTATATATAGGTACCCACTAATACTATAAATATGTATAGTTTATTAGTTAATGAGTTTCTATGTTGAGGGTAAATCTCCAAATCTACTCATCACATTTCAGTCCAGTCACAGCCCATTTTATGGTGGTATCACAACATAAGGAAACTCTTTGTTGTTGCCATAGTGAATAAGACCCTCGCTGCACAGGTAGTACATTTTAAAAATACATTTCACATTACATTTAATTAAAATATATTTCCGCGCTCATTCTGGCAAGTGCAAAGGCACTTAGTGCTCGTAGAAGCAAGTGCACGAAATATATTTAAATCAAAATTGAATGCGAAACTTATGTCTCAGATTGACCCCCAAGATGACACATTTTAGAAGCTGTAATCATTAAGACAATGGTTTCAGAACAGCTTCTTAATACCCTTGTGGTAAAACCCCCTTTGATCAATATTAATTAATGTAATAGGATATTGGTGGAAATAATAAACCAAAATTCCGGTAGAAGTGAAATAAATCGATGTGATCATAGCGTTTAAACATCGCCAAAAATTTGGGCAGTTATTTTGGGAAACCTGCAGCGTTTTAACATGCAGATTTGACTGTCAATGCCAAAGCCTTCCGCCGAAAATGTACAATTTCTCCTCTTAATTTATTAAAAGTTGTGTTGTTTTGGAAACCGGAAAGGTTCAGGATGCAACCATTATAACGCGTTTTGATTCCCGTGGAACTCTGTACTGTGATTAGTTGTGTAAAATTCATGAAATTGATAGTAAACGCCCGACATACTTAGTGAAATCCAAACAAATCTAACCCACAATAAAACCTATAAAATTTATACCCACTATAACAGTACAGAGAATACATAATGAACATTAGGAACAAAGGGGCCGATGCTGGGGCTTGGTGCGAATTGAATCCCCATTCCACAAACGATTTCACACCTTATATGAACATACAAAAAGTCTATATTCTTGTATTCTTACCGCCGTTGAAATCTTCCGATTTCATCGACATACAAAAATCAATCTTGGGCAAGGGCTAGTAAAGTCTACACTTGTTTGAGTGAATGGTTAAATCAAGAATCGAAGATAAGTGAGGTGCCGCGGTCTTCGCCTGAAATATTAGTGTACCGACGCTTTTCTTTGAAATAGCTGCTTTTATTTGAATCCTACGGTACGAAGTCGACACGACATCAAAGGGATTACGTAATAAATCTAAGGAGGCTTTATGGGTGTCGATAGAGAACAAAACGGAAATTATTTATATGATTCTGAATTTTATTTCCTTGTGTGCTAATGAATGATTTAACACATTCACTGTTCATAATTTCGTAGCGCTACGCTCGTACATGCAATGTAGAGGAAAGCGCCTACGAGCAAGGCACCCATCTAGCGGGTTCCTGGCACTGAAAATGTTAACCTATTCAAAGCCAAGCAACACTACGAGTATGCGAGTTGCAGCATTTTTCCGCTTTATATCAGAAATCGCTCAGAGGCCTTACGCGTGGGTGCCTAATTAACGCTGAATGCATTAAGACTTCTAGCAAAAAAAAAAAACAATATAACTGCGTGTCAATTTAGACATCAATTTGATTTTCGTATTTCACGCGGCCGTTTTGGCACATTAACTTTACTTCCGTTGAATAGCGCGCGCACAACTCATTAAAATAAAATTGAAGTGCGAAAATTTGCATACCAGATTCATGGCCACAAGCTCTACGAAATGTCTAAGTTATGGGGTGCTACGTACGACACACGTGCTACGCCGTCATTGTTACAACATGATCGCTATGTAATCGACGTTCAATCAGCGTTTTTAATTGTCACACAAACAATTGAGACGTTGAAGTGCTGTTGGCAGCTTCCTCCATATCAAAATTTTATATTCTTTAAGTTGCCTACGTTGGTGGATAGTTAAAGAGTAGTATTGTACTATCGCCAACACAGTTAGCTGACCATCGGTGCACTTTATATGCATTGAAATAAAGTTCAATGTAAATACAGTCCGCTGGATGCGGGTGGCGCAGGACTGGTCAATTTGGAACTCTCTGGGGGAGGCGTATGTCCAGCAGTGGACGTCTTTCGGCTGATATGATGATATGATGAAATACAGGATGGTCAGTTATCCGTGTTGGCGTTTGTACCAGTGCACATTATGGCGTCAGCGTGGCATTGCGCAACGAGATCGCCGCAAGCTCGCAATTGCCGCGGTAGCATCGCGAGTTCGCTGCGGGCACGCTCACTATTGCTTCGCTCAATAATTCATTTCTTTCAATTATTATTTAATCAATATATTACGAGCTATTCTAAAATCAAGTCGAATAAAACCCCTGACCTTATTCAACGACGCGCACCCGTTGCCATAGCAACCAGTAACCAATTACGACTTGGAAACCGGAGACTTTGATACGTGAGCTCCCGGACTCTTGTTCATATTTATCATTATTTTTATTTTTCCGTCACGGGCTTCTGAGTATAATGTATTATGTTTATCATAATAAATTTTAATTATACGGTTTCTGCGTAGATATAGAATTTACGCAATACATGGTAGTAACCGATTTCAGAACGCATTTTTGACGTATTCACTATTAATTTAACGTGCCAAAATATCAATGACTCATTATTATATTATATCGAGGTCGTTATGTCCCACTGCTGGGTAAAGGCCACCTCCCTCTTTTTCCATTCATCGCCGGGCGTTCTCATGCAAAAGGTAGGTACTTAATGGTTGGTATTTATTTATTTGGAGAACAAACGGAGATGGTGTATGTACATAAAAACTTAAAACTACATGAATACGACTAAACATGCATCTACCTCCACACTAGTTCCCACTTATATTATGATATACAAGAAATAGGTGTTGCCAGATTTAAATATAAATTTTTACAACAATTCTTGGTATTCTTTTACTTTCCTATGCTTTCTTAAAGTGGACTAATCCACTACAATAAACAGGTACTTAATCTTGTATTAATTTGTTACAATCCAAATTTTACGACACTTATTCCATTACAGTAGTTTCGAAAAGCACACTGAGATTTCGTTTTTTTTAAATTTGCTAGGTATGCAATTTTCAATTTAAATTTATTAATTTACTAATCTTACCTTATTAACTAGTTAGAATATTCATGTACAGTATTAACACAAAGGTTCAGTGTAGAACAATCAGTGGTCCTCACTATAGGACATGCCTGTGACGTGAGAACCGGTTAACGGCTTTACTTAACATAATTATACATCTGATACGTGAACAGATTACATTTATGGGATCAGATTACAGGCTGGTAAGTAAGTATCAGGACCTAAATTAAATTTTATCATAAAATATGCGAAACAAGGAGCACAAGGACAATCTTTAAGGAGCAAAACTGTATGTGCGTGTGTGTGAGGATGTTTGTATGTGCGGGCGTGCGTGCGATACGACTATTTACCGTCAATATTGTGATTTCGGCGCATTGAATTTATCTATTGAGACGAGATACTTATTGCATGTAAGCGTTGCACTTGCAGTGCAGCGGGGCACTCGGGCTCCGAAGTGACTAGTGCAGGACGAATAGCGCGGCGGGACGCGAAACCGCACGAGCTGCAGCAGCTCGCTATCGTCTTACAACCCTCTACATTCTACAAATCCTACTAATCCTACTTCCGACTAATTTGTTTTTGGATGTTTGAATGTTTGTTACTCAATCACGCTTGAACGGCTTAACCGATTGGGATGAAATTTTGCACGAAGATAGTATATAGCCTGGAATAAAATATAGGATAGTTTTTATCCCGGGTTCACGCAGACGAAGTCGCGGGTGGAAGCTTGTATATATAAAGTGTAACTGCATTCTGCTCTCTTGCGTCGAACTAATAGCGAAGACAGTTTATATTTTTTTAGTAAATTATTTGCCCTTTGGGTGACTTTGAGCCTTCTCAATGTCACCCAAATGAATATAATATAATTATTATATCGTTAATGAGGCCAATAGTAAGCGACCACGTTTTAGTGACATATTTCATCACTGGCAATACACACTATTCTATGTTGGCACGGGCTATGTTATGCGTGATCGTATCAGAACCAAGGTAACCAATATAGAGCCCTCCGAATCGCTAAACTTATAATTGGAAAGAGATGGCTAAGTAAAATGCGTGTAATTTAAATGCTACCAGCGAATAATTTAAAACTAGAAAGCGAATTATAATTTGCATTATATGACTTTTTAGCATCCTAAGCCAAGAATATCTCAATGACATACATTCTTAGTATTAGTAACTTATACATGCTATTTACATGATATTCATATATATATCTGCATGTCCTTGTGACCAAACATGTAGTTCAACTGTACTTCTTTTTAACCATACCGACTACCGTAGGTTCAAAGGGCGTAAGGGACAAATCGTCATTTTTCAGGATAGCCAAAAAACTGTTTCGATTCGAGAAAAAAAATCGTAACTTTTTTGTTCCTTTTCACATTAACATGCTTGTTAGTGACTTATTTACTGTTTTTTTAAGCTCTTTTAGATCATGTAAATGGATTTAGCACACGGTTCTTAATTACAAATTTGTGTGTCCCTTACGACAAAAAAAAACCCGTTTTTGAATACACTTGTCCCTTACTTCACAATGTTTCCGTTTAACCAATATGTCAGAAGGTCGTATCGTACCAAAAAAATCTTTCTAAATGTCAACTTGACGTAAAAATAGCCATGTTTCAGCTATGTAACTAGTGACTTGCACTGGGGATTTGCTGATATTGCATTGAGGATTACAGGAAGTTTGTATGAATAAGTGAAACAAAGGTTTTCTTGTAGTTTAATTATTTATTAAGATCGGGGATGTAAAAGGGTGTATCGTACATAAAATGAGAGTTACGCCAAAATGCATCAATGATTATATATGTGCAAAATGCTGTAACGTAGGATCAAGTGAGCGTTACGACCAAATGCATTAATGATTGTATATGTGCAAAATGCTGTAACGTAGATAAAGTGAGAGTTACGTCAAAATGTGCCAGAAATATTTTTTATTTTAGTTGATACAGCAAAATGTATTACAAAAACGGGTTCTATTGCACCTTTTTTCACTGTCGTAACGGACACTTTTTTAAAGCTATCGAGACCTTAATTATATACACCAATCGATAGAGAGAAAAAAACTGAATATAACTGCATTCATAACTCATTTCCGCCAGTTGGTCCCTTACGCCCTTTGAACCTACGGTAGTCGATACCATACCATGTTTTACTCTGGACTCATTTCTGTTATTTTTGTGTTTTACATTCAAACCGAGATAAAAACACATTGGGCATACATAGCTACATAAATAACTTCGAGAAAGAGGTCAATCGTCGAATCCGACTCGGCTGGGCAGCGTTCGGGAAGCTCCGGCACATCTTTTCGTCCAATATCCCGCAGTGTCTCAAGACGAGAGTCTTTGACCAGTGTGTGTTGCCAGTGATGACATATGGCACTGAAACTTGGTCGCTTACTATGGGCCTCATATGAAGGCTCAAAGTCACCCAAAGGGCAATGGAGAGGGCTATGTTAGGAGTTTCTCTGCGTGATCGCATCAGAAATGAGGCTATCCGCAGCAGAACCAAGGTAACCGATATAGCCCTCCGAATTGCTAAACTTAAGTGGCAGTGGGCGGGGCACATTGCACGTAGAACCGATGTCCGCTGGGGCGGAAAGGTTCTCGAGTGGCGACCACGTACCGGAAGGCGCGGCGTGGGTAGGCCCCCCACAAGGTGGACTGATGACCTGGTAAAGGTCGCGGGAGTCCGCTGGATGCGGGTGGCGCAGGACCGGTCAATTTGGAACTCTCTGGGGGAGGCCTATGTCCAGCAGTGGACGTCTTTCGGCTGATATGATGATGATGATGATGATGAGTTACATAAAAAGGTAGCTCTGTAAGGTCATGCAAGGGGCATTTTAGTTATCTTGTTATTTTTACGCAAATAATATAAGTCTATTGTTATTTGTCGTACTTTCTTTGTAAAAAAAGTATACCTACTCGAGTATACATTTCAAAATTACAGGAATGGACTCGTAAAAGACGGAGAGGCGCTTTTGTACTCACATTCCTTGAAACGAAATTTAAAAAGCAACTCAAGTCGTGCTCCTTAGTCAGGGAAGTAGACGACGCGAAACGAGGCTCAGAGTAAAGCCGTAACGATATTCTTACCAAGTAAATAAAAAAATACATGGCAACAAGTAACACGAACGAGCTAATATGTATATGAATATGAATTTGTGCGAAAACGCTTTGAACTCTCGCCTTTTGATCTCCGAGTGTATCTAAATGCGAAAAGAGTGTTGGCGGAGTTTTTCACTTCTAAACTTCACCGAAGGCAAAATTTACAAGCATTCAATTCAGTTACATAAATTAGCAGCCCCTTGATTTAGTAAGGTACACGATTCTAACATAAATCAGCCCTACGACGTCATTAACACCTCAAAATGGCGCCGATAAGTTATAACTGAAAGACTAGCACTTAAGACTCAAGGGGTGAGATAGCGTCTATTGAAGCGCAATGACAGGGAATGGTTTCTTTCTGATGTGATTTTTTTGTTGCCGAATTGCAGTTGGGTGTGAGGGGGAAGGGGTGGGGGCCGGCCGGGCTCAGGCGTGCGCACCGGCAGTATCTGGCCGGCCGCCGACCTGAGCGTACCTCCACGCCACTTGCTCCCGTAACTGGCCCCACGTTGGGCGCCAGCCGTCGCCACCGCGATCTCCTTGTGTTCTTATCATCTGTACCTAAAAGCATAATTACTGTTGAAGGTACACGCCAGTGGTAAAATAAAGTGTCAAGTGACGTATTAAACACGAGTTGTTAAGTGTTGTGTTTGTAATCATTGAGACGTCAAAACATCATATCTCATTGACATACATTTGCATAAGTGGCTTGAAAAGATTTGGCAAGTGATAATTCAATACAAGTGAAGTTACACGAGTGTGGCCTGCTGTTGCCGACGGACTCCACGGGACCGTAAGTTACTTTGCTGTTGTAACTCCATAACTTTCGGATACTTTCTGAATGATTGATAGTCTAGCTGTATAGTTCAGCGGACCGGAATAATATTTCGTTATCGAGGGCTCCGGAGCTACGTGGTCTCGACGGACGAAACATTTTCTTGGCACAATATTTGGCAAAGTTCAATGCGTGCCAAGTGGATTACTAATGACGACTGAGTGAGCGGGACTGGTTATCCATTAATGTCGAAGGACAACTTTCAGCTTCATTCCGCGAAAGTTATTGCGTAACTTTGCAAATCTAATTCCGTCGCTTGTGAAAAATGTTGGAGATTGACGTTCGTAGGTAGGTTCCCAAATTGCCCTCCACAATTGATCAGGGTTTGAGGTGAAACTTTCGCATTGTTTCCGCGCGCGTTGTGTTGAGTTGAAAAGACGGCACCCACTTTACAAAATTTCTGAACGAAGGACTTGTGAACAAATTAAGCAGCGAAGTAGGTTCTTCCCTAGGGAGCAGCAGTATTATTTGGTTACCAATTTAACAAACTTTTTTTACTCCGCAACGAATTAATTAAGTAAGGATTACTTAGCGGACAAAGCGCTTCGTATTCTCCATCTCATTATTGTCTTCTCGGAGGCCGCCAATTTGAGAGATCTTTTTATTAATTTAGGTGACGCAAAACTTTGCTTTTGGATTAAAACTTGAGGATTTACTAAGTGCTGGAGAGCCAGCGTGCACGACAAAATTTAGGACATTTTCAAAAGTAAGTAAGTTGGAAAAAAAACTAGTCAAACACCCATCAAAAACGTATTAAATAAACATCAGTAATGGCTTGGCATCCTACACGCGAGTTGAAGTATAATGCACAATAATTCTCATATCAGATTCACCAAAAATTATGCATCATTATGAAGTCTAAACTTACTTATAGACGATCACGTCACGTTTCTTAATTTATTTACATTTGATGTGTAACGGAATTGAAATGCCAACATTTCGAATGACACTTAATCATTTAGTATCGAGCCTTATCCGCGATGTCAACGGCATACGCCTGAATGCTTAACCGTACTGATTTCATCATCACTTTAGGCAATATCAACGTTATTTGTGTAGCAGCGTAAAAAGAGGAACTCAATTATGCATTTGAAATATCGGATAGCGTAATTTAAAGCCAAGGCTATTGTAAACAGTTACTTTACTTTAGTTGACAATAAATTATATCTTGTCTTATCTTATCTTTATTTCATATATATTTGTACGTTGATGGTCTGTAAAACACTAAAAAAAACGGTATTACTGACAATCTGGCGTTACTAAAAATTCAAATGTTACCAAAATTTTTTGGTCACATGACAATGAAACATAAAAAGCAATCACACCAAATTTTGAAACACGCGCCAGGACTACCCAGCAAATTGTACGTATAAAGGTACGGACAGACGTGCTCAAAAACAGTATGCTCATAAGCTTGCTTAAAATTAGCATGCTCTGCAACTGTTCACATGTGCCAGCAATAAGCATGCTTGTTTTATGCATACTCATAAATAAGCATGCTCAAAGCATGCTCAAATCTGTTCAGACGCGCTCGGAGCACGCCCCCTTCTACCCGCGCCTCAGGTAGCATGCTCGAAAATCCAACGTCGGTTGATTTTTTAGCATGCTCTACATAAGCATGCTCATTACTAACAATGCTGTCAGGCACGTGCTACTAATGAGCACCTTGCTCAATAATATCATGCTTTCGGGCTAGTAATGAGCACGTGTGTTCATACCTTCGACACGTCACTGCGTAAATTAGGCGTGAAACTTCGATGTGGGGCGGAATCAAACTGGTGTGAGATGCATACTTAATGACTTTTATTATAAGTGAAAACTTTTTCTGTTGGGAAGATACTTCTACTTCTAATATGAGTTAACAAAATACATGCAATAGGCGACATGTGATCTCGAAAATAGCCGTGCAAACTTCATAAAATAATAACGTTGTCCACAGAATGAAAAATCGTTCAAATTATTTCGTACTTAAATAGTGATGCATAGGAAATGAGTAATAATTACACTAATTGTTGAATAGTTGATGAAGTTACAAAGAAAAAGATAGTCAACAATAGCTGAAAAAAGATTTTTAAACTATGCCACAGAGCGGCAGTGCCGTCGTATATTTCACGGTGGGTATAAATGCGGTAGTTTTAAACCAAGTGAACAATGGTACGGGGACGTATATAAAGCAGGTTTTTCCGACCGACTGCCTCAGGATTACGGCCGCTATTGGGAGCGGTTTTATCAATTGTGCGTGTCGTTGGTACAGGTGATTTTGGTTGGAAATCATTTTAATTTTCATATTTGAGCTTAAATGATTAACAGCTGTATCGGTTTTAATTGTTTTATAACGCCATCGCCACATACACCTACCTACTTCGCAAGTAGTGTGTGCTTCCTACTTATATAATACATGTAAGTTGGAGATATTTCCTCAGTCAGGCAGCTCTAGTCAAAGTTTATAATGTCAATGGGTCGTTCTTCTTTTCGACCGACAATAGCCTGTCCTTCGTCTTATTACGGCATCTCATTTGAGTAATGATGTTTATGGTTTTATAATGTTCGAATGAACGTTCATATTATTTTATTAATTAGTGATATATAATATTTCACTTTCTCTAACTAGCATTTTTTTTAATGTTTGTTTTTTTCGTAGAATGCCGTGACAGAGTGGTAAACCAAAATGTTGTCCCCACTGAAATAGTCCACTTTGTCACATGTTTTTTTTAGAAACCAACCGTAAATAAATATTTATATTGGCCAGAAAGTAAACTTTAATTAGTTCTAATCAAGAAACCTATGCATTTTTTTTTAAATCGCACTTCAAAACCACAATTTTCGATAGTTCAAAAACCAAAAAAACAGAAAAACCTCGATTCATTGTCGGTAAAAAAGAAGAACGACCCCAATACATACTTTGCTCCCGTATTTACGAGTCACATAGATGCTGTTGATATTATCTTTACATATTAGGTAGGAAGCATATATAAGGCCTGGTTAGTACTTTCATTGTTGAGCTAATTTTGATTTTTTAATAGTTTTATTATTTTTTTTATTTTTTATTTAATACAATTTTTTATAATAGTTACAGTGTTGCACATAAAGCCACTATTTAAAACCTGGATGGTTTAGGCAATAGTTGGCGAGATCGCGCGGTTCATCCCGCGTTCCTTAAGTTAGTTACCTATTATATAACAATTTATATAGTTAGCTACAATTTTATTCCTTAAGCAATGAAGTGTCCAGTATAAAGTGAGCTCTAAATAGCTCAACAATTAAAATCCGTGACTGTACCTTGTTAAATATGTGGTACTTGAAACAAAATATGAACAGTTCATCGTAAGATAAGTGTTTCAATGTTAGACTCTTTCATTCCTCATAGTTGATATCTATTGTTCAACTACTTTTATAAATTACGATTGACATTGTCACGTATTACACTGGTGTTGAGCACTGGGGCATTAACCTTGACATATGTCACCGTAAATTTGTGAACTACGTTAGTTTATAATTTAACGCGATTATGAACAAACCTATGTCAGTTCATAATCTAACTAGGGAGATTATAAACTAACGGTTCTTACAATTTTACGGTAGCATATATATTGTTAAAAAATAGAGGTAGATAGTACCTAGGAGGAGTCATATTTTTGATATACTCTGTTAGAGGATTTTCCTCAACACTAATGGATTACATAAAGCAGGCAAAGCAAAAAGATAACCTCATTTATACCTTACCATGAAGGTAGTGATTCAATATATTTTTTGTCCCATCGTAAACCAAACAAAAGTGTACAAATGTAGGAGAAAATATTCGCTCCGTTGGCTGTAGCATCGAGGAAGCGACTGATGAAAAACGAAGGAACATCCCAAAATATGGAGATAACTCACCGCGTATGGACTGTGTCACATAGGCACTGTGTTGTGGACGGAACACAAGAATGCTAAATTTTCAAGCTGTGTTAGCAGAGGTTCATTGTCTAGACTTATCATGATCATTATTGCGACACTGAATCCTAATGTGCAAAACTTCATTTTGTGTACCAGCGGATTTGTTAGCTGGCTGTCCAATACGCATTTGGTCCAATACGCAATTCGTCCATTATGCAGTTCGTCAGATGTCGTTAACGTAGTTCGTCCAAATCGCTACTCGTCCATATCGCTATTCGTCCATATCGCTATTCGTCCATATCGCTATTTGTCCATATCGCTATTCGTCCATATCGCTATTCGTTCATATCGCTATTCGTCCACATCGCTATTCGTCCATATCGCTATTCGTCCATCTTAAATTTAAGTTCCCGGTTTTTGATAGAGCTGAAATTTTGCATGCATTTGTTTATTGTCGAGTGGAAATAGATTGCTTCTAAGTGAGTTGCTTGTTTATATCTTGTCAATTAATCAAATAATTTTCTTAGAGCGTTTCATCTGTGATTTCTATGGTCGCTTTATTGACAAAATTAAAAAATATATAAACGTGCGAAAATAATCAGGTCGAATAATGCATGTTATTTTCATGAACAGGCGAAGGTCTGAGAGACCGACAGATAGACATTTAGACCATGGTGTGTTGGACCAAATGCGTGTTGGACAAAAAGCGCGTTGGACAAACTGCGTGTTGGACGAAAAGCGTTTTGGACTATATGAGAACTTGAATTATATTTGGACGAACTGCGTATTGGACGGCCAGCTAACAAATCGACGTAAGTACATGCAGTAATGAGCATAAGTATTTAATACTTCATTGTGTATCAAGCTGGTAAGAATAATTTTAATAACTAAAGTAGATTAACTAACTACGTGTAACTGCTTTGTTTGTGTGAAGTGTGCAATAAAGAGTATTTGTATTGTATTGTATTGTAGATTATAGCGGAGGGTTTTGATGACTCGAATTTTAAATTTGTTACCTTCGATGTCACAGAATACTTATATTTTATCGCATTGGCACAACTACGAATGTCAATTGTTTTTACTAAATGCCAGTAAAGATAGAGAATATATAAAAGTTCGTATATTCGCAGAAACAATAAGTAAGCACACTGTTCCAAACTGTAGTAAATTTAGGTTTTGATGGTTTTCCTTACTATTGGTGTTCTTACAAATAGTAGATACTTTGAATTTATACGATTCTTTCAAGACGGTATCAAAAACATTTCGTTTATTGTATTCTGCTACTAAAATCTTGTAGACAATTTCTTATTCTGACGTTTCAACTACAACCCGAATGACAAATGAAGGGAGGACCATTTTAGGAAAGGAAAGAAACGGCTTTACAACAATGAAGTAGCGTGATTTAATTCTGCCTTGTTCAGTGGATGGTCATGAACTGAGTTTAGTACAATGTTTGTTCAGGCTGGATTTGAATAATCGGATTAGTAGAGTCCAGATTTTGCTCGATCATAAAATATTCACTATAACAAATGGACTTTCGGTCGTGATCAAGTTTGTTGTGTCTGAGGTTTTTTATTCATTGATTTAAGATGCTTTACCAAAATCTTCACTACTAGCTTCTGCCCGCGACTTCCTCCGCGTGGAACTCGTTTATATCATAGCTCCATACAAACTTTCGCCCCCCACTTCGCCCCCTTAGGGGATGATTCCTGGGATAAAAAGTATTCTATAAAAGTCAAAGTCAAAGTCAAAGTGATTTATTCTTCAATTTAGGCATATTACATGCACCTATGAATGTCGATAAACTACCGCCGGTTCGGAAAGTAAACCTCTGCCTCGAGAAGAACCGGCGTAAAAAACTCGGCGAGGTGTCATTTTTTCAAAACAGTATACAATATATCATTTCAGTATCAGAGTATTATAAAATTTTAAAATTACATTGCTACAGTAGAAAGCCTATTTATTTTACGACAGATTTCTAGTGCAGGATTTTATAGCTGACAAATATCCCTATCCATGATGTATGGTATAGTACCAAAATTCATCTTAATCCGTTCAGCCGTTTTTGCGTGATTGAGTAACAAACATCCAAACATCTAAACATCCAAACATCTAAACATCCAAACATCTAAACATCCAAACATCTAAACATCCAAACATCTAAACATCCAAACATCTAAATATCCAAACATCTAAACATCCAAACATCTAAACATCCAAACATCTAAACATCCAAACTTTCGCATTTATAATATTAGTAGGATTAGTAGGATAACTAATGGACTTGGGTCGTGATCTAGTTGGTTTGTCGAAGGTTTTTCGATTCAGTGATATAAGATACTTTACCAATATCTTACATTCTCGATCAAAGAAAACATTTTGTTCAACATCATGATCTCCTTGGTGTACCGTTAGTGTAATCATCACGACAGTCGTTGAACTACGTTGTAAAAATTTAATAAGTTTAGTGAATTAGAGTTATTTAGGCTGGAAACAGTGCTCGACCGACGTCAGCGCGTATGGGTCGGTCGCGCGTGTTTTACTATGGCCGCATAGGTACGCGCTGACGGTGAGCATCGGTCTGAACGCACAGTATGCTTTCTACAGCGATAGCTACGCCCGACCGATACGCGCTGACTGTCGGTCGAGCACTGTTTACAGTCTTAGAAGGTATGTTCTAAATCATGACAAATCTCACTTGTTCCGTTGTCTGTTTATATGTCTGTAATTTAATTACATATTACAAGCTTTTGCAATGTATTTTCTGTAACTCCTTGAGTGCTCTTGGAGTGAGGTATTAATTTTAAAGATATTCGAGCTGCACTGAAGATATGTGGAAAATATCTGTGCATTGTCAAAAAATATTGTTTATAACTTAACAGGCACAATTTTTCGTCAAGACAACTTTTTTACAATACAATACAATACAATACAAATACTCTTTATTGCACACCTCACACAAACAAAGCAGTTACATAGAGAAACAATACAATAACACGTTACAGTTTTACGTTCTTTATTACGAGTACAATAATTATAAACATTCTTCGAAAACTTTTATACAGTTACATAGTAGGTATTTGTCTTTGTATGCATACCTCATATTCATAGTAAGTTTGTGATTTTTTTTAATTAATGATATATAAACAAACTGAATTTTCCGAAAACCAGATATTTATTGAACTTTCAACAAAATACAATAAAAAAACCTGAAATAACTTCTAAGAATCGCGTATTTTTAGCTCTAATCGAATCACTTTCAAAGAAATACTAAGAAAACGAAGAAAAATATGGGGTGGTTTTTGCAAGCGAGGTTCTCACAATACTGTTAAGCCAATAAGACAAAGAAAACCGATATCGCAGGAAGGGACGGATCAGTCAAGATTAATAATAAAGGGCGGGAAATCGGATTGATTTGGTTTCTTAGTGAGCCTGAGAGCTTCACACGCTGTTATTGTCTCACGGATGCCTGCTGGCTTCAATTGCTACGCAAAATTAGACCCTCATGCCTGGTAATACGAGGGGCAATGGCTTTGTTAGAGGGGGGTTCACCATTACAGTGATTCGTGAAACCTTTGTCCAGGAAGTCAATGTATACAATTCACATTCAGGTTTGTTACAATGTGTTTCGTGCACTCCTAAGCTAGCTGACGCGGTTGTACGGAGCGGGCGCACGCCTACGGGTACCTGCTCTTTGTTACTGTTAGTTAGCGCTGCTCATACTATTTTTCAATAGCGTCTACCCGCTCCGTAACATATTTAGTAACAACATATTCAGTAACAAAAACTTATGTTTTTGTTACTAAATATGTTATAAAATTCCGCAAGCACACTCATTTATCGGAAATGAGCACAGACCCACTAAGGACCAACTTAATTTACTTTGTGACCGACCGAGGTCCAGCCACGGACCAGTCTGAAAACCAGCGCCGGGCCGTGTTGCCCAGCACAATGCTGAGACTGGGACCCATTGCCCATTAGTATCTTAAGTTAAGTTATTTTTAAATAGTGTTATTGTTGTTTTATTTATCTTTTTCTTTGTATTTGTTTTACCTACTTACTTGTATATTTAAGATTCTTTTATGCAAAAAATGTTTTTCTATTTCTCCGTGCAAACCGCGTCAGCTAGCGTAGGCCCTGCTCCGTTGTTCCTGTCGAAATCGTAAAGTGCGAGCGTAGGCCACAAAACAAATTCAATTCCAATTTAGCACGCTAACTCTATTTGCAGGCAAGTTTGCCTAATATATAAGCACATTAATTAGCTTATAACCATTTGAAAGCATAATAAAGAACCAAGGCCAAGAAGAAGACGATTGAATAAAGCTCGTAATATGTATGTTGTATTTTGTCCGATAAGTTTGTATTTGTTCTTGCCATCTCCATTACGTTAGTAAAGCTTACTGGAAATAATAGAGACAGCTAGTCAGATAAACACAAAATCAGACAAAATACGTTTGAAAAACACTATTCACTACGTCTGTAACAAAATACTTTGTTTGAAATCAAAGGACTGTAGTTTCCAAAGCTTTGTCTAGGTGAATCATTATTTTGGAGTCCTCTAAATTATCAGAGGCTTAGTTCTAACTTAGTCCCTTAATGACTCGTCTTTTCCACTCAGCCCTTATGAGGACCCTTTTGACATGGCAAGGGTCCTTTTAAAGCCTATTCTAAGAGAGCTTCACAATGATATGATACTTATAAGTTGATTAGATTGCACGGATTGGATGGGTCTTTTGCAATTAACAATTTCGTTTGAACCCTATGTCATGATTACTACACGTCAGGCTCAGATCAGTGCTCTAATAGTGGCTACTAGTGGAGGTATGAGGTGTAGAACTAGAACTCACGCGAGTGTCTTTTTCACGAAAAAAAAAATGTTCTCATTTCGTTCTGAAAAATATTTTGTTTTGCACAGCTCTTTTCGAACATTAAGGAATCAAAGTATAATCGTGTATTTACGCCACTTATCTCGAAGCCCACCGCCCTATCACCGCACAGAGCCCTTGCGTGATGCATGGGCTTTCCCATGATTTATTCAGCCTCGGTGAAATATTGGAGTCACTTCTATCTAGCCGCGAGTGCTAAATCGAATGTTTTTTCACAAATAAATTAAAATATACGAAGTTTTTAATGGTTTAAGAGCTTTTTGTTTAGTTTTTTTTTACTTACACACAACAACTGAATACAGTACAGACTGCGCACTAAAATAGTATTTAAAAACAAGTGCGAGTTCAACTCGCGTGGTAATGGTTCCGTAAAATATTGAGAATTTTCCCGTTACTTCGAATACTCAAACTTCTTATAGGTTTTCCTGTAATCTTTAGGCAAGGAACTATTTTCCATATTTTTTTCAGAATTTTAAGCCTTGTAGTTTCGGAGATAAGGGTGGGGGGATGGTCAATTTTCTACTTTTTTCCTAAATTACTTCAAATCTGTTTTTGTTAAAATTATTTAAAAAAAATTGAGATGCTTGCCTTTCATTTAATATATGTAGTTTATTGCGAAACTTTTTTTTTAATTTTCCAGTTTACCCTCCGAAAGTGGCTTCAGTGTTCAGAGTTCATTAATTTACTTTACGCGTCCATCTTTACATATGTGTACCAAATTTCAACTCAATCGGTACAGTAGTTTCGGAGTAAATTGGCTGTGACAGACGGACAGACAGACGCACGAGTGATCCTATAAGGGTTCCTTTTTTTTCCTTTTGACGAACGGAACCATAAAAAATTGTATAAATTAAAAAGCAGTTTTGAATAGTTACCAATGTTTATAAATTGTTTTATGGCCATTCCTAAATTACTTTAAAGAGCATTTTAAACAATTTTGAAATGCTCCGAGTATTCTAAGCAGTCGACATTTTCATTAATAACTCTGCTACGTGCCACAATAAGTGTAATGTTATGTGTCTAATTATAGAGTCTAAAGTCTTAACTACAACAAGGCTTAAGGATTAACAACATTTTCCCTCTTAGATCTTAAACTTTCTAGACGGAGACTTACAGTCATCGATCTGCTATTATATTCAATAACATAACTCTAGTTCTCGATACTGAAAAGTTTACTTAGTAAACTCTAGGTGAGTAAATGATAATATTAGGATCGTCAGTAAAACAGGAAATAACAAACACCAACACAAAAATCCTTGTAGTCGAAAGTTTTAATAAATGTTTTAGTAAATGTTAGTACTTGGACTGCAACGTAAACAATTCACTAATTAGCGGGGTCGGTATTCTGATATACATATAAGCTACGTAACTGGAAAGTTTCCTATAAATTCGTGCAGTAGTTTTTGAGATTAAGTGGAACGTACATCCATCCATCCATACATCCAAACTTTCACGTTTATAATATTAATAGGATAGGGTAGTAGGATATTAATATGATATTTAAGGACATACCTTAGTTGTTTTTGTTTTTATCTAATAAACAACGGTACAGCTAGCTTAACGCATTTCTATCTGATAAATTCGTTTTCCTTCGCTCTTGAATGCTAGTAGGTACGCTAAACATCCGAAACACTGGGTTATAATCCATCAAGTATCGAGCACGTTCAAATTATTTAAAGGCTGCTTTACGCCTGTCTAAACTTCAACCATGAAAATACGATCTAATCCATACATGCACTCAATTTACAATCATAACTCCAACCCATAAAGTCTAAAATATTTATTATTAGTGGCATGTAAAACAGCCGGTCACGTCGGCCGTCGATATTCTATCGGCCGGGTTATATATGGACCCTTCGGCCTATGAGTTACGGCCGACCCGTTGTTTAGAGGTTTTATAAGATGAAACGTGACTTCACAATGCGTGACATGCGTATAAGAGGGTTTAAGGGATATTACCTACAGGAGATATAGATGGATGTTGTATATGACTTCGGTCTTAAATTTCGAAATTTATAATTGTTTCATCTCAGGAAAGTCATTCATAGTTAAGTGTGTACACGAGCATGATAATATTGCTAACTCTACAATTTAGTCGGTTCTGGCCTTCACGTAGAGTGGTTGCACATTAAATTCTTTAGAATTAAGAAAGAATAAGTATAACAGAACCTTAACTATCAAATTATAGTACAGTCAGCAGCAGAAGTAGCTAAGCGGGCCGGGTGTTCAAAATGACATGCACACGACTTTATTCTTAATAAATTAAGAGCGTGTGTAGGTTATTTTGAACACTCGGCCCACTTAGCTACTTCTGCTACTGACTGTACTATAATTTGATAGTTAAGGTTCTGTAATACTTATTCTTTGTAAAATGTATAGGACATGATAATTCCAAAAATGGTCGAGAAATTCTCAGAAGGTAATTTTCAGAAAACATCTTCATCTTCAATACCTACTTGATTCTCTTGAAAGGATAATTTATAAATAGATCTGATGTTCTTATCTAGGATAAACAATAATTGTTTACTAAGTAACACGTCTAACCTTATTTCCTCACCCATCATATTGTATTCAAAACCGGTGATTACGCTGTTTTTATTTAAAGATTTACACTTTTGGAAATATATCTAAGTAACTATTTGAATTACAAATATAAATTCATTAACTAAATTTTAATAGTGCCAGAAATCCACGACACCTTTGTTTCTTCATTTCGTAACATTATGATCGTGTTTTACTAATGAGGTGATCGCGTGCTAGTTATAATACGAAATTCTGTTCAACGCTTGATGTGATCTGGCAGGTTAAATTAGCATTAACACCTTATCAAGGTTGATTCGATTGAAATATAAAAGTTTAATTATATGTTCAGCGTTTTGGGTCCAACAAATAAATAATACCGTACAAATAAATTGAGGGTACCTTCGGGAACTTTAAAGGCAAGACACTACTCATAGTCCAGACTGAACTGACAACTTGTTTGGAAATAATTTATAATTACAGTTTTTTTTAATGTAATGGATATTTTATCAATTAAATAGTTACCTAGAGACAAAATCCATCAAAAAATGCAGACATCAAAAGAAAAAAAAACTTAGGTAATTAGCTCTTGTAAAGTCGGAGGAAATATTAATAATGTTTGAAACTTTATTTTGGTTCATTTACATTTGCTTTAAAATACTCAATATAGATCAAACAAAAAAAGACAATGAATGCTTAATTTAAATTTATACTAATTATTTCCGGGTGGAACATTTGTTGGATGCTTGAATAAAGCATCTTAGAATAACGTTTTAATATGAAATCAACAAAAGAAGCGCTATTATAAATTAATGTTTTTCGAAATCGTATTTTGCCTGGAGTAGCAATACGGGCATGTTTTGACGAGAGGCGGCTGTCTGGTATTTATATTCACTCGACTGTATTTCCGAAACTGTTAAAGATGAACTAAAAATTCACATGTTATGTAGATTTGATATATTATTACTATTTAGACTAAGAATGACTAATTTCCATTTTACCCGCCGTCGATGTACTATAATTGCTATTACAGCGATATATTGGCTTCTGTCAACTCTCGTTGACACCCGTAGGTAAAAGGACAAGGGTTAATAATTTCATAAAGTAACTAAGAATATACAATCAATCCAACATTTTATTCGTTTTCTGTAAAAAAATGACGTAAATCTAATAAATGCAAAGACATTTCAATATTATATAAAAAAATAAAAGTCACGTAAGTATTTCGAATTATAGACGGAATCTATAAATGTCATGTTTTAAAGACGTGGCACGAACTTCGAGAAAAATCTTGAAAAGATTTCGTAAGATTTCTTCTCCGCGATTGCTGAAACCTTATATCAAGCATTGAGTTAAACTTTTCGAGTTAAAAATATATTTCTACGATGGTAATAAGATAAAGAAATGTTTGTCGATTGGAACCTTATAATGGTCCTGAGATCAAATCTCGAAAGGTGCAAACATTTTTATGTCAGTATTTGGTTTGTCTCTCGTACACCTTAATCTCATTTGAATGTGTTTCACACGCTTGTACTAGCACGTCTACTAGGGACTCGAAACGAATTGAAATGTGATGGGATCGGATGCCGCGACAAAATATAGATCTCCAATGCCAGTTTAACTTGCTGCCATGTCGCGTTGCGCGCGATTTAGCGACTCCTGCACTGTGTAACAAATTAGAAAGAGGAGAGTAGATTTTCTCGCGTCGTCGTGGTGTTGGTTGTGATTCTGTTCTGTCAGTTTAAAAAAATAGTCAAGTGGCTCTGTGAGCTGTAGAATTTGTTAGTCTGTTTTTTTAACTGATAAATTATATCGTTTATATCGAACCTACTCACAACATTTCACAAGATTCGGTTCAAAAATGTGACCTGTAGATTAGAACAGCCGGACATAAGCCTTCACGAAAACAAGTAGCCACGGTTGTATAATTCAGGTTTTCAATATGAAATGACATTTTTGAAAGAATTTAACAAGTGGAATGCAAAGATTTTTCAAAAAACCCAACTGCTTTTTTGCAAATATTATAGCCTATGTCACTCCCACGATTAAGAGAAATCCAACGACACCTCATATGTCGAAATCCGTCAAACGGTTTAGGCTGTAGGGCGTGCCAAAGAATAAGACATACACACATACATACATAGATACATACATACATACGCTCGAAAAACATAACCCTCTTTTCCTTCGATAGTCGGGTAATTAAAAAGAAGGTCTCTTCATCTATCGTTTTGAGTGGCGTTATTGATATTTATATGAGCCTGCTATCCATTTTTGGGATAACTTTCGAAATCTCTGGATTGTAGTCTTATATTTTGTATTTTTCACGTTTGGGTCATAGTTGTTCTTTTTTTCCTTGACTCAAATAGATTATCAATGCTATAATGTACCGCAAATATCTTTACATACTCTTAATTACCGTATGCAGGTCATAAATGGTTTTAAATCAAGCCATAAGTAGACACATTTTTATGCAATAATTTTAGCTTTACGCCTTAACTGGCATTATGCAGGATTTCACAACCTTTAAGGAAAAATGGATGGCTTTTAGATCATCATCATCATCATCATCATCATATCAGCCGAAAGACGTCCACTGCTGGACATAGGCCTCCCCCAGAGAGTGCCAAATTGACCGGTCCTGCGCCACCCGCATCCAGCGGACTCCCGCGACCTTTACCAGGTCATCAGTCCACCTTGTGGGGGGCCTACCCACGCCGCGCCTTCCGGTACGTGGTCGCCACTCGAGAACCTTTCCGCCCCAACGGCCATCGGTTCTACGTGCAATGTGCCCCGCCCACTGCCACTTAAGTTTATCAATTCGGAGTGCTATATCGGTTACCTTGGTTCTGCTGCGGATAGCCTCATTTCTGATGCGATCACGCAGAGAAACTCCTAACATAGCCCTCTCCATTGCCCTTTGGGTGACTTTGAGCCTTTTTATGAGGCCCATAGTAAGCGACCAAGTTTCAGTGCCATATGTCATCACTGGCAACACACACTGGTCAAACACTCTCGTCTTGAGACACTGCGGGATATTGGACGAAAAGATGTGCCGGAGCTTCCCGAACTTTTAGATTCTAACCCTTAAATAGGAGTACTCAGTTGGCTATTTAATTGCGGTTTGAACTACCTAGACCTACGGGTGACAGTGGGAACTTAGTTTTCGATGGTTACTTTTTTTACGAACAAGCCTTATTAAATAATTTTTGCCCAAGCTGAAATGGGTAACTTTGTTGGCTTCGCTCGCTCTTTCAACGTGTTTCTCAACATGCATGTGAGTCAGATTGAGCAAGAGAACTTTAATGTGAATCCAAACCAATTCCAAACATAAACGCCAATTTCACGTCTAGCCACTAGCGAGAGGTTTAACCAACTCATTTAATTATTTATTCTTTCTTTCTTTTCATTTCCCTCAGTCTTTCATTACATTTAGTTCCCGCAACAGTCATTAATTACGAGTATACTTACATTCATAATTTATGCAAAAAACGCCAAACACAACCTGCCGTAGACTAATAAACTGCCAAGCAACTTAACTGCCGTCTGAAATGTGAAAATAACACCCTTTAAATTAGTAATTCACGTGAATTATATCAATTTTGGCCCTGTTTTAGAGACTTACATTTTACAGCGACGCATTAAATCAAGTTTAACTTCGAAACCTCATATCTTGCTGGAGTATTTTGTAACAACATGGACCGTATTCTGTTGAGCGAAAGTAGACATCTCAATAAAACCTAATTTAAGTTAGATTTATGAAATTGTTACAGTTAATTCGTTCGATGTGCCAAGTTTTGACATGCAAATAATTAATATTAATCTGTGTTTATACAATTTCTTGCACAACAGTTTTGTCGGGTAAATAAAAACTTTTATAAGTGTATTAAACTTTTATAAGCGTGATCGCATCAGAAATGAGGCTATCCACAGCAGAACCATGGTAACCGACCGCGACTTCTTATGCGTGGACCCGGGATAAAAACTATCCTATATTTTTATCCAGGCTATATAATATTATCTTCGTACAAAAGTTCATCCAAATCGGTTGATCCGTTTAAGCGTGATTGAGTAACAAACATCCAAACATGTAAACGTCCAAACTTTCGCATTTATATTGTTAGTAGGATTAAATAACAAATTAAAAAGGTAAAAAAACCGGCCAAGTGCGTGTCAGACCACGCAAAACGAAGGGTTCCGTGCCTATTAAAAAGGTCGTATCGTCACAGAAATTTTACGGCACTTACGTCCTTTTCTTTGAGGAAGGCAGTTTTTCAGCAATATCTCGAAAACCTCTGAACCGATCTTGTTCAAAACAATTTTCGGTGAATGAAATTAATAAGCCCTATGTCCATGAATTTTCCCATATTTTTAAAATACACCGTTCAAAAATTAGAGGGGGGGGGGGACAGAATTTTAGTGACTTTCCGGGAGATTATCTCCGACTCTATTCACTTAATAAAAAACAATGCTAAGAAACTTTATATTTATTTTGAAAGGCCTATCGATTGATGTGCCACACGGGGGGTCACAATGTTTTTTTTTTTGACTTTTAGTTTTATGTATGGAGTGCACCCCTAAAAAAAATTTTTTTTGTCATTTTAATTACCTACAAAACTATGTAGCGGCTAACAAAATACACCTATCCTCAAAAGTTTATTCAAATACACCTTATAGTTTTCGACAACACAACACTCTAGTCATAGTGCAAATCGGTAACACCAAATCCAGAACACACAGTCGCTGTGGCCGAAATCGGTCAGGACAGCATCACTATAGTTTTCGAGTAAAATGCCTGTGACATACGGACAGACGGACAGACGGACATGACGAAACTATAAGGGTTCCGTTTTTGCCATTTTGGCTACGGAACCCTAAAAAAGTCACAGTGAAAATATCAAAACGTTCTAAGAAGAGGTTCTTAATAAAGAATTCTGTAATTTTTAGTTATTCAAAGATTCAAATCTAGATAACTTTCATAGTCTAGAGGGCATGGTACCATCTATTACAAAAAAAAGTGATTTAATAATATGTCGTTTTAAAATTACGTAGGCGGTCCATGGGTTGTCTCATCTTATAAAAAATATAATCAGTATCATGTCGACGTCGTGTTCGGTTTATTATTATGAAGATTCACACTAAGTAATATAATATTTATTTATTTATATGCAGAACCAACCGATTTTGCAACACAACAATACTTTGACATCTATATATAAGGATATACATCCAGACAGTCAATAATATGATCTCACTGGTAGCAGTAATATTTGTGAGTAAAAATAGGTTGTAACTATTTATATGTATTCTTCCATTTGAATAATTTGGTGGCTAAACAAGAAGTTGTCAAGCTTGCCGAAACCACAGTACCTAGTATAGCTAAAGCAGTAAAACCAATCCGCTCAAACGTTCGATGTGACGCATCCCACAGACACACGTGTCGATACTATACACTTTAGCGTAACTCGAGTTAGTCTGCGGTACATCTCAGTGACGTCAACTGCGCACACGTGTACGTAGAACTGATTGTAAAAGGTGCGCAGTTCTAAAAGGGTTCAAGGGTCGAATCTCCATATAAACGTAGTTTGGTTCTCATTTTAAAACCGCTAACTGGAATATCATGGATCTTTTTATACATACAAATTGCTTATTATTCAATTCAATTAATGTTATTTCGGACAAAGTCCATACCGTGTTAGTAACATACTACTTAATTCTAGGGTTAGTATTATGTATGTTAATGTAAGGTGCTACATATTGGGGCATGCAGCTGCACCCAGTGCTTTAGCCACGGCGAGTCCCACCGGTCGGCTAGCGTGTACAGGAGTTGTATTATACATCTCGAATTGTGGGGTACGGCTGCAGAGTGGAAACGTGTATTCATACTTCAAAAGATAATATACTCACCTCGCCCTCGCAATACATATATTATATGAAAAAAATGAAAAATGATTTATTGGGTAACACTAGGTCTATGTAACAGATAAACAGGTTGGTATCTCTTTTTAAGTACCGGGGTACCTGTTTCAAGAGACACCGCTCTTCACATGAAGGTAATTTTGAATAGCAAACAAGAGGTTTAAGCTTAAACTATACCGTTGCTTAAATACGTTACTAAATTCGTCATAGAGAACATCGACACCTTTTCCCACAACCAGCCAGTCCATGAACCAGCTCCTAACTCGAACCACTCGACTGACCAAGTCAACTAAAATCATCTCTCATGTGAGGCCAAAAATGTTTAAAAAATTACCCGTGAACGTAAAATGATTGGGTAGTAACTCCACTTTTTTAAGCAAATTAAAAATCGTGGCTTCTCACCCAGTCTTTTTACGACATTAAAGATTTTTATGAGTTACCACTACAAGAATGGATGTTCACATACCTAGTCATCATCATCATCATATCAGCTGAAAGACGTCCACTGCTGGACATAGGCCTCCCCTAGAGAGTGCCAAATTGACCGGTCCTGCGCCACCCGCATCCAGCGGACTCCCGCGACCTTTACCAGGTCATCAGTCCACCTTGTCGTTATCACATCATCACCCACGCCGCGCCTTCCGGTACGTGGTCGCCACTCAAGAATCTTTCCGCCCCAACAGCCATCTGTTCTACGTGCAATATGCCCCGCCCACTGCCACTTAAGTTTAGCAATTCGGAGGCTACATCGGTTACCTTGGTTCTGCTGCGGATAGCCCCATTTCTGATGCGATCACGCAGATAAACTCCTAACATAGCCCTCTCCATTGCCCTTTGGGTGACTTTAAGCCTTCTTATGAGGCCCATAGTAAGCGACCAAGTTTCAGTGCCATATGTCATCACTGGCACATACCTAGTATATAAATTTTATTTAATTAAGAATGATGGCATGTTATATTTATAAAATAATTAATAAATGACTTATGACTTAAGATCCGCCATTATCTAGGTCGGCAACTAGTTTCTGATGCTGTAAATTATAATAGAAAAGAGAGACTTTGTATGAAAAACGGTCTACTCGCTCTGTTTTTTTCTATTTTAATTTCTAGCAACAGAAACTAGTTTTCGACTTAGATCGGGCGGATTCTATTGTGTATCCAAGTTTCATGTTATTCTAGAAAGTCGTTTTTAAATGAGAACCAAACTACGTTTATATGGAGAGTCGAGCGTCCTGGCGACCCTTAAAAGAGTCTAGTTACTGCTTTAACTAGTATGTTTACTGTGCCGAAACATAACAATCAATATTAAGACAAAACCGAACATGCGTGCCTTGAGCTATTGTATTGTATGTCTGATTGGACCGGCCGGCCCGAGATGATCTAATTTAACATTTATGCCTCGTAAACCTACCCTGATTGTGAAATCCTTCGAGTACCCTTACGAACTAGATTGGGTTAGGACAGTTTGATTTTGTAATTATGTGTTTGGGCTCAATATGTCATCTTTCGAGCTCCAATTTAATTTCAATGTGTTTCGTCTGCCAGCGCGTTTAGCTAACGTGTCGAAATTCACTCGCGAAATAGACTGAAACAAAACTATGTGCGTACATAAATGAAAAAATTCAAACACTCCAGGACAAACATAGCTAATAAATATCTCGACAGGACAACTATATCTGTTAAAAAACTGTAATTTAATCAGTGTTAGCTGTTGTGATTTGAATGATTTTAATACCATGTAAATTTCCTTATTAAAGTTTTCTAAGATGGCCTTATTGGGTCCGCTTAACACTTTCACTGACTGGAACCCGCCTAGCGGGTGCCGTAGTCGCTTTCCGCTACATACCGGGAAAACCACGAGCGTAGCGCGTACCGAGTTTAGGCATTGAATGTGTTAACTGTAGTAAGACACACCGTTCTGACACAGGTAGAAAGTTGGTAACATATCGGTTTAGTTCCTTTCTGATCATTATTCCTACTCCGTGATAATGATGCTTTTATGCTGAGGGATTCCCTGAGTAGTAAAATACGATGACATCACTAGTGTATTTTCCGTTGTCCTTCCATCGTACTTCGCTGATGTTCATTATGTCAACATCGTTTCTTGTACAGTCAAGGGCACCAATATGTATTCACTCAATGTTTCACAAATATGTATACTACAACCTTATTGTTGCAGAAATAAAGTCTGTGTACATTTTTTGAGACTTTATGGCGTATACATATGCTCTTGACTGTACAGTGTTTTCTATTTTTCCTGGTTTGATTAAACTTCTAACGTTCCACGTTTTAAGCATTTTATTTTCTTTTTATATAGAAAACTCCCGTGAGAATCAAATATTTTAAAATATAATGAAAACGGCAACGCGTGTGCTCATGACTAAGAACCGCGAATCGGTTCGAAAAAAGTCGAGCGATATTCGAAATTAAATACGTAAGTGACCCGTTTTCATTACATTAAAAAAAACTTCCTTATTCGTTTTAACTCCTCGCTGAATTTTCCTGTCCTTGTAATCCTGGTATCCTATGAATCTTCTCAATGTTACTTACGAGTTGTCAAAACTTAGTCATAACAAAATAAATAAATATTAGGGCACAATCTTACACAAATCGAACTACTAAAGCTCAATAAGGCGTGTATTAAGGGTCCTACACGACGATATATTCAATAGATAAATTAATACTTATATAAACATCCAAGACTCAGAAAAAAAATATTTTCAAATATTCATGTTCATCGCACAAATACCCTTACCGGGGTTTGAACCCACAACCTCCAGATTGAAAATCGCGTGCCTTACTGCTCACCTTCAGGGGCTCTAGAGAGATGAAGGGATACCCCTATGAAATGCTAGGGACAGGTCACATTTTGAAAGTCAAATCACGTTCAATTTACTACATAGCCCTTGAGAATGGGGTGCGGCCGCTGACCTATCTCGAATAACGCGTCTTAATTATGCCTATAGCTATACCTGAGCTCAAATTTGCATGTGATACATCTCATCATTTAGGACCAGTTTGGGAGTAAGACACCTGATAACGTGTAATATAGTCTGTAATAGGTGACTGAGAAGCGACTTATGTCTAACAGTTTAGCCATTGTTTTGTTGCGGAGGGTTAATATGTTCGTATTAATTGATTTTGAGGAACTTATGAGTGCAATAACATTGAATACTCTAGTGGGTTTGTGAGCTGTAGAATTTGCGTGCCAGTTTTTTTTTTCAAAAAACTTTTTTTTTAATGTTGACAAAAATATCAGTATAATTATTGAACCTGCTCACAAAATTTCACGAGAATCGGTTGATGGGTCGTTCTTCTTTTCGACCGACAATAGCCTGTCCTTCGTCTTATTACGGCATCTCATTTGAGTAATGATGTTTACGGTTTAATAATGTTCAAATGAACGTCCATATTATTTTATTAATTAGTGATATTCAATATTTCACTTTCTCTAACTAGCATTTTTTTAAATGTTTTTTTTTTCGTAGAATGCCGTGACAGAGTGGTAAATCAAAATGTTGTCCCCACTGAAAAAGTCCACTTTGTCACATGTTTTTTTTTATAAACCAACCGTAAATAAATATTGATATTGGCCAGAAAGGAAACTTTAATTAGTTCTAATGAAGAAACCTATGCATTTTTTTTAAAATCGCACTTCAAAACTACAATTTTCGATAGTTCAAAAACCATAAAAACAGAAAAACCTCGGTTCATTGTCGGTAAAAAAGAAGAACGACCCTGATAAATACGATCTGTAGAGGGGGACATATGAAAGAATTTTGGCCCAAGTTGAAATAGAGAACGTCGTTCGCTTCGCTTGCTCGTTCAATTAGCTATTCGATGAAGAACAACATCCTGAGAGAGTCTGCCCTCTTGCCACTTCGGTTAAACTCGGGCACCTCTCGGAAACCTCCGCGATGCAAACTACCATATCGCGATAATCGCGGCGCCAGCGAATGTTAGTACAAAACTTAAAGAAACGAATACTTCGCAAGTAAAATCGAATAGCGACACTTTGCTTAAAATATCTTTCTAGATTTTCAACTCAGCATAATTGAATTCCGGATACTTGCATACATGAATACAAACATTAGCTACTACGCAGAACCGATGTCGGATGGTGGGCGGAAAGGCAATTTTTTTATCATATGTAGGACAATGAGTAAAAGTTTTCGATAGGATGGCTAAGTGGCTTTTTAGCTTCTAAGGCATAAAACTTAACACTTTAAACTCTCTCGTTTTGTTCACTTATATAAATTATTGTTTAAGACGGGTCTAACGCTATATTTATTTACCTAATCCGAGACCCGTGTAAAACAATAATTGAAATATGAAATAAAACTTCTCTTTAAACCAGTGTCGCAGCAACGCGGCTTAACTGTACTTGAGAAAACATGAATTGCAGTGACTGTGATAAAGAGCTCAAAGAAAATCAGGCTATCAAAATAGCATGTCCACTCTGACAGATGTGAAATGAATTTTGTAAGAAAACGGTATGGTGCAGGTGGCGATTTTAGAAAATAAAACCTCATAATTTTTTAAATATGTTACGGCACTAAGAACTTAGAGAATTAGTAGGAATAGATCGTAAAACAAACGAATTAGAATAAGTATGATGAATATCTTATGTTCCAAAGTTTGGTGTAAAAAGGGAATGATTAAATATGATTTCAGCTGGAAACTACTAATGTAGAAATTATTTTTAATAAGAAATTTCAAAAATTACTACTGAGTCGTCTCTATTCAAAGTACTTAAATACCTCATAGAAATAAATATTGCTTGTTGAAATAAATACATGTAATTGGTTCAATTTAACACATTCAGTGCTGGGAACTCGACATCAGGTGCCTACGCCGTAGGCCCTTTCCGCGACATCCGAGGAAAACCACGGAATCGCCTACGAGCGTAGCGCGTAGCGATTCTCGGCAACGAATTGTGTAGATATTCAATTTTTTTCTTACGCAAAACTAAAACGCCACTCGTGTCCAAGTCGCACTTTTCCACAAGCGGTGTTTGACATAGATACACCATCCCCAGACTGTTATCAAAGGAGACAAGCCTTTTATACCTTATCCCAGAGCCGCAAGATTGACATTGTCATGTGAAATTCTCTAATACGTATGTAAGCCTTCCCGAGTGATTCGATTTCCCCAACAGTGCTTTTCCCACGGAATGCCTGAGAGTATTGTTTATTTAGAATGTCGATAAAATTCTGTTGAATGTTGCTAAGGATCTTGAATTTTTGTTAATATAGCTAACACGTGTACAGTTGTTTTATCTTGCAGGTTGGTTCTAGGTTTTGGAGAAGATGTATTGCACATTTTCTGTGTATGATGCGTGTCAGTTTAGTGAGTTTTCGAGATCACGCACACAATGATAATGTGTTCCTATGTGCCCTACATGACTATGGGTCGCTCATTATCTACGCTATTGTAAGATAAAATAAATGTACGAGTAAGCATAAAATAATCTATTCCGCGCAAATCCCGACATACCTGTGTCATTACAACCGCTTTTCACTACATATGGAGTTGCCATTAACCCGCCTAGCGGGCGTCTACGCCGTAGGCGCTTTCTGCTTCTTAGCAGAACCACGGGATCGGCTACGTAGCGCGTAGCGATTCTTGAATCAGTGGATGTGTCTGCCACGGACAACGGCGAAGTACTACGAGCGTAGCGTAGCGGTAAAATCAGTTGAGCACTCTGTTTCAACGAGAGACCACCAATATTCAATGAACAAATATGCTTCAATATAAAATTCTACCATGCCATTTGGATTTTTTCTTTTTATTCGAAGTAAAGGACAAAGTGATCACAGATTTAGTATTCCTATTCGGCTAAATCAGATCTAATCGGATAAAATCGGGCTTACAAAATTGCAAATAAAAAGAGTTGATTAAATTGAGAATACATAAAACTGAACAAATTAGTTTCTCCAAAAAGTGTTTATTATAGAAAAAACCTTGCCGAAAGAAATGAAAAAAATAATCAAATAATAAAGAGAATTACTGTGAAAATAACGCTCACAAACGTGCTATTTAATTGTGTTTCAAAAATACGTGAAAAGAGAAAATAGAGGTTGGGGACATTATTTTCGGTGGGATTTTTGATACCGATCATAAGTATGTATGCAACATAGTTTCGCATATAAAATTGACAAATATTTTTTTTTCAAATGTTTTATATTGATAGTTATCAAACGTTGTAAAAACAATGGTTTATAAAGTTATTCTGCATTGAAAATAGTACAATGCGGTTCATTATTTTTGATATTGAACATACTATGAGATTCGATCTAATTTTCTATGGTAAGTGATACCTACAATAAAGATTAATCAGATTACAATTCGTAGTACCTATACATTATGAGCTTGCTTACACACATACTTATACTCGAAAAGATTGCCTTCCCCATTTCGGCAATCGGGTAAAGAAGAAAATACATCACAGTGGTAAACACGTAACGTTTCGAACGAGTGTTAAGACAATTCAATTGTCACTTTCCCGTACAAAGAGTGACAGTGAGATCTACTTGACGCGCGTACAATGCGTTACGTAATCGACCAGCAGTTCAACGCTCCGACTTTTCTGGCAATCGAATGATCGGTAAAATTGACAGATTGAGTGAATGATTGTATTTACATAATGAACAAAGGATTTTTATTTCAATGCCAAACGCCACACCCGATACTCACGAAATTCACTTTCATACCTGAAAAATCAGCATACACGGTCACATTTCGTGAGCAATATTAATATTTATGAAAGAGCCATCAGTGTTGGCATTAGGGGAGGCCGGGCTATATTAATCCGCCGGTCAAGACGGATCCCTGTCGCTGCGTGCCCATTTATCCCCGGCCGACCTAATTTCTAAACAGGGAGGGCTGTTACACAGTTCAAGCTACGCTTACTTTGCTGTATTTATTGTGGCATTCATTGCGACTTAACCTCTTCCAGGCCAATGATTCACATATTCTACGACCGTTTTCCGATATATAATGGAAATATGCCGCTGCAAAGTGGAAATATGCCGCTACTCGCTACGCCGTAGCACTCGTTGCGTTGGCCTGGCACCGTGCGTTCTAGGGCGCAAAATATAGACTGGTTATTGTTAAACATTTAAATATATTTACTGTTAGTATCGATTCGCCCTAATTGCAATTAAAACAGGTGGAATACAGTTATAAAAAAATATATATTGTAGGTACGTCGAACTCGTCTAATTATGGGATCTCTTCAGTTAGAATTCGAGAAAGTGAGTAAAGTTAAAAAAAAACCGGATAAGTGCGAGTTCAACTTGCGTGGTGAGGGTTCCGTAAAATTGTTTTGCTCTTAAGCATCAGGCGCTCCATACAAAATACACAAAAAAACATCGAGAATTTTCCCGTTACTTTAAATTTTTTCCTAAATTACATCAAATCTGTTTTTGCTAAAATTATAAAAAAAAATCTGAAATGCTTACAACAACCCCTTTCATTTAATATGTCACACAATACAGTTTGCGAAACTTTTGTTTTTAATTTTCCACTTTACCGCCCAAAAGTGGGCTCCTTATTCAGAATTCATTAATATACTTTATCTTTGGGTTACCAATTTACATATGTTTACCAAATTTCAACTCAATCGGTCCAGTAGTTCAGCTGTGACAGACGGACAGACAGACGTACGAGTGATCCTATAAGGGCTCCGTTTTTTTTTCCTTTTGAGGTACGGAACCCTAAAAACTAACGACGAGAGACATACTAAAATAAAAACACTACCTACTGTAAAACTAGCAAAACAGGAACAAAGATAGCACTGGTACTCGTCACAGGCATAACTCGTATTGGCTTAGTGCGAGTGAGACAGCCGCGCAGGTGAATTATAAGCGATAATGTAGCGACTTGTCTGGATTAGTCTTTTATATCGCAGCTGCTTTTGGCGGGAGAAAAACTTGCAACTAGAATGTTTGGGACGTGAATAATGTGCAATGTATCGCTTTCCGGAATAAGTTATATTGGGTTAGCACAGTTAATATGGATGTTTTGGATGACATAAGGCCAAGTTTGAGTTTCATCATCATCATCATATCAGCCGAAAGACGTCCACTGCTGGACATAGGCCTCCCCCAGAGAGTTCCAAATTGACCGGTCCTGCGCCACCCGCATCCAGCGGACTCCCGCGACCTTTACCAGGTCATCACATTGCACGTAGAACCGATGGCCGTTGGGGCGGAAAGGTTCTCGAGTGGCGACCACGTACCGGAAGGCGCGGCGTGGGTAGGCCCCCCACAAGGTGGACTGATGACCTGGTAAAGGTAGCGGGAGTTTGAGTTTACCAGGTGGTTTTTTAGGGTTCAGTAGCCAAAATGGCAATAACGGAACCCTTATAGTTTCGTCATGTCCGTCTGTCCGTCTGTCCATATATCACAGGCAGGTGTATTTAGTTAGCCGCTACATAGGTAGTTTTGTAATTAAATGTCTAAATATTTTTTTTAGAGATGGACTTCGTACATAAAATGCAAGTCAAAAAAAAAATATTATTTTGACAAGATCGGTTCGAAGCTTTTTAAGATATTGCTGGAATACTGCCTTCCCTATAGAAAAGGAAGTTAGTGCCGTAAGATTTCTGTGACGATACGACCTTTTTAATAGGCACGGAAGCCTCCGTTTCGCGTGGTCCGACACGCACTTGGCCGGTTTTTTGTTTTTGTTTTTGGACTAGACTACAAATTTAGGTTTTTTTTGCACTAGGCAACTAGAACAGGACCTATTTGATGTATTCGAGCTTCCAGGCCATAATTGTTTTGAGCAGCTTAAACTTTTATACACATTTCGCGTCAACCATTGCAGTGCGGACCCCTTGTGAGAATACAGGGTAGGTCAAGGAAAGCAGCATCATAAAATATGATAATGAATGAAAAAATTAACAAACCATGACGATTAAATACCATTGTCTAACATTATACATAATATTATCTTGTTAATTACATTAATACTTACAAATTCCCGTATGAGCATAAACAATCGTTATTCCACTTGAAGACAAAAGCTCCGCTTTAACCCCCAATAAAACGATGAGCCCAACACAGTCCATTTCTTAAACAAACCCTCTATTGCCAACACAATAATCCTCCCCGAGCGAGTTGCGAAACAACCACATAAAGCCAGATTACGACCATACTCCACCATTAAAATTACCAACTTCTCGACAACTTCACATAACAAAGTCCATTTCCGACTTAACAAGACATGTCAACATTGGAATACAAATGTCCTACGCAGTGCACGGCGAACAATGCTAGTTCACCGCTACATTGGGTGTTTTGTTTGTGTTAATGTTGAATTTTGGACGTAATCCGTTTTAGAGGTGAAATGAGATGGAGTCAAAGAACTTTTTGTTTGGGAACAAACAGTGGAACTAAATAAAATGTTCAGTAAACCGAGTCTGTCGTTTGTGATTCGCGTTATTTTATTCTTTGGATACATAATGGCTTGTTCAAATGTACAAAGATTTAGGGTTGTGTTAACTGCAAATAAACAAAATACTCTGATAGAACTTAGTGTTGTACTCGTATTCTTTTGAGATTTCTCAAGGCTCGGCTTAGTAAAGACAATACAATACAAATACTCTCTATTGCACACCTCACACAAACAAAGCAGTTACAGAGAGAAACAATACAATAACATGTAGGTAGAGGTAGACAACATGCGGTCTTATCGCTGAAGAGCGATCTCTTCCAGACAACCTTTGGGTATCGGAGAAAGAGATAAAACTAGATTATGCAGTAGGTGGTGCAGAGATTATTCTCCCATACAATTACTCCCATACAAGCATACAACTGACATGATTGTTTTGCCGTTTTTATAGATAATGGTACGGAACCCTTCGTGCGCGAGTTCGACTCGCACTTGGCCGGTTTTTTTTTTAACTCTGTATGACTCATTGTTAACAAAAGTTGAAACCCGCCCTGAAATAGGCATTTTAGAGCGGTTGTGTTTCATGAGTTGAAATTGGTCACACAGATTGAATAAAACAAAGGCCGTATTTCCTGTGGTCATAAAGAGTTTCCGTGACTATAATTTCTTTTTTGATTGCCCGAAATCATGTAAGAGGAGACGCCGTTTATACGTATTAAAAGTCCAACCAAAAATTAGGCTGTATAGCCCTTAACTTTGGCAATGTTCACAGAAAAGACGCAAACCTTAATATGTATGACCAGAACAGCTAATCCTAATACTTTTCACAGGCTGTAGTCGCCTGCTATGCTTACTACATCTGCCCTGGATGAAGTATAAAGACCCCTCTCTAGCCCTTCAGGTACGGAATGAAAAGGCCATTTCTCAGCATTTTTATTAAAATCACAAGTCTTTATTTATCACAAGCACCATTATATCCTAGTTTTCCACCCTCATTAAAATCCAAGTGTTTAAGTCGGAGCAAAGCCTCGATGCTAATCATGCTCGAGGCTCTATTCTAAGATATCTTGCAGCTAAATTATATACTTCAGCTTCCTTTTGCGTACTTTTTGCGGCCGTTTAGAATTTATTATAGTAATATGCAGGGTTGTCATTGTTTAAAGAAACGCAATTATGTACTGTTAATTTAAACAAAAGCTAAATTCAAATATTAATACGAAAGTAGGCTTCAAGGGCTGTTTTACATAAGGCTTGTTCACGAAAAAAAGTAGCCATCGAAAACTAAGTCTCCACTGTAACCCAGTAGGTCTAGGTAGTTCAAACCGCAATTAGATAGCCAACTGAGTGATCTTTTTATGTGTAAGAACCTAAAATCAATCATTTTTCCTTAAATGTTGTGAAATCCTACACACTGCAAGTTAAGGCTTAAAGCTAAAATGATTGCATAGAAATGTGTCTACTTCTGGCATAATTTAAAACAATTTATGACCTGCATACGGTAATTAGAGTCTGGAAAAATATTCGCGGAACATTATAGCATCTATAATCTATTTGAGTAAAGGAAAAAACAGAACCTCTATGACCAAACGTGAAAATTACAAAATCTAAGACTAAAATCCAGAGAATTTGAAAGTTGATAGCCGCTGATATAAATCTCTACCCAATTTCGACGTCAAAGATTATGTTTACAGTTTGCACCTTATTCCTTTGTGATGAGACGAAATATGTTAACATATTTTTGACGCCAACTGTACAATCCATTAAAGAAATAACGAATGTAATTCTACCGCGGTGCTGTCACAACCAAATTTATACAAATGTCATGAATATTTCATGCAAACGAGCCCGTAAATAAAAAAGTGCCTAGGCTGTTTATGAATTTACTAAGATTCATTTCTGTTGTAAATTATTGCTAGCTTAGCTTTTTTACGGGATACATTCGTTTGTAATACTAGTGCTTACGTCAAAACTTGAAATTTTGCGCCAAGGGCGGCTTCTATAGGGCGCCACCGGGAAAAACGCTAAGCTGATCAATAACATTCATTTGGTAAGTACGCATTTAGTTTTAAAACGACTGTTGACTATTGTTTCAATATGCATGAGCATTCTCGGTTCGTTTTTTTACCTCCATACGTCGCAAACTTGTGACAAATAAATTGTCGAGTGTCAACCCTATTCGGTGCTGGTTCGTTGGCGCAGCGTGTTGGTAGTTTCGCTTACTTACCGAGGCCACTGGCTAGTCCCGAGGGAGCTTGTTCAAATTACTTTCAGGGAAGCCTTTAACATTTACTTATGTGCACGGCGAATTTATAGCAGAGAAAACAACTAAGTGCTCATGATTTTTAGATACGTCTCGAAACTGTTACGTAAATTTAGATTATAGGAAACTAGATTTACCCCGCGACTTTGTCCGCGTAGACTCGTTGACAGCTTTAGCATATTCATGGCTAATAACTCACGTATGAATGAATGAGTCATACTTCTACAGGTGATTCCTACTACAAAGCTGAACTAGTGAAATCAAAAGGATTTTTCGCAAAATTCAACTGCTTTTTTGCAAAGCCTATGTCACTCCTATCACTAAGAGGAATCCAACGACACCTCATATACCTCACATACGCTCGAAAAACTAGCGTTGCTTGCTGCTTTGTAATGCGTTAAGAGCTGTTTGCTATAGGAGTAGTACCTATTCATTAGCGCAATCCCATTGAAATCTTTGACCCTTATTTTACGTCTTTCTGGGCGAAAAAGTATCGTATGTACTTACCGGAGTCTCAAACTATCTGAAGATGTAGTTCGGGTTGTATTAGCGACCGACCAACGTTAAATATGGTACCAGCTGCTGACTTGACTTTTTTAACTTCCCATAAATTCAGTTTTAACGACACCGCTCACGATTACAGACAGTTTATCGCAACCTTTCCCTAGTGACAAAATTGAGAAACTCATGCAAAGAGGATTGATGGAAGGATATTTACAAAGAAAGTTATAGGGGAAGAGTGGATCTCTGGAAAGAAGCGTTCATAAGATGCGGTGTATACCAGACCAGACAAGACCAGGCAGGCCTTTTCCTTTTTACTACCGTCGTGCTGCTATGAACTAATAATAATACGAAATGAGTAGAGAGACTATCATCATTTCTCTTAGGTTAGTTTAGTTGTTTATTCGCCTTTGAGTAGCGCATGTACGTTCATAAATTAGCACATTATTAGTTCGTCACACAAACTGCGAGGACTCGTCCGAGCTCCGTACTCCATAAACTTTCTTAACCCAACTCAAGCATGAAACTCACTCAAAGCTGCAATTTGTATAAATTGAGATGTATCTAAGGCAAAAGACGAGTTTTGGTCATTCGTATCTCGTGAATCTACTACTGTAGAGGTGTTTGTTAAAATCTAAATGTATGGAAAGCATGACAAATTCCAATAGCCAGCTGTTGCCGGCGCCATATTTCACATTGTTCGTAATTCTAAGATAGTGCAACCCATCCTAAGTGTATATGTTAAAAACTTAACGGGTTCACGTGAGGTACCTCAATTAAGTCGTCGTAGTTAAGGCTTATGTTATGGACGAGCTCGTTCAACGGCGTCGTTCGTGCAAGTAGGTATATAAGTTGCAAAACGTTTGAATAGACATTTCATTATTTTAAATTTGTAATTAATGACATATAATTTTATTATAGGTATTATGCTGATCTCGGTCCATGTTTTGTTATTTTCACACATAAATGTTAATTCTATACTATTTTGAATGTTGTTCTTATATTTTTATAATTGATGCCTTTGCAATCTTCAAATTTAGATTCATTTAAATCCATGAAAATAACCGTCCGAACTTTGGACACGTTAATTTCTTAAAGTTGACACCTATATTCACTTATATTATTATAATTAATATTGAACGTTTACTTTATACATTTATAATTAATTTTCAGATGATAATCGAACAAACTTTTTCAGACAAACAATTTCAACTTGGTTGGTCATAAAATTGAAATTTTGTTCCAAAATACAAAGCGCTCGGGCTCAATTCTGATCATTACTTTCAACATCACAATCATAATTTTAAGGTGACTGTAGCCCCAAAAATGTTATTTCGCTCGCACGGTTACGTTATCTCGTCATGCTGTGCTCTTGGCTCGCGCACACACAAACTTACGAAATTGGAATAAAATTATTTCGAATTACTAATATTTATCGAACATACCGTGAAAGTACCACTTCTGGTTTGGAAACTGTATCAATTTTTAAGTTAACAAGTGGAATTAAAATATTTTTCAAAAACAATATCTACATACATAAACATGTTTTCAATTTACGTAAGGTGGCGTGAATTTAACTTACAAAAATTTAGTTACTTCTTTTATACTGATTCAAAATACTAGTTTTGAAAATAAACTTGTCATATAAATCGATCTTAGATAATATTTAAACAACCGTCCACTGAACAATTATAATATTTTTTTTGTTGCTCCATTATTGCACAAAAAAAATCACAGAGACGCGTCTCAAGCGGATGGCATTCGCGCTCGCACTGGTTTCAACAGGTCCGAGATATCGTGTCCGTGAGCAGTGTCTATGTGTGCGTTGCTCGAGTGCACTTGTATGTAGATTGATTTCTGTACCTATCTGTTTTGTGGTATAGGAATCGGAATCTATGGGCAAAAATAGTCCTGCTTAAGCATCATTAATTATATTCAAGACGGGGAATTTTATAGAGTGTCGATCACAATCGAGGTGTGCTAATGAGAGTAATGAGGTTCTTATTAGAGACGATACAGTTGATTTGAAATCTCGTCTCGTTAATGAAGTCTATGGTACTCTACTGACTGGAGGCCTTAGACAAAGGAGGAATACTTAAGCGACATATATAGTTATAAGATTCCATCCCATTTCAGAAATGAATAGAATTTCAGTCAGAGTAACGAATAGTTTAGTATTTTCTTCGTTAATGTGCAATTTGGTCTGTGCTAGAAAAATGTATGCATAAAACTCCAAACTAAACGGAGAAAAAAGTCAGTACACTACACGTATCATGCTGCTTGTTCAATGCCGTTTTTAGGGTTCCGTAGCCAAAATGGCAAAAACGGAACCCTTATAGTTTCGTCATGTCCGTCTGTCCGTCTGTCCGTCTGTCCGTATGTCACAGGCATTTTACTCGAAAACTATAAAGTGTATTTGAATAAAATTTTGAGGACAGGTGTATTTTGTTAGCCGCTACAAAGTTTTGTAATTAAAATTACTAAAAAAAATTTTTTTAGGGGTGTACTCCATACATAAAACTAAAAGTCAAATTTTTTTTTTCATCGTGAGCCCACGTGTGGCACATGAATCGATAGGCCTTTCAAAATAAATATAAGGTTTCTCGGGATTTTTTTTGATTAAGTGAATACAGTCAGAGATAATCGCCCCGAAAGTCACTAAAATTCTGTCCCCCCTCCTCTAATTTTTGAACGGTGTATTTTAAAAAAAAAAAAAAAATCATGGACACAGCGCTTATTAAGTTCATTCACCGAAAATTGTTTTGAACAAGATCGGATGAAAGGTTTCCGAGATATTGCTGAAAAACTGCCTTTCTCAAAGAAAAGGACGTAAGTGCCGTAAGATTTCTATGACGATACGACCTTTCTAATAGGCACGGAACCCTTCGTTTTGCGTGGTCCGACACGCACTTGGCCGGTTTTTTTACATTGTTATTAGTGATTTTTGGAAGTGAGTTTAAATTGATTTAATGATTTATTATTGTCATTCATTTTCGCAAAATGTAGAACTATGTATTACAGTCGACCTCGAAGTGTAAACATATCTTTGACGTCGACTGTACCTACCTAATTTCGAGATCGATTTCTGATACTGTTTGCACAGAAAATGCACTAAATCGTCTCTATACTTCAAATCAAGACACAATTATCAAGTCTCGAAAAACAAAAGGTTTCCTCGCGTAATCTCAAAAGTGACACCTCGCCCCCTCTCAATAACCCGAGCCATGCCTTCACAACCTATCTCAAATCGTCTCATCACTTGTCTCTAGTATAAGTAAACGCAGACTTTAACGTGATCGGAGATCTTGTTTATACTGGTTGTCTTAAGGCGAAAATCAGGTTCGGGTCTAGAATACCACTCAAGCGGGCTCTCAATTCTTTAATTTCCTGCTCCTTTGACGGATCGCATGCAAAGGTTTATTTTGAAGGCAATTTGACGTAACGCAATAACCTGCCTGTCGGCGTCTGTCTCCCGAGAATATACTTAGTGTATCGTATTGTATGGGCCTTCTCTTTATTTGCATGTAAAAAGGTTTTTTAGCCGAAGCGCCTTTATATAAATATAATCACACATTTTTAATATAAGAACTAATGGTGCGCTGAAAAAAGTTTTAACAATAAAAATAACATTATCAAACTCAATCAGAACAGTATTCCGAAGTTATAAAAATAAAAACGAAACACAATATTAACATTGCCGTAAACTTAAATGAGACATTCTAAATAAACTCCATTTGATGCGAAATAGAAGTTTATTCGGTAATTACGTTCCTGGATTGTTCTTGTCTTTTTACGTAACAAAAGGTCCGAAACTGTGTTATTTTGTGACCAAGGGCGAACAAGGGCGTTCTTATATCAAACCTTTAAGACGGGTTTTTAATCATAACTTTCGCGACGTCATCGTCTAATTTACATAAACTTATATTAAATGTTCAATTTTGCAAAAAATCTGCAATCTATCCCAAGGGTTCCGCGACCCTCGTCTGCAGTGGTCGACAACCTTTCCCGAGATTATTAAAACGGTTCTATAATTTAGTTTTGAATATTGGATTATTCTTATCTGGCTTGAAATTAAACTGTTGCTCGGAGTATACTATAAAGCCTAGGTAACCTTGATCAACCTTTTAGCATATAAGGTTAATTGAAATGTCTTAAAAACGGAGAACCAATTAACTACAAAGTCTTTAAGGCCTGAAATAGTCATGTTGAGTGAAATTGCTTGAATATTAAGTTTATTTCAACGCCACATTTTTCATTTAACCCGGCGAGCATCATGCTCGAAAAAAAGTTACATCAACCATGTGGCAGGGTATGACATATCCAAAATTTTATGCCCCATAATATAGTTGTTATTAATGTTATTTTATTTTCTTGATAATGTATAGTTAAATAATTATGGAATTAAATCGAAAAAAAGTTTTAATTATGAAATTATTTTTATTTATTCATGTTTTTCTTATACTATGTTTTTTTTTTAAATTTTTAAAATTTGAACTGTTTATTTCATAAAAAAATACACAATAATTACAATCTTAACTTCTAATCTTAAATGTAATTACGAGTATAGGAACAAAAATTTAAGGGTTTAAAAAAATCATCAATAAAACAAAAAAATACTCTTTAAAATATAAATCAACTTTAAACTGAAAGATACTGAGATTTTCTTCTTAAAATAGAGTAATTAAAATTTTTAAGTAAAAAATATAACTAATTACTACCATTGAGATCCAGAAATTTTTCAATTTTGCATGCTACAAACATTATGGGCTTGCCGCAAGCGTTGCAGGAATGTTTGGTTTTTATATCCTTATGTATGGACAGTCCTGGTATCCGATATACCGTCCAGATACATTTACATGTCGAGGTGAAGGCTCACCTAGTTATTTTTCCATTTGCCGGCGGATATAGCTTTGAATAATTTTTTGTTGATTTTCTTGAATTTAAGTGTTCATAAATAATAAAACAATATTAACTAAAATAAATAAACGCGTCTCATACCTATACAATAAAATCATAAAAAAGAATTAAGTAATAAAAAAACTTCATAAAATTATTAAAAATGTATACTTAAAATAAATACGTCAAAAATGAGGCAGGGTATGACATACCCGAGACAGGTTTGTGCACGAATATTCCAGCCAGTGTTTCACGCCACGCTGTGATCACGCCATTATCCCCTTTCGCACACCCCTGCCTCCAGCTACTGAGCGAGCTAGTGTCGTCAGTCGAAGATTTAGAAAATACCAATACTTTTTAATATTACCAGGGTATGAGATACCCTGCCTCATGCGCGCCGGGTTAAAAAGTGTATAAAATTGCAACATAAAATTACAAAGATATGTAAATTATGTATACCTACATGAAACTATGTCGCATCATTTAGAAGTAGAATCGTGTAGCCGATCCAAACAAAGCAACAATAATGTCCAACGTAATAGTTACGCTACAGAACAAAAAAACTTAAAATATCTGTTAACGGAAAAACAAATCCCTCTAAGCTTAGCACTCGCGTAAATCCAAACAAAACGCGACGCAAACATTCACTTAACCTTACAACAAAATACTGATAAAACAAAACAATAATCACGCCCAAACCAGCGTGTGTCGTGTATCGCAACCAGTTAAATGTTAACGTACAAAACAGTTTTGAAATTAATAACGAGGCTGCGCGTGGCAGTGGCAGCCATTGTTGTATGACGGGGCCTATCTCGCCGTGAGCGTTGTTGGAATGAGTTTAGTGACGATTTAAGATTTCCGCGTCCGACTTAAGAGTTGATGAGGTGGAGACTTGCACAATTTGTAATGGAACGTGGGTTTTTATAAACCAATCACTTTCACAAATGTAGGATGATGGTATACATAGTAGGACGATGCTATACCTAAATACAAACAAAATTACCATCATCAGGAACAAATATCCGTGCTCATCACAGAAATAAATACCGCTACAGGGATTCAAACCCGGAACCTCTCAAGCAAAGAGCTTCAACCCTGCCAACTATGTTAAAGTGCTTTACACTTCGGGAAATTTAACAATTTTGTTATCACGGGGCAGTCGCTATTTCATCGACTAGTTGATTTACCAGTAAATCATTCGTGCTAGAATGGTTTTGACATCTCGGAGTTTTAATAAGTCCAGAATAAATTGATTTCACTAATTAGGAAACCGTTACTTTAAATACCTACAACTTATTGCCGTGACTTCGTTTCTCAATAATTAGTAAACCTGAGAATTGAACATGAATAGGTATGTATTGTTGAAATAATTGTGGACATCAGCGAGTGCGCAGTTTCGGACTACCAATCGCATAAATTCAAAGTTACAGATTTACAGATTTTACCAGTAGGTAATTAGGTATAGAATAAACTTCTATTACTTGAAACCTCATTTTAATGAATTATGTATTATTAAAGAGCGTGTAAATACTCTTTACGGCATACCTGACCGTAAAGTAGCAATTACCGCAAAAATCCCAATTCCTGACCAAGGAGAGACGAAAACATTGTACTTACCAATTATGAACTATTATTACTTATTATTAATAATTTATTGGTTATTAATTACTTATTATGAATTATTCATTGGGCAAATAAATCAGTGATTTTAGTTGCAAATGATTGCTATACGTACGTATTTAAAAAAAAAACTGTGAATTTATACGCTGTTGCTTTTAAAGTCATGTTTTGTAATAATTCACCTTACATTTTAATAAATTGAAAAAAAGGAGCAAATTAACATGTGAACAAAGCAAGTATTATTTTTTTCCGATGAGCCTTTTTATGTATATGTATAAAAGCTCATATATTCAGGCTAAATCTTTTCCACAAAACATTTATAGTATAAGTAAAATGTGAAAATAAAATATGAAAAAGCTGACTACCGAGTGAGTTATACTTTGACTGACTAATCCTGGATGATGGATCACCAGATTACCGGGCAATTTTATACAAATAGCGAAAAGATTGCCCAGGTGCGCTCCGAAGAGTGCAAACATCAAGCTGCGACTGCATTTTCTATAGATAATTACATGCGGATTTTTTCCTATACTAATATTTTAAAGAGGAACTTTTTTTATCGGAATAAGCAACAAGGAGTTACTTTGATATTCTTATTTTATTTTAACTCCGGTGAATACCTACTTGTTAAACATATTTGCAGCATGACTTCATCAAATAATAACACTGTACATTGAAGTTATCATAATCAACACTTTCTATGTTTGTGGTTTTAAAACAGCGGCGCTCTTACAAGAAAAAAAGTCTTCTACGATATGTAGGTATTGTAACGAAACGCCTTTGATGGGGTAAAATAGTCACAATTTGTAAAATAACAATGTAACCCTGTTTCCCTGCTCATAAATAATGAGTAAGCATTTTAGAAGCGTTATTTTCAGCATCAATAAAGCTAATTAAACGTTAAATAGTCTGTAAGCGGATGTAAGCCAGCTCAATGGAGCTCACAGTTTTGCAAGTCATGCCGCTCCCGAGCGCTTTCCCTTCTCAACCCTAACCAGCGTTCAGCTAACTTCCATCTCACTTCGTCTTCATGGGAGCAACAGGGACAGAAATTATGTTCAAGGAATCAGGATGCCGTGTTCTTAAATTGTTTGTTTCTTGTTCCCCAAAAACTTTTCATTAAGAAGTTTCGCTGCCAACAACATGAGGTGTAACAACGTAAGAAGTTTTAAACACCAACCGACCGAAACAACACAGAGGAATCGGAACGAGGTACGGTGCAAATATTCTCATTCGCGTTGCCAAACTTTATTTATACCAATTATAAGGAGAAAGTTTGGTTAACAAAAAGGATTTCTTTCTCCCAATAGTGGATTGAGCGAATCAATCGGGGAAAAGGAAGTAAAACGAGCGATTACAAAGAAAAGCTACAATAGAGTTGTTGGCAGTAAGAAAATAAATTAAGAATTTCACCGCCTTTGTTAATGCGAATTAAAAAGTGCATCCATTGTAATATAACTGCGCAAATTGCAGGCATCTAATCGAATAAGCTTACATATTATGTATAATTTTACAATAGGTTACCCCAAGGTTGTATCCTAGCCCCAGTTGTCGGTCGTTTGAAGCCCGGAGGCTCATTATTCTGATGCCTCCGTTTGTATAAATATTTGCCGCTCCTTCTCCAGAGAGCATTGTAGTGGTCAAACATTGTGTAAGGAGCCCGCCGCGGCGCCAAAGCTTCGCGGGAAGACTTATCTACTTCAAAATGAACGCAAAGGATTGCCCCATCTTTTGAAGTTACCGTTTAAGTAAAGTGAAAAGTTTAAAATGATATTTGAAACTGAGACAATTCGAAGTTTAATCGAAATGAACAACTGGAGTATACAAAATTTGATAGAAATTGAGCCCACGGTGTTATATTGTTTGTAATACTTTAGTTAAATCTCCCACTCAGTTTCAGCTTTGTATTTTGTTTCAAGTTCCATCTCATTTATTCTCTGCGATGTAGAATTCGTAATTTTTATACGCAGTTAGTTAAATCTCGACATAAACGATTATCTATTACAAAGATATTTACAGTTTTACCGGTTCACCTTATTAATTAAACAGATAAGTTTATTTTGTTGTTTTTTTATTATCATGAAGAATATTAGTTTCTTCGAATGTAAAAATATTAGATTGCCCAATAGTAATTTTCCAAAAAGTTTTAAACAAACTCCATTTCACTAAACTAGTCATATGTACCTATGCCTAAATATTTTCAAAGGTAAGTTGAAGAAAATGCAGAACAAATTGTCGAATTGAAAATTTGCACACGACACTCGAAAAATCTACCCGTACCTACCTAGAAGTACTCGTCACTCGCCTAAACATTCAATGTATGTTGTTTTCAATTACCTTCAAATTAAATGCGATCTCTTTCCAGTCCAGCTCATTAACTAAATTAAAAATATATTGCCATCTGCACAATAGTTAGAACACAGATTAGATTAGAGATTATTATTTAGGTTTAGATTTTTTGAGAGATTTTTTTGGGAAAGTTCTGCGCAGTACTATAGTTAATGTAGTTTATTTCCTAAAGTAAATTTGTAGTGAGCGGTCTTTTAATTTCATAAATGCCAGACTCTTTTAAAACTAGCCGGATTTGGCTTAAATGTCTCCCTAAAAAAACCTAACATGTTTACGCGAAAGTTCGCTGAGCGCCAATAAGTCAAAACTTTTTCGCTATTTCCCTGGCGAAGGGTGTCGAAATCGGGACATTTGCTAAAGTGTTCCACTAACTTTTTCCATATGAACTCGAGTGTCGCAGAGTGAACTTTTTATAACCCTTGCTTGAGTATTTCCAGATTTGATAACTCCGCCCGGGACGTGCTCCGCATGCACTGCATCATATTCCTCCTTAATTGATTATTGTTCGCATTAAGACTCGCAGCATCGTTACATCTCCGTTTCCGGCATTTTAATAAGATACGGCAACTGCTCCGTCATCTTTTACTTCATCATAATTTACGAAATAACTTTGCGAGAGAGTTATATAATTCTTCGGAATTCCTTCCGATCTATCGCTAAACAATCAGAGCACTCGCGGTTCGTTTCTTAAAATTTTCCATTCGCCTCCAAAACTTTAGAGAACTTCGCTGAAGATAGACGTTAACGAAAGCAGGAGTTGTTAATTTTACGTTTAACTTTGATTGTAATCGACGATTTGTAGACAGAATTAAATAAGATGGCTAGCTCATTACTGTTTATGTTAAATTAGATTGAAGAAACAAAAGAGGTTGGTAAGACTAAATGGGGACATCAGTATCAATTTAGGGAATCGAATTCAGCAGCGGGGTCGGGTGGCCCTGGGATGGCAATGAGGCATTGTAATTTGTTAACTGTAGCGGGGAGCTGACAGCTGACCCGGATAAGACGGCGTCAAATCTCCTGTTGTTTACAGAAAAGGGCGAGTTTTATTGTGAAGGGCCAATAAGTCAAAACTTCTCCGCCCGAAGTTTAACAGCCGCCTCAATTATTTGCGCGACATCTATTTTTATTTCGTTCCTTCCTGCTATGGCGCTCTTTGTTTCTCGTGAACCTCCGTCAACAGTATTTTTTGTATTCCCTCCTCGTCCTTTAGGTGCGCGTAAATCAAATTTATAACTTTATATATTTTTTTGACGACCATTATCTTGCGAGGGGAAAGTCAATGTTACCTTTGCCGTAACAAACGCTCTAAGGACTTATGTACCAAACTGTTTAGAAGTTTTCTTCTGTTGCGTGAATTTATATTATGATCTTGATAACTTATGCCATTTTCATTTCAATTTAAATTCTAATGAAAACGATTACAATACTAATTCATTACAGGCACAGTTTGCAATAATTAACGAATTGTTTGATTAAACAAACGCAATTAACGTGTCGTAGTGATTGAATTACGACTTAATGCTAATTAAAGTCAAATAAACGTTTCTCATGCGTTTCTCATTGTCAGCATCAGAATCATAAATCAATGACTGTTAGCATTCTCTCTCGTTTTGACGACGCGTGAAAAAATCGTTAAACCCAAATGAAGCGAGCATTATTCTTCGTCGGAATATTCTAGTGAAAAAACAGTTGAAAGCTGCAGTAGGTATGCTAATACGAATGATGTATTATTAACGTTCGTTTCGGAATCTTCTTTGACACCAGCTCGATTCGGATCTGGGGATGCTCATCAATTATTGAGATTCGAGTCGTCAATCTGCCGTTTGAGCTACTGTTTTTCGGAGTTCGTATTGTTTGGCTGTTTAATGATTTAGATAGGGTTCCTATTGTGTCTATTTATTTTTGTTGTATGATGAGTCTAAGTTATTTGTAAACTGATAAAGAAAATATTCTCTGAATCTGTAATTGGCATACTATGTCTAGTGTAAAGAATAACACATGATTGAAAATATGTGTTGATTTAATAGTTACTCTTGTATTAATAACAGTTTCGGCATAATCGACAAGAAACATACTTTTTCTTATTCCCCTGGCTCTCATATTCTCGGTTTCTTGAACTTGAAGTAATGATAGTTTTCTTGAACATTATGATGTTTTATCATAAATCGCATTTTATTCAACCATTTATTTGATTAATAGTACGAACGAAACATTACATTTTGTGTGTGAGAGTATTTTTCTTCGTTTCCACGAATAGAACATTATATTATTATTAAACTAAAATAGCTTTAACTTTATATAATTATCACGTATAAATAACGGTAAAGTCGCAGGACCGAAAGATTTAAACGACTATCCCAACTTTAATTTTTTTTTTGAGGAGTTATAACCCGTTTTGTACACATTTGATTTTTTAAATACGATTTGGTGTATTGTTGAGATTAGATATTTAATAAAACATCCTATCTCAAAACTAGCAAACACTTTGATTCTCTGGTCAATTTTATTATTCCCTTGTAGTTTTTATTATTCCGGTGACATTTTTTCTCATCCCCCTGGCATCTTTGAGTTGGTATATTTTCGTACCTACTTGACCTAAAGTGATGCCGTCTCGATAAATATGTTTATTATTAAATATTTAATTTATTTTAACTTAGTAGTAGTAGAAATAATGGTGACGTCATAACTCCAACACCAAACCACAGACTGAGACTACCAACTTGAATTGAAATCGTTGACAATAATTCAAGGTTAAATTTTCAATCGCCACCGATCAATGCTAGAAGGTACCTACTCAGATTCGAAACATCCAGTGTAGCGTAAAGAGAACACTTATATTCATTCCCTTTGAGCTTCGAGAACGCCCGACAGACCCCAATCAAATCGCCCGTACACCGACTAATGCGGGGCGAGATTCTTCAGTGATCGATGCAGATAGCTTAATAAAACGTAAATCCTGCGCTGAACATCTCTGCGGCTTACCGAAGATTTGTAAGCCAGCGGGGTAAGCCGGCGGGGTAAGCCACGGCGTGCTTGCTGCTTGGGGTTTATGCACTGTAAGTCCTGAGTTTCTAATTGAGCTTCATGATTGTCTGAGCTTGATTCTATCGCTGGCGTTGTTTATAATTTATCTCATACTTACCAGATCACCACAACATAGTTTTGGACTTTGCAAACTAAAATTAATTATATTATGGATCTCAAATTGTTCGTTTATGCAATTATGATCGTCGTCATCAGAGCGGCTAACGCGAAAAGTAAAACATGGTTTGTTTGTTTACCCCCATCTCTATCACACCTGCATATTTGAGTGCGATAGAGATACACGAACACGTCGATGATTGCGTTTCTCGGTACTGCTTATCGAACAAAGGAGCGAAGCGAACGAAGTTTTCTGCCTCAACTTGGGCTGAAAATTGTTCGTATGTCTGGTGTCTATCACGATGTCCGGTGTCCGTTTGTTATCCACTACAGGTCGCATTTCTCAACCGATTCTCGTGAAATTTTTTGAGCAGGTTTGTTAATTAATTGATTTTTTTAGTTCAGTCACTTCAGGGCTTCACACTCTAAAAGAGTGTACCGTGTGGTGGCCTCAGCGGACCACGTAACTGGCGGTAATAGGGGCCAGCCCCTCGCTATCGAGTGGTATCAACGCCATGCTCAACAGCGAGGAGGCGTGGAGAGAGATGGCTTCCTTCTATGACGACGTAATGTCACAGAAGGAGGCTGCGTAGCGGACTTGCGAGAACGATCCTCTCGCGTATCCGCTTAGTCGGCGACGGACTGGAGACAGAGACAGGCGCAATGCGCATTTGTTGCCTCCGCCCTAGTGAAACCATGCAGGGAGTTGGGGCAAGCCCTGTAAGATGTTCCACAGGACTGGAGGCGATCGCCTAGCTGACACTTCAACATGTATGTGGCCTGCTACTGTGCGCTACCCGCCGGGACGTACGCAGTTGAATGGCAAGAGCGATCCTGCGACGCCCCCTTAGGCGGAGCGGGATCTCGTTGGTCCGTCATACCCGTTCTGCCTCCCCGGACAGGACGGGATGCGTAAATGCATTTACCCCAACGATAACAAAAGGGCTGCGAGTTCTATAGCTCATAGAGCCACTAAGTTATTAGTACGGTTATATGCTAGAAGTTATCGATTCACCCTATTTCGTACGGTGACTCGATATGTATTTCACAGACAGCCCCATGTGCAGAGCGTGTATGGAGGCAGAAGAAACGACTAAACACATTCTACTGGACTGTAAGCAGGTAGAAGTATACAGGAAAAAGCACCTAGGGTCTCCGGACACACTACGGAACGCAGTCAGTAATACTAAGGCACTCTTAAACTTTTTAGAGGAGCTGGGGTGGTTAGAGTAGCGCCACCCTGCCGTTTCACGCAAAATAGGCACATTGGATGTCGACTTGCAGAAAATGCCCAGTAAAACTAACTAACTAACCCTATTTCGTTATATTTTATATAGCCCAATCATGGACCCTTAGATTCCACCGTTGATACTGTTAGTGTGCAATGAAGTTTATACAAAAATAAATGTGAGAAGATCAAATTTTACAGTTATCAAATCTAGTTATTGAAGTATCTTCCGCTATTCAAACAACGATGTAATCAATGGCATAGATACAGTAGTAGAATTAATTTGGGTATCCTCACTTGACCTACAAACTTTGCCCTAATGTTTCACTAGGGTGACCCTCGCCATTTTTAGTAACGTATTTATGTCCTAAAATCACATGCCATACAGACGTTTAGTCGTGAAGTTTAATAGGTAGTCATAATGTTGCGTAGAAATTTAGGTTACGTTAATTTTACATTTATCGAATGAACAGTAGACTTGATTCGATAAATATAAAATCTTAACCTAATGGTCAACAGAAAAAAAATATTTAAAGGAACTGTAGCGCAACAGTTGTTAGGTCTAATCAAATTGATTAAAGTGATAAGAAATCGTTTCAATAATATTTGTCACAAAACATGTCAGACAAAAAAACAATATTGAATCACGAAGTAATGAGTAGATAGGAACTTATTCAAAGTCAAGGGCAGAAATAAAAATAGTCTGTTAACCCACAGCACAAAAAGTTTACTAATTTTATTTGACGGCAATGGAGATTTGGGATAGTTCGGACCACTTAGTGAATTGGGCGGAAAAATATTTTTTTCCGAAAAGATCTAAGGTATTTTATTATTTCCTTTTCCTAGAGCTATATTTAATACTCGTAAATATTTGATCACGAATTTCTTTCAGAAACTTTGTTCTACTTACACATTTTTGGTACCTACTTTGTTCCTCCTCCTAAAAGGTCAGCAAGTACTGCGTTCAGCGACACGAAACAAATACCTACGTTTTCTATTCGGCCTCATTTGAATGCTATTCAAATATTAGCCTGTGTGAAAATATACTTACTTGTTGCATATTTGCATATTTAAATCAAGTTTATTTCAATTAGAACACTAGGCACATATTGGTTTTTGCAAACTTTAATCCAACCCGTAATACTTTACTAACTGCCACGTATATTAATTACCACACTACAATGCAGTAGAGCGATATAACCGCATAAATCCTCTCACAGACTGGCGCGGCCTGGCCGCGGCGGTCAATAGTAAACTTGTCAGTAGCTATAAAATTTACTATTGCCACCGCAGGCCGCGCCAGTGTGATTCAGGCCTAATGGAGACACTGCCAACAAATAGCTACTATGTTGAGCTCTTTTAGAAGTAGGGTATTAAAGGTGCTCCGAGATGACATCGAGCTATGTGAGGCGACATCTCTATACGGCCCCATGATTTACAGCATCTCAAGTAATTACATTATAAATGCGAAAGTTTGGATGTTTGTTACTCAATCACAGTTAGATGAGATTTTGCACGAAGATAGATTATAGCGCTGGATTAAAATATAGGATAGTTTTTATCACGGATCCACGCCGATGAAGTCGCGGGTGGAAACTAGTTTACCGTAAATGCAAGATAACGTGTTGTCAACGCGCTTGGATTAGCGACGTTTTGAAGTGTTGTTTAGGCTATGGTCTCCTATGAATCACGCCGTACGCTGCGTCACAATGCTTACAATGGATACGTACTGTTGTGGTCGTCGGCCACATCAGTACATCTCCATAGTAAGCATTGTGACGCAGCGTACGGCGTGATTTATAGGAGACCGTGGCCTAACAATGTTGATTACCTACGTTTTGAATAATTCTCTTTAATGAGATTTTAGACCTCTTAAGTTTTACTTGATTTTAACTATTAGGTACTAATTTGTTTGATTGATGATATGTTTTTGCGACCAACGGATTACTGATTTCATGTAAGCCCTGTACCATACAGACAGACCGATAACCAGACAGTCTGATGGATATGGTATAAAGAACGTGGCGGAATTTGGCACTTTGGATTCACTTGCGCTGTCCCAGTGCGGTTTGGGGTTTTCGTCACAGATGTATATAGGTCTCCTCACGATATTTTACTTTGAGCAAATAGCTGTGTAATTAGCAAAACAATCATCGCGAACATGTTTTAATTAAAAATTTAACACCATAGAATTCACTCTCTGAATTAATAAACCAGAGAGGAAGAAAATTAAAACTTCATCATCGTAACGTCACAGATTTGAGCGCCACGTCACACGTCACGCGTCACACGTCACGCGCACACGTCACGTCGGCCATTAATTAGAAATCGTCAGACGGATGAGACGTCTTAGAACTCAGACGGGTTATGAATATTCTCAACCCTATGCTTTGATGGATGAGTAGTTTTTGGTTTAATAATTAAGGGCTCATTAAACGCGCATTGTTTTGTAATTAAATTGAAATGGAACCTGTATGGATGATGCATTGTTAAACTAAAGTACTTTGTACAGTAGTTATTTTATCCTTCCCATATTTTCTTTGCTTCTATTTTTAAGTGCCTATCCTATCGTGTAAGACTTTCAGGCGCCTAACACGTTTGTTCAGAAAACAAACCAGGTGCCCAGGTTATCAAATCTGGCTCATAAAATGATCTAGACATTGACAAGGTTTTGTTTTTACTTTATGGCGTCGAATGTCGAAACCCATTGAACATTTGACTTCATCATATCAGCCGAAAGACGTCCACTGCTGGACATAGGCCTCCCCCAGAGAGTTCCAAATTGACCGGTCCTGCGCCACCCGCATCCAGCGGACTCCCGCGACCTTTACCAGGTCATCAGTCCACCTTGTGGGGGGCCTACCCACGCCGCGCCTTCCGGTACGTGGTCGCCACTCGAGAACCTTTCCGCCCCAACGGCCATCGGTTCTACGTGCAATGTGCCCCGCCCACTGCCACTTAAGTTTAGCAATTCGGAGGGCTATATCGGTTACCTTGGTTCTGCTGCGGATAACCTCATTTCTGATGCGATCACGCAGAGAAACTCCTAACATAGCCCTCTCCATTGCCCTTTGGGTGACTTTGAGCCTTCTTATGAGGCCCATAGTAAGCGACCAAGTTTCAGTGCCATATGTCATCACTGGCAACACACACTGGTCAAAGACTCTCGTCTTGAGACACTGCGGGATATTGGACGAAAAGATGTGCCGGAGCTTCCCGAACGCTGCCCAGCCGAGTCGGATTCGACGATTGACCTCTTTCTCGAAGTTGGACCTACCTAACTGGACAGTCTGTCCTAGGTATACATAATCGTCTACAACTTCGAGCGTAAAGTGTCCGACTGTAATGGGAGTTGGTACTACATTTGACTTAGGTAGTAAAATCTTGTAGTATTTTTGCGGAAGCGCAGAGTACGCGTCTAGACAAAACGGGGCGCATCGCGTTACACCTATTGCTCGCGTGGCCTGAGGCCGCCAGTCAGACGATGGCCGGCACCGCCATCGCCGACTTGAACGCGATGGACCGCGCGTACCTAATTTCCCTTATTTATTACGAGATTTGTAATTCCACGATGAAAACGATAAACGGCCACAGCTGCTCTGTTGTTTGAATACCCAAAGGGACGTTGGTTTGGTTAGGTTGATAATGACACTGGCATACATGTGAAGTAACATGTATTTTTTACTTAATTAATATCGGTTCACTTTACTCAAGCGACATCTGGTGAGCTAGAATATTTTTTGCCCTCATTGATGTATTCTTGGCGTGACAGCCCTAGCGCTACACGTGCTGTGTGTGAATGAATACAAGTTATACGATAGACTGATATGCACAGAGTAGGCACGTTTCTTACGCCTAAACGTCATTTTTGCTAGGAAGTGCAATAGTGTTCTTGTACTATTACTTATTCTGTGACCAAAGCTACTGCAATTTTGTATTTTTGAGCCATTCTCAATATTAATTGGTCCGTTATGTTGCACTCTAGCAGTATATCACTAGAGCCCACGTGTGTCTGAGCGGCTGACGTATGGCGGCGACGTGTGTGGGGCGCAGAGTACCTGCTTTTCCGCAAGAATAGGCCCTCGAGGTTATATATGTAGGAAGTTACGCGAGTTGAGAGAATAAAATCATGTATAAATTTTCAGTTTTGTGATATGAACTTGTTTACATAGACAAGTTCATATCACAAAACTACAAATATATATTGAGTGATTAGGCCGTGTAAATAGGCAATTTATACTATGCGGATGAGCGGTGTGGAGGGAATGACAAGGTTACGCCGTATAATTAATTTAAAGGAAAAACCAGATGTGTTAATTTTGAAGAGCTGAAGCTGCTTACCTTTAGGTTTTCGCTGCGCAGCTTGGAGCGGGCGGGCGAGGAGATGATGCAGGCGTCAGAATGATGTGCAAACACTATTTTTGTTCGCAATATATAAATTTTCTCGTACAGCGATGAAAATATTTCGCGGTTGACAAGACGTATGCAAATTATTGACAGACAGAACTATTTTTCTTCTGACGTATGTCTTAGGCGGTGTAAGCAGTCTCAACAGCTTTTAAGAAAGGAGGCCAAAAGGGATTTTGCTCTGACGGCGTAACCATGCTCCCGGCCTGGAAATGCGAAGAATTTCAAAACATGAGATGAAATGAAATGATGCGGTTGATAATAAATAATGCTACTCCAGTTATGTATGCTCTAAGGCCGGACCCTCTCACGGTGGCCCATGTCTTCGTACATAGTTTAAATGCTGGCTAGTTTAAGTATTTATATCTATTATATATATCGTCGTCTAGTACCTATACCACAAGCCTTATTGAGCTTACTATAGGGCTAGCTCGATTTGTGTAAAATTGTCCCCTAATATTTATTTATTTATTTTATTTATTTATTTATTTAAATCAAAAGCCGGCCAAGTGCGAGTCGGACTCGCGCACCAGGAACCCTTGAATGCTTAGCTTCAAGGGTTCCGTACCATTATCTATAAAAACGGCAAACAATCATCGCTCGCCATTTGTACATATTTTTTGTATTTTGTGCAATAAAATTTAAATAAATAAATAAATAAAAAATCACGTTTGTTGTATGGGATACTAAAATATTTGTTTTATTCTGTTTTTTACTATTTGTTGTTATAGCGGCAACAGAAATACATCATATGTGAAAATTTCAACTGTCAACTATCACGGTTCATGAGATACAGGCTGGTGACAGACGGACGGACAGACAGACAGACGGATGGACAGCGGTGTTTTAGTAATAGGGTCCCGTTTATTAGGGTACGGAACTCTAAAAAGGATGAAGAGAACCCAACCAAAACCAAAAGTAGGTAAACAAACTACCTACATTTGCACACGTGATCAAAAATTACCGGGACACGTTGCATAAATGACTTGTTACTTGTAATACAATGGAAAACCTCTTTTATTAAAAAAGGGCATCCACTTGTTGAACAAGCGAGCGAAGCGAACGAAGTTCTCCGTTTCAGATTGGGCAAAAGATCATGGTTTGTCCGGCTGTTCGGCTGCCCTCCTGTACGGGTCGCATTTCTCAACCGATTGTCGTGAAATTTTCTGTGCAGGTTCGATGATCATAATATATATTTTTGTCCATACAGTTTTTTGAAATATCAAAAAAGATTTTTTTTTATTACGTCACGCGCAAGTACGCTCACAGAGTCACTAGGATTAAAAGTTACAAGTCGTTATGAGGGCCAATCAACTATTTTTTGTTGCTCGTTGTCATGGTCACGTCCCCTGGGTCACTGTTTAAAACTACGATTTTATGGGGCTTAAATACACAAAACACGTACTTTTCTTATACTGGTAAACCCATTCTATGGTGGGGCAACTACATACCATGATAGGAGTCCAATTTATAGCTATTTTTCTAAGAAACTCTGTCACTGTTGTCGCTTGGCTTACCGGGACAAAATAACAACAAGAAAACGTAGATTGACCTATGAAACAGACCTCATGGCATGATAATGAAGTAAAAGAAACTTCATGAAGTTCTTTTCCGAGAGCTCAAGATTTTCCCCTGCCTTGTTTACTTATATACCAGGCCTCAGTGTTCACTCACGAGAACTTGGATATGTTCATGCGCAGAGGCATTAACACCAACTACAACCTGCGCAGTAATAGACACCAAAACAGACTGATCGCTGAATCACACAGACTTGCCAAGTCAGAACGATTCGCGTACTAACTATGTAGGCCCCTCTATTTACAATCGCCTACCAGACTGTGTAAGAGATGCGACTTCCACCGCAGCATTCAAGGTTAGGCTGAAAAAGAGGTTGATGCAAGAATCATTCTATTCATATGACGAGTTCTTTAGTCTACCAATAATACTTTAAAGGTATAATACATAGTATGACATATAAAAATAACCGAATATAATTGACATATAATATAATATACTTAAACACTATTGGAAGTTCAATACCTATTGTATCTTGACTTGTAACAATTGTTATAAACAATAAATTTCTTTTCATTTCATTTCATTTCAGTTCATTTTTAGGGTTCCGTAGCCAAAATGGCAAAAACGGAACCCTTATAGTTTCGTCATGTCCGTCTGTCCGTCTGTCCGTCTGTCCGTATGTCACAGGCATTTTACTCAAAAACTATAAGGTGTATTTGAATAAAATTTTGAGGATAGGTGTATTTTGCTAGCCGCTACATAGTTTTGTAATTAAAATGACAAAAAAAAAATTTTTAGGGGTGCACTCCATACATAAAACTAAAAGTCAAAATTTTTTTTTTCATTGTGACCCCCCGTGTGGCACATCAATCGATAGGCCTTTCAAAATAAATATAAGGTTTCTTTACATTTTTTTTGATTAAGTGAATAGGGTCGGAGATAATCGCCCCGAAAGTCACTAAAATTCTGTCCCCCCCCCTCTAATTTTTGAACGGTGTATTTTAAAAATATGGAAAAATTCATGGACATAGGGCTTATTAATTTCATTCACCGAAAATTGTTTTGAACAAGATCGGTTCAGAGGTTTTCGAGATATTGATGAAAAACTGCCTTCCTCAAAGAAAAGGACGTAAGTGCCGTAAAATTTCTGTGACGATACGACCTTTTTAATAGGCACGGAACCCTTCGTTTTGCGTGGTCCGACACGCACTTGGCCGGTTTTTAAGTTTAGTTCTATTCATTAAAAAAAAAAGTACTTTTTGGTCATCTTAGAAGCGAATAGTTAAGAACTTAACATTTTCAGTCAAGACTAGCTCCTGCTACTAAAAAAAAAACCTAGACCATAAGTCTAGCACACAAGGTAACTGCCAAAACTAAGCTAAACTGGTACCTACTACTTAAAATGTTCAGTCCATATTTGTATGGCAATGATGTTTTACTTAGGCCATTATTTAAATTTGTTGTCAGTTGAGCTCTTTTGCACATTTCCCATAGAAATTCATAGAAATTCTGCAAATAATAATTTCAATCTACATAACTCCTATGTATATCGAATTAAAAGTAAATTTACCATCAATAATTCCAAATTAATCCACATACAAACCATTGTTATACAAAGTAAAGCCTTACGAATACGAACTAATAGTTGAAATGTTTGCGGTGTCAATTAATGACTATTTACATTCGATATTTGAGGGCCCGCTAGAACGCTTTTGTCACATTTAATTGAATGTTTAGCTTCAGCGTATAGTTAACGGTAATATTTAGGTGTTTAGGAGGTAAGAGGTTTGTTATTTATGATTGGAAACATTTGTGACGCTTTAGACTGGTATTATGATCTAGTTCCAGTTGTATTATTAGTTCTTGAGTTAAATAATTAAATAGCTTTGTCACTTTTAATAATGAGACTTGTATGCCAGAAATGGGTTGCCGTGGTAAACTCGACACCACAGATACCTAGTTTTAAATTATCTCTTTCTCATTTGAATACAGATATAGTTTAGTAGTAGTTTAATTACTTGTCACGCCACTGCTCGGAAATGTGGCGAAAGATGGTCAGAATTCAGACTTCAAGTTGGACGTCGCATGAACAGACCTATGAATTCAAACTGTCCAACAATGTTTTTGTAGTCAGGGGTAATCACGTAACGTTTTGAACGCGCGTTAGGTCAATTTAACTGTCATTTTTCCGTATAAAAATTGAGTTAGATCTACTTGACGCGCGTACAACTGCAGAGGGATAATCATGTGACGTTTAAAACGCGCGTTAGGACAATGCATGTCGTGTTTCGTTATAATTTACATTTAGATCTACCTAAAGTATGTACAAGCGCCAACACAGTTAACTAACCATCCTGTATTTATATTGAATCTTATTACAATGCAAATAAAGTGCACGGATGGTCAGTTAACTGTGTTAGCGATAGTGCAAAGCGTTACGTGATCGACCTGCAGTTGGAACAGAGATTCGACCAATCACAGGAGCGTGTCGCCGCACCAGCGCGTACCCGCAGCTGCGCCGGCGAACTGCGACCGCGGCCGCGCTCTTATGTTTTAATATTATGATCTTTAATTAGGTTTGATTCATAATAGGCATGGTGACTCATGTTAAGATTGATAACAAATTAAAATTCTTTGCCCAGCGCCCGCGGCGCCTGTTCGCGGTGCCCGGCGAGCGCACGAGGCGCGGTGCGAACGCTCCCACTGCTAGAGCGCGAACAGCCCTAAACTATATAATGCAGGAAGCCGACGGCATAGACATATTTGCTGACAGTATTGGTGTGTTCTGTAGAAAAGTTTTAAATTTCTTATCATATAACAGTATTAAAATTTAAACTGTGCCATTTTTTTTTTGTTGAAGTTGTATATGAGTTTATCTTAGTTTTTTCTTTTTTTATTATTTTATAATGCTAAGCCATATTTTTGTTTACTTAAATACTTATATTTGCTGATTTTATTTTGTTTAATTCTATTATTTCATAAGTGTTCATGTACTTATATTGTATTCTATGTGTTTTTTTAACTATCATATAAGTGCTTTGGTGTAGTTACTGTTAACTTATATGTGAATTAAAATAAATAAATAAATAAAATAAAATAAATAACAAAGTGTTGCTAAATGGATAGTAAACCAGCAAATTACTTTTTGTAGATTAAAAATTATAATTAATATCATGAAATTCATATCTAGCCTTGAAAGTTTAGAAAAACCTTGTTTTTTTTTATTGTCCAAGTGTAAATTTAAAGCTACCAATAGAATCCTTACGCTTTTATAGAAACAAAATTCTATGACAACTATGGACCTAAACACATTTCGCGACCGAAACAGCAATTTACTCGATTTTCCGTACAACGGTTAGTACCAACCCATAGCAGTTTCAGTAGCAGTATCGTAAATTTTATTTTAAGGTTTTATTTTTGTTTAAACTTGAAGTTATGCACATTTATTCTGTGAATTAGATGATAAATACAATATTGTATTCCATCAAGCTGATTTGACGAAGGAGTAGTTATATAATTATGTACTTCTAAACTACATAGGTATGATAAAATTCTCGGCCTCAGTAGTATGTTCGCCTCTGATCTTATATTCGCTGTTTTCTGTAGGTAGGTAACTAACTGTTGTGTTTTACTATTGAGGTGAACAATAAAGAGTATTTTGTATTGTATTGTGTGTTTGATAAAATAGACGACTTTGCAAATGAAGTACAGTCGACAGTAAAATATAGTCTCAAAAGTTACGATTACGACAGAAACTTGTTACGATATGATGAAGTTAGTCTCAAAAACCAATTGCCCCAGTTTCTAAAATAAACCCGCAAAAACCCTATTGAGCGCAATCATTAACAGTTTTTCGGTAAAGGTGGGACGTTAATATATTTGCGACCGGTAACGATTTTTTGTCGCGTGGACCCCGGAGATAAGTCGCTTTCATTAATCATGTTGAACGCAGCGAGGTTCGTGAGGAACTGTGGAATCCAGTTAATAATGCTCTGGATACCTATGTTTTTATTTTTTGCATTTTAATTCGTCCTCGTCCGAATCGCTAAACTTAAGTGGCAGTGGGCGGTGCACATTACACGAGATTCCCGATGGGGCGGAAAGGTTCTCGAGTGGCGACCACGTACCGGAAGGCGCGGAGTGGGTAGGCCCCCCACAAGGTGGACTGATGACCTGGTAAAGGTCGCGGGAGTCCGCTGGATGCGGGTTGCGCAGGACCGGTCAATTTGGCACTCTTCGGGAGCCTTTGTCCAGCAGTTAATTTTGTGGTCGAATGACTATGAATTCTCGCGCATACCTGAATACACACACAATCTAAATAAAGGCAACATTAGCATGAGGAAAACACGCATAGCACGGAAAACGAAAATTACGTATCTGCCTCGCTGACAGTTATCAAGCTAATGTTGCTTCGCGACTGTAATAGATGGCGCTACTGAAGACAAATGACGCCTCTAAGAAAAGGAAAAATAATGGAAACCACGAGTATCAAGGTCTGATTGGGGTTAAGAATAAACATGTTGGCGCTGAGATGGGTGTTTGGATGGATGACGTTTGTAAACTTGTATTGAAATGGAAATAAGGTCTTTTTAGGGTTCCGTAGCCAAATGGCAAAAAACGGGACCCCTATGGATTCGTCATGTCTGTCCCTCCGTATGTCTTAGGCATTTTACTCGAAAACTATAAGGTGTATTTGAATACAATTTTGAGGATAGGTGTATTTTATAAGCCGCTACATAGTTTTGTAATTAAATCATTAAAAAAAAAAAAATTTAGGTGTGCACTCCATACATAAAACTGAAAGTCAATTTTTTTTTCATTGCAAGCCCACGTGTGGCACATCAATCGATAGGCCTTTCAAAATAAATATGAGGTTTTCCAGCAATTTTTTTGATTAAGTGAATAGAGTCGGAGATAATCGCCCCGCAAGTCACTAAAATTGTGTCCCCCCCCCTCTAATTTTCGGACCGTGTATTTTAAAAATATGAAATAAATTATGGCTTATTAAATTCTTTCAGCGAATTGTTTTGGACAAGATCGGTTCAAAGGTTTTTGAGATATTTCAAAAAAACTGCCTTCCTTAAAGAAAATGACTTAAGTGCCATAAGATTTCAGTAACGATACGACCTGTTTAATAGGCACGGAATCCTTTGTTGTCCGTGGTCCGACACGCACTTGGCCGCTTTTTTATTACGAATATCGAAAGTATAATCCAGAGGAATATCAACTGTATCATTAAAACTTTCCAATCCTTTTTTTCTGATGATGCATTTGAAAGCTGTTTGCTCCAGCATCCTCCGAAAACTCTTTATTAAACTGGCATAGACTATGACGTCGCAATCCATATTCTCGGCGTGTTTACTATGGAGTTAGCCGTTAATTTGGAATTATTTCCTTAAAATTTGCGTAAGTCTATACTTGTAATACAATATATCATTCCCAATTCGTCTAACTTATGTTACTTTAAAATATTTTTTTTCCTTATTTTAACGTGAGATAAAACTAATACAATAGATTATTTTTAATATTCCTGTTGTATGATATTTCTACGTAAGTATATCCGCATCGATTGAGTGCAATTTATTCAAAATTGAAGCCCCATGCATATTCCCTATTATAGCGATAGCGGTATATGTGTAAGCAGATAATTTCACTGTTAAGCGCCAGTATGGTTTCATTCAAATTCAAACATTATCAGACAAGATAGCCAATTAATCGGGTGGCTCCCAAAGCGAAACTGCAATCCACGATGAAGTTTGACACGTTAACAACGCAACCATGAAACTTGAGGAAACTTCGCTTCAGGGTGTGCTTTTAGTTGGTGTGTGAACGAAACACTCGCTAAGTAAGCTGGTAATGATGATGATGATGAGTAACGGACGTGACATTCCTAATATGGAAATGAAAATGATCTAAGTCATTGCTTTTCTTGCGGCTTCGACACTTTTGCATCGTATTTGCAATTTGACATATTAACTCAGACCAAGACTATTTATTGCATATAGAGACAAGTAATACATCTAACACACATAATTAATGAATACTAATTAAATAAATAAATAAATATCGTGGGACAATTCACACCAATTGATCTAGTCCCAAACTAGGCAAAGCCTGTACTATGGGTACTAGACAACGGATAAACATAATTATATAGATAAATACATACTTAAATAGATATTAAACATCCAAGACTCGAAAACAAACATTCGTATTCATCATACAAATATCTGCCCCGACCGGGGATCGAACCCGGGACCTCAAGCTTCATAGTCAGGTTCTCTAACCACTAGGCTATTCGGTCGTCATTTATTTCTGCTTATAAATTTGGTAGAAAATTATTGCTTGCTCGCCCAACAATCCGAAGAATTGAGAAAGCGTTCTTTCGTAAAATACTGTCATCTTGTCATCATTTCATCATCCAACTCAAACTAACTTATATCTTATTGCGATCAGATATTGTTAAGTGAAGTAACTTAACTGTTAAAAGCTTGCCAGCCGCCCAGAAAACTCTTACTCGTCTTAACGATTGCTGACGTAGACAACAACCGGAATCTATGACGTACCTACGTGCTTTTCAAGTGCCCATTTATTATTACGAGTATTTCTAACTGAGCGTTAATAAACTTGAGAACCTTTCCGCCCCAACGGCCATCGGTTCTACGTGCAATGTGCCCCGCCCACTGCCACTTAAGTTTAGCAATTCGGAGGGCTATATCGGTTACCTTGGTTCTGCTGCGGATAACCTCATTTCTGATGCGATCACGCAGAGAAACTCCTAACATAGCCCTCTCCATTGCCCTTTGGGTGACTTTGAGCCTTCTTATGAGGCCCATAGTAAGCGATCAAGTTTCTCGAGTGGCGACCACGTACCGGAAGGCGCGGCGTGGGTAGGCCCCCCACAAGGTGGACTGATGACCTGGTAAAGGTCGCGGGAGTCCGCTGGATGCGGGTGGCGCAGGACCTCTGGGGGAGGCCTATGTCCAGCAGTGGACGTCTTTCGGCTGATATGATGATGATGATGATGATGATGTTAATAAACTTAGAGCAATCACCCGTTAAGAAATTGATCGCAGCAGACGTTCCTCAAGTTAGCAAGTCGTTTTCAATCAAAGAACGCTGCTAGACCATGAGCAAAACAACCAGTAACACCCTCAAAACGTTCGAGAGCTAACCACCTAAATAACGAAATAATTCCCAAATAAAAGAAATGTTAAACCTTCGCCTTAATTTCATCAAAATTCACTAATTACGACTAAACTCAATTTAATTGCTATATGAAAGCAATCAAGTGCAATTAGGGCAGGGACAATGTTAAAAAGAGGGTTCGTCACGAGTAGATTTAGAATTGGGGTCGCTACAGGCTAGGAGACAATTCAGTTCATCTATTTCACATTACATTCGAATTATTGCCGTGCTACTGTAGTGCTTCGGTAAAGAAACCGCGGCACTGTAGTGCTTCGGCTATGTTCGCCGATGCTTAGACAGACTGCTTTTACGCTATCATGAGAAAACGAAGTAGGTACCTCGCTCCTCAACCGCAGCCGCGGCAGTTCAAACGGCATCTTATGCACGCTAGCCCAGCGCTGGGATTCGCCGCTGGTGTGGCGGCATGCGCAGCTGCACGCGCCTGTCGCCGCTCCAACGCGCCGTTTTTAAATTGTTTTATTTTATTTCATAAATACTAACCCTAGGCTTATATTATACTGTAATTACTAACAAACTATGGATCACGTTGTCCGAATTAAATATATTGAATTTGAATTCCAGTACACTGAGAAAACTGTTCACCGTAAATTAAGATGAATTCACTAAAAGTAGGGAGCATACTGACATCACCAAAAAGTACGATGAAAGTGACGATTTTTACTATGACAAGTACCGTAATATTTTATTATCTACCCAAACAATTCTATTACGTCCTAAAACATTTCAATTATAGCGTAATATTGACATGATATCTCCTTATTTTAAGACAACGCCCCTAATTTAGACGGACATCTCGATATTTTAAGATTACCCCAAAGTGACATTTTTTTCAGTGTGGGGTAATCTTAAAATATCGAGATGTCCGTCTAAATTAGGGGCGTTGTCTTAAAATAAGGAGATATCATGTCAATATTACGCTATAATTGAAATGTTTTAGGACGTAATAGAATTGTTTGGGTAGATAATAAAATATTACGATACTTGTCATAGTAAAAATCGTCACTTTCATCGTACTTTTTCGTGATGTCAGTATGCTCCCTACTTTTAGTGAATTCATCTTAATTTACGGTGAACAGTTTTCTCAGTGTAGTTCGCACTCTCTTCCTTGCGTGTGTGGAAGTAAATACTATAAACACATTGAAATTTGGTTGGGATCGAAACGACACACTAGAATAGCCGACTAGGGGTCAATTAAGGCCCTGGATGCACGGATGCGGAGTCTTTATGTGAGCGACTACACTGACGGGTAGGCAGAGTAATAACCGTTCCAAATGGAACAATCTAAATCGTTTATCGGCTGAGCTAGCGCGCTTTTGGAGTTTAAAATGAGTAATAAATATATAGAGATATTCAGTATAAGGCGAGTAAATGTAATAATTTCAACTTAAGAGGACGGGTAGGGCAAGCCTTCTCCATACAAATTTTGTGCAGGTTTATCTTCGTTTGTGTTTGGGCTATAAATATAATTTTTAGGTCAGTATACTTATTTTTCTGTTAGCTATTCACTGATGTTATTATTTTTTATTTTTATACTTTTTTATATTTTTTTAATTTTCATTATTTTTATATCTAACAAAATTTTAACATCATGTGCTGCGTAAATTCAATATGAACAAGCAAAAAAAAACGAATATTCTGTAGTGCCAAAACCGACGAAAAAAAACTTGCACAACGTTTGTATGGAGAATGCCTTGCCTTACCCGTCGCCTTAATTGCTGCAATTAGCTGACTTATAGGTGATGTGCTCGCTATACATCAAATTACTTTGTTATCCTATCAATATTTTGATTTACATAGATAATCATTTTTTTTTCAGTGCAGGCGCTCCAACATATTTCAAGTATAGGTTTACAACGTAACTTTCTACAAGCTTTATATTAACTTGACATGTTCGTATGTAAAGTATTATAAGTATGTAAGAAGTAAAAAAGTTGTCCGTCCAATTGTTGTCCAATTTGCAATCCATTTTTCAGTCACTTGTCGTTATCCGATTGAGCTGAGAATTTGGTTTTCAGTATAGTTTGGATGGTAATTTAATATTATGGTACCATCGAGCTAATCTGATGATGGAGACAGGTGTCCATGAGAATTCAGTATTTAACCGACGTAACCTCGTTGAGTTTGGGCTCGTTAGAATCGTCTCACTGAGCAGATAGTGATGATATACAAAAAAGTACAGGCAATAAAAGCTTGTACCAAAAATGAAATTTTTGACAGAAACTTATTAATACGAGTATTCCACATCTATTCTACTTTTTTGTCATCGTGTATAATTTAAGAGTTTTAATTACTACTACTACTTGTACATTTTCTAAAATATGGCATGCAACAATATTTTTTCAAATAAAACATTTACAATAAAGATTTTCTGAATCGCAACAGACAGAGAAGTGCGCCACGGGGAATTTGAAATGATGCTATAATTTATAAATGAATTCAGAATAATGTCGCAATAGAATTTAAAGTACACTTAGAATGGAATGGCGCAGAAAGTAATTTTAATAAATTAACGAGGCTATTTACTGTCTGTCTGTGTGTACAAGTCTTAAATGTAATATTTAATATTGTAAGATTAACAGTTAAGAAGAAAAGTAAAAATAAGATAATAATGTCTCCTAGTGTGGAAAAAAAACCGGACAAGTGCGAGTTCAACTCGCGTGGTGAGGGTTCCGTATATAATCTAAATTGCATAAGAAGTGTTTTTGAATACTCAAACTTCTTATAGGTTTCCTTGTAATCTTTAGGCAAGGAACTATTTTCCGTATTTTTTTTAGAATTTTAATCCTAGTTGTTTTGGAGATAAGGGGGGGAATGGTCAATTTTCGTCTTTTTTCCTAAATTACTTCAAATCTGTTTTTGCTAAAATTATAAAAAAAAATATCTGACATGCTTAAAACAACCCCTTTCATTTGATATGTCACACAATACAGTGTGTGTGTTTTTTTTTTAATTTTCCTGTTTACCCCCCAAAAGTGGCCCCTTTCTTCAGAATTCATTAATTTACTTTACACGTTTATCTTTGGGTCACCAATTTACATATGTGTACCAAATTTCAACTCAATCGGTCCAGTAGTTTCGGAGCAAATCGGCTGTGACAGATGGATAGACAGACAACCAAGTGATCCTGTAGAGATCCAGAGGGTTCCGTTTTTTCCTTTTGAGGTATCGGAACCCTAAAAATAAGGGACCACTACGATGTTTACTAAACTTTTTTCTATTTCCAACGTTTTGACGAAGGTTGCATTGGGCATGGTCGCGAACGACCGCATTTACTGGCCTGGTTACCGTTTAACTGAGACGGTTCCTGCAGTAGTTGTGCGGCGCGGGAGGAGTAACAGTGCCAGCAAAGCGGGTACTAGATTAAGGTCGTTTTCACTAAAACGTGTACTTAACCCCCCTTTTGACGATGCCCCTCCAGTTCAACAACTTGTTACAGCTTCAAATATTTATTTGTCATAATTTGAGCGATTTATATACTGTTAAATACGCCTACTTTGCCACCAGGGAGATCTTGGTCCAAAAATAAAATTTTAAACAAATCTGATAATAAATGAAAACACGACATATTTATGGTAGCCTAAAATTTTTAGTAGAAACAAGATTATATTTTATGACTTTACAAATTGTGGAATGTAAGGTGGACTTGTATGGAAAAGAGTTAAAATATCCAGATAACGTTGCCCATCTGTATTGTGAAAACCTTTCGTAGTTAAGACCAAGATTTTCAAATGGAACGCCATGTTTGCCCAAAATTTTGGACTGAGTTTTGTCTCAACACATAGAGCTATAGTAGTAGTAATTAACATTTACTAAAGAATCAATAGGTACTTAAAATAAACACGATTCACTAAGAACGCCTTTAAGCGTATGACCACTGGTAGAGCGATAAGCGACGCAGCGGCGATCTTCGTACATCAAGTCGCCACCCCAGTTATACTGATATCACACTCGCGTCAAAAATCTCGCACAAATGTCACTCAAATACACCGCTCCCACACCGTGGAGCTGCCACAAGATCCAACTGAGTCAAACGGTTTTTCATTTAAACATGCTTTTAGCGCCTTTTTGATAGAAGTCCAGTCCAATCAAGAATATTTTGCAACTAACTATTTAATTTTAAGTTTATTCATCACTTACGAATACCTACCAAGATGATAGACTTAACCTTTCAACATGACAGAACGCGTTGCCCAAACGGGATCCAAAGGTGGACCTGTCTAAACGTAACGAATTATAATCATGTGTTTTTAGCGCGCACTGCGACACCATGTTAATCTAATTTCCATCCAATAATAGTCAGAATTTTGTGAGACAGCCCCACAGAGCGATAATCCATATGGCATTACGTATGCCTTATCGGTTATCGTTTGCGCATCGTTCGGAATTACGGATCATTTGGCAGTGGAGCGGTCGCAAACCATCCCAATTGCCTGGATAGATAGCGGTGCAAATCCTACGCGTGAGCCATAGTGATAAGAGGGGCGTACGTGTATTAGGAATAAAATTGTTTCACACCTGCTATTCAAAAAAACTGGACAAGTGCGAGTTCAACTCGCGTGGTGAGGGTTCCGTAAAATTCCTATTCTCTAAGCATTAGGCGCTCCATACAAAATACACAAAAATATTGAGAAATTTCCTGTTACTTTGAATACTCAAACTTCTTATAGGTTTTCCTGTAATCTTTAGACAAGGAACTATTTTCCATATTTTTTTCAGAATTTTTAGCCTAGTAGTTTCGGAGATAAGAGGGGGAAAGGTCAATTTTCGTCTTATTTCCTAAATTACTTCATATCTATTTTTGCTAAAATTATAAAAAATATATATCTGAAATGCTTACAACAACCCCTTTCATTTGATATGTTACACAATACAGTTGCGAAACTTTTTTTTTTAATTTTCCAGTTTACCCCCCAAAAGTCGCCCCCTTGTTCAGAATTCATTAATTTACTTTATGCGTCCCTCTTTGGGTCACCAATTTTCATATGTGTACTTAATTTCAACTCAATCGGTCCAGTAGTTTCGGAGCAAATCGGCTGTGACAGACGAACAGACAGACAACCGAGTGATCCTATAAGGGTTCCGTTTTTTCCTTTTGAGCTACCGGAACCCTAAAAAGAATAATTGTTGCCCCAAATGCCCTCATTTCAAAGTGACTTTTCGTCCCTGATCCTGCTACTCAGAAAAGAGCGATTGTTGCCGTCAAATGAGGGATTTCAGTTTTCCTCATAGAAGGTATGAAAAGTAGTATGTGCCACTCGGTAGCAAAATTATTTCCGTCTTGGGCGTAAATATTTGAATCCCTAGTTATCTTATTCTACGTTAGAATCCCTCGCTATGCTCAGGGTTCTATTATAGAATATTTCGCTTCACTCCGGATTCAATATACTGCCTTCGCTAAAAATATATAATTTTGCTTCCCTGAGACACAATCTACTATTGTCAAATTTTTATTTTCTGGGTGCCATCCTCTACTGCAGTTTGGAAATCATTCTCGCCACCACATTCCACTTAGAAGCTTCAAAACGAGTGCTTTTTTGGAAACATCATCGACGTAGATTTTGAAAGTATGATATTTTTCTTCGACTGTTGGTCTTCATAAAATATATGGGTAATTGCCGTTATGAAACTGTAAAAAATTAAATCAAAGCTCTTAACTATGTAATTTTTTTTTGCAATCCACTCATTTGCCTTTTCTTAGTTACAGAGGTCATCAGTCAGCAAGTGACATATGAATATTATGGAAAATTAAACGATTTGGAATATAAAATTATGTCAAATGAAATTCGGGCAAACGATAGACAATCCATTTTTATATTAAGGAAAGGACAGTTGAGTTGTCCTACCAGTCTTTCGGAAAGTTACACATTTATACCACTGTTTTAAACTAACGAAAATTGCAATGACATTTTACTCTCCGCTTAACAATGGATTCATGTTTCATAAAGCCCGCACCCACTAACGAGCCGACAGCACTAGAGCCGGTTAACCGGCGATTGATGCTCAGTTTTCAGTATCCTGTACCAGTATATATTATCTAACGCTGATACGAATACACAGAGATGAAGTAGGTTCACGTGATGAGAGCTGACTAGATAGGTAGATTTGTTTCTGTGGTATACCAAAAAAAACCAAAGGCCGTGCCTGGCTAAGCTGAGTGATTTTTCCCCTCTCGAGTTTGAGCTTGTGTGATGGATGAATGGTGTGGCTCTACATTAGTAATTAATGTGCAAAATTGGAGCATTTTGTTTGCGTTTTTTTTTCTAGCTAACCGATTTTCGTAAACACATATATTGTGAAGCACGCAACTACTACAGATACTATACTACTAAACTACTAAATATGATTATATGACATAAATTATATTCTCATTATATCATACAAAAAAATAAAAAAAATGCTGACTAGACATTTTAGTATTTTTTTTTATTTACTTCCACATTAGAGACCACTATATTTTTTTCACCAGTGATACACGCACCAACGATCTATAATATGTATTTTTTTCAAAATTATAGCTCTGGGAGAACATGGAGATATCTGTACATAAAATACTGTACATACATTTCCTAGAACCGCTATAATATAAAACGGAATGATTGAAACCTCTTTAGAGAAACTTGCATGAAGTTAGTATTAAAGATAAGATATTTTCCTCGGTGAAAAAAATGATAAACGGAGACCCGATACGAGAAGACAAAATGTGACGTCTCTGGCATATCATAGGGTTCATGAATGAATGTTGAATTGAATTGAATATTATAATCGCCCGCTGTTGGCGGTGCCGCCGGCGCACACGGGATCGCATAGAAACTCACCTCTACTCCGTGCGCTGGCATTACGTAATGCTTTCATGGCTTCAGCATCTGAATGTAATATGTTAGCATGGACGGCTGTAGGTATACAGGGAATGTCTGAGATTTTGTTGTAAAACTGATTAAAGGCAATTAACAACTCTATTCCCTAAGATGGATGAGCCAAATAATTAAGAGGATTACATTTATACTAAAATGGGTGACGGTATAGTCACTAATCCATACAGATCTGGTGTCGGCACCAATTGTAACGTTCCTAATTACCAGACCTAATTAATTAAATTATATGGTAGACTTACCTTGGTTCATCATCATCATCATCATCATATCAGCCGAAAGACGTCCACTGCTGGACATAGGCCTCCCCCAGAGAGTTCCATATTGACTGGTCCTGCGCCACCCGCATCCAGCGGACTCCCGCGACCTTTACCAGGTCAACAAAGGTTGAAGTAAGGGCCTTGGTTAACAAAGTAATACTTGAACCTGAACTAATTTGTCTTATTAGAAATGTATGTAGAAAAATACAATTGAATACTCTGTTAACTATAGAGTATGTATTATAATTATACGCAAATAATAATTGATTGTATGTTGAAGTGAAAACTAGGTTTACAAGAATAAATACCTCTAATTCCATGAAACAAACATAATAACAAAAAAAAATTGAAGTTAATGTTTCGTATTGCCTATTTTTACGAATTACGATTGACTAGCAGGCAATGTACTAGTACCTACAGGTAGGCTAAAAGTAAAATTGACATACTTAATTTATGTCTAAATAAATACATATGTCCATATGGAATTACGTGCACTCCAAAAATACATCATTATATTAATTTTGTACAACATAATCGATTTTCATATTAATTTAAATAAGACAACATTCACTTTGCACGTATTTGAACATAAACCTATTTCATACTGGACAAAATTCCATTGGGCTAGATTCATTATGACCAAGAAAAAAAATTGGTAATAAAAATTATAGACACAATTAAATTTTAACTAAATTCAAAATGGTCACTTTGTGTTGACGATTTTCCATTTGACAGTAAATCAAGTTTCCATATATAAATAACAGCATTAGGTACCACAACAAAGCGGTGCATATTGCTCCACGCTATCACTTAATTTAAGTACCTGGGCAAAGGATGTGAACCTGATATACTTAGCGTTTAATGTAGCATCTTTGCTGCGTAGCGCTCGATAATAATTCGTTTATCTCTAGAATTTTCCCGGGGTTCCTTCCCGTAGAGACGTATAGCTTTCTCAAATATCATCCATCTTGTCAAGTAACGTTAAACTAAGAAGACAGTCTGTATGACGTAATAAGTGAGGAAATTGTGATTAAAATTCTAACGAACAAAACATGTTAGTTTGGACCGTTATAGAGCATTTCTTTAAAAGTTTGTACAAATTAGCAACCTACGTACGTTACCTTACTTGAGTTTTTAGGGTTCCGTACACAAAGGGTAAAAACAGGACCCTATTTCAAAGACTTTGCTGTCCGTCTGTCTGTCTGTCCGTCTGTCACCAGGCTGAATCTCATGAACCGTGATAGTTAGACAGTTGACATTTTCACAAATGATGTACTTCTGTTGCCGCTATAACGACAAATACAAAAAAACAGAATAAAATGAATATTTAAGGGGCTCCCATACAACAAACATGATTTTTTTTGCTCGTTTTTATGGATAATGGTACGGAACCCTTCGTGCGCGAGTCTGACTCGGACTAGGCCGGTTCTTTTTCTCACCATTTTGTTTCCAAATACTCAAACATTGTATTAGACATATGAAGCTAAAACTGTGCTCTAAATTAGCAACATAATGTTTAATGTCATAACCCTAACACTTTCACTTCAACTTATTCATGCTCAATAAAACTCTCTCAACCCTTCAACTACTCCTATCAAAATGTAACCCCTACGGTTTGTAAACTGCGGCAATGTTTAAACTTCTAACTCGGAAAACCTCGTAACGGACACAATAATTTCCGCGTACCTCTGAGACTCCTAAAAAGTTTGGACAAAACATCAGACATAATAAGTACAATATTTCAGCCCTTGGCCGTAACATAGGCTTTATGTATGACACAGGAACAGCTAGCTTAATAGTGGAGAGCGGGAGTGAGTGATTTTCGCGAAAAATCTACTTCAACGAAACATTTAGAGGAGGAAATTAGTTAATGTTATATAACACTTTAAACTCTCGCGCTTTGTACACATATTTGATGGGTTGTTAAACAAAGATGATGATGAGGTTTTAACGTTTTTAGTAAATATACACAATGAAAGTTTAAACGTGACCTGAGTCGCTTCGAACAGCAGATATTACGGATGCGACTGTTTGATTTGGCGAGAGCACTATCTTACCCCCAGAAAGTACAGGGCTGCGATTCCTTATGCCAAAAGGGGGAGACCTCGATCGAGACATGAAAGTGACGATATTCACATTTTTAATTATGAATAGGGCCGCTGTTTCCACATCATTTTATAACGTTAAATGAAATGAAATAAAATGAAATTTGATTTGCTAGAGACATGACATTAGATGGGACTGTGTTTTAGTCATGATCAGCAAACTTAGCCAAACTTAAGACATGCAATTTTTTTAAAACTTACATCTAAATATTATTTGTAATTTTTATTAAAAGTCTAGGCTGCGGCACTAATGTTGACGACAATAATGGGTCCCGACTGTTGAAGTTGCTGTTTCGTATAAGAATGTATAGTTTGTTTTATCTGTGTCATAACGATTCGTATACCTCGTTCCGGATCCGTCACAAGCGATTTGGACATAATTTTTAAACTCCAAGGTCCAAATTGACATACGAAATGTTAATCATGAAACTGATTCAATGTTCTCGACTACTTAACTTGTCTTTTTCTTTTCAGTTTTTTTTTCTAAAGATAGCTTTTTTGCAGTCGGGTTTTTTATTTTCTAAATTACCTTTTTTTTCTTTGACTGTGTTTGTCTGTACAAAATTAATAAGTTTTATTTCCTACCGCATCATCTGTCCAAGTACGCTATAGCGATGTTTAATGGGGAAAACGTGTGACAGAAATGTCGTCAGGCACGCGTCTCTTTATGAGCTAGGTGCGAAACAGAGGGTCGTGCCGGCCTCAGATGTTGTTTTTTTGATGACTTGTCTCTGTATATTGTAATATATGACTACAAAGGGCATTTTAACCCTTTAAGATTACGGGACGCATCTTGTTTAAATCAGAAAAGTTTTAATAATAGTAACATTTAATATCACGTTTTCATTGTCGGGCATTATTAAAAAATTGTGTACATTTAGCGTGAGTTGTTAAACAAAAATTAACTCAGTGTCAGTTTTGTGACGACAATTAACTATTCAGTTTGTGTAAAAGTAAACTTTATCTTTTCAATTTATAAATGATATGCACAAACACGTTATTTAAATGCGAAACAAGTTAATTTTCACATAAATTGTATGCTTAATTTTCGTCACAAAACTGACACTGAGTTAAAAAATAATTTACTGTCACGCTAATTGGGTACACAAATTTTAAAAAATGCCTCACAATGAGCAACATTTTTCCCCTCCGGCCGCGTGGTTCGACAACGTTGTTCAACATGCCGGATGACGAGGAATTTTAATACCTTGTTGTCCGACATGTCGGACTACCAGGCACTTTATATTCCACTTAGGTAGTTCGACCATCGGACTAAGATGATTTTTATAATTCAACTTAGTTCGACCCTCCAACCACGAGGATTTTTAAAAATTCTTGGTTCGACCCTCAAACCTCGAGAATCGTTGAATTCCACTTGGTACCTATTATAATTTCTGTGTTCAAACTTGAATTTAACAAACCATGTAGTTCGAGGGTCGAACCAAAGGCGAATGTCCTATAAATATCATACATCACCCCCATTTTACACCTTTGTCCATTTCAAGGATACAACCATGAATCATGCCAATTTTCAATGCAATGGTTCAGCAATTTAAGCATGAATAAGCAAACTAAATAAAATGCAGTTAATTTTCACCTTTGGGTCGTTCTTCTTTTCGACCGACAATAGCCTGTCCTTCGTCTTACTACGGCATCTCATTTGAGTAATGATTTTACGGTTTTATAATGTTCGAAAATGAACGTCCATATTATTTAATTAATTAGTATTATTTAATATTTTAATAAAAAAAGGAAAACCTCGGTTCATTGTCGGTAAAAAAGAAGAACGACCACTTTATGAAAATATAAAAGAGATTTTCATTCAGACCACGTATACTGTAAGTAATAATTAATAAACAACGTTAAAGACTAGACAATGGTCCTGTGAAAACTGAACAAATTAAAAGCTAACTTATAAAAAAACTTGTTTTAGTGACATTAAAATTGTCCTTTAAAAATAACTAATGAAATAAATGGCGCTTAAAGCTTTGCCTTAAAGCGTTTAAAGACTGAAAAATGAAAGCATTTACGACAAAGCTGTGAATAACTGCAACATAAAAGCTTAGCTTAACCCCTAGATTAGCTGTCCTTTGCGCGGCCTTGTGCATTAAACAATTTATTTTATTGTGCATTTAAGCCGAGTTCCTAGTAAAGGTTGCTTTTTAAACTGTTTTATATGGGAAACAATTTAGAGACTCAAGTATTTTAAATTAATCTCTGCATCATTAGACCCAGACTTTTTCAAAATAAACTAAATAGTAGCTATACTATGGACAAAATGCGGGTAGGTTCATAGCATAATAATTTAGAATATCAAAACTACTATGCACGACAAAATTAATTAAAATGATTGAGGGTGTCTTAATTTTGTGGAATGCTCATTATTAAAAAAAAAATCCTACATACAAAATTCAAAAAAAGTCTTCAATTTTACTTTATTATCATCGATTTGAATAGACTTCCATGAAAGTAATACTTTCAATAAATCAGATAAGCAGCTTAGCTTTATAAGGTAAACGTCCGAGTGCTCGATGCTGTACTAGTATATGGCATGGGCAATCTATGTCAAAGTGACATGGTTTAAATTCGAATGAAGAAAAATGCTCTTAGTTCGAATTTAACCCATATTGATTTGACATAGAGTGCCCATGCCATAAATATACAGCGTCGAGCGGTCGGACGTTTACATTAACTGTTTTTGCTTTTCTTCGTGGAATTAAACGGTCTATACCTACCTAAGTAGGACTACCTACTCTAGGTAATAAATTGCTTGAATATTATCTTATTAATCAGGCTCAACCTAAATTGTCGTTGGATTTCTATCTATATTTCATATCCCAGCTTCCCCGAAACTAAATCTCTCAGATGACAAGGGCGTTTAATTTTCCGCCCCACTTTCGAATTCCGTCCACTTCATATACCGTGCTTAGGGGCACGTGTAAGGACATTTTGTAAAGTACAGTCAGCAAAATCAAATCATTCATCGCACTCACATTCTACAATATCATCATCATCATCATCAGCCTATATACGTCCCACTGCTGGGCACAGGCCTCCTCTCATGAATGAGAGGGAACGGGCAGTTAGTAGTCCCCACGCTGGCCCAGTTGGGGACTTCACATACCTCTTTGAATTTCTTCTCAGATATATGCAGGCTTCCTCACGATGTTTTCCTTCACCGAAAAGCTAACGGTAAATATCAAATGATATTCTGTACATAAGTTCCGAAAAACTCATTGGTACGAGCCGGGATTCGAACCCACGACTGCCGTTTGACAGCCGCAAGCCTGAACCACTAGGCCACCCTAGCTTCTACAATATAATGTTCTACAATAGATAATTGATTGGATTACAAATCAACGTGAGGCCTAAGGGCAAAGCAATTTAATAAGTTATATTTTCAACATTAATATCTATACAAAACTGAAGTCAACATTATTTATACACACTCTATATTATATTTATTTGCTATTTTGTGTACAGATTTGCTGACTGTGAAGTCAACATTATTTGTGATAATTCGCTCGCATCGTCGATAGAGCAGATATTTTGAAGCCTTAACTGACCACTTGGGAAAATCCATAAATGCTAGGGTCGCCGTCATTTGGATTTTGTAAACATCATCACAAATAAAAAAGGATGGCTGACATTGAGATCGATGAGGAGAACTGTACTACACTCGGCGTCAAAAAAATCGCACCTCTTCAAAAGTTCGTTTCAAGCGAATATAGCTTTTAATTAATTTTTCACTTCTCATGCTCGAAAAGTGTGTCATATTAGGCTTAGCAAGCGGGGCTAAAGTCATACATGTAGCCCCTAGGGAAAATATGTATAAACATTTATGATTTCTAAAACATTTAATTTGACCAATCAAAACACATCGCTGTATTAAATCCACCAATCACCACTCTTTAAAAAGCATTTGTATTTGCTATCAACTAACCAGATTACAGCGAATATTAAAAACAACCAATCAGAAACCAGAATTAATTTAAATATCAGGTGTTTTTTAGTCCCTAACTCACAATAATTATTAAAACAAAAACGCCTCTGGCCGTTAACGACGCGCCTGTAGACGGTCAGCCGGCCAATACACGGTAATTAAATACTGATGATCCACCATAGTTGTCTCTTTGCAATGAGAAAGAGAACGCGCGTGGATCGAGTGATAATACTTCACCGTGTATTGGACACCTCAGAGGCGATTATTCGTGGTGCCAATATTTTGTATCTGTGTCGGAGCATGTTTATTAAAAAAGTATGCCGCCAAATCGAATAATCTTTGCGCCGTGGAATTTAATTGATTGTGGATGGATAATCTTTGTTTTACTATTTTCTCGCAGTCGAAGTGAAAAGTAGAGTGTATAACTCGGGTCTAAAAGCCATATTACCCCTCGAAATATTTTCCCTCGCTTCACTCGGGAAAATATCCATCTCGTGGTAATATGGCTTATTTTAGCCCCTTGTCATACAATCTACTATTATTGTACCCTATCAATATGTTATTTAGTATCGTTTAAAAACGCACTTAATGACCTTTAAAGTTATAATAAATTAAATATTGATAGGGTACAATAAAAGTAGTTAGAAGCTATATTCGCTTGAAACGCACTTTTGAAGAGGTGCGATTTTTTTGACGCCGAGTGTATTATACTAATGACTGACTGTACCTGTCCTGTAGACAGATTGGCTTAGTATTTGTAGGGCCGGAGAGATGCCCAACGTGGCATGTAATAGAGGGCCGGAGTCGATAACGCGACACACTCCAGTGAGCAATGTTTGCCATTTTAGTCGTGTTACTGTGTTGCGTACCTATTTTACCTATTTTTTTGTATTTTTTGGGTCATATTTTGATTGATAAAAAAATATATCCGTCCTCAAAATATAGCAATATGTTAAACTTTGAAGTACACCCGCCCATAGTGGAAATAATCTACATATTGTTTCATGGCAACAAACCAAAACCAAAAGTTTTTTTTATGATTCGTAGCTAGGTTTGCTTTGAATTGTAATACAAAGTAAGCAAATAGCAAAGATTCTCTTCCCGAAATTATAATGTGTATTTTCTAACATAATAGGTAGGTTTAGTAACCACACTTATCTTGCTGGTCGAAGCGGCATATTAAGGCGCATAAGTCAACAATAATGATAATAACTACACTTATATTTAAACATTGTTAATGTAAACTTGAATTATAATTTAACCATAACAATAAACAAAAGAAAGATACATTCATTCACAAACATACAGCAATTCAATTTCACATTCAATAACGTTCTTAAAGGAGAAATTTTTCGTATTATTTTAATACGAGTAAAGTGATAGGTCCCACCTTGTTAAAATCAACTGCGCTTGACAAAGACACTACTCAAGTATATTCTCCATGACAGTGACAAAACGTACATTTTTCCCCTGGTTCATCCCCCTGGGACTTGCAAGGAATTTTGTTATCATATAAACCCCTTTGCGATGAAATTGGGCAATGGCATTCAGAATAGGTTTATGTATTTTTCAAAGGCCCTATATATTTGTTAACTTGTTCATAACTTCTTAGCAGTTAATGCACTCTGATTTTTGCATAATTAGGGATCTCATTTTTGATCGTTCTTCATTACAAATTTTACTTATGATTTTTTTTTTTTCATATTTAGGTATTAAATTTCATGTGTGTTCTTCATTATTTTGATTGCATTTTCAAATAAAATTCCGCGACTAAATTGCTTTTTTGACAATAATCATGACTAAAAAAAATGTTTTTACTTTGTTGTTTATGAACTGTGAAAGGTCAGGGTCGAAATTCAAAGTCAAAAGTCAAAGTCAAAGTGATTTATTCTTCAATTTAGGCATATTACATGCACCTATGAATGTCAATAAACTACCACCGGTTCGGAAAGTAAACCTCTGCCTCGAGAAGAACCGGAGTAAAAAACTCGGCGAGGTGTCATTTTTTCAAAACAGTATACAATATATCATATCAGTATCAGAGTATTATAAAATTTTAAAATTACATTGCTACAGTAGAAAGCCTATTTATTTTACGACAGATTTCTAGTGCAGGATAACTGCCAAATATCCCTATCCATGATGTAGTAGTTCTTTTCTAAAGTCGATAATTAATAGTGATACAGAGGAATTATAATACTAGTTCGGACATTTCTATGCTTCGTTACTACCCTTAATTTCTTGAGGAGGCTTACGAAAAGTGGAAATTTTATTATAACCTGGTATGGACCTGGTTCTGAAATAAACGTTTTCATTCATTCATTCATTATTAGATAAATTATTCCGATGATCGAAAAAACATCCAATACCTACTTTTTTGATTCCAAGCTAAAAAGATTATCCATCGCCATCCAACGTAGTAACTCTGCAAGTGTGATGGGCACCTTTGCGCCCGGAGCAACTCGCGGGGGCCTTTTTGACTAAGCTTAGGTCATATAAGTATTTAATTGTTAATTTTTAATTAAATTGTTTGTTTTTTTTAATAAATTGGTATTGTATGTTATTGACATGACTGTAAAATTTTATATTTTATAAATAAACTGACTATATGCGAAGGAGAAAAAAAGCTAAAAATATTACCTTCGAATATTGAAATAAAACAATTTTAATTTATTCTAAGTTACTTATTAATAATTTATGTTTGTTGCTGCGTTGGTAGATATTCTCATTAAAATACATTCTGTAAAAAAAGGGAACTTGTACCAAGCATTAGTACAAATATAATAGGTGGATTTGTAAGAATAGGAATCAGTAGGTATACAATTCTGAGAATAAATGTAAAAAAATGTATGTGTCAGTAAGGTACGAGTATGTGTACCATGGACTTTCGATGCCTGAAGTAAAAGACAATATAGGTACCTACCTATATTAAAAACAAACATTCACGTACTAGCCCTCAATCTGCTATCTCTGACCTCGTACATACCTACAAAGGCTACACGAAACCTACGCCTAATTTAATAACCCACTAACGCCATTTGCGGCACTGAATTATAATTTACTCCTCATAAACCCTGCTAACCAATAATGCGCAGGTTTAGTCCCAAATGGTCGTAAGTCCTGAACATTTGAACACAACATACGACTTGCTAAATATTTAGTACGAGGCTTCTCAATGCCTATGAATTTATGTGCAGGACTAGAAATTACTGGCCATGTTTGGAGGTCTGATTTAGCCCGGTCTCCTTTCAAAGCCTGAAATAACACAAATATACTTTATTGTTGTTACTAAAACAAGAAGGCAGATTTGGAATCTAGAACAATCTGGGAAAGCTACACATTACAGATTTGTAATTCCTGTATAGGTAGGAGTATATTGTACAGTCACGAGCGTTAATTTGGGACCCATTTCCTTCAAATGTTGTTAGAACATTTACAATGCAATAAAGTCGAAAACTTCAGTTCAATAATAATTGTGAAGTGTCAAGATGACACAATTAAATGTCTTATTGAATGGGCCCTTGAATTGATAATAGCCGAGGCAAAATACGGTTTCGAAAAACATTAATTTATAATAGCGTTTTTTTTGTTTTTTTCATTTTAAAACATTATTCTAAGATGCCTTATTCAAGAATCCACCAAACTTTCCACCCGGAAGTAATTATATAGATTTAAATTAAACATTCATTGTCTTTTTTATTTTATTTATATTGAATATTGTAAAGCAAATGTAAATGAACCTAAATAAAGATAAAAAAAAAATATATTTATCCGGACTTTTTAGGAGCTAATTAAATATTGATTTTTTTGATGTCTGATTTTTTGTTGGATTTTGCCTCTAGGTAACAATTTAATTGATAATATATCCGTTACATTAAAAAAATTAGCTATTATAAATTATTTCCAAATATGTCATTTTTTTCCATACAAGTTGTCAGTTCATTGCCTGGACTATAACGTCTTTGCCAAAAGCTATCATTACAGTTTTCTAATTACGAACATGTGTCATTGTGTGTCAGTGTCAGACAAGAAAATTTATTGAAAACTGTCATTTTCACAAAATACTATTTTCAAATAACAAATATGGCCGGAGAGAAGACAGGGCCTCTAACACGGGTGACAATTAGTCGGAAAAAATCGGAAATGATCGTTTGACTCGTTCCGCCCGGTTGACGTCACTGAGCGGTTTCCCCTAGTCACGTATAGTAACGTAAGTTGTCAGCATGGCAAACATTGACACTCCTTTAAAATATTAGCTTTAAATATCTTCAGTTTGCTATACGATATTCCACCTTAGGTGGGTCCCAAATTAACGCTCGTGACTGTACTTAGTGTTCTATCCCAAAAACCTCTACTGTTGAGTAAGTACTCAACCAGCAATAGAAATTCTGTCAAAATCTAATTTCTAATATAATCAAAAAATGTTCACCATGAGTAGGAATTTCAACCCGCTGTCTTCTCCGTGCGTGGCTCCGATCAACTGCTGCAGCTGCTATCGTGGGAGCCATGAGTAGTGACGAATTGTTCATTCATTTCTTACTGCTAGCTGACTAATACCGCACTGAATCCGCTCCACCAAATACAGGAGTGGCCTTAGGTATTATAATGATGTTTTTCTACTCCAGCACTGTAATTTGACAATTAAAAGGCTAACATCAATATTAAAAATATACACTTTTCGTGATTCCACTTAAATCTATGATCTATGAATTACATTATAATGCTCCGACGGATATTATAATAAATTATAAGCCAACTGGTATTTTTTTTAATTTGCGTTAAAGTGGCCAGCGCCTACAGACCATGTGCCAGCGCGAATGTGTTTTATTTAAATTTATGTTTCAATGACCGCATCCATGACAAAAGTTTATGTAAATGAACTTATTATTACTGTAACTGCCATATTTACAATAAAGACTCGTTTATTATTACGTAAATTACAGATATGAAATAAGAATATTATTTTTCCAAAAGATTTTTATGTTTGAAAAATACATCTACTTAAACAGTATTGTTGTCTATGGTAATAAAAAAACATTAGGTTCATTGGTAACGCAATTTATTTAACTTTTGAGGTTGTAACTGAATTTGATCCATCTCCAATGCCAACCGCTCCGGACTTTCTACAAAATGAAATAAATATGTCCCAGATCTTAAAACAAAACAACGCGCCAATAGTCATAACAAAAAACACCATTCAAAGCCTTCATATTCATTACCATAAATAAAATGTTTGTTTTTACATGTCTGTATTTTTATTTATTTATAACTAAAAGTATAAGTTGGTTCTAGCTGTCGTAGAAAAAGTACTGTATGCAACGTTATATAATTAGGTCTTAAAATTCTCGAGTCTTTATTAACAAAACTCGCTAAAGCTCGTTTTGTTACAGCGACTCTCGAATTTTAAGAACCCATATTATATAACTGTTGCATAAAATACTATTATAGAGAGAGGAATGTATCGCACCCGTAGAATGAAACCGACCGAACTCGAAAAAAATCGACAAAATGAGTTAGCAACACACATCTTGATGCAATATATTGTATGTTAAGGGCGCAGCATAATGTTAAAGAAAGTAAACCTATCAAAAACTTAAAGCAAGTGTTATAAAGTTTAGTCTCCCAATTTATTCAAATAAGTATGAAGTAATATGCAATAAAAGGACCGATACCGTAAAGACCATTCCAATTTGAAATGTATATAGCTGTAATAAAGTATGAAATTCCGTTCGCTTTATCGCTCATGCCAAATGAATTCGAACGCATACATCCAGATTTTATTAAGCACGTCAAATTCTATAATAAACTTTCATGTCAACTCTAACTTGCAAACTTACTTTGTACTGAGTTTATAAAAAATGAACCGTATTGTGTCCATCCAAGGTTCAAGTCGCAAGTTGTATAGGTGTTTTACGTGCTTAGAAAACTTGGCAGTTGATGTGTGTTTTACAATTGTTCGTTTTATTTAGACAAACGCGATCAACTTTTATAGGTCGCCTGGTTCAGAAAAACAAAATAACGAAGTTGTGGTAAGTATTCAGGGTGTCCGTTTTTTAGGGTTCCGTAGCCAAAATGGCAAAAACGGAACCCTTATAGTTTCGTCATGTCCGTCTGTCCGTCTGTCCGTCTGTCCGTCTGTCCGTCTGTCCGTCTGTCCGTATGTCACAGGCATTTTACTCGAAAACTATAAGGTGTATTTGAATAAAATTTTGAGGATAGGTGTATTTTGTTAGCCGCTACATAGTTTTGTAATAAAAAGGACAAAAAAAAATTTTTTTAGGGGTGCACTCCATACATAAAACTAAAAGTCAAAAAAAAAAATTTCATTGCGACCCCCCGTGTGGCACATCAATCGATAGGCCTTTCAAAATAAAAATAAGGTTTCTTAGCATTTTTTTTGATTAAGTGAATAGGGTCGGAGATAATCGTCCCGAAAGTCACTAAAATTCTGTCCCCCCCCCTCTAGTTTTTGAACGGTGTATTTTAAAAATATGGAAAAATTCATGGACATAGGGCTTATTAATTTCTTTCACCGAAAATTGTTTTGAACAAGATCGGTTCAGAGGTTTTCGAGATATTGCTGAAAAACTGCCTTCCTCAAAGAAAAGGACGTAAGTGCCGTAAAATTTCGGTGACGATACGACCTTTTTAATAGGCACGGAACCCTTCGTTTTGCGTAGTCCGACACGCACTTGGCCGGTTTTTACTATATACGACTGTTCAGGATTACTTATAAACCGTTCAAACAAACATAAACAGGTCAAAAATCTGTAGAATAGAATAGAATAAAATAGAATAAGTTTATTTCTCCGAATATGGTACATTTGTTGGTATATTTTGTGGTCTTACACATGTCAGTTTCACATGTCCTGTCGACATCGGCGTAGAAATATTATATTGAATTTAAGTAAATCATAAACATTCAAATTATCAAGACAACAAATTAATGAGAAAAGTAATAAGTATAGTTCATTTATAGAATAGAAACAAATTTCAAGCAGCCAATTAAATAATTTCTTGTCAAATTGAATATTTGGTAAACATTTCATGTCTTTTGGGAACAATTATTGTTCAATTTTATTGCCGTAAATATAAACATTCTTCCTAAAAATTTCAAGTTTCTGTCTAGGTTCATAAAGCTTGTGCGGATAACCTCCATTGGTTTTGTTTAGGACAACGTCATTCAGAGGAAATGTAACCTGTAACTCGACTACGGCAATTATGTAAATGTATATCTTGGTACAGTAAAAAAAAATGCGTTTGTGCCATAGATAAAGCATGGTGTTGTGACAGTTGTAAGCCTTTATTCAATAAGTTTAATATACTTCCACTTCCATATTAGTACGTTAAGGTCGCATGCTGTATGGTCAAGGAAAACCAGCAATATTTCACTCAGCGCAGCGAAACCAGTAAAATACATGTAATATATTAACGTTTTAGATCAGCCTCCCTACAGATCTGCCATATACGAAAATAATTTGTTATAATATGTGTATACACCTTGTACAATAAGTTATCTGACATTATTAAATTAGAAAACATGACTTGAAAAATAAGTTGCTGCATGAACAATGTTTTATAGTATTCAGGAGTATTTGACTAGAAAATAATAGGTAGGTATGTTGTAACAAGTAGCTGTAAGTGTTAGTATCAAGTCTTGACATCGACGAATGTTTTGACTATAAAATTTAAAAAATGTTTAATTCGTAAAAATTTGCACACATCCAGGTTGATTACGTTGGTTTATTTATTATTTTTAAGGTCTTGTTACCGTAATCTTGCAAATAATTTCATTCATTCATACGTACTGAAAATCAATGGTGAAATTGGGTTGAGTAGTTTTGGTAAGGCTTTCGAGCGTCGCTATTGAATAAATACCGTAAAGCCTGCCAATATCCACGTAACCTTTGTATTTATCATAGCAGACCTGTTTATTTTTGTACAATAAATAACTGGGATCCTTTAATCTGGACATTACTCGGGGCATTTACCGGCCCGATTGAATCTCGGATTTATAGCGGCGCCTTCGAGCTTGATAGATTATACACACGAGTAATGCTGATGTAATGAAATAATATATATACTGAGCGTTTCTCTATCCTTCTTTTAAAGATTTCAAACGCTTAAATTTCTAATCTTGACCTCTAGTTGAGTCAACGTATTACGTGCCCATATTAGAGGGAGGGCATAGTGGAATGTCATCTGGCTCATATATATACATGGAAGCTACAGTGGCCTAGTGGTTCAGGCATGCGGCTGTCAAACGGCAGTCGTGGGTTCGAATCCCAGCTCGTACCAATGAGTTTTTCGGAACGTATGTACGGAATATCATTTGATATACACCGTTAGCTTTTCGGTGAAGGACATCGTGAGGAAACCGGCATACATCTGAGAAGAAATTCAAAGGGCTAATGATGATGATGATGATGACGATAAGAAAGAGACAACACAGTGGAATGTCTTCTGGCTCATATTTGGTGTTTCACTGGAGAAGTTATTCCACCGTACAGAAGACCATAGCCCCTACCACATACTTGGTCTGTAGGTATGCGGTTTTGGGTTGGTGGTAAAATAGATCGCCAGAGATTCATTTTGGAGTGTGTGCGACTTAATTCCACTTTTACTTTCCTAACGAATTGTACGAAACAGTGTTTCTTATTTTCTCATACATCTGATACGGAATAAAATTCGCTCCCGTCATCTGTATTATTTGTACCTACCGTCCATATATCTGTAGTCTCTCCAAAATCAAGGTGAATGCTGCCCATACAGTTCAATGAATCGTTGGTCTTTTCGACACTTTCAATGTCTTCCTTGGACCAATCACTGGACATTCGTTTGGAAAAAAATCAGTTGAGTTAAAATGTAACCTGTGATTTTATTTGAACAGTGTGAGCTCGTGTTAGTAACAAAGTAGCTATAACATGTGGTTATCACATAAACGCCTCGTCGTAGGCCCTCTGTTTTAAAGGTTAATTGAAAACAAACCGGGTCCGTGTATGTATAGTATTATGTCTCTGTATGTCCAGGGGCAGGCATTGTTCTCTCATCCCGTTCACCCCTAAACCTTTTTCAAAAATAATGAAAACAAAACAATTATTTGTTGCCCCTGCTTGTCTTCCAATTATTGTTAACACGGTGTTTGTTTAGGTTTTAAATTGGATAAAAAGTTAGTGATACTGTGCTGGTAACCACAGTTACCAATTTCGTGCATCCCAAAATTGCTTCTGGTAACTGTGGTTACCAAGCAAAGTAAGTAATCGAGTTAAGGTTTATGATCTTGCACGGTCTTTTTCAAGATAAATATAAATAATTAATATTGGAAACAAATTATTGATAATTGTCAATAATTATAATTTTGGAATTATTTTACATGTCACACTTTATATAATAAAATATGTCGTATAGGTATTATTAAATGTCAACATGCTCACATAAGTAATAAGTACGTTTCATAGATTTTAAATAAAATCAATTTTCTACAGTACGTAATTAAAAAGTAATGAACTTAAATAAATGAAATCTAATTCTTTTTAATTTAATCGTATGGCAAATAGGACGAAACAGTAGCAAATACACATAATCAATTATAGATTAATATTAAGGCTAATCAGCCATTTGATGGCTTCGTCGCTAAGGACGATCAGGTCTTCTGGGGGGCCACCGGCGTAGCGCGTTAAGGGGCAGTCCTCGATGATGTGCTGGATGGTCTGTACATCGGCAGGGGCAAGCTGGCGACTCTACCCACCCGTAACGATGTTTGTATTGAGCGCAACGGCCGTGGCCAGTACGTAGCCGATTGATATTGCACCAATGTCGTCTTGGAAGATCTGAGCCTTCTATTGTGGAACCAGGAATGATCCCGGAGCCTAGCTCTAATCTAATTCATATTCAGTCAAGACAAATTTGTACCCTTTGGCGTCGAGACCCTCGGTCCGTGGGGTCCCAGCGCATAAGTTATTTGCAGAAATCGCGAAACGTCTGGTCGATGTAACTGGTGACCGAAGAGCTGGCGGCTTTCTCGCGCAACGCATCAGCATTGCAATTCAGCGCAGAAATGCCGCCAGCATCCTCGGTACAATGCCTCGAGGGCCTTTTTTAGATTTAACTTAGTTTTAATTTATCTTAGTTAATGTTAATTATAATCTTATATTCACTTTTAATACATATTTAAATTTTGTGTATATTACAATGTATTAGGTATTATTATGAATAAAAATTAATAAAAGTAAATATATTATAGTAGACTTATTCCCACGTAGAATTTATTTTCTTCGGCATTCGGGACGATAAGTTCTTTTTTGAATAAATATTAATATGAATTAAAAATACGCGACATTGTCCCATCATTCATGTGACCTCATTTCAGTAGAACGTTAGATATAAATAAACAAAATTCAATACCCTAAGGCATACCCAACGAACAATCTTCGGGACATCAAACCGACGACCCGACATGCGTCCCTAACCAAATAACTTGAGCCGGGTAGGAGGACACTTGACCATCAGTCGAGGACAGGACGGTAGCTCAACTAATACTGGTGATGTATATAATGTGCTTGTGTAATCTTATGGGTTTCCCTTCGTTTTCCACTCGATATTTGCACAAAAGGAAGCATGGAGCCGTATCTGTGGGACACGTTTGTTGGGGAAATTTACTGCCTAATAGGTAGCCATTATACATTTGTTGAATCACACATTGTACATATATAATGCGAGAGTAATTCTGTATGTGTATCGTATTTATGTTATTTAACAATTTCACAGCTGTTGCAAAATGTGGCTTCGAGTAAATTTGCCACCCACCTTTTAGTCCCGACCTGGCCCCGAGTGACTATTATTTTTTCTCGAAACTTAAGGCAGACTTAAGGGGAAGAAGATTTTCTTTAGATGATGAAGTGAAGTGACCCGTGCGGTTTATGCCCATTTTGAGGACAAAACTTCTGAGTATTCTTATAAGGCGATAGAGATGATTATTAAGAGATCTGGAAAGTGCATTGTAAAAGAGGTTAGGTACCTATTTCACAACTATTGTAAACATTGTTAATCCGTGTTTAGTTATTATCAAAAATTTGACTCGTATTGAATAGAAAAGTGATAAACATAGAATTAACGCCACAGGAAATTCTTGGCAATGTACAGTGAGTAAAACCTGTTGCCATCAAAAACGAAACAAAATGACTTAGGAACCTTTATCATTTTCATCATATGAAAAGGATTTTTTCCTCGCAAATATGTTGAAAAACGTCGTATGGCGTGATAATTACATCTTCGGCTCTCTTATCGCTCACCTGCGGCTTGCGTGAACAATTCCGCCTCGTATTTAATGATCAACATAGCGTATCACAATGTACTATTGATTGCATGAAATCATATAAGAGGAGACTCTGTCTATGTGGATTAAGAGTCCGCAGTAAGCTCGGTTCTCAATACAAAACTTTTATAGTTTTCAATATAGTCTTATATTGAAAACTATAAAAGTTTTGTAAATATATATACTTCTTTTCTTTGTTAGTCCGAAAACTTCTGGACCGCACCTCGTACAGACGCGTAGAATATACAGATATGCATGTATCTTTTATGTAAGTAATATACTCGTAACCCCCTCGCGGCGACCACGTACTAGAAGGCGAAACACCCAATAGAAGTAGCCATAAAATTATAGCTAAATCTGTGTTATATGTTCCACTGTGAAAATGTGAACAACTGTTCACATTTTCACAGTGGAACATATAACAATTCATGATATCACTTATAGAAAAAAAACATGTCTAACTGTAGTACAAATCATTTTTACCAGCTTCCTTTGAACACTATTATCACCCCATTTTAACAACTTTTTAAGTATATAAATTACCCTTATTACCCTTTTCCTATATCACTTATAGTGCCTACATACCCCGTCTGTCTGTCAAAAACTCCTCATGATTAATACCCCTAATCCCACTCCCGACTAGCGTAATCGCCGTAGCCACATCCATACATAACACTTAATACTTATCGTGGGAGGATTATCCACAATCCCCATAGAGGAGTGGGGAATTTAATGGCCTTTTAATTCAGGGACCTTCATAAACCCCTTAGAGTTCTGGTCTAATTAAAAAGGTTTTGCGAGTGTTTGTTACGTCACTAATGATCCGTAAAAAAATATAATGTAAATTAGAAATAAATTGTATGTGCCTATTGAAAGATTTTAGTAGTGTGAAATAATATATATGTATCTATGTTTCATGGACTTTGTAACAGATGGCGATGTTAAAGTGGGTTATTTTCATGTTAAAAACGTGCGGTTGTTGATTTTCATTTCAATCTATTTTTCATTTTAATTGGTTTTCTGAGGCTGCCTTTCGAAGTTGTGGCCAAACCGTCAGACATTAATTAAATTGACAGTTCTAAATTATATAATTTTAGTATTCCCGAAGGCTCCTTTAGAATAAGAATGGAATATCTAGTCGCATAACGGTAGCTGTTAACCCATTCAAGGCTCATGAGCCACATATGACTCATGCTACGAGTGATTCCTGCTACTGTAGCAGCTTGCATTAAGCGGAAAAATAATGCTACACTCTACGGCGTAGCACACGTACGCTACGGCGTAGTATACGTAGCGTGGCCTCAAATGCGTGATATTCCCCGCGTCAAGTAACAAATGATTGATGGGTGACGTCGGACGCTGAAATTTCACGCCTCCCTGATGCGCTAACGAAGGCTAATGGCCGGTTCTCCAAGGAAACCATTAAGTTTAGTGCACTTTAAAGTTATTATGTTGATAGAAAACGTTGTTCAGTTATACTTTAGATATTAAACTTATTATTAATTCGACGTCTGCTTTAGCCTAGTTGATAGTGACCCTTCCTACAAAGCTGGATGTCCTGGGTTTGAATCCCGGTAAGGGCATATTTGTGTGATGAGCACAAATATTCGTTCCTAAAACGTTTATCCGTTTCGGAGCTATGACGTCACAGAAACACACACAGGTTAAACTATATAGGTATAACTATCCTTTCTTTAAGTCGTAGACTTTGTGTTATAGGACCTTCTCGTTACAGAGAAACTAATTAGGTTACTTTTCCACGGCAGATGTCACTTAGAGCTCCTAATTCAAAATAATTGTAATAAACGATGCATTGATTTAAACTTTCACGACTTTCACTCAAACGCTTATAACTAAATGTATTTACCTTGTTTATCGACGTTTCGGATGTGTCATAACATCATTGGTCGCGAACAACCTCCTTCAAATCACATTTAATTAAAAACACTACTGGATTTATTATCTTTTTAACCCCCGTCGAAGTCTGTATCTGTGTCTGTCTGTGGCATCTGTCCCCAAACGGATGAGCCAATAGTTGATTGTGGTTTTAATCAAAAGTATGGTCAGTCGAGATGGTTTTTTACGTGTTTTAAATGTACAATTAGTTAGTCATACGGAACCCACAAGCCGCGAAACCTATCCGGCCTATCCGCGCTCGTCCGGTTTCATTTAAATCCAATTTCAGTGTAAAGACTCAGTTAATTTACGACTCGCGATACTGGTGGTTTTACATTCAAACGCGCATTGTACAATTGTACATCTCTCGGAACATATTCGATTCTTTATTACACGGGTTATCCGAGATCCGGTGACGTATTTTAGGCAGTAAATTCTCGCCTTTGTCGTTTTATAAAGGCCGAATGTCACAGTATTGTGAATTAAAAAAGCTTTTATGGATGCTGGAATGAAATTTCCCGTGAGAATTGTTGGAATGGGATGGGAACTATTCTATTTTTATACGTGTAAGTATTGTAATGTATGATAGTAGGAGATACGAATAGAGGCACGATTTGCACCCATCTTTTTAATAGAATAAAAGTATTTTATATCAAATTTAGAATATTAAAAATATATACCTATTACTAATGGATTGGCTAAAAAATCTTGGCAAGAAATTAAAACAATGTTCACTTTTATTTTACATTGCGCTCAGTGTGTTAATAATACGAGGTATAAGAACTTATCATATAAAAGTCATAATATACATATACGCTCACTTTGAAGCTTGTTTAGTATTAACGTTCACTGCATACAATGAACGAATGGTATAATTTCAAAAGGTATTATGATTGTTATACGTTATGTATGTCATACGAAAAGATATTATGTGTTATGATCGTTATACGTTATGTATGTTATACGAACTGAAATTAGTCAATTTCAGTGTTATAGAAAAAACCATTATTATGTCAGCTGACCGTTTGTTGTTATAGTTAATGTTCTTCATATCTTGTGAACTTTATTAATATGAAATTATATATATTGTTGTTATATCTCGTGAGACGCACCCCCCCCAAATTATGGTAGAGTATGGTAAATTTTAAAATGTACCTCCGAAATTTTTTGATTGATAAACAAAAAATGTAGTACCTAGGCAACCGTACATTCACACTATACACCCGCGCATTTTTATCTGCTCACTCACACACCTACACCGACTCACACACAGCCGTTTTATATATTTGTAAAAGTTCGATCAATATTAAAATATTTTATGTATAACACATTAGAGCTTAAGCGTAAAGCAGTAGTTTTTAATTTACGTTGTGTTTTTCTTTTTCTTTTGGTTTTTATGTTCTGCTTTGGTTTGAAGATTTTGTATTTCTTTATTAGGTATTAAAAAGTCTCTCAGTGCTATGCCATCTAGTCCAAATAATGGCTACACTGAAAATCAGCGTCATGGAATGTGTCCTCTGGCTCGCTCCGTGACAAGAACCTGAGTGCAAGTCTTTTAGTGCAAATCTCTTCAAAATTATATGTATTAAGTTAAGTTTGGTTGCACTCTATGTATACTTTTTGCACTAATAAACTATTTTCTTCTTCTTCTTCTTTTTCTTCTAAATATTAAAGCTGGTTCATCGTAAAAGGTACGTGAGGGAGCCACGCACGCCGCAGCAGTTAAGTATAAATATGCGAGAACACTTAGCCAATTTACATAAATGCGATATGGAAAACAGATGAAGAGTTCACATTAAAAACTTCAAGTGTTTTATGGGGCACTCACTCAGCATAAATTGCCAACGAAAGTCTTGACTTCCAGTGGAAATAAAAACTTAAAATTCAAAACTAATGAATAACTTCACGAACTCTCTTAAGTAACTATTTTATTATATACAAACGTAGGTATTATGTAGATCCAGGTAGAAATAATTAACTCTTCTTAAATGATATTTGCTTTTTTATTAAACCGCCATAATTACATCTTTACTTGGTCAGCTAGTCTACTTGCACACTGCACCCACCCGTCAATACGGTCGCTATTCCAAAACAATTCAAACAACATTCGATCGTTATTTTATTTATCATCAGACTAACATCCAGCATCATATGATACAAAACAATCAAACAGTATCAATCCCACAGGTACACTCGTTAATTGCTTAAGGAATTAATGGTTCTGTAAATTATTGCCGAAAATTGTACCTATTGCTGATTATTACCAATTAGCGACTTTGAGCCTTCTTATGAGGCCCATAGTAAGCGACCAAGTTTCAGTGCCATATGTCATCACTGGCAACACACACTGGTCAAAGACTCTCGTCTTGAGACACTGCGGGATATTGGGCAATGGAGAGGGCTATGTTAGGAGTTTCTCTGCGTGATCGCATCAGAAATGAGGCTATCCGCAGCAGAACCAAGGTAACCGATATAGCCCTCCGAATTGCTAAACTTAAGTGGCAGTGGGCGGGGCACATTGCACGTAGAACCGATGGCCGCTGGGGCGGAAAGGTTCTCGAGTGGCAACCACGTACCGAAAGGCGCGGCGTGGGTAGGCCCCCCACAAGGTGGACTGATGACCTGGTAAAGGTCGCGGGAGTCTGCTGGATGCGGGTGGCACAGGACCGGTCAATTTGGAACTCTCTGGGGGAGGCCTATGTCCAGCAGTGGACGTCTTTCGGCTGATATGATGATGATGATGATGACCAATTAGCGAATCGGAATAACCTTGGTTCTGCTGTGGATAGCCTCATTTCTGATGCGATCACGCAGATATACTATTAACTTATCATTAACGAAAGCAAATTACATCAAGCTCTTTTTATTTAATTTCAATCGCACTAACTATGATTCCAACTAGTAGACACAATGTTCAGTCAACCAGCAACCACTAGCTGTTAATAAACATTGCCTCAGCACACATTATTATAATTAATTTGGCAGCGCAAATCACCGCTCCGTCAACACTACTAACACAATAACATTATGGTAATTGCCGTTAGCTGGAACTGGTTGTGTGGTAGCCCATAATCGGGATAATGCGTCACTCTTATATATATTAGAAGTGATGTTGAATTGGATGGAAAGCTAATTTTGCTGTTTATAAATTTGGAATTTGGATAAAGCACGCCAAGCGGAAATTAATCAGTGTGCTACTTATGAAATGTGCATATTAGGAGGTTATATGTCAATCTCATACTTATACTTCGTATTGTAATTTGATTAATGTGTTATAACTAATAATACATATATATAGTAAGTTATTTTTTTTTTACCTAATGAAAAAATATATTTATTAAGATAAAAATAGTATACAATAAATTACAAATAACTACTAAAATTACTAATACTAACTTAACCTATGGGGCCTACACTATATTTACATATATCCCCTAAATCAATGCCACTTACTGGTAGGGTGCCCATAAGGCTGGCTGCATTTCCTCGCTTAATGGCAATGCCAATGCGTTGAGCGAGGAACGAGCCAGCCCTATGGTCACCAGTGGCGCGTATGATCATTTTTGAGATCTTATTGAATAATTTTAGGGCCTCCGGTCCCCATGGGCCCAAGGTCTCTACGGCAAACGCCGCAAAGTTAATTAAATGTCGAATATACCTTTGAGCTTAATATAAGTAGCAGATTAAGGAAACTCTATTTTGCTTGAGCTCAACCTCCAGCTTAATCTTAAGTTTTTTATTTATTTCCATGCGTACTCAAGCAGAATAAAACCATGCAACTATTATACTTACCTACATAATGTATATTCAGCAAAAATAAACATTTCATTTCATTTCATAACCTTATGTTAATTGCTGCTCACTGGAACTGTAAATGTGGCTGCCCATAATTAAAATAACGAATTTCTCTTGAATAGACTAGGTGTTCTGTTGAATTGGATGTAGAGTAGGTACTATCGCCCAAGGGTACGGGTTCACACTTTCTGTTCAAAATCGTCTGCACATGATATAATATTATTTCATATAGGCTAATATGTACATATATCACTAACTGAACATTATGTCATCATCATCATATGTGACCGATCCTGCGCCACCCGCATCCAGCGGACTCCCGCGACCTTTACCAGGTGATCAGTCCACGAGTTTTTTACGCCGGTTCTTCTCGAGGCAGAGGTTTACTTTCCGAACCGGTGGTAGTTTATCGACATTCATAGGTGCATGTAATATGCCTAAATTAAAGAATAAATCACTTTGACTTTGACTTTGACTTTGATGTGGGGGGCCTACCCACGCCGCGCCTTCCGGTACCGTTTCAGAACATTATGTAATACTATTATATGTATATATTAAGTATGTATTTATCTATATAAGTATGTTTATCCGTTGTCTAGTACCCATAGTACAGGCTTTGCCTAGTTTGGGACTAGAACAATTGGTGTGAATTGTCCCACGATATTTATATTTATATTATAAATAAATATATATATATTACTATGAATAAAAACACAACCAAAACAGATAATAAAGGCTTAGAACTAAATAAAAAAACCGGACAAGTGCGAGTTCAACTCGCGTGGTGAGGGTTCCGTAAAATATTGAGAATTTTCCCGTTACTTTGAATACTCACACTTCTTATAGGTATTCCTGTAATTTTAAGGCAAGGAACTATTTTCCATATTTTTTTCAGAATTTTAAGCCTAGTAGTTTCAGAGATAAGGGGGGAAATGGTCAAAATTCGTCTTTTTCTCTAAATTACTTCAAAAACTGTATTGGCTAAAATTATAAAAAAAAAATATCTGAGATGCTTACAACAACTTTATATCAAAAAACAATGCTTATACCAAATTTCAACTCAATCGGTCCAGTAGTTTCCGAGGAAATCGGCTGTGACAGACGGACAGACAGACGCACGAGTGATCCTATAAGGGTTCCGTTTTTTTCCTTTTGAGATACGGAACCCTACTAACGATAATAACTAGTAAGTTTGTATAAATATGATCAAAGATAACTAACTTATATTATATTTGTTTTTATAATATAAATACCAACACAAATAGGTAGGTAAATAAGGTGAAATAAAAATCTAATTTTGTTATCATTAAAGCGTCCCCTAAAAGCGCATTCCTCCTATCTCATTACCCTCCACTGTTTAATATCGTTAAGCACTTAGTTTTTCCTCCAGAAAAAAGCAATTATGGTCTCAAAATGCCGTCCTAATTTGTAATACAAAGGCTTTACCGGCTCCAATTCTTTTCACGTCTTTTGATTATGGAGCGTGACGGTTTAACGAGTGTTTATTTCTGCTTATTTGTACTAACTTATTATTATTTATACTTATTTGTTGTTATTATGGCGCGAACGGTTCGGATTCCAATGTTTTGTGCGGATAATGATGTCTTTTTGTTTTGTTTTCCGCATTTTGCATTAAAAACATTTCATTACATCTACATAATGTAACTATTACAAATAAAAGCTAGCAAAATAAACTGCAAGATTTTAGTCAAATAGTCCGACATGTTTGTCAGGTCGTTCATATTTCATAGTATTTGAATAACAATATCATCCTTGAATGAAACCTAGATCACCACGAAATTGTATTATTTTTTGTATCGACTTTTGTCTTTTGAACAAGCTAGCTTTCGCCCGCGTAGTAAGTGTATTTTTTGAAATAATTATTGAATTGTTACGCCGGCAACGGCCTACTATTACTTATGAATAACCCTTGGTCGTCATATACGAACTTTCAAATTTCTAAGTTTTTAAATGAACGTCTTCTTTTCGGGACTGGACATTGTTGCACTCTTTAGAGGAGGCTTAAAGACATTAAATACGTGAGTGACCCGTTTTCATTATATTTAATGTCTGATTGTCACGGGAGTTTTCTATAACATTGTGCAATAATGTTCGGATCTGGACTATAACTCAAAATATGTGTGCACAGAAAGAGTTATTTTCATTGATTTAGTATAAGTAACTAGATACACAATCAGCCGAAAAAAGTGGCCGTCCAAAAGAACCGCGCGATCGACACTTGCGGTTCTTTTGCGTTTAGTCTGGTTTCGACCGTGAAACTTGACGGTTGTCAGATATGACGAAATGTTCAGTCAAAAACTGTGTAAATACCAACCAAAAAATTAGAAAAAAAGATGGGATTTATTTCTTTAAGTAAGTTCTTTTGATAACGTAACGAAATTTGTGTAAACTCATTGTAATTTAATGGTTTTAACCATATTATAAATAATTAATTTTGTTAGTACAAATGACATACGTCGCGGAACAAAAATCTAAGGAGTCGTTATTAGTTTTTTTTAATGAAGTCGTTAGCTACGTAATTATGGTTTTCAATTTAAGATTCCCAAGAAATCCTCAGCGACGTGCAAAATGGGCTGCAGTTATAGCACGAGACAGTCGAGACGATTGTTTTAAACCAAACGACTCGCGTGTCGTTTGTTCGGCTCATTTTCCTGCTTGGGATATATACACGACAAAAAACGGATTGAACAGACTAACAAAAACTGCCACACCTGTCATGAACGTAAGCCCATCCATATTTTAATTTCAATCCCTTGAAAAAAGCAAAATAATATTAATTAACTATTATATAATTGTATAATCCAATATATAGCAACACATCATTTGGAAATGCGATAATTGACGCCAATTTTAATCATCTTTGACCTTATATTTTATACTCCTTTTATAGATGTCGGATGTTCATAAGGGTGACGTTCACAACCCAAGTAGTGAAACTACAAATGCTGCTCAAGTAGGTCAAGTTAGTACGAAATAAATAACCATATATGTATACAATCAATGACACGTATTTTTTGGAGTTTTTATAAGTAAGCATTATAATGCGTTTTATTCTTCCACAGACTTATTTTATGACCCCTGGAATAACGAGTCCCACTCCATCAACATCAACGTCCATAAGTATTGGTTCCGCTTTAGATAGCCCAAGAAAAAAAACTATGAAGGATGAAATACGCTTGTGCCAGAAAACAATAGCCGATAAAAATAAAAAGATCTACAATTTGAAAAAACAAAATAAGAGACTTAGAAAAAAGAATTCCAGTTTGAAAAATATCGTTTCCATTTTAAACAAACGCCAAACCATAGACCATTCTGTGTTTGAGGACTTATCAAAACATGTAGAAGTAACTGATACCTTTAACGCAATATATTTAAAGACTATAAAACACAAAAAAAGGCCATTTGCAAAATATCCTCCAGGTGCTCGAAAATTTGCATTGACATTGCACTTTTACTCACCGGCAGCATACAAGTACATCCGTAAAATCTTTGACACATGCTTGCCTCACCCAAACACATTATGCAATTGGTACAGAAGTATAGATGCAAAACCCGGTTTCACAGCTGAAGCCATCGAAAGGCTGAAAGATAAAGTTCAATACAGCAAAAAAGAAATAATTTGTGCACTGGTCGCAGATGAAATGTACATTAGACCCCAAAAGATCCATAAATCAGGAAATCAATATGAAGGATTAGTAGATATGGGTCTTGGAACTGACTCTTCAAACGAAATAGCAACTCAAGTATATGTCATGATGTTAGTGGGATTAAATGACCCATTTAAAATCCCTTTTGCATATTTCCTGGTAACAAGCCTTAAAGCAGAAATGAAAGCCCATTTAATCAACATTGCCTTAAAAAAGTGTCATTCTATTGGCATTAAAGTAGTGTCTGTTACTTTTGATGGCTGCAAAGTTAACACTTTAACTATGAAACTATTGGGTTGTAAATTTGAGGACCCAAACAATATGAAAACTCACTTTAAACACCCTTCGGCTAGTTATGAAGTAGCCGTTTTACTAGATGCATGTCACATGATAAAGTTAATTCGAAATACACTGGAGAGCAAAAAAATGTTTTATGACGCCGATAAAAATCCCATTAAATGGAATTTCATTCCTTCTCTTCACGAGCTACAAGAAAATAAGGAACTGCACCTTGCCAATAAGTTGACACATCGGCATATTGCGTTTAGAAACGAAATTATGAAGGTGAAGTTGGCTACGCAGCTATTAAGCCGCAGTGTAGCCAATGCCATTGAGTTCTGTGAAAAACACCTGAGTTTATCTGAATTTACGAATTCTGGCGCAACAGTTCAATTTATTATGTATGTTAACAACATATTTGACATACTGAATACAAGAAATCTCAACAGTCACGGCTTTAAGAAACCACTCAATAAAAACAATGCCGACGATATTATTGAGTATGTGGCCAAAGCCAAGCGTTATTTAATTGCATTGACAATCAAAGTTCAAAATAAACGAACAATAAAAACTAAGACAGAAACTCGCGTTGTTTACTCGACGGAAGTAACTCCGCTCTGGAAGGCTCAGGCTGGTACAGGTGTTTTGGGTCTCTTGGTGTGCTTAGAATCCTTGGAATATTTATACAAAACATTAATTGACGATTCCCAAAACATGTCGTATATTTTATCCTACAAACTCAGCCAAGACCATATTGAACTCTTCTTTGGTAACATACGAAGTCATGGAGGATACAACAACAATCCCAATACAGTCCAATTCAAATCAGCGTATAAAAAGCTATTAATGCATTTGGAACTAGGATCAAAATTTACCGGTAACGCAATTCCATTAGAAAATATACCAATTTTAAATGGCCAAAATACAATAACCCATTTAAATAATACATCTGTTGGGTACCGCGAAGATATTGAAAGAGAAATCAACACCAATGTACACCATAAACCAGCTATAGATATACAAACAATTTTAAAAGCAAACTGTGACATATTGTCTTGTGATCTTGACCAAACTGAAAATAGTTTCGAATATATTAAACAAGTTGTTGGGTATATTGCTGGATACGTAGTACGCAAATTAATGAAAGCAATTCGGTGCGACATATGCACTAATTCTCTACTGGCAAAGGAAAGACACGATTTTCACAAATTCATTGACATTAAAAACTTGGGGGGGCTTTTCTATGCATCTGAAGATGTATTTAGTGTGTGCAAAACCACTGAAGGTTTTATAAGATGTAATATGCGAATGGGAGTAGAAAATAACAGTATTTTACTAGCATCAAAGGTATTAAAGACATTCTTGGGAGTTAATGTTTTTAATTCAAGCTCAGAAAAAGACCACAGCAACAATCATAGGATTGTTTTAATAAAATCTATAGTCGATCGCTACTTGACTGTACGCTTACATTACATCGCAAAAAAAGAAAGTATCAAAAGTAAAGGCAGGTCTAAAAGACAATTATTTAATAAATTGAATTTATTTCAAGGAAACTAAAGTGACTTCTTTTTAAGGACTGTCAGCTGCAGTGTATGTACAACTTGCGTATATCTCACGCAACAATTGTTTTGTATATAGTATTTGTAAATAAATTTGAAACTGTTTATTCCCCACTTGTAAAATAAATAAACCTGATTTATTTGTGCTGTTGGTGTTTCTGTTTAAATAAATACAATATTGTCAAAATATTTTTATAAGGCGACTCCATTTATTCGCTGTTCAGTTTTGACGTGAGCAGTTAAGTCACATTGATAAAATGTCAATAAACTAAAAATTATTTAATCTGTTAATATTAATTTGCTAATATGGTGCTTAAAACCTACAACACTAAGTTCTCTTTTGTATGAAACATATATCTTCATGCTAGTTATAAGTTAGCAACTACTGAAATATAGCTAGAGTTGTCATTTTGGGGCACATTTCTTGACATTTTTGTTCGGCATTGTGTGTCTATTTACTTTATTATACGTCAATGGTTATTTTACATAAAATTTATTTTTAGAGAATAGCCGTACAATTTTAGTCGGTGGTTGTTGAACTAAGTACTTAAATATTTAATATGATGGGATGGCAGTGAAACAATGTGATTGATATATTATGTGAGATTATTGAGTATCGTAAAATATTTTTCTAATACTGTTCTTTAGCCATAAATATATCTAGAGAAGAATGCATCGCAACTGTGTCGTTATATAATCGACACATTCTTGTTATGGGATTATAAGACGTGTTATTTTTGATGTGATAACGTCTTATAAAGTGATGAACGCAGGCTGCACGCACGAAAAAGTGTGACACATTGTTCTGTTCCGTTGACTGACATAATATCAACGCACAGCCCAAACCGCTGGTTGCCAAATTTGGAATCTCTAGGATTCCAAATTTGGCACGTAGATTCCTTATAAGGTGGGGTGCACTAAGAAAGGATTTTTCCAAATTCACCTTCTAAGGGGGTGAAATGGGAATCCGAAATATGTATGGGAAAACCAGATTAGACCGACTATTTTATTCGAAACCTCACAGGAGTAGCTATTCCTAACGATAAATAAGTAAATACGTGTTATGCAATTTGTGATCAAATTTTTCTTAAATTTAAAATTCAAATTCAAACGTTTATTGCGTATCACATTTATACATCAGGTAGAATTACAAAATAAGTACTGCAAGGGCACAGCAATTTGAGAGAGCTACTTGAGCGTTTTTCAAAAAAAGTGTACATGAACTTTTTTTTTCAGAATTCGATTTTTTTGGGTTTATCTTACTCAGAATCGTTGATACTATCGATACTCATACAAAAAAAAAATGTCCCGGATTTTACTATGTAATTTTTTTCTTCCAGTGCATCACGACCATATAAATAAAAAAAAACACTGCATATAAAAATGTGACGATGTGGAATGGAATATTTTGGAGACTTTTTTTCTTGTATGAGGATCGATAGTGTCAACGATTCTGAGTAAGAAAAACTCAAAGAAGTCAAATTCTGAAACAAAAACTTTCATGTACACTTTTTTTGAAAAACGCTCACTTATACATGATATTTTTGCAGACATATTTACACGGATATTTACACGGATTTGGACCCCTGGGTTACTTTGAAGCCAACACAATTAGCTGACCATCCGTGCACTTTATGTACATTGTAATAAGGTTCAATATGGTCTGTCAACTGTGTTGGCGTTTGTACGGTCGTAGCCAAAAATACGTTTACACACTATTCGCCTTAATGCAATGGAATAAGGTGCAAAAGTGTAAACGTATTTTTGGCGCCGACTGTACCAATCAAATATTCTAAAATGATTGTCAAACATGCCTATAGCAAATCTCTTAATATATAGTTACGTATACAAATGTGCTTAACGTATTCAGTACGTGGAAACTGGAGCAGAATGGAACTATTTGATGATTAATTACGGATTGTAATTAAATTGTGATAGGTTTGATATGGGAATGTAATGGATGTTTGTGTGTGGAATGGTAATGACATAACCTTTCAAAACTCATGGTACAAATGGGTCATACAGAGATATATAGGTTTGCGTCTCTGCGACCGAATAGTGGTTAGAAAACCTGACTATGAAGCTTGAGGTCCCGGGTTCGATCCTCGGTCGGGGCAGATATTTGTATGGTGAAAATGAATGTTTGTTCTCGAGTCTTGGATGTTCAATATATATTTAAGTATGTATTTATCTATTTAAGTGTGTTTAGGTATACGTTGTCTAGTACCCGTAGTGCAGGCTTTGCATAGTTCGGGACTAGATCAATTGGTGTGAATTGTCCCACGATATTTATTTTATTTATTTATTTTCTTCTGTGGATATTGCCAAAGTAAAGGGCTTTAAAGCCTAATTTTAGGTTGGACTCTTAATCGACATAAACGGCGTTTCCTCATGATACGTGCAATCGACCTCTTTTGTCTTGTTGTGTTGTACGGAAGCCCTTAAGTACTGACCACAAGAAATAAGACTTTTGTTTTACTCAATCTGTATGTCCCAAACACTAGGTACATACCTCATCATCATCATCATCATCATATCAGCCAAAAGACATCCACTGCTGGACATAGGCCTCCTCCAAAGAGTGCCAAACTGACCGGTCCTGCGCCACCCGCATCCAGCGGACTCCCTTTACCAGGTTATCAGTCCACCTTGTGGGGGGCCTACCCACGCGGCGCCTACGTGGTCGCCACTCGAGAACCTTTCCGCCCCAACGGCCATCGGTTCTACGTGCAATGTGCCCCGCCCCGCCCACTGCCACTTAAGTTTACCGATTCGGAGGGCTATATCGGTTACCTTGGTTCTGCTGCGGATAGCCTTATTTCTGATACGATCACGCAGAGATACTCCCAGCATAGCCCTCTCCATTGCCCTTTGGGTGACTTTGAGCCTTCTTATGAGGCCACGACCACGACCACGTTTCAGTGCCATATGTCATTACTGGCAGCACACACTGGTCAAAGACTCTCGTCTTGAGACACTGCGGAATATTGGACGAAAAGATATGTCGTAGCTTCCCGAACGCTGCCCAGCCGAGGCTGTATAAGCGGAGAGGTACACATCTTTGCCAAAACGTGGAATTTTATTTTTTGTAAAAATCTTTAAGTAGGTATAAGCTTGCTTGATATTATAATCTTTTTTCACCTTTTCAATCAAAGAATACATTAATTTTACTAAAACAAAACTATTTATTATTATTGGTAATTTTAAACTTGCCATTCTGGATCAACCAAAGGTATAGTAGTAGTAGTAGGTACGTATAGTTGCTAGTTTACTAACATCAACTGAAGTCGTCCCGTGAAGGGTCATTAGTTTTCACTACGGTACCCTAAAAACTTTCTTTACTACCTACGTTAATCACAGCACTTTCCAGACATACCACGTTGCGACATTTGGGCCCTTACGCGAAAGTTAAGCCGGAGATACGAAAAAAATACTGAAAAAGATAAGTCTTCTTAACGTACCTACTGATAAACAAATAATATTAAACACTAATTCGAACTGTTTAATGGTAAGCAGAGGCTTATAGCCATTTGTTAATAGAATGCCATCAAAAACATCCTGTAAAAAAACCCAAGTCTCGCAGCTCAGTCTTTCTACCGTAAAAAGTTGTGAGATCCATGTAATACCAAGTCGGTTAATCTATTTAGTCTCTACTTAAAGGACCTTCTGTCTTAAGTTATTACATAAGTTATTATCATGCCAATATTAAAAATATTTTACGTTTTAAACAAATAGATCGACTTGGACATCGCATGATTTGATTATTAGTATGTATCACACTACACAGCACGACGGGCCAGCAACCAACAGCAACGAGAGTTTCAATCGCGTGAGGCGCGATAGACTAAAGAATCTATCTAATATAATTGTAATATTCATTGTGTTTTCATGCGATGTCCAAGTCGATCTATTTGTTTAAAACGTAAAATATTTTTAATATTGGCATGATAATAACTTATGTAATAACTTAAGACAGAAGGTCCTTTAAGTAGAGACTAAATAGATTAACCGACTTGGTATTACATGGATCTCACAACTTTTTACGGTAGAAAGACTGAGCTGCGAGACTTGGGTTTTTTTACAGGATGTTTTTGATGGCATCTCACTTATTTTTGTAGAGTCCTTTTTTTTGGTACCATCTACTTCTAACGAATTTTGTTAAAGGCTTTGTCTTATGATATTTTTTTATTTTGACTTGGCGGGGGCACTGCCGTGCCCCCAGATAGGTTTTCCCATGATTAAGACATTAAACTCTATTTGTATTCTAAATTTGAAGCTTCTATGTCTGCTAGAAGTGCCTTGGACTTTTGATGATCGGTGAGTCAGTCAGTCAGTGAGTGACAAAATTTAGAAACTTTAACAAGTTGTCAATCTTAAACTACTGGTTGAAATTGACTGAAATTTTAAATATACCGTGTTTATATAATGCCTGATTAGTTACTGAAAATTCAGGTTTCTTGTTTTATCCACAACGAAATTATAGGGGGGTCGAAAATGGCCTGAATTGCTTCGAGAAAAGGATGGTACGGCCGTGCCGCTTTTTTTTGCTCGACTTGGCGGGGGCACTGCCGTGCCCCCAGATACATACATATAATCACGTCTCTTTCCCAGAGGGGTAGGCAGGGATCACGGATCTCCATTTGCTACGATCCTGACAAACCACTTTCGCTTCACTCACCTTCATAACATTTCTCATACATGCTCGTCGGTTTACGGTACTTTTGACCTGGTCTTTTTGTAAGATTGTTAATAGAATATAATAATAAAATAAAGTTTATATATCACAACATAACAAATTACAGTTAATAAAAGGGTACAATATGGGTTAATAATACATTATTAACTTAGTCAGAAGCCCGACCTGCGCCACCCCCAGCGGAAAGGTGTCGCTCGCCGCGTTGCCGCGCTGAATCGCGATGGACAGACGTTGCACCGGGAATGACCCGGAGCGGGGGTCATGACACTAATTGAATTCACACTTTTATGCGACATGTTTATAGTTCCTTAACCTAATAATATTGATCAAACTCACGCATTAATTGGGCGACATGTTTCGACACCTACATGAGCTCTTCTTCAGTATACGTGTTCGCCGTAACGCAAACGTAATGCCCGGTTTCATTAGGTACAAACATTAAAAACCTACAAAATAAACAATAACCAATAAATCAGCACTCGCTCACATACACTTAGCTATGCGCTTTAGTAAGAGAAAGTATATTACGGCGATTTGCACTTATTTATTTTTATTTATTTAATTTATTTCAAAAAACAACTTAACGGTAAGTATAAATTTCCTGTTTCGCCAAACTGAGGGCAGTTTGTCGGCGAATGTGGGCTCCCTTCTTAAATTTAAACATGGCTGTGTTATACCTACCTACCTACTTACTAAATGACTTATTCTAATGACCATCTGTGACTTGATACCTACCGGCGATTTGCACTTGATAGCTTATTTTGGAATTCAGCTATTCATCCATTTTATGACAAATTATCCCCCTACAATACAAACTTATAACCTCGCAGACTTTTCGTCTTCATAATATTAGTACAGACAGATTTATTACAGAGAAGATTGTTTATGACTTTGGTAGCTTATAAGCTTTACAACAATAATTCAATGACCCCATTATCAAAAGCAATGATAAAGTTTGTGATAAGAAAAGATTATGACAATAAATCCATTTTTTGCAAGCGATATTATAAATTGTTCGTCATTTAAGAATTCTGCTCAGAATTCTGTATCTTTTCATTAGCTATGAAAAGTGTTCTAAAGTTTTTAAATGCTTTTTTGTTTTAAATTGCTAAAATAAGAGGTTAGGTACCTACAAAGGGTTGAAAACTTTTGATTAAGTTTCAATAAAGACTATTGAAATTTGAAAGTATAAAGATAATCCTACATTTTAAGATACTTAAATGCTCCTAGTCATTAGTAACTGTCAAGAATGTTGTTGTCGTCTATTGTTTACATTCAAAGTCAAAGTCAAAGTAATTTATTCTTCAATTTAGGCATATTACATGCACCTATGAATGTCGATTAACTACCACCGGTTCGGAAAGTAAACCTCTGCCTCGAGAAGAACCGGCGTAAAAAACTCGGCGAGTTGTCATTTTTTCAAAACAGTATACAATATATCATTTCAGTATCAGAGTATTATAAAATTTTAAAATTACATTGCTACAGTAGAAAGCCTATTTATTTTACGACAGATTTCTAGTGCAGGATTTTATCGCTGCCAAATATCCCTATCCATGATGTAGTCGTTTATCTTATAATATGCTTTTGAAATAAGTGTCCGTTTTACGACAGATTTGAATTTAGAGTCAGTAAGTTCGGTAATGTGTTTTGGAATTTTATTGTAGAATTTTATACAATTTCCCAAGAACGACTTTTTCGCTTTTACTAGCCTGTAAAAAATTGTTTTGAGCTTCCCTGCGCTTCTGGTAACCTTGGGCCTATCAGTGTTTGTTGTATAAATTCTTCCTAACATACATTATTATTTCAAATACGTATAGCGACGGCAGTGTTAGAATATCTGTTTCCTTGAAAAATTCTTTTAATGACTCACGCGACCCGAGGTTATAAATTGCTCTAACAGCCCTTTTTTGTAAAATAAATACAATCTCAATATCTGCCGCTGATCCCCATAAAATAAGACCATAAGTAATAATACTGTTAAAGTAAGCGAAGTAAACTAACCTTTATTAACTAAAATACATACGTGTATAGAAAGGTTGCATTATAAATTATAATTCAACACAATTATTTGTCTCTTCTCATGCTTGCAAAGCTTGCCATTGTGTATGTGAGCTGCACGAAATGTCACTTTTGTGATCAAAATATTTTTATACACTAAGATAATCGGGCCTGAATTTGAATAAAGCAAATCAAATAAATTAACATGTATTTATTTATTTGATTTGCTTTATTCAATTTCACTCCTGTGTTTTCTATTACTAAATTATTAAAACCAGATAAAATAAAAGTCAATTATTATTTATCAGACGTATCAAATCATTTAAGTGTAATATAGTAAACTAATCTTAGTAACATGGGAAACAAAGATAAACTAAGAAGACAAAGACTTTGGCCTTAATAACCAAAACTTGACTATACATAAGTCCTTATCTTTTAATACCAAACCATGAATAACAAAAAATAATGAAAACATTACAATTAATTAGCTAAAGTATATAATGATACAGCGTTTTTAGCCTATCCGAAGGGTTTTTTTCCTACTGCCGCTGCTGAGAAGAGAGGGTAATGTTTTTCAAGTATCTTTGTCTCTTGTCTATTTTTAGCACACTGGATAGCCCTAATGGCTTCACGGATTTTTGCATTGTATGAAGTAGGTACTAATAGGTTACTAGCATAATTTTAATTCAGACATCAAAACTTCTACTTACGAAATTCCTAATAATCAGAAAATTGAGTTTCTTTATCTTATTTTTAAAATTCCTAAAAACGTGTTTTAATATACTTGTCGAAAGCTTATAATTATATTGAATTTTCTGATATCAAAATGCCTACAATTTTGCAACCCTTAATTTATGATGATCAGTTTGATTATTATGATTAATTTACTTAATTCCTTTCTATGTATGATTATATATAAACCTACTATTTTCTGGGAAATATTTATAGCTTGGAATATTTTATGAGCAATTTGTGTATTTTATATTTACGTGAGGTTCACGTAAGTGGTCATACAGAACTGTTGAAGCCATCAGCCTAAAATTGCGAAGATGAAAGTACCATTGAGTGAAAGCGAAACCATCGAAAAGTCGGAACGTTTTTCACAAAGCGAGTGGCGAGTCAGAAACGTTCAATTCCGAGGCATTCGTGTTGCTTTAGTGTCAGCTTGCAGTATGAATTTATATCATCTTTTGCTTTCCAAAAATTTACTGTCAACCGGACATCGTCATCGTTGGCATTTGGTTTAGATGAAAAACAAAAACCACCATTTTCTACAGATCTTGACGATACGCAACTGATACACACAAACATTTTAAAGCAGTGTATAACGTTTGCGAACAAAATGATCATGACAGCAGAAGTCACTACGACTCGTACTTTGATACCGCTAGAAACATTTGGTTCGCTTCGAACTCGAATATCCAGACTAAGTGAGTTGGACTAACGGTGGTCCAATCCACTTCAAAACGACATGCGACAGTACTCGTCTATACGTTGCAGGCTTTTTTTCGCTGCGCAAAAAAGGTTGAGGGCGCCTGTGACTGCAGTCATCCTAAACCTTTCAGACTGGAAATGTTGTGAAGGTTTACAGTCAATATTTTTTCACGAACATTTTAATTCTCTAAAACAAAGTTGAAAGGTATGTACGTAACTCATATTGGATGACGTGCGTTGATTTTTTTTGTAAATTGGTATGAAAGGTTTTTGACCCTTGGCAAAAACGTAACTTTGCACTTTTATGTCGTACTTACAGCATTTATGAGATTTAGATTATGTTTGCATATTTATTTCAGTCGAGACTAAATGTAAATCCAAGTTAATTGACTTTTACACTCTTGTGGGTTGTGGTTTGCAGATTGAATCCTATGACAATACAACCTTCAATTTGTATAAGATTGTCCCCTAATATATATATTTATAAAAAAAGAGAAAAATCTAAATACGGATAAGGATTTATTGTGCTTGTTAACTATGCCATATTTTTGATTTAATAGGAATGTAAAAGTGATAATTATTTTTAAATAAGAAACATATGCGTTACTATTTAAATTAAATCGAAACGTATCACTAAAATTAGATAAATTAAAACCTTATGATGTTAAATAAATTAAGTAAAATAATGTTAACAAGTGGGTATTTTACCGATCTGTCAAGTTTTTCTATTTATCACTGCATAAATGAAAATAAACTTTAAGTGGAATGGTTTTTTTTAATATCAAGCACACACACGTCACAACACGTGTAACAACACACCAAATATGAAATGCCCAAGTTATGTAAAGGCATAATAATTACTATAATATCGAGCCCATTACGTCCCACTGCTGATCAAAGGCCTCCCCCTCTTTTTCTATTAATCGCGGTCTTGAGCAATATCTAGTCAGTCTTTTAAAAAATGGTTCAAGTTATCCCGCCATCGTCGACGAGGTCTACCGCATTTCCGTTTTGAGTTTTGTGGCTTCCACTCCGTGGTCCCTTTGGCCCACAGCTCATTCGGCATGCGGTATCATTAATTTTATTAATAAATGTTTGAATTGAATTGAATTGTAGATGACCAGCCCAGTCCCACTTTTAAGGCATAAACAGGGTTCAAATCCAAAAGATACTAATATGTAATGACAGTATTCGGTAGTGATATTGAGGGGAGCTTACTATTTTACTGAAATTACCTAATAAATGAAATTTGGCCAAAAATATATAGAATTGACATAAGGTACAGTCGATTTCTCCAATATCTATGCAGACTACCTTTTAAAAATATCTACACATGCGTCTTATGTATGTAACAATAAAGACTGAGTATAGATATTTTTGAATGGTTGTCTGTATAGATATTGGAGAACTCGACTGTACCAAAATGTTAGCTCAAGCGCAAGTCGCTGAAACATGCTTTACAAATTTTGAAGGATGACTTACGTAGGTACTTATAAAGAGTATTTGTATTGTATTGTATTTTACCTACTTACATTCGAACAATGCAAGTAAGATGAAAACGTGATAAAAATAAAGATATCATCATAATCGTAGTAGCCGAAAGACGTCCACTGCTGGACATTGCTCTCCCCCATAGATTGCCAAAGTGACCGGTCCTGCACCACCCGCATCTTGCGACCTTTACCAGGAAAGATATAAAATAATTCATTCAAAACTCGGGACGATGACATTAAAAATCCTCGACTATTTCATCGTGCGAGATAAACAGCCAGCATAATACGATAAAAAACAAAATTATGAACAACTGATAAAGATCCAAGTTTACATTTTCCCGTGTTTGCGTCTAAGCTAAAAAATAAATTCTGAATCACGGAGCCAAAAGCGTTGGAAGGGGCACTAAATTTTATTTAACAGCGAGCTTAAAGGAATTCAGAGAGGCGGCGACTTGTTTAGCCCAGATAAAAGATGCGTGGTACAAACCAGGAGAAGCAAGCGTGGGATCACTCCGCTTGCTGTAGAGAGTTACAGAATATGTACATGCAATAAATGAAATATTGACGTTGTGTTAGGCTGCGAAGTATCATATTTCAGATGCGGCGAGACGAGAGGTCTATAATGGTATTTCATACGAAATTTAAGGTCTAGCAAGGTTATTTGGATCAGCGTTACATGTATTTACACAAATAATATAGCATCATGTAAATAATTGTTGTTTTGCGATAATCTTGACTTTTGTTCAAAAAAGCAATGTTTCGAAGTTATTTGAATTCAAGGATTGTAAAAATCGTTTGACACATTAAGGGTTGTGAAAAATATATATTTGCAAAAGATTAAACAGTAATCAGTCATTTATTTGCTTAAACATGGTATAATAGGTGGTGTAAAAGGAATACAATAGAACTACATGTTTGGTCACAAGGACATGCAAATGTATAACAAAAGTTCTTGACAATTTACTATTTCTTACACCTGGATGCTAAACTAATGGAGTGTTATTAGTTATTATTGATGGAAAATTACATAATGTGATAATGTAACATGTTATGTTCAAAACATTGTGATGAATTGGAATCCTATATATTTTTTGATTAACACAAATAAAGTTAAGAATTAAATATAAATACAAAAATTACGCTTATTAAAAATCCCGCTCTCCTAACACTTGAACCAACCCCAAGGAGGAACAACACCATTGTATAAAGTCGTAAATTAATTTCACGTTCATCCGGCCCAGCGGCGTAATGAGCAAGCCGTTTGCACATATTTCCAGAAAAATCCTATCCGAACAGAACCCCCCAAATCCAAGAGAATCTCCTTAATTCATTCTACAGGCCCTAGTTCATTTACAAACGGGAAGATAAGCTTGTGTTCAGAGTTTTTGTCCGTCTTTTTAAATCTGATCAGAGGAATTCAATTTAGCTGTCTGTCATGGCTCGTCTGTGTTGGGAGATGTTCGGATTTGATAGTCGAAGCCTGCTTGTGAATTTGCTTTTAAATTCCTTGATTTGTCACCTCGGCTTCGGTTGATGGTTCTTCACAATTTAAAACCATTATCTCTTTATTGTGTGATTTGGCTACAAGATACGGGAAAATGTTATGAAGTCATTAATTATTTTCTGTAAAGTCAATATACAAACTTACGTACCATAATACAAGCTTTGCTTAGGTTGGGACTAGGTCGATTTGTGTAAGATTGTCCGCCAATATTTATTTATTTATTTAAATATTTATGACACTTCATCTTTGTTGATATTTTTGTAGCTGGTTTGTTAATTAGTTTCTCAGAAAAAAGTAGTATAATAAAATGATCCACCTTTTCTGAATAAATGTCTACGGTTAATAAATTAACTGGAAAATACGTTTCTAATTCAAATTGAAATGATTTAGTAGAAACAATCAAGCAAGGTTGTAGTCAATCAAAGCATATTCCAATTCCATTCCAATTTCAAACCGCACTTAAACTTTACTAAAAGTCTAATCACAAAGTCACTCAAGTACGTTTTACAGCCCTCCCCTTAGGGCAATTAAAATGACGTCCATTTGCTCCAACTCTGGCATTAAATTCCGAACAAAAAAAGGTTTAAGCTCCAATTATTACCCATTCGCGATCTGTCTTACACGACTGGGCAAAAAGGGGCCGGGCGACAAAAAGACCCGTAATGGTTCCACGCACTACCTACCGATGCGGCCCGTTTAGGGTTAGCACAATGGCCCAGCGTAATCGACGCTTAAAGGCACAAGTGACGTCACAGAATCACCACTGACCTTTCACCGAACAAACGTGATAACGAATTTTTTTTCATTGAATCGCTTGGAAAGATAAAATTATGCGAAGCATACGCGCGCCAAAAATGAATTTATTGTTTGCAGCGCATTATACTGATTTACGAGTCCAACACATTGTTTTAAATGCAAATTGGTGTAATGTTGAATTTTAACGAAATTAATTATTGGCTCCAAATGGGCTATGGGATTATTTCTCGATGGGATTACGTTGATTTGCGTACGTGTTTTATTTATATGTAATTCCTGCATAGCTTACTTAGCCCTTATTTATTGGACGACACAATTTGTAACATGGCGTATAAAGGAGGTTTATTACAAGTTTAAAATATGCGAGGCATTATAACATTTTGAATGCAGCTACAGCGAGATTGCCAAAATTTGACGCGCTCGCATTTTCCCCAGCCGTGAAAATGGCGCCAGCACGCGAGAAGTGAGATAAAATGTAGACATTTCGCGGCAACGTTGACATCCTAGTACCTTTTCCGGAAATTCCCTCTCAAAGTGGAGAATTCGAGACCAAGACGAAAGCACTCGTCGAGCCGCTAATGGCACCGCTTTAAAAGGAAACGATAATAATAAATTATTGACATCAGTCTTTTTTTTCACGCTTGAAAAAATATTTATTTTATCTCGAGCCTCTAGCTTCCATCATCGTCTCCTGGAAATCTAACTGCAGGCGGTATTAAGCATGAATTATTTAGTCAGTAAACGCTGAATATGAAATTTCGCGAATGCAAATTGTCTTGTCGCCGAAATATTGAAAGGGTAGGATGTCTTTTGAGTACCTACATTAATTTTCCTACACTATCTAATATTCGAGTGGTGGTTTGTAATAATTACATTATATTAACAATTTTCCGGGATTTGATTTTAGAGAGTTAGGCCTGAAAAAAGCTAACAAAGCTTTGGATGACGTTATAGATACAGTTGATTTACATTTCCGGTCGTCAATTTATAGAGACGTACAAAGTACGATGTACGTACGTATACGTCAGAGTTATTCATAGTCAATACAAGCATCTGCGTAAAATTAAGGCTACTCCGAACGATTTTACTTCAAATTTGCTATAAACTGAACTAGAAAACGGACGGTCAAAGTCAAATAACACACTGCACCCGACCAAGTTACAAACTGTACTTAAAACTGTTCAGTTGAACTAATTGTACAAACAATGCGGTATTCGTGTGGTCCTAACGATCGCTGCAGGTGGAGCCGAGACGGGACGAGCGGGGATTGTGTATACACGGCACATTTACAACAAAGGAGGCATCGTCAGTGTTCACAACGAGGAGAAGTACCGGGCCCATTACGCAGCCTTGAAGCACTCCAAGCTCTAATGAACGCTAGGACAACGCCATCGTGCACCGCTCTCAATGTTATTAACTAGTAACGTGTAAGCTACGTTTATAATCCTATTATGTCACAAATGGGGCATCTTTAATGGGCTTTAAGTACTTTGCAAGAAAGATTAACCAACATTGAGCTTGAAACATTATTAGCGCAAATCCTGCTTTTAAAATCATAAGCACGGAAAATTAGATCCAAGGCTTTCCCTTTGTTTAGAAGCTTTAGTATCTTCTCATTTTTCTAATTTGGCATTTTATTTCATAAGTTAAGGGTCTAACATTTTACTTAACGCAACATTATTATATTCTTCATTTAAAATCTGAATTTTGTAAGTAATCACGATTTATTTGGTTTTAAGAGTTGTAGACAGATGACAATAAAAAAGTTGCGGGGCTGGTGCCAAGTAGCGATTGGTAGGAGTGGCGCGCAATAATCGAGCCTTGGCAACTTTCCGAACGAAATATTACTCCGAGACACTTCGCTTCGCTGTGAGCATTAGTTTTAAAATTCCTAGCGCAAGAAACTGTGGTTCTTAATGCAGTTCTTGTTATAAAATGAAATAAAAATCATACTTGTTTGAAATTAAGTAAATTGTATCATTTATATGAAATGCGACGCTTATAAATGATAAATAGAGTTGATTAATGTGTAGAAATTTATACTAACAGAACTTAATGTCCTATCTAGCCGTGGCAATGGTATAGAAGTGATAAGTTTTGCGCAATATTTACTTCAAAGTGTATCCAAATTGAAAGCTATCTTATTCCCAAATCTCACATGGTCGAATAGTAATCTGAGTAGGTATTTAACTGTTTATGTTGGTTCCAACTTATACAGTCAAATACTGTTAAAATCTGTGCTAATTATTCTTAACAAAAAAACAACACAAACGAAAGTAATATTTATTTGTATATTTACGAAATTTGATAAGCTTCAAGTTACAAAAAATTTACTAACTTGTGTATTCAAAATCTCAATTTTCATAGGTCCTAATCCTTTGTATTTTTAAATTCACTTATTCATTCTCTAACCACGTAGATACCGTGCTGCATGGCATGCTGGGTGGGTCATGAATCAGTTTAAATATGTTCACTCTTTTTATTTAATACCTGTTTTAATTTTAAAATACCTCGCATTTGAGTGTTGTTTCCAGAATGTAAAGCTCTTGAGACTGACCCTGTATTTAAAAGAAATGTCTGCTTTCTCCGTACTGTTACGTCACTGTCAATGATAGACTTTTTTCCTCACTGAAACAAAAAATCCACACACATTGTGGTTGTTTTTACTCTCAAGATTGAAAAATGTTGACATTGAGAACAGTGATGAGCGCTCAAAAATATTAAGTTCCGGAAATCAGGATTTTGGGTTTCGTTACCGAAAAAGAATAAAATATAGGTGTAAAACTCAACACCTATATTTTATTCTTTTTCGGTAACAAATATATTCAACACTATGATACTTCTAGTTAGTCAGGCTATCGGAGCAGGGGCAGACCAATGACACGTTGGGAAGACGACATCAAGAGGACAGCCGGCTCGCTCTGGTACGAAGTAGCACAGGACAGAGATAAATGGTCATCCTTGGAGGAGGCCTTTACCCACCCTTCTTCTTGCAGACCAGCTTAATACTAATACATAACTAGTTTTCTTATTTTATTTTTAACAACGAATTTTAAGCTTATATTACTATAACCAACGATTTGTAACTTTTTGTCCTCTGTAAGAAATAAAAGGCTTTTTTATTTTTATTTTATTTTATTTACTTTTAGTTAAACTCATTATGGTTTCCAATCTGTTCAAGGTCAGAACTAATCTTTATTATTTTTTATTCATCCACTTTCTTAGTCGTGAGCCAAAGCAGCAAATTGTCCGTGCTTTGCCTTTGAGCCTAATCTTAGAGCTTACACAGACCTATAGGCACAGAATTAATTGTTCTTAGATTAGATGCTTCAACACACAAGACGATTCGAGTGGACTGGTTGAACACACACAATCAATAAACCCGCTTAATTCAGGTATAACAGGTAGATATACTTTGTATGCTTCAATTGCAAGCCTCTAGTCAATTTAACTCAGATCCTTGCACGTAAATCATGAATAGTCTGTATCAGACAAGAATGTTTCGCCGTTTACATTCCCACTCACCGAAGTAGTTTATATTATTTATGTATTTACGCTAGACGAAGATCTCAGACTACATCTTTGATGATCAACTCAGCGAATGCCACGATGACACGCGAGAAAATATAAGTTTTGATAGCCGCGCGCGCCCTCAACAAAGTATAGTAATATTTAATAGTATATAGATTTCCAACGAATAAAACCACATTTACAAGCGCTGAAATATTTCCCATTTCGAAGGTAAGCCCTCTCAAGTTAATATTCATACGGTTCGTAGTTCCGTTTGTCTTCCCCTCAAACGTTGTAAACAGCACAGACTGCATGTCATAATTTTATTGTGGAAACATTCATACGAGGCATTTACGTAATTGAGTAGGTATAAGCCTGACTCGCTATGGACAACATTTGATTTATTATGCCGCTCAGCGACGCGGAAAGTAAATAATTACATTCTCATTACAACATTCACAGAATTTTACCATTTACTGAATACTCTCCGAATTCAGGAATACAGTTCGAGAGGTGTTTACGTAACTTTCCAAACGCACGTTAGGACAGCAACTCAACTGTCATTGTCCCATACGAAAAGTGACATTTAGATCTAGCTGACGTACGTGCAGGCGTAAATAATCAATTTTGTTAAAAATCAATATACCTATGTTTTGAAATGAAATCGCATGTCAATCTACAATGACCTTGATTACAAAGCTGACGTCTTGTGTTCAAATCCCAATTAGGGCAAATATTTGTGTGATGAGCATGAATAATTGTTTCTGAGTCTTCGAAGTTTATTTAAGATTTAATATATTTTAAATATATTGTCGTCTTGTATAGGTTAAGCTTACTATGAGGCTAGTTCAATTTGTTTAAGGTATTATATTATATTTAATCTAAGCCATTGCCTCACCATCTTTACGTACCTAAGTAATTTTCAGAAAACCCTCGAAATCGATGCTCTGACATGTTCCTCTAAATTCATGGCGACCTCGCCAGCATCTCATCTCCATCCGACACAATGGCGACACCCTGTAAGCTCGGCCTCAGGGGGCTTGTTTGACAAATAGAGGTCTCGCGCAGTGAATTCGGCTTGAAAAAAAATTGTCGCAGAGCATCACAATCTACCACGAAACCTATACGGGAACCAATCCCATCTGAACCGCCACGCCCCGCGCCGCAGGCTCAACGCCGACCGGTGAAGGGTAACGCGGCTACAATGACGGGTCTGCTTAAAACGGCGGTGATACGTCGACTGTAATAAAGTAAATTGCGAGCATTTGCTACACGGATCCGAAGCAACGTCGGTCTTTATGGCACCGATAATGTTATGGGCAGGTAATGTGATGTTTCGCCTGCACAAATCGGTGGTACATTGTTTTACGAGTTCTTGAGTTAAGTTTAGTTGCTCGAAACGAGGTTTCTCGGTTTAAATGAGCCGCGAAGACATTTACTGGCCTGAAAATAACTAAAATTTAAAAAGTTGCGACTTTTTATATGCATAAGCCCCTACTTTATTTGTTCCATTTTCTTGATGGTATGGTTAAATTATTTTCATATAATAGGCTACAGTTACCCTATCCATTTTACTATAACATGACGTAACTACCACTGAAAAATGAACTGGAAAACCATTATTTTTATTTATCATTTATGAGAAAAACAGATGTTATTATATCATTCACATCCAAACGAAACAGATGAAGTAAGCAAGATAGGAACACTAATATTTCAAATACGAAGATATTATGTTCCTGTAATAATATGAGCAAGAGGAATTGTTACACAATATATACCGCGAGAAGTGGAGAGAGAATCCCTCAATTCATAGTACCAACGATTTATTTAGGCAGCATTTATTTGCAAATTAACTGTTCAGCAAATGGCTGTCATGGCAAACTTTCTGCTATTAAAAAGTTATTTGAATTCCTACATAATTCTAACGATTGTTACAACTTTAACCATTCGTTCTGGGTGAGAACTGGCACATTAATCGACTGCATTTCTAATGCACAAGGCAGTTATAGAATAATTAAGTTCTGTTCATGTATAATGGCTAGGAAATTTGCAGTGTTATAAATTGTGCAAGTGTTACGAAGCAAAGCACGTGCATATGCAAATGTGGCACGTAGCTAATGGTTTTCGTAAACACGTCATTGGGGACCAACACAGCACATGACATTAATTGATGTGTAAATAGGGTTTGTGAGTAAACAGAATGAAAGAATTTAGATTTATGGCTTAAAGTATTATTTCCGTAATTAACATGGTTTCCGGTACCGGTACCGAAAAACGCAGCGTGGGTAGATCACAAGGTGGACTGATGACCTGGTAAATGTCGCGGGAGTTCGCTAGATGTGGGTGGCGCAGGACTGGTCACTTTGGCACTATTTGAGGGAGGCATATGTCAAGCAGTGGACATATTTTGGCTGATACGATGATGATGACGATGAACATGTTTTCTATTTTAGTGCGGGGAATAAATGCTATTTACCTACTTCATTTTACAGAAACGTTTTGAACATTCAAGACATTATTTTAATTTAGGTATCCTTCTAGCTCGAACGTAATTTTGACCAGTACCATGTGGATGAGGTTTTTTTAAATATTAAAATCACAATATTATGTTACTAAAAAGCAAGAAAAAAACAATAATTATAATCAATTTACTGGTAATATAGATTACATGTTAGAAATACATGTACATTATTACTTATAGAAAATTACACTACAAAGATTGTTTATAAATGTTGCATGACAGCGAATATGGAAATTAATTGTTATGAATGTTTAGGGTACATTAACATTTTTTTTTATAAACAACACTAGTACAAAATAATTCCTTATGGTCATAGAACGCCTGCTCGATTAGCCATTTTTTAAGTTTTGCCTTAAATATGGATATGACCTGTATTTTAACAACCATATAATTATAATGTGTCTATGTGTGTCTATTTATATAATGAACAAAAATATAATGTACATGTTTTTACTAGGTGCTTCAAAAAAGATAAAACAAGGCATTTAATTCAGAGAAAAACTTTCATTAGACGAAAGATCGTCGCAGCAACTCAATTTTATAGAATTACGTAATTCCACTTGAAGTTCGCAGAATCAAGTCCTGTATCTACTGTTCATGTACAGGTATCGAAAGTATTTGTACTTTGCCCTTGACTTTAAGGCAAGGTCGCATGTTCAGGCGTCAGGATTAGTTGACTGTTTCAGCTAATTCATCAACTGCGTCAGTGTTCCTTAAGTTTTAATTAGTTCAATGAATCAACAGCAATAGATTGTCTCCAAGTATTTATTGATTATTTTGCTACAGAATGTAAGGGTCGTTCTTCTTTTTTACCGACAATGAACCGAGGTTTTTCTGTTTTTTTGGTTTTTGAACTATCGAAAATTGTGGTTTTGAAGTGCGTTTTTAAAAAAAATGCATGGGTTTCTTCATTAGAACTAATTAAAGTTTCCTTTCTGGCCAATATAAATATTTATTTACGGTTGGTTTCTAAAAAAAACATGTGACAAAGTGGACTCTTTCAGTGGGGACAACATTTTATTTTACCACTCTGTCACGGCATTCTACGAAAAAAAAACATTTAAAAAAAATGCTAGATAGAGAAACTAAAATATTAAATTAATACTAATTAATAAAATAATATGGACTTTCATTTTCGAACATTATAAGACCGTAAAATCATTACTCAAATGAGATGCCGTAGTAAGACGAAGGACAGGCTATTGTCGGTCGAAAAGAAGAACGACCCGTAAGACAATTTTAATCTTGACTTTGAATTTGTTGAATCATCATCATCATCATCATCATATCAGTCGAAAGATGTTCACTGCTGGACATAGGCCTCCCCCAAAGAGTGCCAAATTGACAATTGAACTGTATTGGGCAACATTAAATAGTTTTTAAATACCTGCAATGGTAATTACCAATTGCAAATAACCAATAATACGGTTGATTACGTTAGATAGTGCAATTGCACTATTGGTTACATTAGACGTATTTTGCGGATTGTTTGGAATATTTATTTAAAAGGATTCGGTATAGTTATCAGTATTCGGAAACAGGATCATTTAAGTGGAAATTTGTGCCCTCGTTTTTGTTTCCGAGTCCCTCCCCGGTCCCACATCACTCCATACTTGAACGCCACTAACTTGCTGAACATGCCTGCACGCCGGCGCCTGCACCTGGCCACTTTGCCGCATGTTCGGGGTGGTAAACCCCATGTTACCTTTTTCGAAAATTGGTATGGTCCTAAAGTGAGCGCAGATTCAAGGCAATGGCCATCATACCTATGCACCGAGGCGCTGCTTTCCGAGATAGCTTCAAGTTTGCGGTGTCTAAGTGCTGGAATGATATCCCTCCCTCTATCCAAGGGGCGCTTAGCAGATGTATCTTATACAAATAAACCTTAAGCGTATGCTTTAGGTTTATTTGTTGACGCTCCAGAAATTGATATCCTAATCCAGCACTGTGGCAGCAAAAATGATGTAATATTTTTTTTTATGTAGTTTTGGATTTCGTTTCTTAACGAAGAATTAATTTAAATGTTAATTATTATTGTATTGATTGATGCTGCATGTAGGTAGTGCCGGTAAATTACATTTCACTTCGTATTTAGGTTTATTTCTCTCTCGCCTATCTCAAAAATATATTAGTATGTACTTCATAATATTAAAATTGTACGATGCTTCCGTGGGTTACCAACGGTGCTGGCTGAAAATCAGCGCTGTGGGTGTCTGACACCTCAGCATAATGCTGAGCCAGTGTCCGGTTCACTGCCGCAGAGACACACTTGCCTCATGTTTTTTTTGTTTTTTTTATTGTTTAATATGTGTAGTGTGTGTTTGAATAATAGAATCATTCTTTCTATATTAAATACAATGATGGTAGTCATTTTAATGATGTTATTGACTATGATGATGGCAATAATTATGACGATATTGATAATAACAACATTATAATGATGATGTGGTACATAATTTGAAGAAAGAAAGAAAGAAAATACATAATAATTACATAATTTGCAAGTGTAAGTATTATTTCTGTTCTACGCAAGAAAAAAGAAATGGACTGCGAGTATTTATTTTTCTTTGTTCGAGACTTAAGTTCTTTTAAACTTGGTTGTACTGCATACAGTTACAACCTTCTTCGTCAGTTCCTGAAGGCTGAGATATAGATTTTACATTATTTTTCCATCTTTTCAGGTATAACATCCGACAATGTGATCAGCCAGCCTTAGAAGATGCGCGCTCCCGTTCTGCCTAATTGGAAACAGTGTAAGATGAAAGAGGCAGCATGAGGGAGCAAGGGACCCGCGTGTCGAGCAAGATGCTTCTCTCGCTGCTGCTGCACTGCTTCTGCGTGGCCACCACCGCTTCAATATCCAGTGGAGGTAAGTGAAATAGAACCTTATAGTAAGACCCTTAAAATGCTAAGTTACTTTGAAATTCTACATAGAACAGTTAGCAGTAAAAATAGCTGCGCGGACCAAGTTCTCAAACTGACGATATACGACTCTAATGTCAAGAGAATAAGGAGTGTTTTATTATTTTTGAGCGTGTGACGTGTATAACTAGTTCTGCTGCTGTCTGTACATTATATAAGATAAATATTTTTAAATTATCACGTTATTTTTATTTAGTTTCTGAAATTGTTATGGTAACAGTTTTGTAAAAAAGAATTAAAGTGAATCTAACCATGTATACTACTAGTAAATAGCAAAGGATATTACACACATAAGTAATCATTAAAAAGATAGACATTCAAGAAATTTTAACAAAATAAACATCGAGGCAAACGAGCGAATCGTGTAAAAATAAAAATTGAAATAAAATGAGTTTACATCACATTTACATTAAATAAGTTGTCAAACAGAGTGCCACAGGCGGACGAGTATGAGGCAAACAGAAAAATTCCTCGTAAAGTATGCGATATCTCGGCTCGAAACCGAATGAAACAAAAAGAATGAAATTATTCCACCGTCATTTCGAGAATGGAATGGAAAACAAATTTCACATTTCATCTTGAGCGTATGCGAGAATATTTGAAAATAGAGGAGTTTTCGAAGCGCTTTCGAATACCTACTCAATGTTGACATGGAATTTAAGTAATACGCTGAGAAGCATCTGGTGCTTAAAAATAGACAGGGAAATAGTTTCAATCTGCAAGAGGCAATAAGTTGGTGGTACACCTTAATGCTGAGATTGTTAAATTTTATGACTAATCGAGAGTTCACAGCAACGACTTATTCACCTGAGGAAGTTCCTTTGTAATGTTCTTCCCAGCAGATACTTTCTAACTAAATTACAGAATTGTTACAACCCTTAATGGATTTTGCTATTCACCCTAATATCGCAACTATTAACTCTATTCAAGCACATTATTGTGTACGTATTTGTGTGGAAAATTCGTATTTTATCTAAATCAAACGAGCTCGTTTTATAAATGCTATAATATATTATTAAAACTAACTAAGGCTTAAAAATAAAACCTACATTGTTAATTTTATTTACTGTATTCATTCTTAAAATTGCATTGGAAAAATCGTATTTCCGACTCCAATCTACGGCGCGTAATTCTTGCACACATTTTATAATACATATCAGGCCAGGCTCCATAACAAATCAACGCATCACGAAAAAAATTTTGGTGTTTTATTAAAACTAGATTTGTTTCGATCGTCGAAGATTTCACCACACCCAATATTTTATTTCAAAGCGTTTACCGCTTCCGAGATATCTATTTTACCACATAAAATCGCTTCATGTTATTCCAACCTGTCACGTTTTATGTCGATACGCATAGTTTACATAAGCGCGTTATGCAAATTGGAATCCTGATACATCGTATCCGCCCAAATTGAAAATTATTCGTGGTGCCAACCCTAGCACTTATCACGGGACATTTCACATGGGGTGTGGCAAATGCAAGACCGCAATATCAATCACGAATCAATCGGGCTGGAGTGCGTGGCAGCCCTAGTCAGCCGGCTGGAAGGAATCGAATGAAAATGTGGCGAATGATTTCACTAGGATGTTTTAAGATTACCGATTCAGGGAACGCCATTGGTGGTTCCATTCAAAAAAAGAATTGTACATTAGTTGAAATGCCAATTTTCTATCATTCGTAGTGTTTCCTTATGATATCAGTCATCTGGAAACAATACGCTTAAAACATCAATAACTATCATTAATTTGTATAATTATTAAGTAATTTACCATTTTCTTGTTCTCTCTACCTTATCCTGCACCGAATTAACGTTTCTCTTTGGCCAAGTGATAAACTGGTAGAGAATGCCATATGGCCTTAAATCCACCATTTGTAATTTTATTGTGCTATAAAGTATAAATAAATAACGTTGGTAAATAATGTACCATAACAACGACGTACTAAAACTTGAAACCGTAATTTTGAGACACACTGTACTAATTTGTACAGTTGACTTCGAAAAGATGTATATCCGGGTGTCCCTTGTTTTGTCGACAAACTTTTCATCGAATTTCATTTCATCGAAAACGTCTCAAGTAACATTTAGTTCACGAGTTATTGTTTGGTGTAATTTTATTTCATGACCAGATCATTCCAATATTTATTATTTCATAGAATAACTGTCCAGGGAATATTATTTGGCAAACGATTCATTTTGTACGAATTTTAAAAGGCATAATAACAAAACAACGAATTTCATTTGTTCGAAATTTTATTACAAGATTACAAAATAACACAAAAACTAACTTAACTTACTACTTAACGTAACTTTTTGGCTATGGATTTTAGTAACTCAATTTCAGAATACTTCGCTTGATGCTGTAAAATTGTGTCTATTGCAGCATCCTTGTCGAAAAACCTCCTTTTCTTGTTTTTTGGCGGGGAACCACACAGAATTTTTTCTATGTCTGCTAAGTTAGAAATTGTTTCTTTTATCAATTCCTTGATGAGAGCATATGTTCCCGGATTATGTTTGCCTATCAGTATATTAATTTTGTTATGCCAGGCTTCTGCAGAATTTTGGGTTCTCGGTATTTTCATTGAATTAATTAAGTAACAACTCCAAAATTCTGCCGGATATTTTGGCTGACTGTTTACAGTGCCAAAAACGTAATTTTCTTCAAACCACTTTGCCATCATTGTAAGCATCCATAAATTTCTGAAAATAATTAGGAATATCGGATTCTTTCAAGTAACTCAGTGCTACCAAACATTTAATTTCTCGATTGAATTTGGCATTTTTAGCATACTTTTTCGCCAGTTGAAAAGCTTGAACTCGCCTGAAACAACATTAGAAATGTAATCTTAATTATAAGTGTTATTTATCCGCATTATTGAAATTGTATAATTTAAACTGATTAAAGGGGCTTAACTAGATTACGGCAGCCAGAAAAAGGGGGGGCGGAGCCCCCCAAAGCCCCCCGCAGTAAAAGAACAAACAACCGTAAAAATTGTATTATAAGTAGGTTAGGTTAGGTTTGACTTGCGTCCCTCAGAGCGGAAATAGGCACCCCGCGAAGCGGGGTGACGTCGACACGCTGGCGGTTAGGTTAGGTTTAGGTTAGGTTAAAACAACCGTAAAAATTGTATTATAAGTAGGTTAGGTTAGGTTTGACTTGCGACCCTCAGAGCGGAAATAGGCACCCCGCGAAGCGGGGTGACGTCGACACGCTGGCGGTTAGGTTAGGTTTAGGTTAGGTTAAAACAACCGTAAAAATTGTATTATAAGTAGGTTAGGTTAGGTTTGACTTGCGTCCCTCAGAGCGGAAATAGGCACCCCGCGAAGCGGGGTGACGTCGACACGCTGGCGGTTAGGTTAGGTTTAGGTTAGGTTAAAATAATTGCCGTGTGTAAAAATTATGAGTTTGTCGTGAATAGTCATGATTCACGATAGTATACTTACATTTATGACGATGTTAATAATGATGTCTCAAACAGCCGATTTATTTCATGTAGCAACACCTACAAGAAATCATGTTTATAATGTGGACGGGTAGGCGAGGAGTTTGAGTGCCTGACAGCTAGATTGTGAACGAACAGTTACGTGCAGATTTGTAGTGTTAAATTTGGAGGAAAACCAGGGTGAGCTCTTTCCATAATCACTTTCGATGCATCCTATGATATTATTACGATTTGGTATCATTTACACAGATCGGACGATGACTGTGATCGGATATTTTGGCTGACTGTTTACAGTGCCAAAAACGTAATTTTCTTCAAACCACTTTGCCATCATTGTAAGCATCCATAAATTTCTGAAAATAATTAGGAATATCGGATTCTTTCAAGTAACTCAGTGCTACCAAACATTTAATTTCTCGATTGAATTTGGCATTTTTAGCATACTTTTTCGCCAGTTGAAAAGCTTGAACTCGCCTGAAACAACATTAGAAATGTAATCTTAATTATAAGTGTTATTTATCCGCATTATTGAAATTGTATAATTTAAACTGATTAAAGGGGCTTAACTAGATTACGGCAGCCAGAAAAAGGGGGGGCGGAGCCCCCCAAAGCCCCCCGCAGTAAAAGAACAAACAACCGTAAAAATTGTATTATAAGTAGGTTAGGTTAGGTTTGACTTGCGTCCCTCAGAGCGGAAATAGGCACCCCGCGAAGCGGGGTGACGTCGACACGCTGGCGGTTAGGTTAGGTTTAGGTTAGGTTAAAACAACCGTAAAAATTGTATTATAAGTAGGTTAGGTTAGGTTTGACTTGCGACCCTCAGAGCGGAAATAGGCACCCCGCGAAGCGGGGTGACGTCGACACGCTGGCGGTTAGGTTAGGTTTAGGTTAGGTTAAAACAACCGTAAAAATTGTATTATAAGTAGGTTAGGTTAGGTTTGACTTGCGTCCCTCAGAGCGGAAATAGGCACCCCGCGAAGCGGGGTGACGTCGACACGCTGGCGGTTAGGTTAGGTTTAGGTTAGGTTAAAATAATTGCCGTGTGTAAAAATTATGAGTTTGTCGTGAATAGTCATGATTCACGATAGTATACTTACATTTATGACGATGTTAATAATGATGTCTCAAACAGCCGATTTATTTCATGTAGCAACACCTACAAGAAATCATGTTTATAATGTGGACGGGTAGGCGAGGAGTTTGAGTGCCTGACAGCTAGATTGTGAACGAACAGTTACGTGCAGATTTGTAGTGTTAAATTTGGAGGAAAACCAGGGTGAGCTCTTTCCATAATCACTTTCGATGCATCCTATGATATTATTACGATTTGGTATCATTTACACAGATCGGACGATGACTGTTTATGATGTGATGTATTTATGTGCGGCTACATGTCTTATTCTCTTTGAGAGGCGTGACGGTTTTATCATGTATATGAATAAGGTTTTCCTACAGATCACGTACATGCGATAACACGGTTCATAGTGTGGAGTTCTTTAGTGTGAGAGGATTAGTAACAAGTGTAACAACAGCGTCTCAGATTCGGTAGTCTCAGCCTCAGTTCATATCAGTATCAATCAGGGGTGCACCCGGGTGATTATAACTGGATCAGTAGCGTGTGGATTGGAACAGTATCAGTTGTGTGGTTAGGGATGTCTATAAGGGGAGGTTGGAGGACATTCTCGGGGACAAAGGTCCCCACACCTCATATGGAGCTGGTACGCACGAGGCGGCAGCCCATATGTCAGATATATAAAGGATTCCGCAAGTTGTTAGAGTATGTTTATAGATGCATATGTGCTAATACATTCACCTAAGCTAGAATGCTATAGGTACTTATTCGCGGCCACGAGAGTGATCAGAAGTGGCTTCGCGACATGGTGGAGGTGCTGGGATATAAGCCAGTCTTAAGCAGATTAGTCGTTTCTGACTTTACAGAAAACATACATACAGCAAACTGTCACTGTATTATGCCAGTAGGTGCTTCATTTACAAAATTGACAGTTAAAACTGTTGGGTATATTATTTAGCAGTAGATTAACGCAGATAAAACAGGATAATGTGTATAAGGAATTTATTAGACTGCTCACATATGAGATGTTATAGACCGACTGACAATACAAAAAGTAAACAAATCAACCATGGAACGGTTACTAGCTAGAATACGAATTTGACACACTTCTATCTATGCCAGTATGCAAGCCACTACCTGTAAGTAGGTTTCGATAAAGTGAACAGATATCACATTAAATATATTCAATAAAAACCAGGTGATCTAATAGAACAATACAATTGATAAATGTTTAGTGTGACGAAAACTTTTTAGACATCATAAATAATTAATAATGGGCGGCTGATGGATTCAAATTACGTGAAAATAATGTCGAAAGACACGTGTTATATGTATATGACTACAATTGGCTTTAAAAAAAAATGAGAACATAATTGAAAAAAAAATTTTTGGAGAAGTTCATATTTTTTTTCTATTAGATACTTTCAGTCAGTAATGAATCAGAAAACGGAGAAACTAAGCTCTGAAGCTTATGTGGTTTATAAATAGACAACTACAGCGAGATTAGTCTACTTCGCATATTTTCATAGTCTAATATCTGGAATCTTGTTGTGGGGTGCGGCTGTGGACATCAAGACTATATTTATTTTGCAAAAGCGTGCTATTCGTGCCATATATGAGAGGCCTTCTCGCGACTCCTCAAGAGAACTCTTCAAAGAGATAAACATACTGACCCTACCATCCTTGTACATCTATGAAAACATCATGCACGTGCGTAAAAACTTATATTAATTTAAATTAAATAGTGACAATCATAATTTCAATACTAGGAACAAAGATAAAATAGCTGTACCTACGTTTGTGCTATCAAAAATAAAATAAAAAATACTTCTGTACATTGTGCATTGCTGGTTCATGTACATACTTTTAGGCTGCCGCAATAGGTTAATACCTTGCTAGATTGAAACAAATGTCTTGCCAGATTTTATTATCATCTTTATATTTGTTTGCTTTTTCCATGGAATGGAATCCTCCCCCGCGGGCAAATTACTTACTTATTATTAAAAGGTCGTCCATTACCACGACTTATCTCAATTTAGCTGCGTATTAATTTTATCAATTTCCTTATGTCTCCTCGAATTAATGTAAGAACTTTAAAATTATCTGCGCATTTTTTTTAAAGCTTTTTCTTACATACATATACACTTCATTGTACACCTCAAAAAATTACATAAGATAGAACATGAATCTTTAGTTGGGCATCGGGCTGTCTTATCTTCTTCTTTTGTTTTTTGTCTTTTCTTAAGATCTTGCTATCATTATTTATTTTAAAATACCAAGAGTAAAATTAATTAATTACAATACGTACTACCACAAACTAAGTTTGACCGTGGAGTGAGCTCTCAGTCTCAATATATGAAATGAGCAATGTTTCATACTTTATGTAAAACCTCTTTATATACTTAGGCTATTTATAACTTAGTTTTAATTTAATTTGAAATCTAGTTTTACTTATATATTCAATGTATTGGCAGTGTCTTGGGCCCGTTATTTTTCACTAGCTATAGCCATGATTCTTTTCGCCGATGATAGTACGATTGTATTTACTGGAAAAGACCCGCACACATTGCAGATCAAAATAAATAACGCATTAGAGACAGTAATAGAATGGCTGAAAAATTATAATTTAGGTATCAACTTGAATAAAACAAAAATTATGAGTTTCAAGCGAAGAGTTGAAAGATTACTTTATCTTACTGTGACATACAAAAAACACCAAATTGATGAAACGGACATTACAAAGTTTTAGGATTAAGTATAGACAATTTTATATAACCTTAGTAAAATAGTAAGCTGGCCAACTGTATTAACCGTCTACCACGGGTATGTTACCTCAACTCTGAGATACGGCGTCATATTCTGGGGCAATTCCACAGACCGCGAGAGATCGCCTTCAAGGCACAAAAAAAAAATGTTGACGATCAGTATGCAGGTTACCAAGCACAGAATCGTGTAAAACACATTTTGTTAGGCACAACATACTGACATTACCATGCCTATATATTTATGAAACAGCAGTATACGTCAAAGCCAATATGGGCCAATTTTCTGTTGTTAAAAGTGCTCGCCGCTGTAACAAAATGTATGTGAAATCGGTAAATACAGCTTTTCTTGCTAAAAGTATTTTCGGGATAACACCTAAAATATACAATAAATTGCCAAGAAATATAACTCAGTTAGAAGGATTGGTAGAGTTCAAAACAAAAACAAAAAAGCTTGTTTGAATTCCTAGTTTAAAAAAAAAAGCCTTGTATTCACTAAGGGAATACATGACAGATGAAGAATTATAACTGTTTACGCATGCTCCATCTTGACTTAAAATATTTGTATACCTGATGGCAAAACATAGAGATACACTAATATAAATGATTGTAAGACCTATGAACCTATGTTTACAAATAAATATTTTTTGTCTTTGAAACCTTGAAATAACTGGAACTTCAAGGGACCGGCAAATGTGACTCGCTTAAAGAGGTATTCCATTTTACTAGTGCCTCAGATATTCAAGTGTAATTAATATCTGTCTCATTTCAGACGGTCCCGTTGATAGAGGTGAGATAATAGATTATTTTTGCAAAAGAGGTGCGATTTTTAAATGTATAACAAAAAGGTTTATAAACACATAATACCAAGAACGTTTTTATTAACAGTACAAAGATGTATACAGAATCCGTCAGTCAAAAAAAAAAAAGTGTCATTTTAGTTTGTATTTTGGAAGTAACTTGAGGTCATTTAGGCACGAATAGTCAAGTGCGGAATTTTCGGGAAGACAAAGAATTAGTAAACAAGACAAAAATATAGTAGCAATAAAGTCTGAGTTAGAGATTAGAGATCTGAGTAATAAATTGACGTTATCTCAGTTATAGAGGTATACTTAAATATGAAATAAAAGAAAACAATTTAGCAAAAGTATTCTTAAAAATATACTCTCAACAAAAGAGGTAAAATATACTCGCTGTCTCAAATATAGAGGTAATTGTGACGATACAATCGAAGTAATTAATCACAGATATACAGGTTTGTTTTTTATGCCACTAACAGAGGTAATTCAGTACTAAACTGTAGGGACCTCAGCAGGTGTACCAGCTATGGAGGTTTGTCACTTATTCAGGTCCCACTAAAGCACGTTTTACTGTATGTTAGGAATACAAATTATTTAATTTAATGGTAAAACACATTAAAATATACAAAACACAGCCAATACATTGAATATATAAGTAAAACTAGATTTCAAATTAAATTAAAACTAAGTTATAAATAGCCTAAGTATATAAAGAGGTTTTACATAAAGTATGAAACATTGCTCATTTCATATATTGAGACTGAGAGCTCACTCCACGGTCAAACTTAGTTTGTGGTAGTACGTATTGTAATTAATTAATTTTACTCTTGGTATTTTAAAATAAATAATGATAGCAAGATCTTAAGAAAAGACAAAAAACAAAAGAAGAAGATAAGACAGCCCGATGCCCAACTAAAGATTCATGTTCTATCTTATGTAATTTTTTGAGGTGTACAATGAAGTGTATATGTATGTAAGAAAAAGCTTTAAAAAAAATGCGCAGATAATTTTAAAGTTCTTACATTAATTCGAGGAGACATAAGGAAATTGATAAAATTAATACGCAGCTAAATTGAGATAAGTCGTGGTAATGGACGACCTTTTAATAATAAGTAAGTAATTTGCCCGCGGGGGAGGATTCCATTCCATGGAAAAAGCAAACAAATATAAAGATGATAATAAAATCTGGCAAGACATTTGTTTCAATCTAGCAAGGTATTAACCTATTGCGGCAGCCTAAAAGTATGTACATGAACCAGCAATGCACAATGTACAGAAGTATTTTTTCAGTTCTTTGTCGTTCCGTAACTCTCAGTGTCGTGGGAGTGAAAGACGCTAATGCTGATATTCAGTATGCAAATAGTTTTTTATAATACCAGCGTCGTAGGGATAACAAACAGTTTGGCCACCATTCTACTAACCACCTACCAGACGTGGTCCAATTGGACTGTTCAACACTGCTACATATCATGATATAGATTATAGGTATAGTATAAGATAGATTTTGCAGACGTCATAAATTTTCGGGACGTTTTTGCCATAAAAAATTCACGTTAACATCAACAATACACTAGCAAATCCAACATATGGTTTTACGATATATATAGGATTTTACTGATTACTTATTACGACATGAAGCTTCGTTGGTCAAAGTCTCAATAATAAAGGACCTAGCAGTTAGCTAGTATACCTTGGGTCTCACGAAACGTTTGGAACGGATTTAGGAAAGTGCGCAATGGGAAAAGAACGGTCATATCAAAGATCTGAGGCAGAGTTAAATAGAGCTGTGAAATATTATTATATTACTCTACTGGAGATACGATCGCCAGTTTTCCGGGGGCCGGGAGTGTCGTGAATAGTCATGATTCACGATAGTATACTTACATTTATGACGATGTTAATAATGATGTCTCTGTAGGCTACTTATACACATTTCAGAGTTTACACTTATACATTTCTATAATTGCATGTTAAAACTTATTTATTTACAATTCTTAACTTATACACATATATACACACTTATATAAATATACCTATTTACATTATATATTACGCTTAACATGCTTATTACACTTATAGAAATATAAACATATGCCAACCAGTTTGTCGATATCGATATAGTAGTATATCGATATACTGTATCGACCTCACCGGCGCACTATCGGATAACTTGTTTTCGCCAAGCGCGGCGTCCGCGCAGCAGAGGTCGATCGTGAGTCAAAGCCTAGTTACGACGCCGAGCGCATGCTTCTCTTAGCCGCAAAAACGGACGTAAACAATAGCCGCGATCTGTGTGCTTGCTTTCTCGCTCGCTTATTATTATCTATTTCTATCTTCCGAACTGTATCCTCGCTTTAAGACTTTCTTCTAATAATAGTGCCTGTGCTTTCTACCCTTCTGTGCCTTCTGTTTTGATTGTGTATGGATTTTCTGTGTACTCGGACAATATACATTGAACTGTAAGTTTTGTGCATTTATTATTCGCAAACTCCTGCTGCATAGTACACGCCCTTTAACACCTACACCACAATGGTGACCCCTAATACGAGCCAAGAAAGGGAATTGAATGATGCCCTCAGGCCAGGCGCGTCAGCACCGAATAGTGAGGGGACAAAGTCGATAGAGGCGAGCAATGTTTTTAAGGTCGGCGTAAGAGTGCCACCGTTCTGGGCAGAAGAACCGGAGATTTGGTTCGCGCAGGTTGAGGGGCAATTTAGTATTTCTGGAATCACCAGCGATTCCACGAAGTTCAATTATGTCATCGCCCACCTCGACAATCAGTATTCTCGCGAGGTGAAGGACATAATTATAAATCCGCCCGCGACCCAGAAATATGAGAAACTCAAATCTGAGCTCATCAAGAGGCTAGGCATATCCAATGAGAGGAAGACCAAGCAGCTGCTGATGCATGAGGAGCTCGGGGACCGTAAACCGTCCCACTTTTTCCGGCATCTCAAGGATTTGGCAGGGCCTGCAGTGCCAGATGACTTCATCAAATCTATCTGGACAAGCCGCCTTCCACATGGCGTGCAGATGGTGCTTGCAGGTCAACCAGCTTTGACTTCACTTGAAGATCTCTGCGACCTAGCAGACCGCGTCAACGACTTGACCTGCTCTTCGCCTCAAGTAGCGACCATGAGTGGCAGAGCTCCAGGATCAGTTCCCGGTGACCTTGCCAGAGAAGTCGCAGAACTTCGGAAGCAGTTCCAGCAGTTCCAGGCGCGCGCATCGGGCAGGAATGGCAGATCTAGAACGCGTGCATCTTCTGGCAAGCGAAACGCTTCGAGGCAACGATCCCAATCGAATTACCGCAAATATCCTCTCTGCTGGTACCACGGGAAGTTCGGCGACGATGCCAGCAAGTGCGTTCGACCATGCGACTTCAAGCCGGCGGAAAACTCGAAGGGCAGTCGATAATGGCGGCTGACGATTGCCCATCGACATCTACTGGTCGCCTGTTCGTTACCGATCGTACTACAAAGACGCAGTATTTAGTCGATACTGGAAGCGACCTCTGCGTCTATCCACGGTCGGCGTTGTGTGATCGTCGTACTCGGACTGGTTATAAATTGTGTGCTGCGAATGGTTCTGATATTGCTACTTATGGCTATGTAAATTTAAACTTAGATTTTGGCTTACGTAGGTCTTTTGTATGGCGTTTTGTAGTGGCCGATGTAACCAAGCCAATCATTGGAGTCGATTTTTTTAATTACTATAGCTTAATCGTCGACTGTCGTAATCGACGTTTAATAGATAATTTAACTTCCATAGCTTCCATTGCCACTGTAGCCAATTGTAAAAACGTGTCCTCCGTTAAAGTCGTAACTGGTGAGTCCCGGTATCATAAAATTCTTGAGGAATTTCCCGAAATTACTCGACCAGCTGGTAAGCATGACACCATTACACCACACAACACTGTCCACCATATTAGGACGACACCAGGTCCTCCAGTCTCTTTGCCACCCCGTCGTTTAGCTCCCGACAAGCTGAAAATCGCCCAGGAAGAGTTCCGGACCATGCTGGCTAGCGGTACAGCCAGACCGTCCGAAAGTCCCTGGTCATCTCCTCTGCACCTGGCTCCGAAGAAAGGCAACGGATGGCGCCCCTGCGGAGATTATCGCAGCCTGAATGCTCGCACGGTGCCTGACAGGTATCCGATTAGGCATATTCAAGATTTCGCGTACGACATCGCTGGTTGTAAGGTATTTAGTACACTAGACTTAGAAAAAGCTTACAATCAGATACCTGTCAATCCCGACGATATCTCTAAGACCGCCATTACGACCCCCTTCGGCCTATACGAGTTCCCTTTTATGGCGTTTGGTCTCCGAAACGCTGGTCAAACGTTCCAGCGGTTCGTAGACGAGCTCACCAGGGGACTCGATTTCGTCTACGCTTACCTGGATGACTTTTTAATTTATTCTAGGGACGAAGCCGAGCACGAGGAGCACCTGCGAATCGTTTTCAGTAAGCTAAAGGAGTATGGCATGCTGGTAAATACCTCTAAGTGTGTCTTAGGAGTTCAGGAGGTGACATTCCTAGGGTACCTGATCTCAGCCAGTGGATGCAGACCCTTGGAATCGAAGGTGCAGGCAGTCATGGACTTCCCACCTCCAGCTAACGTCAAACAGCTTCGAGGCTTCTTAGGGATGCTTAATTTTTATAGACGCTTTCTTCCACGAGCAGCCCAGATACAAGCCCCACTACACGCACTGTTGACAGGTTCTGTCAAGGGATCTCATCCAGTCAACCTCGCAGGGGATGCCTTGGAAGCTTTTCAAGCCTGCAAGGAGAGCTTGTCAAACGCAGCCATGCTAGCTCATCCTGACTGCTCTGCAAATCTAGCAGTAGTCACGGATGCGTCGGATAAGTCTTTGGGCGCAGTGCTCCAGCAGTTTAAGGACGGTGCATGGGAGCCATTGGCCTTCTTTTCCAGAAAGTTAAGCCCATCACAGGCCAAATACTCGCCTTACGATAGGGAGTTACTGGCCATATACGAGGCTATAAAATATTTTAGGCACATGCTCGAGGCTCGTCATTTCACCGTCTATACTGACCACAAGCCGATCAGTTTCGCATTCCATGAAAGGAAGAACAACTGTTCGCCAAGGCAGTATAGACACCTTGACTTCATATCACAATTCACGACAGACATCCGCCACATAAGTGGCAAAGATAACGTAGTAGCTGATGCCTTGTCGCGAATTGAGGAACTTGAAGCACCTGTCAGCCTCGAGATGATAGCCCAACATCAAGCCTCCGACCCCGAACTCCAACAGCTTTTGGACAAGGGTTCTTCGTTGCAGCTGCAGAAACTCCACGTTCCTGGAAGCCAAGTCCCTTTGTACTGCGATGTCAGCACACTGGCTACCAGGCCTTACGTACCCAGGTTTCTGCGTAAGCAAGTTTTTGAAAGCCTGCATTCTCTGAGCCACCCTGGCAGTAACGCTTCGGCGAAACTAGTTTCCGAGCGTTTTGTCTGGCCAGGAGTAAAAAAAGACTGCAGGGAATGGGCGCGTTCTTGCTTGCCGTGCCAGCGAGCTAAAGTCAACCGTCACGTGACTTCCTCTCTGGGCACATTCAATTTACCGCGCGCCCGTTTCAAACAAATTCATATAGACCTGGTTGGGCCCCTGCCACTTTCTCAGGGCTATCGATATTGCCTCACAGCAGTAGATCGCTTTACTCGCTGGCCAGAGGCAGTACCGATGGAAGATATCACGGCAGAAACCGTTGCAAAAGCACTGCTGTCTACCTGGATTGCTCGATTTGGCTGTCCTGTAAGCATTACAACTGACCGCGGCCGTCAGTTCGAGTCGGCCCTATTTCAATGCTTATCTAGGATGGCCGGGTTCGAGCATAAAAGGACGACAGCATACCATCCAGCTTCTAACGGTTTAGTTGAGCGTTTTCATCGCCAACTAAAGGCGGCTATAGTCTGTCATGCAAATGACAGATGGACTGAGTCGTTGCCGTGGGTCCTTCTAGGAATACGTACTTCTTTTAAAGAAGACTTACAAGCGTCTTCGGCCGAGCTTGTATACGGAGAGCCGTTGAGACTACCCGGCGAGTTCTGGGAGCCGAGTACTGGCTTTACGTCAGATTTGTCAGATTTTTCGGCTAGACTCAGAAGCTTCGTAGACAAATTACGGCCCGTTCCTGCTTCACGCCATTGTAAGCCTAGAGTGTTCGTGTACAAGGAACTGGAAACCTGTAGTCATGTCTTCCTTCGCGATGACACTATCAGAGGTTCCCTCACCCCGGCTTACTCCGGTCCGCACAAGATACTCGCCAGAGGAGACAAAGTTTTTAAAATTCTTCTCAAGGGCAAAGATGTGTCTGTTTCCATTGACAGGCTCAAACCAGCTTTTACACTGGACAACGTTAAACCCACTCCCGCGCCAGAAGAACCTCAGGTTAAAACAACTCGCTCAGGTCGCGTAGTTAAATTTCCAGATTATTATCGTCCCTGAGGGACTCTGGAGGGGGGTGGTGTAGGCTACTTATACACATTTCAGAGTTTACACTTATACATTTCTATAATTGCATGTTAAAACTTATTTATTTACAATTCTTAACTTATACACATATATACACACTTATATAAATATACCTATTTACATTATATATTACGCTTAACATGCTTATTACACTTATAGAAATATAAACATATGCCAACCAGTTTGTCGATATCGATATAGTAGTATATCGATATACTGTATCGACCTCACCGGCGCACTATCGGATAACTTGTTTTCGCCAAGCGCGGCGTCCGCGCAGCAGAGGTCGATCGTGAGTCAAAGCCTAGTTACGACGCCGAGCGCATGCTTCTCTTAGCCGCAAAAACGGACGTAAACAATAGCCGCGATCTGTGTGCTTGCTTTCTCGCTCGCTTATTATTATCTATTTCTATCTTCCGAACTGTATCCTCGCTTTAAGACTTTCTTCTAATAATAGTGCCTGTGCTTTCTACCCTTCTGTGCCTTCTGTTTTGATTGTGTATGGATTTTCTGTGTACTCGGACAATATACATTGAACTGTAAGTTTTGTGCATTTATTATTCGCAAACTCCTGCTGCATAGTACACGCCCTTTAACACCTACACCACATCTCAAACAGCCGATTTATTTCATGTAGCAACACCTACAAGAAATCATGTTTATAATGTGGACGGGTAGGCGAGGAGTTTGAGTGCCTGACAGCTAGATTGTGAACGAACAGTTACGTGCAGATTTGTAGTGTTAAATTTGGAGGAAAACCAGGGTGAGCTCTTTCCATAATCACTTTCGATGCATCCTATGATATTATTACGATTTGGTATCATTTACACAGATCGGACGATGACTGTTTATGATGTGATGTATTTATGTGCGGCTACATGTCTTATTCTCTTTGAGAGGCGTGACGGTTTTATCATGTATATGAATAAGGTTTTCCTACAGATCACGTACATGCGATAACACGGTTCATAGTGTGGAGTTCTTTAGTGTGAGAGGATTAGTAACAAGTGTAACAACAGCGTCTCAGATTCGGTAGTCTCAGCCTCAGTTCATATCAGTATCAATCAGGGGTGCACCCGGGTGATTATAACTGGATCAGTAGCGTGTGGATTGGAACAGTATCAGTTGTGTGGTTAGGGATGTCTATAAGGGGAGGTTGGAGGACATTCTCGGGGACAAAGGTCCCCACACCTCATATGGAGCTGGTACGCACGAGGCGGCAGCCCATATGTCAGATATATAAAGGATTCCGCAAGTTGTTAGAGTATGTTTATAGATGCATATGTGCTAATACATTCACCTAAGCTAGAATGCTATAGGTACTTATTCGCGGCCACGAGAGTGATCAGAAGTGGCTTCGCGACAGAGTTCAAACATGTTCTTAGAAATCACAGTATTCATAAAAAAATATGATCACTGCCTGTTATGAAGGAAATAGTTCTGAAAAAAAATTAGTTCAAACATGTTCTTAGTAATGATAGTATTAATAAAAAAATACCTATAAATAATTTGCGCGAAATGAAAATGGCAGCCTTGTAAGATGATATTTTCAAAATTAGAGCGCAGACTTAAAATTGCCGCTTTCTCAAAATCAAGTATACAAACTTTCGGATGTATATTAATTTCATTGTCTACTCCATATTCCACAATTAATTCAAACATCATATCGTAAGTTTTTTTGTCCTTATGCGTACATAAGCAAAAGAGTAATGGGAAAGTTTTTTTATTTTCCTTAAATACATTTCCATGTATGGTATATAGTTGTTTAAAAATTAAGGGTGCTATCTTGAATGTGCCGTCTAATATCCAATAATCTGATTTACTCAATGTTTTCATTAGCACTGTGGTGGACATGAGTAATATTCTCTTATTTTTATCGAAAACTCGATCTTTGATTACAAAATTATCACCTATAATCTGAGTGTTCGCCGCATCCAGCTCAAAATCGATACTATCCGGCTCAACTAGGGACATAGCATTTTTCTTTTTTTCACGATATACGACTTGTTTCAGGGCCGATGTAGATGGTAATTCCTGTAATATAATTTGATCCACAGTTGATTTAGCGTCTTGAACAATATTGCATGATTTTTTATCCGATGACCTTGATGCGCTCTTAAGGGTTTCTTTAAAATCAGCTATGTCTTTCCGCAACGGCTCAGGGCCATGGTTATGATCATTAGACCGCTTTGTTATGATATGCTGACCATCAACATTAACTATTGTATTTATAGTTGCGTTGCACTTGGAAATGTTATTGTGATACAATTCACAGTACCAGTAAAAAGTATGTTTCGTACATTTATTTTTATTGTACGTAAATCCTTCCACAAACAGTTTCAATGCTCCTCTATTAGATTTAAACACTTCACAACCAATATTTTCTTTCGAATCACTCATTTTTATAACAATAATAAATAACACAATAACAACAAAACAACTCCAATGAATAGTTATATGACAAGATCAACAACTTAAAATCTCAAGTACCCACATTTAGCGCGTGGATTCCTATTGCATCGCGTTCCGTTCTCAATATAATGCCATAGATAACTGTGTATGACAACTATCTTGAATTTAAATAATAATCCTTGTAATAATTTGTATTTTAATTAAAAATACTTGAAACAATAAATCACGAAACGTTTTCCATGACTTAATTCAACTACTTAATTAATCATCAGAGAAGTAAAAATACGCGATTTAAAATTACTTGTAATGACCATTCCACGAACTAAATTGTCGACGAAATGAAAATACATGAAACGTTGACTTTGAAGTGAAATTCGACGAATTGAGTGTCGACAATTTGATGATAAACCGATGTATCCATGTACTCGAAAGTAATTAAATCAACAGATCAGGTTACAGGAAAAACACAAACTAGAAACCAATGCACGCAATAACCTCAGTTAAAAAGATCTTTAGCACTTAGATATCATAAATGGTAATGCTTATGATACATCCAAATAAATACTTTTATGTTAACTCATTCGACTAATTGTATTTTAATTTCCAACCGAGCGACTAATTGACATCATTTGCGGTATGCTTTAGTGGTTACTAGTAAAAGAATTTAATAATACTGATCGAATAAGCAGAAATCAAAATGATTTACAATGTCGATTGCATGGGTCGGCTTTACAGTTTGATTTCAAATTGTATAGGTACTAGGGAGTCCATCCGTGATATAGAATTTTCAGACATCTTAATAATTATTATTTTTATGTAATAGCGATAATCATCAAAGTTCAAAATAAATGAAGTAAAAGACTCATGAAAATAGATAATGTTAACATCTGGCCAATTTAATTTATTAGTACCACAAAGATTCGCAATGAATTTAGGCGTATGAAAAAACAAATAGAATCAAATCCCACAGATTTAAATTTATCACATGTTTAAATTTACTGCACAGACATATTTGCATTATCTGTCAACTTTGAACATAATCAACCGTAGGGTAGAAATAGGTACCGTAAATGCAGGGGTTCTTTTATTAAGTCTCAACCCACCATCAGAGAAATAATGTAACCAGCTCGCTTATTTCAGTACGTTGAACAAAACTTGTATTCCCAAATGTATATTTAAGCTCAACGCCGCGTACAAATACGCACTCTACAACTATGTAAATAGACACGGACACAATATTGACTGCAAATACAGAAACAAAGCAAAACAGGCTATTCAACATTGTTGTCGACCGCCATGAACCCTTTCGGGAAAGGTCTCGGAACGACCTCCTCGAGATTAGCTCTTTTGCTTAGAAAATTATTTACCGAAGCGAAGTCTGAATCAGCAAACCGGTTTCCGGTTGCGGAAAAATCCAAAAGGATCAATAAAAAAGGGTAGGATTGGTGTAAGTTGGGAAAGGGAAGAGGAGCCGTTCGGTTTACTTCGTCTCGCAGTTTTAGCAAAGAAGCCAAATTTTATAGTACGCAATTTGAGGCATTGAAATGATAAGACATCATATGTCTAATACAAATTAATGTATATGGATAGTCGTAACCCTTCTGACGCCTTGATCCGGAGTCGTCCAGCGGAGCTAGCACATCTGACGCCGCGCCGCGACGCGAGTCGAGAAAGATCTACCCTCCTCTTTCTAATTTCACGATGCGATTGAGACAGGAGACGCTCAGTCGCGTGTGAAGCGACTGTTGCAAGTTGTGCTAGACCTACAGAACGGTTTAAATATTACGTGTAAAACTTCAAGGTCATGATTTTAGCAAATTTTGGCATCGGCATCCCAGAGGATAATTTGTGTGTTGCATCTTGTGTAAGCCGCAACGCATGATTATGTGCTGGTATTGAAAATTAAATTGCTAGTGTCAAATTATTTACCGATGAATATTTTGAGTGTTTTAAGACATTGACATTTAAATCTCCTCCAATCATAATATCCTTATTAGGGTTCCGTATCCAAAGGGTAAAGGAGACCTACTACGACTGTTTCCAGGCTGTATCTCATGAACCGTGATAGTTAGACGTTGAAATTTTCACAAATGATGTAGTTATGTTGCTGCTATAGTAACAAATACTAAAAAACAGAATCCATACTTCCATACTAATATTATAAATGGGAAAGTGTATGTGTTTGTGTGTTTGTTTGTTTGTTTGTTTGTCCGTCTTTCACGGCAAAACGGGGCGTCGAATTGACGTGATTTTTTAAGTGGAGATAGTTGAAGGGATGGAGAGTGACATAGGCTACTTTTTGTCTCTTTCTAACCCCCCACTTCCTCAAAATGGGGGGTGGAAGTTTGTATGGAGCATTCCGCAATTTTCAAGGTAGAAAGCTAAAAATTGGTATGCGGACTATTTGTGACTAACAAAAAATCGTTCATAATTTTTTTTTTTGAAATCTGCACCCAACCCCTTAAAAGAGGGGGTGAAATTTTATATGGGGGTCCAGATATGTAGTCGATATGTAGAGCCGATATGTAGAGTGAATATGTAGAGTCGATATGTAGAGTCGATATGTAGAGTCGATATGTAGAGTCGACATGTAGAGTCAATATGTAGAGTCGATATGTAGAGTCGATATGTAGAGTCGACATGTAGAGTCGATATGTAGAGTCGATATGTAGATTCAATATGTAGAGTCTATGTTCGATATGCAGAGTCTATGTAGAGTCGATCTAAATATATAAAAGACTGAAACTGAGATGCACCCTTTTTGTAGACGGTTAACATGACTCTTAGTACGCGGGCGAAGCCGCGGGCAAAAGCTAGTAATATAAATATTTAAGGTGCTCAAGGGAGCAAAAATCACGTTGGTTGGTAAGGACCAACCAACGTGATTTTTGCGGTTTTTATAGATATTGGTACGGAACCATTCGTGCGCCAGTCTGACTCGCACTTGGTCGGTTTTTACTGTAATTATTTTGGAGATGCAGCATAAGATTATTGAATAAATTAAATAATTGGTTTGGCTGCCTTGCACTACAAGTATATATTAATTAAAACTAGATTTATTTTGCATATTTTCACTGCACTAACTTCAAAGAAATTCTCTATTGACATGTTTCCAATGTCTTTACATTCTGTATAATCTATTCCCTGTTTTAGTAGTATGCACACTCCGCCACCTTCTTTGTTTCAATCTCTTTTTGATCATCCATAGATTTATTTTATTAGTTATCTCTTTATGATTATATATATATATTGTAATTTATACTTAATTGTAAGCATTTGATGGTTTACTATTAATATTGCATAACTACGTTATAAATTTTTACACAATTGCAACTTTCACCTTAGCTATCATGTCCGCAAACCAAGATAACACAAAACCTTTGCTTGTATTCAAAACGCGGTACCATACTACACCGCTATCAAAAACAAGAGAATCGCGACCTCGGGTCTTTGGCAGCGCTCGGGAGAACAAAAGGGTTGAGTTGGAAAACACTAGGGACTCTCTGGACGAGATCTAAGTAGATGATTGGGATCCTTAACGTTTGATATGCGTTGCTGGCTACTAAGGTCAGTAACTTACGTTGGTTGGTGGACAAGTTGGTGAATAACAAGTTTGGTGTATTTTTTTTAATGGGAACACTAGCTTCCGTCCTGCGACTTCGTCTGCGTGGACCCAGGATAAAGGCCGCACGCGAGCTGTCTCGCGCAATAGATATTCATCACCCGTCTATTTTTTAAGTGATATATTTGGAATGTGATGCACAGTCTTATTATATACTGAACGGCATGAGATTAGATGTAATTTACGTTTATATTCGACTATAATGTTCATTTTGTACCGGTTTATCAATATATGCAGAAGCAACAAACTAAACAGCCTCCTGAAAGGTTAAACGTATTATTAATTTGTAACAAAAATTTAAATCCAATATGCGAAAATATCTGCAAAATACTGAAACAGACTTGTGGAGATATTATTTATTATTATTTTCTATAAAGAGCAAGGATTAAGTATGTTAATCCGTCCATATTGAATTCCAACATCACGCCACGGTATAATGTCAATATTAATGAAAAAAAAAATCGGAATAACGTGGCATCCCATTGTCTTTTATTGTATTATTACACTACTGACACTACGTTAGCCCTTTCCCGGGGTATGAATAAACATCGGCGTTTTTGCATTTTTCATTCGACGGAGCTTCCGTTTCGTTCGATACCCGCTGTGGTGCGATGTCAGCCTATTGTATTTTCTAAATTCACGACCTTTGTGTTAACACTAAAGCCTTTAAACAAGTAAAAAAGGATTTCTAAAAAAAAAACTATTAGAAAATATATTCACTCGATTCAAACTTTTTTTCTTTCAATCAACACAAAAGACTTGACATTATAAATTTAGAGATTCCCGTTCATAGTCCATCGCCCAAATGCATAGTCGGCCTTCCACAGGAAATCGCGTGGCTCTTCTTTTAAATTGACTCTGTTTCTATGCACCTCTTATAGTGAGGATTATTTTATGCTGATTATATTACTAAATAGAAGATCCGTTAACCACGTGGCGACTTCTTATAAGGATACAAACGCGCTTCGACAAACGCGTGACTGTCACACGACTTTAACTACAAATCAACTGTCAAAATCACCTTCGTCGATACTGTATCACGCTTTGAGAATCGCAGTGAAATTGAAACCACCGGCCTTAATTATGATTCGCGAAGCCCTAACTTATCATTGCGATCTCTACCGGATTGGAATATTAATTTAGTTTAAGGAAACTTTAGTATAAGCTAACCTATCTCAAGATGACAGTCACTTCGCCTAGTTCCGTAGTAAATAAATAGCTCTACTGGAAGATACAATATTTTTACAACTATACAGTAGTAGAGGACCAAGAATGTAGTGAAACACAGAATATGTCAGATTGCAGGTATTGAAAGCCGAAGGAAGAGCAAGAAATACGCGATCTGAGTCTTTCTTTATTACTAGGCGTGATGAGCACAAAAATTTACGTGTGGCGTTGACCAGGAAGTGGAATTGTCAGTAACTGCCTCATCATGGCCAGATGTGACGTCTTGGATGTTATCTATGTACTTAAACATGTATTTGTGTAAAGTTATTTTGCACACATAATACAATCCTAACTGAGTTTACCGTGGGAGATAGATTTCTGTAAGATTATCCCTGAATATTTATATAGTTCTTCAAAGCCTTGACGCGACCCATACCCTCTAACTAAATGCTACCAGCTAAACCACCTCCGGAAATTCGTAAAAATATCTCAGCGTAAATAATATTTGCAACAGTTTAGCATAAGCCGGCACTGTTAAAATGCAGTTGAAAATTCAATTACGGAACTACGAGAAAGTTCGCGAAGCAGGTGCGGGTTTGAGTCCTGGACCAACGCATCGGTATATTAGTTGGAGGAAACTTTATGGAAATATGTTTTATAAAGATCCCCTGGGGTGCTTTGTATCTTTTGTGGTGCAAAGTGGATGTTTTATTTATTCGAAACAAGATTCTGACAGCTTTGAGGGGATTTGGGGCCTGGAATGGTTCTAAGCCCTTTCTTTGCATACCTATTCTTCTGCAACCATTATGCACGAAATGTGCATAATGTCTATGAAGCATTTCTTCCAAATAAAAATTTACAATTTTACACTATCGCAATTCTTCACAACACCAATTCACCACATTCTTCATTTTTCACAGTCCCCATTTTTACATAATATCATTAATTCTGGCCTACTCAAAATATTACGTAGATTTCTCATTTATTTTTTATTTTTTTGGTTGATATATTTTTTATTTTTTCTGCACAGAATCACCATGATTACAAATGTATAACGATTATGTTCTGATAAAAAAAAAGTGACGCACTAAATGAGTTCATCCATTTAGTATTAATCGTATAACAACACTCGTTTGAGTCGGGAGTTGAAAGAAATACAAATAAGATTTCATCGGGAGGTTTGGTTATTTAAAACTGGGTCGTGACAGAAAATTCTACATTTTTACCTACAGAACCACATACAAAGGCTGTCTAACCCTCAGAGTTAAAACTGGAGCCGAATGAAGTTAGTTTGACTGACGACCCATTTGGCATGCTGCCGGCGAACGATGCTGACAAATTGAGAGTTCCTGGCCAGCTAAACGCTAACATACCTAGGCAGTTGTCGCAGATTTGCAGCCATTTTCTATATCAATCTTTAGTTTAGGCATGCTGACCCAATGTTCTCGCAGATATAGTATGTTCATGAAGCGACAAAAAAAACAAGTCATAAATAAAAGTGCACTTATCTGTTATTCTTAGTGATGAATATTGTAGTATCTAAGAATTAATTGTAATTTTGTGGACATCTCTTATTGGCTACCGTTTAAGCTTTTTAAGTTTTATAATTTTTGTATTGTTGATGCCTCAAATAAACCAAAAAATAAATAAATTAACAAACTTAATGCAGACAAGTCGAAAGTAAGAAAAACTGTTTGAATAAAAATCTCACACTTTTGCGTATAAGCATATCAAGCTGATTGTGTCTGATTTTGTGAGTTACGTCTTCAAAAAAAATTGTATTTTTATCACATTTGGTGTGGAAACAAAACACGAACGAGACACGACCACCCTCACACTACAAGCTAGCATGCACCAAACCGAAGACCGAGCAGCTTGGAGAGTTTTGGTGAACAGTGGCCACTACCGTCACGTCCTTCAGCCATGAAATACGAAAAAGAAGAAGAATAAGTTTCTGCCAAAAATGTCATTTATGGTACAAGCTTTTATTGCCGACTGTACTTTTCTGTATACCATCATCATCTACTCATTGAGACGATTCTAACGAGCCCAAACTCAACAGGGTTACTTCGGTTAAATACTGAATTTGAAATCATCAGATCAGCTCGATGATACCATAATATTGAATTGTCATCCAAACTATACTAATACCCAAAATTTCAGCTCAATCAAATAACGGCAAGTGACTGAAAAATTGATTGCAAATTTTGACGGACAACTTACATACTTAATTATACTTACATACGGACAAGTCAAGTTAATATAAAGCTTGTAAAAAGAAAAGAACACCTTCAACGTTAGAAAAGGCAAAAATCTCAGAACATGGCAAATCCTATATTTACAATGAGTGCAAAGTGAATGCGACAAAGTGAAATAGTACGAGTAGTCACGTCGCTAATTTAATTTTAATTAATTTCAATGAATTAAAAGTTCTGCATTCTGTAAGAAATTTCAATGAAACTTTGTAAAAGATATAATTCACATTCATTCGTTTTAAAGCTCTTTACTTTAAAGTGTCTCCGAGAAAACCCAGAGACTTAACGCCCATGTGTACTTACAAGATTTCACATTCCATGTTAAAATTATGGTGTCTTTTGGTATCATAATAATAGTTAAATTCTTATTTCGTCTAATTCTGTATTCATAATTTATTCTTTATTCGTTTTGTTCGCTATCCGTCACTATATTCTCTGGTCAAATTCTATAACTAGTCTCTCTTCTGATAAACCTTATTTGGTAATTCATTCCTATTTGACTTCATTATAGTTAAAGCAATGTATTTATTCATATTCATATTCATATTCATATTTATTCGTTGCAACCATGGTATTTACAAAGGTGTTCTTAAAATCTAACCAGTACAAGCATGGACCCTACTAGGGTGTAGCAACATGTTTAAACTAAACCTAAGGATAAAAAATAAAATAAAATATATAAATTCTGCACATTAGGTAACAACATATTTTTTATAAAAAAGATATCTATTTTAATACTTACATCGACACATAATATGACTAATAACTAATGACCCATGAACTCTTGTAGAGAATATGGGCATTCCGTTACAAGATAAGCCTTAAGTTTATTTACAAAGATATTATATTTTGCTTCATTTCGAATATATTGTGGAATATTGTTATAAATTTTTATAGACATAGCATAAGGGCCTTTGTTAAACATTGTTAGTTTGGCGGGAACTGCTTGAACTATTTTATTGCGCTGACGTAGGTTATGTGTATGTGGGTTTACGTGTTCGGGTTTGGGGTATAGATGATGATGTTTTCGTATAAATTTGCATGATTCTAATATATACAGAGATGTTAGGGTAAGTATCTTTAGTTTAGAAAAGTATGGTCTGCAGCTCTCTTCATTTCTAATATTAGTGAGTACTCTAATACATCTTTTCTGAAGTAAAAATAAATCTTTAGCATTCACACTACTGCCCCACAACACTATTCCATATTGGAGCCATGACTGGGCAAAAGCATGATATGCACAGACAGCGGTCTTTAAGTTAGTATTTATTAATATTTGTCTAAGGGCGTAAGCAAACCTAGACAGCTTGGTTGAAATTTTATCGACGTGGACTTTCCAGTTTATGTGTTCGTCAATGTTTAAGCCGAGAAGTGGACAGGTGCTGGTAGGTTCTAATTTATCATTTCGGTAGGAATATTTAATTTCTAAAGCTGATCTCTGATGCGGTCTAAACTGAATTAAATTCGTTTTTTGCAGGTTTATGTTTAGATTGTGATCTTGAAGCCAGGGTAATATTGTATTAAATATGGTATCTAGGGTATTCGTGACTTCATTTGTGCTCGCGCCGGGAAAAATTATAGAAATGTCATCTGCATAAAGTAGTGTTTTAATATTAATAGAATTTAGTAATTTTGGTAAGTCGTTAATATATAAAATAAAGAGAATGCATCCTAGTACACTTCCTTGTGGAATAGAGCATGTTGTATTTACTAAAGGTGAACGGACTTTGGATAATGTTTTGGTATTGTCATTGAAAAAATCTATTTCAACTATTTGTTGGCGGTTGTTGAGATACGATTTAAACCAGTCATGCGCCATACCGCGGACACCTATTCCGTAAAGCTTATTTAATAGGATATCATGTTGGACTCGATCGTATGCTTTGCTCATATCTAGTAGCAACCCAAACGCGTGTTTCTTGTTGTCTATTAATGTTAAAGCGTCTTGGATAAATGTATAAACTGTTAGTGTTGTAGACCTTTGCTTTCTAAACCCATATCGTCGCCTGTAATATGAATTAACGTAACCGCCAAAATACCGAAATTGAGTTATATATACAGTTCGACTGCAAATTTGATGCTCCGTCGATAGCTGTTATTAAAATTTCGATATCTTGAAAAAAATGTCGATTACGTTAACCAGAATAACACCATTTTTTTCACTTTACTGTATTTTCTTTAATGTATGTCACATTTTTTTTATTTTCTTATTAACAGGTTAACGTAACGACAGATCTGTGATTGCGTATTTAATGTATCGACCAAAGTTGAAGACAAGTAATAAACTGAGTAATGTAAGAGTCATTTTGATACAGATGAGTATCGAAATGACTCTTGCATTACTCAATTGGTGGCACATTATAACTGAGTGTCTGTTACGCTAACGTTAAAGTTAGATAAAAATAAAAAAGGTGGTTAAATTACATGTGACTACGCTTGGTTTTTAAGACAACGCTTGCAAATATTTACCCAAACCAGAGGTTTTTAATTTTAAAACTTAATTGATATTGTATGGCAAGACATAACATATTTCCAAAAGGGGCAGGCACAGCGCATTTACATTTCAGTGCCGCTTTTAGCAAGTTTGTGGGTGATGGTGGAACAAAAATGTGTTATTGTAAACTAGGTTATAGTTTATCAGTGCTATAAATATTCCAAAATCAATCAAATTGGTTTCAAAGTATGTATTTACTTACTTTAAATATAACAGTAGGTAAAGTTCCCGTATTTTGTATAGAATGTATATTAATGTAACAGGCATACGTTCCATACAAAATACGGGAAATTTACATAAAATTTGGCAGTTACATTAAATTTTGTTTATTTATTTTATACTGACTTGGAGTATACGTTAATTTACTTACTAGGAACTTCCCGTCTATTTCTTTCCATTTGGAGCGTTAAAGCGAATCCATACATTTGTGTGCTAGAATCGATCTCGGGTAAAAAAAAAACTACATTGTCACTTGACAATAAACGCAATTAATTACGTACTGGTAGGTACGGTACCTTATTTCAAAACATTGTTAATTAATACCCTTGTTTAGTACTAGTCCTGAAATATTCTTTATAATTAAATCTATTTAACACAGAAATAAAAATAACTCATAATGTAGATCTTAGGCCTTCTTGTAATCAAAACGAAAAAATGCAATTAAACGAAAATAACTTCATAAATTAAAAATCATTAGATTGAATCACAAATGTAATTATCACAGATTTTATAAAACAAATTACAATTGAAGCAATCAATTTTTATGTCACGTGCGTGCTTTTTACGGACCTACAAGTGGAAAACGAGATTTCATTGAACTCAAGTAAAGTTTTCTATGAAAGCGCACTACATGTATTGTGTCTCTATCTATTTGTGTTTCGATCTACACATATATTACCTGCTATACTATGTATATTAACAATGTAGTGACTAATTAAGAGATCTCAATAAACAACCAATTTTAAATAAACTAATATTATAAGGTAAATTTTTGTTCAGTATATAGTAGTTAGTTACGATATAGTTTTTTATGATCCATCCATCCTCCCAAGAGAGTATTTTCTGAACTACCCGCACTTGGTCTATATTAATCACTTGTACACTAGGGTTGTCAACCGGCCAACACACAACACTTATTATGTCAAACCGTCATTCCAGTTGAGGTTGAGATGTTTTCTGATTTTAATGACTTCACGTATTTTCCTACTATAAAAATGACAGTAGTTTTGTAGAAAGGACTTTCGGTTTAAATAAGTTACCTAATTATACGCGATTTAGTCCCGTTCAGTAACAACGATGTGTGAGAATCATCAAAGTTTAAATCAATGTAATATGACAACTATTTAAATTTAAGTTATTTTCGTTCCATAGCAATTTCTAATTTTGACAGGCCTAAGAAGGCCCGTGGCATAAATTTTGGGTTATTTTCGTTCGGTACTTAATTAAGTACCTAGATTTCATTGTCAAGTATATTTCACGACCAGTACTAAACAAGGTACTCTACCTTTTGATTAAATGTAGGTACATTTATATTAATTTATAACGGGCTTTATTAGGCGACTAGGTTCCTAGTAAGACCCATCACTGACATTTTTATGAATTTGGTTTATTTACATTACAACGCAAAAGACGTTGCAGTTTTAAATTAGTTTCTGAAATAAATAATCAACAGTTATTTTAAGAGTTTTTTTATTATTATTTGTTTCGCCGTAACGATTTTACAAGGTTTTGAAACAAGACGGGCCTTACCAATCATCTGTATTCATTACAGACGACAATGCGTACTATTTGCCTGGAAATTACACACTTAAAGAGATTTCCACACACATTTAGAGAGTGAGAGAGAGAGGGAGACTTTGAATTTGTTTTAAAACAACGTTTATATTAACATTAGAACTGTTTCGTACGTATAAACCTGTTTTACTTATAGTTGACTACCCTGCCAAACATTAACTGAAACAAAATAATTTATTCTATTTTGGACGTTATTACAAGTGAATAAGTTTGAAAGTACTAAAATTATCTTCTTATAACGTAAGTCCACGTTTTGAAAACTATGTTACTTACTTTAATGGTTTGCAGCTTTTTTGTGACTTACCTTAAAGCAGTGTTTCCTGTTCTGAATTTTTTGAAATAAATCTTAATGTAACTCCACTTTTTTGAAAAAAAATTAACGTAAGCGCCATGCTATTTTCTAAATTATAATAGCAGTCTTTTTAAGACCTCGATTAGTAAAAAGATCTCGCAAATATAAGATAATTGCTACAAACATCATTACAATAGGATAAGTGTGTAAAAAGTTATTAACATTTTCTATTTTTCAAATTAGTTTTTTGCCTCTCCTGAAAAATCGTCATTTGGCGGTTACGTTAATTCATATTACAAGCGACGATATTGTCTTTCATCAAAAACATTAAATTTATTACAGGAAGAAGTAAGCCGTTTCGCCATAATCATTTCGAATATCTTTGAAAAAGTACTGAGTAAAGCTATAGGGCGGTAGTTTTCGGGGTCTGAAAGGTCTCCTTTTTTTGGAATTGGTTTAATTATGGAAATTTTTAAGCACTCCGGGAATATTCCGGACGAAAAGGACTGGTTGATTAGGTTTGTGAGAGGTATTGTAAGCTCATTGGCACATGATTTTACAAGCGTAGGGGGTATCTCATCCATTCCATAACTAGTTTTATTTTTTAACTGTAGTATGCATTTATGGGTCTCAGATGGGTGGACCGGTGATAAGAAGAATGTATTGGTGGTGGGATCAATAACGGGGTGGCCGCTCGGTTTAGTATTTGTTATGTTTAAGCCTACGGAAGCAAAAAAGTTATTGAAGGTAGTGGTCACTTCTTGTGGGTTATCAGTTAGGTTACCGTTGATTTTTAAACTCATATTTTCTCTTCTTTTTATCTTCGTTTTATTTGTTTGTTCACCGACTATTTGCCAGACTGTCTTTATTTTGTTTTTAGATTTATTTATTTTATTGATGTTGTGTATTTTTTTTGAAATATATACTGTTCGTTTTAGAATTTTATCATATGTTTTTAAGTGTTTTTTTAAAAGTGGGTCGTCAGTTTGACCAATAAATATTTTTAGCTGGCGTTTATGTTTACACGAGACTTTTATTCCTCGACTTAACCATTGTCTTTTCGGACCAGGTTTAGGTTTAAATCGTTTTAGTGGAATGCATCGATCAAGCAATTTTTTTATTTCGGTGTGAAATCTATCGAAGTTTTCATTTATCATATTTTGTGGGATGATTATGGATGTAAAGTCAACTTTTTGCAATTCAGATTTGAATATTAGAATGTTTTTTTCAGTATAATAACGATTGAGATATGTGTATTCACTTCGCTGAGCTTTCGACTTTTCAGATATACTTTGTGCAGTAACAAGGACTCCTCTGTGGTCTGAGAAGCCAAGCTCCACGATATCAATACCCAGATCAGTTACATCAAAGTTTGTAAATGATATATCTAAACACGTTTTTGTATTTGTTGATACTCTTGTGGGTTCCTTTACGTGCTGGTGAAAGTTACAGTTTCTAAAAAGATTTAGCAAGTTCTGAGACAGGGTTGTTTTCTTAAGAACGTCAACATTTAGATCTCCGCCAATGATTACGTTTTTTTTACTGTATTTTATGTTTACAAGTTGAAGGAGTTTATCTAGTTGTTCAAAGAATAAGTCGGGTCTTCGGGCATTGTTAGGCCAGTATACAGTAATTAATATTAAATTTCGTTTGCGTATTTCAATTGCGCAAGTTTCAAATATACATTCTACTGATAACTTATTAATATCTACTAACTCTACGTATTCAATTGTATCCTTCAGAAATATACAAACTCCACCTCCTTCGTGACTCGACCTGCAGTAACAGCTTGCTAAATTATAGCCTTCTAATTTGAGTAGATCAAGTTGAGACGTCGATATCCAAGTTTCAGAAATACACAAGGCGTCAATAAATGTCTTATCATCTATAAGAGACTCAATCTGGTGAATTTTATTTTTAATACTACACATATTCTGGAACAATATCCCGGATTTCTGTGATTTAGGGACGAAAAGTTTTGACTTGCGGCGTCGGTGATGGCAAGTGCGGTGTCGATGTCGACTGTTGTGGTGTATCTCCAGCAATGCTTCCTGGTCGTGGTTGATTGTTTATGCTTGTTGAAGTTGTCGATAATGTAATCTGGTTCCTATTTTCAGTTTCGGGGTGGGCTTGTAGCACAGGAATTTCTTTTCCGTTTACAAACAGTTTGTTATTGCGTAATACAGCGTTTTGTCCGCTCTGTCTCGCTTCTCGTAGTTTATCTCTAAGTAAGTTTCGGTTGCGCAAGCTATCACGGTCTAAGAACTGTGCAACAAATAAGCCTGTGTTTTTGAAGTACATGGCGTTTTCTATAATGTGTTTGGTTATTCTTTTACTTAAGAGTTCTATAACAATAGGGCGCCGTGAACCTCTACGGCCTATGCGCCAAATCTCCTCGATTTGTCCTGTTAGATCTATATTATAAATGTCATAGAAAATTCTCAGGACTTGTTCAAACAGCACGGGTTCCGATTCTCGTTCGTATTCGTTAAGGCCATAGAGGACCAGCCGTTTTGCATGTTCAGCATGATTAGTGTAAGTTGAAATAGTCAGCAAAGGATTCGAGCTATTTTTATAGTTGTTCATATCGTTTGACATACCTTTTTCAGTCTCCTGCGGTTGGACTTTTGAATGGGTATGGTTTAGGCTATCTTCTAACGAACGAGTTTGATCTTTTAACGCTGCAACTTCTTTTTCAAGAGCTGAGATTTTTGCGTTAGCTTCTTCAATACGCTGTGAATGGGAATTTGTTGTTTTTAGGATGCTGCCTGTTTGAATGTTGGTTTTGTCAACGATTACTTTAACGTTGTCCAAGTCCGTTTTAAGCGTGGCGTACTTTTGAAACAAATCACGCATATTGGTTTCCATTTTATCAGCCAGGTTGTTGAAGCGTTGCTCTTGTTGTTCTAGCTGGAATGTAATTTGTGAGCGGAAACTTCTCAGTTCGGTCAGTATTATTTCAGATAGTACTTCATTATTCTTATTCAAGTTAAAATTTTCATCTGGGTCTTGTTGAGAGTCCAGGAAGAGACTGTCATTAGAGCTGTGTAATGTATGGCCTTTTCTCCGTATTGTTACGTTAGAGTCGTCGGAGTCAATGTCTGAAATTAGCAGCAAATCATTCATTATGGCATGACTATCAATTGGGGCTCTAGCCGGCGTGCTCGTGGTGTTTGTTGTTTTAGATGCGTCGTTTCGACACTGCAGGCATGTCCATTTGTCTTTACTTTCTTTTGACATTAAATCAAAAAGTTTATCATACTTGTTGGCGCAGAGAAGGTCGTAGGTTTGTGTACAAACAGCGCAGGTAAGACGATCACGTTTCGGTAGTGGCTGTTGGCAATTAGCGCATACTTGCGCCGCCATCTGTTGGTCAACATCTGGGTTATTACGTGACATGGCCATTTTCAGTATTGACCCTTCAACCTGTATCCTTACGGGAGCGCTAAGTAGTTTGGAAGATTGGTCATAGATGGCGCCTTCGTTGTCTAGGTAGATTCTTCGTTAAATGGTGTTAGTCTAATTTCTCGGTCGATAAAGCAGTTCACTGTTGACACCGCGGAACGTTCCGATTGGTTGACACTATTTGTTTACAAACACTCGCGGCGATTATTCAAATATAATAACTGATTTATTTTTATTTTTTCGCTTTTTACAAGTTATTACTTTATTTAACCCGTTTGTAATATAAATTATTGGTATAGTACGGTTACACTGTTTTTCCTTTTGGCACAAGTATTGTTAAGATGCATTATTATTGCATATCACTTACAATTTCACTGTAGTCAGTACACAGTCAGTACACAGTCAGTAGTCATAACACTGTCTGTTGTGAGATGGAGTAATAGAAGATTGGAGATGTTATTTTTATACTTAAAAAATCAGTTTAACTATTTTTAATGATTAAAACTGTGCGGACTCGATGTTTACGTGACGCTAGCGCCATCTTCCTCCTTTATTTATTCCATAAAATTTCACAGCATTATTACAGTAATTTAGTACCAAAGGACTGTGAAACAAAAAATAATACATACATTTATTATTATTATTTGATTCTACAAATAATAATAATTACATAGAAAAAGGTCGTCGTGCATCTTTTCGTCAAACATTCATCACACACTTCTATCCATCGGCTAGCAAATATATCACAGTTTGGTGCTGATTCAAGCAAAATGGTAAACACACTTTATGATGTCGACCGTACAAATACGCGATTTAATGTCAAAACGTCCATAGTAACACCCTTCCACGAGCTGCATTAGCATGCATATCAATCTAGACGCGAGCAAACGAGAGCGGATTACGTCCGTGTACGAATGATTGGGCAATATGAAAACCATCCCAAATGATCGGCCTGTACGAACCGTCCGAGTACCCTTCTCACCCGTCAGAAACAGCGAGCACCCGTGACATCTACTCGTAGTTCACCTTTAATTAATAGGAATTATGGGTGCCTTTCATTCAGACTTCGGCTTACAGTTTTAAATGAAAGGATTTCATGTTCAAGTACTCAGTTCGTGCTATTCATCGATGTTGTAGTTTATTTTTCATCACACTTGCTCGTAAAGGGCTTCATAACGCGCAGGCATACAGAGCTAAAATAGCCTTTATTACGCATAAGGGCGTAATTGTTTTCTATGATTATATAAAAAATAATAAGTATGTTGGAATATATAACGGAAAACCTCACACATGCCCAAATATTTTAATATGATAGTACTTTTATTTTATAGTGTCATATCTATAGATTACTAAAAAAATGCTGTTTCTTAATAAGCAGTTGATAGGAAAATATACTAGATCCGGTGTGCCCAGATTTTATCGTGTACAGTACAGTCTTTAGGCCGGACAAGGGCAATTTTCAAAAATCATTATTTTGTTAATTTACTTTTAAAGCTATGGTTATACCAACTTAGGCTAAAAAGAAAATCAATAAAAATGTTAAATGTGTTTCGTATACACATAAAAGCAATTTGTGTATAATTTCATAGTGTGCAAATTTACGTTTAACGGTAAAATTGGATGGTTACGGTAATAAAAACTATTATACTAAGCAATATTTCACCAAACAAAGTCTTAGCAAGTTCCTAACTAACCTAATATCTCAATTGAACCACAAAAACGCCGCAGATGATATACAGCCGGCGCAAAATCAATGAACCTCTAAAACTGTACCAAATATTCCGCTGTATGGCAAAGAAAAGTAACCCAATTCCGGCAATAATACACATGGTGCGGAACAGATAAATTTAGGTGGAATGCGCACGTCGCGAAAGAAGATAAGAAGTAACAAGTTATGTATGTCTTGGTGCTTGATGCCTTTTGGATGCTAGTTGTTAGATAGTGGTGCCTTTTGTCATACGATGTCGAGTAAAAGCTTTCGCATTATTATTAATGTCAGTTGAGGACTTACCCCTCTGTTTCGCACGGCTGATGCACGAGATGTTTTTATGAGAATTTAAAGGGAACTCGCAGTTGGAAATGATTAATAATTCTGTTGTTGATGGAAGACGTTTGGCGTGACATAGTTTAATGTTTGTCGTGAACGATAATTATAGGAATAAATGTTGAAAATGATACAATGTTATTGAAAGCGACAAATTACTATTTTAGAAATAGACGAACGACTTCATATTGTGGTTCTATTATGAATGATTTATAACTTCACATTTTATGTATATTTTACAGTACAGTAAACCCAACCCTACTCTCACCATTCCCCAACTTCTTATCAGTCTTTTGTTTACACCAAGTTTTAATAAAAGAACTTTTGATTATATCTCACGTGAACATCAGCTCATTATTTGAAAAAAGGCCTTCAACACGTTGCGAGTCTCTTGTTATCAGTTGCGAAGTTCCGAACCGTTCGTCCCATCGAGAAAGTTACGAAGGTCACTAGGTATGTATAACGAACGTTCGTGGGTCATGCCGGTTAATAATTAGGAACGTCCAGTTTTGATTTAGTGACAGTTTATTGTGGTTTTGTTTACTTATTCTGGGAAGTTGCTGTGTGTATGTTGATATTAGGAGCGGTAAAAATTTAAATATTTTCATCAAAACCATGATTGATTGATACTGACAAAAATTATGAGTGTTCTTAGTACCAAAACAATACCTAGATGTTGTAGGCATTCACTGGAGGGCTGCTAACGAAAACATTATTTCATTGTTTAGATTTAAATATACAGTTTTACAGCTATAAAGCCTTTAAATTCAAAATTCTAATGCCAAAATTCTTCCGTTCGACGAGAATAATTAAGTATTCTGCCATTGATTTATTTATCTGGTTCACCAGTAATTATTACACTGAAATATCCTACTAATTCTACAATATCCTACTAATCGTACTTATATTATAAATGCGAAAGTTTGGATGTTTGAAAAAGAAAAAAAAGAAAAAAACATTTATTCGTGACAAAACACATAAAAACAAACTATATAGACACAATACACACAAACACATTTGCCACGAAATGGTCACAACTCAGCGTGATGACGTTTAGATGTTTGGACGTTTGTTACTCAATCACGTTTAAACGGCTCAACCGATTTGGATGAAATTTTACACGAAGCTACTTTATAGCCTGGATTAAATAATAGGATAGTTTTTATCCCGGGCCCACGCAGATGAAGTTGCGGGCGGAAGCTAGTATATACATAATAACATTTTTAACTTAGACTTAAGTGTACAATAAAAGTTGGCAAATACTGCGTGCATTATAAAAAGTTGAGTTACAAAAACAAATATAAAAATAACCTATAAAATAAAGGAATAATTATTCTGCATGTACAGTCGGGGTAAGAAAAGGTTCATCGTCAAGTCAAGTCGAAATTTGCTTGCACCAAGGCAATTATCAGTCCTGCCAACGTTTCGTATCAAACGAAACAGAAATATCGCATTGACGTTTGCTTGCATTTGCAATAACAGGCTAATCTCAGAGTACTCCCCAGAGTTAGTAGACGTCAAATAATAATACTACACGTACTATCGAGCGAGATTTGTTGGCCTTGTCATAGTTCCTTGTCATTATTGACCGCAAAAATTACAAGAGAAAATATTGGTACTGACAAACACCGACAATTAAATAGAATATACTTATATTTGATTAGAACTCTTACGAAGTTGTTTATTTGACTAGGTCATTAAAAAGTTTGATGTTGATACGAAACTAGGTCGGAGGTGTAAACTATTTTGACCCTTGTTATCATATCATTATCATCATTATCATCATATCAGCCGAAAGACGCCCACTGCTTGACATAGGCCTCCCCCAAAGAGTGCCAAAGTGACCGGTCCTGCGCCACCCGCATCCAGCGGACTCCCGCGACCTTTACCAGGTCATCAGTCCACCTTGTGGGGGGCCTACCCACGCCACGCCTTCCGGTACGTGGTCGCCACTTGAGAACCTTTCTGCCCCAACGGCCATCGGTTCTACGTGCAATGTGCCCCGCCCACTGCCACTTAAGTTTAGCGATTCGGAGGGCTATATCGGTTACCTTGGTTCTGTTGCGGATAGCCTCATTTCTGATAGGATCACGCAGAGAAACTCCCAACATAGCATTCTCCATTGCCCTTTGGGTGACTTTGAGCCTTCTTATGAGGCCCATAGTAAGCGGCCACGTTTCAGTGCCATATGTCATCACTGGCAACACACACTGGTCAAAGACTCATATTAAGTAAGTAAGGTTATCATATCAAGTAAGTATAATTTTATATGCACTTGTCTACTTAGTACTTTGCTTTCAAAACGTACTAAGAGTCTATGACTTTATAATATCAATCACTTTACCTTTTTTTAACTTAGACTCTTATAAACACACCCCATTTGATGGTGACTTTTCACTACAAAATAAACTACTATACCGTAAGTAGTGTACTAGCAAGCCTCGACCGCGGGTCGAGAGGTAAATCCCCGCTTTGCCCCCACCTGCCTTTGTCAAGCTAAGAAGCTTTGCAGCACGCAAATTGTTTTTGTTGCTTGTTACCTACTGTGCTTCTTGAAATGTATCCTGCCAATAGAAATCGAGATCTTACCTTGTTCTTGGAAGGTTTTATAGTGAATTGTGGATCGGATTGTTGTTTTATAGTAGGGATTGCATCTTAGAATTAATTTTGATTTGCAAAAGTAAAAGGGATATTAAAAATTTACCATAACTTAACAAAGTTTATTATTAATAGGTACCTACTAGTCCTAGACTTTATAGAGGACGATACGCGTTCTAAACTGCTTATATAAAAAAGAAAAATACACAAATTCGGAACCTTCTCCTTTTTTTGAAGTCGGTTATAATACGAGTATTAAAACAGATAATATTTTAAGCCCTAGTTAACTTAGTTTAATCACTAAAATGAAGATAGTTTGCGTCTGAACTCTAAGGCAGTGAGGCACCTGATAATTATTTACACATTTATTAATAACCTGCAAATTCGTTGAGCCAAGAAAAAAAACGTTTTCTACTTCAAAAACGTCAATCGTACCAACCAGTGCGATTTAATGAAATAACATTAATTAACGAAAAAAACTATTATACTGTGGAACTGATAAAATAAATCAACACAAGGTGTTATTTGTGAAGAAAGTGTTTAATTTTACTATTAGAAACCAAGATTATGACATTGTCACAGAGTGAAAAATATGAAGAGAGAAAACAAACGATGGCGCAAAAACAAAATAAAAAGGTCAAGCGTGAGCTGGCTAGAAAAGGCGGGAAATTCAAATTATATTCTTAACAGGAACTATAATCACTAACCCACATAAAATTTATCTCTTATTAAAATAACCATTACTCACCCGCAACATATTCCAAAGGTGCTACCCCCATTAACACAACTTCTAACAACTGATAATACAGTGATAATAATCAGATGCCTATTAAAACGAACTCCCAAACTCCCAACACACGTAATCTAGATTGTAAAACAACATCATTAACAATTGATGGCGAACACGTTTGAATGCAAATTGTGTCTGTATTTGGCCCAATGTTGGCCGATAAGGCAAACACAAACGTATTAGGGAATATGACTGCGACCAATTTCGGTGGTGACCAATACAGATCTTTTTCAAATTGTACATTTACCACATTGCTACTCAAACGCGACTTCCCGACTTGGCGGGGGCGGGATCGGTGTGCGGCATTATTGTACTTTGACGTGAGCTTATTGATGTGATGTCGCACTGATTCCCTCACTTGTCGGTATAATGTCAGTATTACAGGTGTGCATTAGTAATTTCATGCACGGTTCGATTATTTGTTTGGGATAAATGGCTTCTATAGTATATATATATTTTATATAATATGTGGGGACAATCTTACACAAATCGAAGAAGTGCCAAACTAAGCGAAGCTTGCACCCATGGTTACTAAGCGACGATATACATAGTTATATAGATATATGAATACTTAGAGATGTATACATACAAAACATCCATGACTCAGGAACAAATATTTGTACTCATCACACAATTGGCATGATGACTCATGTTAAAATTGATTACATAGTGTTGCTAAATGGATAGTTAACCATCAAATTATTGTAATAAAGTATAGATTAAAAAATATAATTAATATCATAAAAAGATATGAACCTTGAAAGTTTAGAAGAAACTTGCATTTTTTGTGTTGTCCAAGTGTAAATTTAAAGCTACCAATATAATCCTTACGCTTTTATAGAAACAAAACTGTATGACAACTATGGACCTAAACGCAGTATTTCGCGACCAAAACAGCAATTTACTTGATTTTCCGTACAACGGTTAGTTCACGTGTGACGTCATACTTTTAAGTCAATCAGTATGAAGCGTTTGGGATGCCGCCAGCGAGGTCAATCTTTGTCACAATTTTTTGGGTATTTATGTTCTTTAATTGTACAAACATTTGTTCCACTCCAAAAACTGGTTCGAATGGCATCGTGAAAAAAATTTAGTCATCATGCCTATTGAAGTGCTTACCGGGATTTATTGCATTGCATTTTTGCATGCTTGTTGCCATGAACCATTTATTAAGTTGTTGTTTTACTTCCTTTTAAATCATTCGGAAAAGCTGTAATTAATAGAATCCTTAAGCCCAGCAGCCTACCAGACTATTAATTATACTATTAAGCCTAATTGAGACTAATGACTATATTATTGGCTTTGAGATTGGCCAATGCTGGCTAACATAATCACAACTAAGCCAGCATTCGTTCTAAGTTCAGCAATGTTATTGAATTACGATTTAAACCACAGAATACTAATGAGGTTTGTTGACCTGAATATGGAATCATTGTACGGGCAATATTCATCAATTACATAATTACAGACAATAATGTTAGTTCTGTAAACTAACCGGATCAGAATATTGTAATTACCGTAGAGCTTTGACGTCAGAATTGTTTGTTCTGGTTTGTTTACGTTCATAGTTATTTGTAGAATAGAAGTAGGCTCTTGAATGATTTGTATCGTATATTTGGAGACCTTACATTACAAGTACCTAAGTATTATGCAAAAGGCCATTTTGATAACACCGTTCGGTTTTTTGACAACGCTTATCCCGTAATTGATCATTGTATAGTAAACATTTCCCGGAAACACAAAATCGATGACCTTATCATGAACTATCTGTTTTAATTTGATTAGGTAATATTAATATGCAAAATTCAAATATTTATGTTGCAAGTAGGCCTCAAGGACTCTTTCACATGTCAGAGCTTACAAATAAGCACAATCAGTTACAAAGCTTACAAAAAGTACAAACGACGACCGAATAGCCTAGTGGTTAGAGAAAAAGCCAATTTATTCTCGAAAACCCCAAAGCTTTTGTTTTTTTAAATACTTATCTTGTAGGTTAGGTTTTAGGAAAATGTCATGGCTTTAGAGAAAAACGGCTCGTAGGACAAATGAAAATTCGGAAAACAAAGTAGGTAGTTGGGATTTTTTTATCGTGATTCGGATAGGTAACTTTTTGTGAATCCATGCTATTTCAAAAAAATATCAACATGTACACTTTCAAAAGAAAATGAATAAATTGCGTCAATTCTTTCATAAAAAAACGTGATTTTTGAAAATATAAGAGATCAAATATACACAAGAAATTCTATTTAAAGCCAGCCTAAACAACACAAGCAAACTAAATCTCCATCTACTTCATCCACTTGAGAATCCGGAAAAAGTAGCCAAAGTTAACCAACAGAGGGCGTTCTGTTACTTACAATTCCAGTTTATTTATGTGCGGAGAGCAAAATAAATTTAGTATAAGTGGTGTTTGCGAGGGAAGTTTGGGGGAGCACCAGAGGTTTATGAACGATTAGCCCCGGTGATTTAATGTGTGGTGCTGGGGCATCGTATATAAGCCGACATTGTACGAACCGTTTAAATCTTGATACCGCGATATAATTTACTGTTATTTAAAGATTCTTCCTTTGGCACCATAAATCCATAGACTTGTCATAGACACTAATTTAAAAATTGGTATACATGTACTCAATTTACATTTAAACAATTTATTTATATTGTTTTTTAATAAATAAATAAACATGGTTAAGTTTAAAATATCCCATTTTAGGTTTGTCCAAATAAACTTTTACTACTAATCTTACATTTAATTACTTTTAAACTGTCTATATCTTAATTCTGATTTAGTCTCATCATCACAATATTATCAGCCGAAAGACGTCCACTGCTGGACATAGGTCTCCCCCGAAGAGTGCCACAATGACCGGTCCTCCCGGACTCCCGCGACCTTTAACACCTTTCCGGTACGTGCTCGCCAATCGAGAACCATTCCGCCCCAATGGCCATCGGTTCTACGTTGCAACGTGCCCCGCCTGCGGCCACTTAAGTTTAGCGATTCGGAGGGCTATATCGGTTACCTTGGTTCTGCTGCGGATAGCCTCATTTCTGATGCGATCACGCAGATTTAGATTTATTTATTTATAATATATACATATTACATAATGTTCCGAAACGGTACCGGAAGGCGCGGCGTGGGTAGGCCCCCCACAAGGTGGACTGATGACCTGGTAAAGGTCGCTAGAGTCCGCTAGATGCGAGTGGCGCAGGACCTGTCATAGTGGCACTCTTTGGGGGAGGCCTATGTCCAGCAGTGGACGTCTTTCGGCTGATATGATGATGATGAACCAAAATTTATATTAATACTTAGTGGCTCTGTGAGCTATAGAACTCGCGAGTCTGTTACTTTTTTTTCGCTCTTTGTGGCTTTTGACTTTCTGCAAATACTTCATCTTGGTTTAAAAGTATAGCTTTGTTGGGCACATTCCGGTCGCCTCATAGACTTTCGCGCGTGCAGACGTCATAAAACTGACCGATTTGTTGCACGTGTACCTACTGGAGTAGCTATATCCCGCAGTCAGGTAAAAAAAAGGAAATAAATTCCATTGAAACTTTATTAATGCACTAATTTGCAATCAGCAGGGAACCGAATCCCGCGTCGACACAATTAGTTATCGTTCCAGTATTTAATTGGACCACGTTTCAGCGGTTGCGCGCTTTGTTAACATACTAGTTAACGATGTACAATTTATTACTAAATTCCACATATTATTGGTACGTACGTGTTTGCATCGTTGCTAATTGAAAAGCGGACGAAGTTCTCCGTTTCAGCTTGGGCATTAATTCTTTCGTATGTCCGGATGTCCAGATGTCCGGCTGGTCTACTCTACAGGTCGCATTTCTTAACCAATACTCGAGAAATTTTTAACAATTTTATAGTTTTTAGGGTTCCGTACCTCGAAAGGAAAAAACGGAACCCTTATAGGATCACTTTGTTGCGCGTCCGTCCGTCCGTCCGTTTGTTTTTCTCATGAACGCGTGGATGTATTAAGCTAAAATTTATATTAAATACTCAAGTCTACTGTCCCTTTGAGTTATGAAAAAATAAAACTTTTAAGCCAACGCAATCAAAAGATACAGCCGTTTATGCCGCAAATTTCCGCAAATTTTCGAAACAGGGTACTTTCCGTGAACTCAGAATATTGAGAAAGGAAAAATTGCGAAAACCGTAAATTTTTAGTCACATCATAAAAAAAAAAAAATATAAAATACTTATACACCTACAGTCCGACTCGACCTTGACCGGTTTTTTTGTTGATTCAGTTTATATATTTTTTTTAAGACTGTCTAAAGATCACAGGGCCACCTGGTACTATACTGTAAACTAGTCTAATACCGATAAGTGGGTCGATCACGTAACATTTCTTATGCGCGTTAGGTAGATTTAACTGTCATTTTTCCATATAAAAAGTTACATTTAGATCTACCGGACGCGCGTACAATGCTTTACGTGATTGACCCCCAGGTCTAGTTTTCCCAGTGGGTTTAAAGGTCAGATGGCAGGTTGCTTTCGTAAAAGTAGTGCCAACGTTGGCGCTTCTTGGGATAACGTGACACCGAGCCCCGGGCTCCTATTTAGTTTTTTGTATATTGTTTGTTTATTGTCTACTGTTATTAATCTAATTTAGTCTTAAGTCATTTGTTACTAACATACTATGGATCAACGGGTCTGACATAAAGATTTTCTATTTATTTCTACTTATTTAGGGTACAACCGTGAAAAACATTAGGAGGATGATAACAAGAAAAAAATTACAGTCAGCATCATAAACTTGTATACCTTCTAGGAAGTTAATTGATGAGAGATAAGGTCGAAAATTGTATACAGTACATGTTTACCAGGTCATCAGTCCACCTTGTGGGGGGCCTACCCACGCCGCGCCTTCCGGTACCTGGTAAAGGTCGCGGGAGTCCGCTGGATGCGGGTGGCGCAGTACCGGTCAATTTGGCACTCTTTAGGGGAGGCCTATGTCCAGCAGTGGACGTCTTCTGGCTGATATGATGACGACATGTTTATAAGATGGCAATTCATTGGGCCAGAGGGTTGGGGTTCCTCATAGCACGGCCTTACAGATCTGGGGGGATGGTCAAGCGTTTCTGACCGTCCCCTCCTTTGGCGCGGCTGGCACAAGTTAGCCAGGATCGCCGGGGGGCATCGTGGTGCCATGTTCGCGATCCCATGGCGCTCCCATTAACAGCAGAGACGGGAACGCGGGAGTCGTTTTAGTGGGAGAGAGTCTTCCCTCCCCCTTCTCTTTAATTAGAGATGACTGGAGGGTATGAATACCACATACCCCCCATTATAGCTTCCCCGGCTGGGCGGATGCGTAAGTGCATTTCCAATCCGTAAAAAAAAACATATTTGATTGAGAGTGACACTAGATAGCAGAACCTACACTCAGCGTCAATTACTTTGTAGCAACCAAAGTAGTAGTTAAAATAGTAATAAACCATATATTTAATATGATGTACATTTGGCCGCTGCTTAAAAAGTGATAGACTAATAATTCTTGTTCAAAAACTAGGGACTCAGATAGAATTTTACTTTTCTGACAAAAGTTTGAACTCAATCCTAAACATATCTTTAAATTTACTTTACGACACAATGTTTACGTTATTTATGAACTTTTTCGTTTATAAAGACAAAACCCAACGTTAAATTTATAATTTGCCAAGTTCGGGGTTAACTAACGAACATATGCAAAGCTACTGTTGAATTGAAATAAAGACAATACTTTTAACTGTTTGCTCTCTCTCTTTTTAAAAAATGAAAAGATCTTCAAATCCCCGGTTCGGATAAAACCATTCATAAAGCCCGAAAACACGTCGATCACGAACTCAAGTGGGTAATCAACAAAGCGAGTAGGTACGTACGCCTTCAAATATTTTTAAATTTGACTTTCCAACATTCTAAAGGCCTTTGTAAATAAAGAGAATATACGGCACACGTAGATTCAGAGTAGGTATAAGGTCAGGCTAGTGATGTGGCGCTTCCATTTGCTTTTTCGGAAATATTGCTACATGCAACAAAACATATCTGTGAATAGGCAACCCCTGGCAAAACTAATTCTTTCGAGGGCTGATGAGTACGATAAAGAAAATTGAGCTCTAGTAACTCCACGTCATTGCAGCATATTGTAGCATGTTCACCAGCAATATTGTAGCACTTAAATTATATCTATTTTAAACTACAAATGTATAGAAGGAAAAACATGCGTGTTTGTTTATTTTGTACAAACTGTTTACCAAATTCCAAAACCTTTTTAAATGTTACTAAGTTTAAAGGCAAAAATGAGCGTGTGCCCTGATGGATGAACTCTGAGGAAGGGTTGACAAATGGCCCTATTAACGAGGCCCAGTAAAAATAAATGTTTTCTGACATTACTTCAAGCAATATTTCCGGCAACTGCAGTGTTCTCAGCCCGGCAGTTTTTCCAGGCACGGCACATCAATAGGTCAGACCCGCTCGGGCTTTTTATTAAATTGCTTGAAGCAAAGCCACGCTTCGTAACCCGCGAAATTCCCGGCCTCCTTTGTGTAGCAAAAAAGTGTAGATTTTTGAAACTTGACGAGTTGATTGAAGATACGCGAGGATTTTGTTATTTCGGTATTTTGCCTGGGAATATTCATGCCCGTCAACATAAATAAACTAGGTTTTTACGAGTACCTGATATTATCAAATGGTTGTTTAGAAGTTTTCGTTAAATTATTTCACCTTAGTTCTGGTACTTGGGTTGATTATGTTTTTATCGTGCGTTGTAAATTAATTCATCTTCTTGTAGCTGATTGTACTTGTAAGTTTTTTCACCTTCACCTTAAATAAGGTGACAACTCCAAAATCAACATTTTACTGGGCGGCACTTTTAAAGTTTGACATTTTCTCCTAAATACATTTTTTCGTTGCACTTAAGTAATTGACTTGATTTTAGTATAATTCCATACGATCTTTCAGATTATGCTAACAAAAATGACAATATCAAAGGTTTTATTAGTCTGCAGCTAACTCGTCCACGTCGGTGATTAGCCGAGGCAAAATACGGTTTCGAAAAACATTAATTTATAATAGCGTTTTTTTTGTTTATTTCATTTTAAAACATTATTCTGAGATGCTCAAGAATCCACCAAACTTTCCACCCGAAAGTAATTATATAGATATAAATTAAACATGCATTGTCTTTTTTATTTTATTTATATTGAATATTGTAAAGCAAATGTAAATGAACCTAAATAAAGATAAAAAAATATTAATATTTATCCTGACTTTTTAGGAGCTAATTAAATATTGATTTTTTTGATGTCTGTTTTTTTGTTGGATTTTGTCTCTAGGTAACAATTTAATTGATAATACATATATCCGTGACATTAAAAAAATTAGCTATTATAAATTATTTCCAAATATGTCATTTTTTCCATACAAGTTGTCAGTTCATTGCCTGGACTAGATAAGTTGTATAGTAAAGCAGTCACGCACTGCGAGTAGTACCCCTCTCCCCACCCCGCATCAACGCTACGGTCCTTACGGAGCACATACCCGGGAGGGAACAACTCGGCGTCATATACGGAACTTGTTAAAAATGTCTCTGTTAAAGCAATTATATCGGCGGGACACACTGACATGACACATGACATGATCATCTGTCCAACCGTTTTCGGCCATGGCGACCACTCCGACTCCTATCTAGCGTTTTGGCGCTCGTGCGCTCGAAGATGGCTTATGTAGCCTATCTTTGCGGCAAAATTCCGTGCACATTGCGGGCACGTAAGTACGCCGTTCTGGTAATTGTATGCTATGGCAGCAGGTGGGCGGGCCTTTAACTGGTCGCGTTTATAGTCAAGGTCAACTTTGCGCTGATCAAAGATCAAATTATTAGAAAATGTATCACACTTTGAACGCAGACCTCTCACATTCTGGTAATAAACGGAAACGGTTATTAATGTTCCGTTCCTCAAAAGGAAAAAAGGAACCCTTATAGGATCACTCGTGCGTCTGTCTGTCCGTCTGTCACAGCCGATTTGCTCCGAAACTGCTGGTCCGATTGAGTTGAAATTTGGTACACATATGTAAATTGGTGAACCAAAGATGGACGCGTAAAGTAAATTAATGAATTCTGAACAAGGGGGCCACTTTTGGGGGGTAAACTGGAAAATTTAAAAAAAGTTTTGCAAACTGTATTGTGTGACATATCAAATAAAAGAGATTGTTGTAAGCATTTCAGATATATATTTTTTTATAATTTTAGCAATAACAGATTTGAAGTAATTTAGGAAAAAATACGAAAATTGACCATTCTCCTCCCTTTATCTCCGAAACTACAAGGCTTAAAATTCTGAAAAAAATATGGAAAATAGTTCCTTGCCTAAAGATTACAGGAAAACCTATAAAAAGTTTGAGTATTCAACACACAGTGATGGTGTGTATAAGCGCTCCAAAAATGGCACACTAAAATTGTGTCATTTCACACAACTTGCCACAGTTTCGCGTCGTCAAATTTGCTCAAATTTGTCGACGTTTGCTGTCAAATTGGTGGTCATTTTTATACATGGAATTTCGTATAAACAATATATCTACCTTTTTTTACATTACATCATTGTGTTTCGAATTAAATTTCAATGTCAATCACAGCTCTGCTGCTTGGCGGGTGTTAGGTTATTTAGTTTGTCTTTGTTATCACTCATAATGCTTCCTGTTATAATTGAGTTGTTGAGTCATGTTCAAATTTATAACAATTTTTTTTTATTTACATTTTTTTTGTCTAATATAGAAAATAAACCATCAAATTATAACAATAAAATTGTAATCTTTTGTTTTTATAAATTGTACAGTTGCAGCATTGCAAACTGTGATGTCACGAATTTTTATTTCTATACAAACAATATTCTAGCGTTTTTGACGTTTCATAAAAATATGTTGTAATACCATCACTCAAATACAGTACCTATTATTTGATTTGATACTTGTATTCATAATTTACAATGTTTGAACCCCGAATTCATTCAAACGTCTAAGAATTCACTCGCAGATTCCAACTAACACACAAGTGAAATTAAACAAAAGTTTCTACCATTACAGCGGGTACCAAACAGTATAAACAATATCAAGAATTCCTGCATATTGCATAAACTTAATTGTGCTCCAGTTTATATTAAGTAAAACCACCGACCGATTCGTTGCATTCATCGATTCAAAATGGTGTATCAGGCTTTTGATTCCATTTAGTTATTCCCTTACTAGGTTGGAGAATGCAGGTACCTACTAACGAAGACAGTTATTATCCACTAATAGATCTTATTCCGTCGGAACACGGTTCATAAACGGTCAGTTAACGGTGTACAAGTTTATAGACCTGAGTAAGGATCTAGAACGCTGACCCTGTGCTCCGCAGTTTGCCAATTATTGACTTCTGAAATATCAGCCATTGGAAAGTGGGTATTTTAACTGTGGGCAATTGAGATTTATAATACGTCTAGCTGACGTCGCTTTTAAAACTGCAAGGTTTGAGTGAGAGGCCGGTCATTTTTAACAGTGGTGTTTGGTAGTCGTTATGGGTTTGTATTGTCTCTTTTTACTCGATTCTGGCAAATTTGACACAGTTGGCCAGAATGCCAAAAAAAAAGACAAAGAAGAAGTGAGGGCGTTCACGTCCGACATGCATCGTGACAGTTATTATGGTTAACAAGTGGTTACGATATGACAGGACGATTTGCGTGGCAGAAAAACTAGACATAACTTATAGATGCCTCATAGAGAGGCGAAACACGTGTTGAGGTTTCTTTTAACCGACTTCATAAAAGGAGAAGGTTCTATGTTCGACTATATGTAGTTTTATTATTGGTGGTGGTTTGTTGTATATATATTGGATGGTGGGAAATGGGAACATTGTCTGCATGAAAGTTGATACATCTAATTGTCTATAATAGATCTGCACGTTGTTGAGCGGAATAACAAATGTATAGGTATATTATATTGATTAAGAAACTTATCATTTCCGCAAAATAAGCCTGATTCCATCAACTATATCGTCCTATAGCTAAGTAAAGGACGGGTAGTGGACATTCTTCGGGTCCACCCTACACAATTTTATAAACTGTAGAGTAAGTAAATTCATATTATAAACTTCTGGAGGGTAGGTTATGTCTTGTACCCATATCTCTGTTGACAACTTGCTGAAACGTGAGTTATCCGAGAGGAATCTGCGTCGAAACGTTGGAAATAAAGATGAATAAATGTAGCGTTAGATCCGTGATAATAAATATTTAAACAAAATCAGTGTTATGGGGTAGTAGCTATGCCCGATTATCGTTTTTAAAATGGTTCAAAAATGAGGTGATAAATAAATGTAAAAAAAATATTACATTAAAAATCTGAACGTTAAATACTATGTCATAAATCATGACTTAAGGCTAAACTTTTTTCAACTCTCAAATTGTTAGATTTATATATATTAAATCTGAACATGTATATAGTTACTCGAATGTGCCTATTCCAGCAGTGAACGTCTTTCGGTTGATATGATGATGATGATGTATGTATGTATGTATGTAAATACTTTATTGACCACAAGACACAATTAAAATGAAGACAAAATAGGTTAAGTCGGTACAAAGGCGAAATTATCCCTGTAAGGGATTTATTCCAGTTAACCTTTGAGCAATTGAGACTTGATATGTACCTATATAGACATGTTACTGTCGTGATATCCCAAAATATGTAATTGAACGAGCGAGCGAAGCAAAAATTCTTTCGTATGTGCGGATGACCTGCTTTCTCCTCAACGCATCGCATTTATCAACCGAATCTCGTGAAATTTTGTGAGCCGCTTTAATAATTATATAATTTATTTTTGTCGATTCCAATCATCGCATACAAAAGACACGCTAGCGTGTTTCACAGCTCACAGAGCCACGAGCCATTATCTTTAATAATTATTATGATTAATCCAAGTTTCACAACCAACGGTGCGCGGGTGAAGAACACAGCATATCGACCTAACATAAGCGAACAAGCGAGACAAAATTTTGGTGGCTACTACAGGAGACCGGGCCGTGTATGACTGACTAACCGCGGTAAAAGTCTTAGACTACTGTCTATAACCCCAACGAGTGCTGGCTCCGCCTCGTAGAGGAACGCCGCATCCATGCGCTTTCGAAGAGCACATCATAATAATATCGAGCTCAGCAAATGGTTTGAAGTTGTTCCGTATGAGATCAAAACTTGATTTTCAAGTGGTCACGTGCAATTATGCCCGTCGATGTTGATATGATCAATCATTCTAATTGAGGCAGGGAAGTCCGGACTGTATACCAGGCGACGACGTCAACGACAAATTAGTAATACGACGGTATGTAAATCTAAATGTACGGGACTGTCGTCTCGCACACTCTTGAGATGATAGTTGAATAACACCGCAGTCTTCACCGTAATTATGATTTATTCAAAATGTAATAAAATGATACAATGTTGTGAATACACTCCGCGGCGGTCGGACGTGCACTGGCTTAAAGTAATGAAATACATGCTATGTGAAGTAAAATGCTGACGGGCGGGATGCACACCTTTGTACAGACCGTACATGCTCCCGGCCGCGAGATGAAGGAAGATGAAACTTACAAAATTATAATAAAAACAAAGATCTTATAAAAATTAAATTGCTTCACTGCTATTCACGCGCAGCGAATCGCAGGCCCACGATGGGTGACGTGGCCTTGTCCAATCCTTGTGGTCTTGATAAGTGAACTCCCGTATTGGTGGTGTGTTGTACGTTGATTTTCGCCTTGTGTCGTGGCTTTGAATCTTCGCGGGTTTCATTTCTGGCAATATATTGAACGTTTAGGTCCGCAGATGCGTTGCTGGGGGGCGCGGGAGGTACCTGCGCCGAGCACCGAAGGCGTAAACGTCGCCATGCGTATATGGCGAATACAACTATCGCAGCGCTCAATAATAGGTATACAACGACGTACTGGTGTACATCATGCGATGATATACGGTCGGCTAGAACACCTCGCGTTTCGCTGGTCTTCATTTGATTAACTTGTCTTCCTATGTCCAATATTTGCCTTTTTATTTCCGTGCTGTTAGGTACTGATTGATCTTCAAGTGTCGGTAACGATAAGTTCATAATGCTATTTATAGGTGGCATTACTATTCTTATTAGATCTGGCTGGACGTTAATGTTATTAGTCTGATATTTATGAGCGAATATTGTCAACGATTCGCTTTTAATAATGCAGCCGTCTCCAAGTGATATAATGCCTGTTCCGCTAATTTGCTCGGCGGATACATGAGCTTCACATATGATTCTTATAGTTCGATGTCCGCAAACAAAGAATAGATAATTATTTTCTTTATTCAACCTCTCCCATTTGTCTGCGCAAGGTTGTGTGATACGTTTACATTTCGTATCATTTTTATCCTTGATACATAAGTTGTCATCTCCGCTCATGTGATAAACTGGCTTCTGTAAGGGACATAACTGACTGGATTCATCATGTTGTTTACAATTGCCGGCCTCACTTTCTGTGAGTGTTATATAAGAGTCCTTTTGTATGTTTATTGCTACATACTCAGAAACAGGCGATATGCTGATCATGCTTTCCTTTAGTTGTTGAGGTACGGGTATTAATCTGTAGATTTCAAAGTTGTCACGGCTGACTAACGGAATCCTGATTTCAAAAATTAGATATTTAGATGTCATCCTTGTCTTGACCTTGAGTAAATGATAAATATTCTGGAGATTCGTTTGTATGTTGTCAATTGGTATAGCTAAGTCCTTTGATAGCTGTCCGGAGATGATGCTTAACTCATTTCTTAGTTGACCTGGAGTTAATAAGTGGATATTGAACTTGTCATGTTGAACGTTGGTGATTGTCTCCAATAATGTCTCTTGTATACCTTTTAGATTCATCAGTAAGGAGTTAGTGATAATAGATGATAACATGAATTCATTTGTATGTTCGACAGCTTCAACTTCTTTTGCCAAAACATTTGTTGCTTTTTCCAGATTGATAACGTGACGATTCAGTATCTTGTGTTGCTTGTCCATAGCCTCTTCTACCCTTTTTAGTAAGTTATATTCAGCTTCGACCACTGAAGTTTGATTTTTCCATAACAAAGCCAGATGTTTCTCGTTATCCTTGATAAGATTGATATCTTTTTCGTATTTTTGGGCGAAACGTTCGTCCAGCATTCCAAACAAACTGTTCGCTAGATATCCGACTCCGTTGATAAGGCCCCGCCGACGGCGAGTCGACGAGCGTGTGAGTTGCTGAGCGAGCATAATGCTGTTGTAGTACTCCAGTTCTGCGAACCCGTGACGTAGCTGTATGAGTACTACGTTACATTTTGTTATCATATCCGTCTTGATACATATATTTTCTAAGGTTCGGAGATATTCTTGAAATACTTTTAATCCTTGCCAATAGGGTCCCATGTCGTAGTAAACAATCAGCTTCCATTCGTCGCGAATAAGGTGCATATTTGATATCTTGTCGAAATAAACTCCTTGGTGTTTATTTATACTCGTAAGGCTATGTTCACACTGGGCGGGTGATATAAATGTAAACAGTAACATAAGTCCCAGTGTCAGTAAATTAGCTGATCTTTTAGTACACCGTTTTTTTAACTTCGGGTGCCGCCTTTTCGGGTTCAGGTTCCGATGTAGTCTCCTTTGCGCATTCTTGAGTGGCGAGCAATTTTGATAATTTCACTATCGGTCTCTTCATAATTCCGTTCTTTGTTTTCACTGATACTACTCGTACATACCCATCGTGTCCCGGGTGTACGGTTTCAACTTTACCAAGTGCCCATTTTCCAGCGGGTAAATTGGCATCATGTATGATAACAACGTCTCCAATTTTCATGTTTTCTTTTGGTCTTTGCCATTTGCTCCTTTGTGATAGTTGAGATAGATATTCTGACTGCCATCTCTTCCATATGTCCGAAAATAGTTTTTGTACGAGTTGCCACCTCGTCCGTTCGTCCTTTTCGGTCTCAATAATTGTTAAATTTGGACCACTTGATAGAAAGTGCGAGGGCGTTAGAAAGTCCAAATCGTCAGGGTCTTCGGTGATAGAGCACAAGGGCCTGGAGTTAAGGCATGCCTCCACTTGTGTCAGGAGTGTTGATAATTCTTCATATGTGAGCTTTTGTGCACCCATAACTCTACGAAGATGATGCTTGAGGCTTCGGACTGATGCTTCCCATAAACCTCCAGCACTTGGCCATGATGGAGCATTAAAGTGCCATTCAATTTCCATTTCTGATATAGTTCTGAAGAACTCGTCGTCCAGTGTATTTTTCAAGTCTACGTAGTTTTGATTCAATCGCTTGCTAGCTCCAATGTAATTAGTCCCGCAATCACTATAAATGTGACGTGGCGCTCCGCGACGTGCGGCCAGCCGTCGAAGAGCTGCCAAAAAGGCTGAGCTGCTGAGGTCCGATACTACTTCTAGGTGTACGGCCTTCGTTATCATACACACAAAGACGGCAATGTAACCTTTTGTTGTTTTGACACCTCGCCCTTTATTTGATTTAATTTCAATAAATCCGGTGTAGTCCGTTCCGGTGTGATAAAAAGGACGAGTCGGGTTACACCGCGCTGCTGGCAAGTCTCCCATGATTTGTTCTTGCTTCATAGCTCGATGACGTAAGCATATTACGCAATGATTGATATATTTTTTAACTGCTCGGTTCCCTCCTATGATCCAGAATTGATACCTGAGCTGTCTCAAGGTTAGGCGTGTTCCACCATGAAGCGTCAATTTGTGCGCGTTCTCTATAAGTAGGTCTGTTATGTGACCTTGATGTGGAATGATAAGTGGATGTTTCATGTTTGGATCGATATTTGCCTTTCCTATTCTTCCACGAACTCTCAGTAGTCCATTGTTGTCCAAAAAAGGGTTAAGTGATAAAATATCACTATTTGATTTCACTTGCCCATGACGTGTCAAGTTATTTATATCTTCTCGAAATGATTCCTTCTGTACGTATTTGATAATCAAGTTTCTTGCTTTACGTAGTTCGAACACGGTGAGGTAGGGTACTGTAGGCTTGTTTTTCGATAAGGCGCGCAGTACCCATGCGAGTACGCGAGTCATACGGTTGATATTGCTGTGCTTGATTATTAAGCCACTGATGACGTCATTTGGCTGATAAGTTGTGACGTTTGTTTGTTTTGATACTTTGATATCTTGGTCGGTCGTGTAGGTGACTTCTTGGAGTTTTTCTTCAAATGCTGATAACCAAGAAGGTCCTTTCCACCACAGCGCGTGTTCTTTCAACTGGGAGGCGTTAATTCCTCGACTAGCGCAGTCTGCTGGATTATCGGCGGATTTAACATATCGCCAACTTTCGACAGGTGCGATTTCTCTGATTTTCGTTACTCTGTTTGATACAAATGGCTTCCAGCGGTGAACGTCGCCTTGTAGCCATCCCAACACAGCTGTTGAATCCGTCCAGCAAAATAATTTGATATGGTATTTTGATAAACTCTCCGTGATGGTTTTTAGTAATTTGGAAACTAATGCTGCTGCACAGAGTTCTAGCCTCGGCAGAGACACGGCTTTTTTTGAGGGTATGAGCTTTGACTTCCCAGCTACAATTGTAATTTCTGGAGGGGTTGATAATGCACCCTGGCAGGTTTCTCGAATCACGCTGTAAATGACGCATGCATAAGCACTCTCGGAAGCGTCACAAAAGGCATGCAGTTCGATGGTGTCGTTTTCTTTGGTCTGCAACCATCTTGGGATATTTATGTGATTTATTTCATTTATGTTTTGCTTGATACTTCTCCATTCATTTTCGATACTTTCCGGTACTTGAGCATCCCAATCTAAAGGCTGCTTCCAGACAGTTTGAAATAACAACTTTAATTTTGTTGTTACCGGAGACAACCATCCTAGTGGGTCGAACACTTTTGATATATCTGATAAAAGCGAGCGTTTTGTTATTTTGTTTGTAGATGACAGGTCTATCTTCAATTGGAAGGAAAATGCATCTTCTTGGGGGTTCCATCGCAACCCCAGAGTTTTTTGCGACTCTTGATGCTTGAAATCGAATGATTGTTGTTGTTTTGCGCTGCTCGCATCTTCCAATAATGCATGGTGGTTGGACGACCACTTCCGCAAGTTGAAACCCCCTTCCTTTAGGAGGTTGATAAGATTCGTTCGCATCTTTTTTGCTGCGTCGATGCTGTGCGCGCCACTAAGAAGGTCATCCATGTAAAAATCTTCTTCTAATATTTTGGCCGCTTCTGGATAACGATGAGCTTCGTCCTTGGCTAATTGTTTGAGAGTCATCATTGCCAGGAAGGGTGCTGGTTTCGTTCCATACGAAACAGTTGTTAGAGCATATTCGCGTAGTGCTTGATTTGGGTGATTTCTCCAAATTATTTTTTGATAGAGTTGATCCTCTTCATTACATAATATTTGGCGAAACATTTTTTCAATGTCCGCAGTCAACGCTATTTTATACTGTCTCCATCTCAAAATCAATGTGAATAAATCTGATTGTAAATTCGGCCCACTGTACATCAGGTCGTTCAAACTGTAACCCGACGAGGAAGGTGCTGATGCATTGTAAATTACGCGCAAGGCCGTTGTTGTTGATTCAGCGCGATGGATACAGAAATGTGGTAAGTAGTTGCTAGGTTTTGTGTCTCTTTCGCACTCGCGCATATGTCCCAGCTCGTAATATTCGTTAATAAATGATTTGTAATCTTTTGATAATTGTTCGTTCTTCATAAATTTTTTCTCAAGTTGATAAAATTGTGCCACAGCCTTGTGTCTCGATTCTCCCAATTTTTCTTCAATGTCGGGTTTGAAGGGTAAACGTACCACATAGCGTCCATCAGTTTGACGAACTGTTTCGGACTTGTATTGATTGATACAGTACTGATCCTCTGATGATAAGTTTTCCGGCGTTTCAGCAATGTCCTCGATTTCCCAAAATCTACTGATATCTTCGAGGTTGTTAACAACAACGTTGCAATGATATGTCTTCATGTTGCCACATAAAATCCATCCGAGTTGAGATTGCTGTGCTATGGGCGTCGTTTCATCCTTTCTGATAACAGAGTCTAGAATGATATTCGAATAGATATCCGCGCCGAGTAAAATGTCTATGGGTCGACTGATGTTGAACTCGGGGTCTGCCAGCTGGATACCTTCGAGATGCGGCCACGATGGTTTGATAAATGATCGGTTAGGTAAGTTATTGATAAGACGATTCATTACAAAAACTTTTGCGGTAAAAGTGTAATCCGTGTGCATCGATGTGGCCTTGATATTGATAAATCCCTTGCAATTATTTTCCTTGGTTCCGATTCCAAATATTGAACCACTGTATTTGTGACGTGGTAGGCCTAGTAGTTGAGCAGCGTTTTCGGTGCAAAGAGAAATTTGGGCACCTTGGTCAATTAAGGCACGTAATTTGATATAGGATCCATCTTTTGACTGGACCTTGATTAAGGCAGTTGATAGTAGGGTTTCTAGTTCTTCTTCTTGGGCCACGTGCCCTGCGTTCTTTGATGTATTTGATTCGTTGACGGCAGCTTTCTTCTTGCCGACAAAGGCCTCGTGGAGTATCGTATTATGTTCGGCGCTGCATTGCTTGCATCGTTTTTCTGATAAACATGGATTGCCGTAATGTTTGTATAAGCAGTTCGTACATATTTCCCGGGCAGATATTGTTGCAAGTTTTGTCTCAGGTGTCATACCTAGAAACTTCGAGCAGCGAAATATATCGTGATTATAATTGCAACAAGGACACTTTGCGGTGTTTGTTGCGAATGCTTGATCATTTTTTGTCGGCGATCCTTGATAATTATTCTTGTTGTATGTTGATGGATAAAATCGATTTTCTTTGATATGATTTTCAGAGCGAGGATATTTATATGACGAAGGCGTGTTTTGGCTAAATCTTCTCTCGTAGCTTGATGGTTGAGCCGGTTTGGTTGATTCTTGTTTTCGACGAGAGGATTCCAGGGCAGTAAACTTCCTTTCCAAAAATGATAGAAATTCAGCCAGTGTGGGCAGCTCTCTCGGGTCCGCTAAGTGTTCGATATAGTCGTTATGAGAATCGGCGTCCAATTTCTGTGATAATAAATGTACTACTAACGGGTCCCAAGTAGAGATATCAATGCCCAAATTTTGTATGGCGTGGAGACATTCTTTAGTGTTGTCGTGTAGTTTCTTTATTGATACGGCCGATTGATGCTGCATGATAGGTAATCCGAGAAGGATATTGACGTGGGAACTGAATATTAATTTAGTGTTGTTGTAGCGGTGATTCAAAATTTCCCAGCAAACTTGATAATTTTCAGTACTGATGTTTAAATGCTGTATAAGTTTTTCCGCTTCGCCTTTGACCTTGCTTTTTAAGAATTGCATTTTCTGCGCATTTGATATGGAATTGTTCTTATGGATGGTTTCGGTGAACAAGTCCTTGAATGACATCCATTGGTGATAATTGCCATTGAAAATGGGTATTTCAATAGCAGGAGTTGATTTTTCTCGATGCGAAGAATCCCACATTTTGATATTGATACTTTTCTTGATTTCGTCATATTTTTGTTCGCATAGGTTGTATGTTGTTTCATATTCGGGATTTTCGTTTATTTGTTCAGTATCGATCTCCCAATGTAAGGAGTCGACTGCTGACCAACGAGCTTGCACTGTTCGTAGAGCATCTTCGAATTCCCACCGTTCGGTAAGTAATTCTAGCTTGGTGTTGTTGATAGCGCGTTGAAAAGCTTTAAAATTGCTCTGCTGTTTTCGGTACATTTCTTCCAATTTGCTTTGATTGCCTCGTTCAATCATTTTTGGGTTTGATATTGTTGGGTCCGAAGCTGGTTGTTGTTCCTTTTGGACGCTGTCCGCAGGGTCAACTTCTGGACGCGAAGTCTGCGGCACTTGTTGTTGGTTCCAGTCCATGTTCAAGTTGAACTGAGAAGTAGCAGGCTTGATAAAGGGTTCAGCTTCTTGATATGTCGGCAATGATTGTTGCAAAAGTTTGCGAGTTTCGTTGCAGAGAGTTGATACTCGCTCGAAATGATTTTCTGCAAAATACACGTAATCCTGCGCGTCAAACTCGCAAAGAGTGATATGATTAGTTTGGAACTCCTTCCAATATTGTTCCAGAGTGTCTAATCTTCGTTTGATATGTTGTGGAGTCTTACGTTCTGCTCCATCTTTTTTGAAATTTACCAAAAGCTTTTCGATAGCAATTGCAAGTTGACCTTGAGTGTCCAGTATGTCCTCAATTTTCGTCATTTTGCTAAAAAGTTGATATGATAATTGATGATATGTGATTGATAATAGCTTCAAACGTATCTATCTTTCGATGATATTAGCTGTTTAGTGTTCAAGTGATCTCCGTGGATATATGCGCTTTCTCAATCAGACGGTGAGACCCGCTTGTGGGAGGCCGCCTTAACCGATTCGCTATCGCACCGGGGTTCACTCTCACACAATCCAGTCATTACTGGTTGATAAAAGCTTCCAGTTTGATATTGATATTCTTGATATATATTGATTGATCTTGATAGTTGTTGCTGATATTCTTGATATTCATAGACACTGCTTGATAATGATGATATACGTTGATGATACACTATTGATGATACACGTTGATGCGGGTGTCACAGCACTGGTCACGTTGCGTCGTCACGTGGCGTGTCCCAGGATTTGATTTCACTGTGCACTGATACTAAATTGTTTCGAAGAACCATAAAGATGCATCCATAGGTCTTTGGTTCCGGTTCGAAGGACCATAAAGATGTACGGGACTGTCGTCTCGCACACTCTTGAGATGATAGTTGAATAACACCGCAGTCTTCACCGTAATTATGATTTATTCAAAATGTAATAAAATGATACAATGTTGTGCTGACGGGCGGGATGCACACCTTTGTACAGACCGTACACTAAATCATACGAGTAAAAAACGTGAATAAATTGTATCCAAAAAACAACTTTTCCAAAATATCATTTTTAAAAGTGCTTTGTCTTTTATTTTGATTTAAAATTATTGTAGTCATCGAAAAAAAAACGAATAAAAGCAATCTGCCAAGTATTAAATTTATTCTTTTAGTTTTTATTCTATTTAGAATACCTTGATTAAAGTTAGCAGACTGGTTCCGTGTGACTTCCTGATTTTTTACAAAACCCGGTCAGTTCGGTACTTTCAGTTTCAGAATTTCCTGGGCGAAACCTTAAAATAAATATAATATAACTTCGTTTGGTTGTTGTATGTAAAACTGTTTATCTATCTAGTATGTTACGATACGGTATTAATTTTGGCAGAAAATACCTACATTATTTGCCCAAAATCATGTAGCCTAAATTGAGATTATAACTAACCCGCGTACTATGTTTATTTTACATCAACTAAACTCGTGATACCACAATTCTATTTACGAGGGTAAACGCAACAGCCGTTTGCCCAGGTTGTTGTGAGAGCAAATAATTCGGGGCTCCCAGCCTATCGGCACGGAGTAAAGGACAGCATTGGGTCAATCCCGTAACATTTCTTACGCGCGTTAGGTAGATTTAACTGTCATTTTTCCATATAAAAAGTGACATTTAGATCTTCCTGGCGCGCGTACAATGCGCTACGTGATTGACCCCCAGGAGGATTTTGATTGACTATGCCATTGTTTTTTAATCATTTTCATGGCGCAACCCCTTTATATGGAAACATTTTTCGCGACCGTCCACCTTACAATGTTTTTAGGGTTCCGGTACCTCAAAAGGAAAAAACGCAACCCTTATAGGATCACCCGGTTGTCTGTCTGTCCGTCTGTCACAGCTGATTTGCTCCGAAACTACTGGACCGATGGAGTTGAAATTTGGTACACAATGTAAATTGGTGACCCAAAGATGGACGCGTAAAGTAAATTAATGAATTCTGAACAAAGGGGCCACTTTTGGGGAGTAAACTGGAAAATTAAAAAAAAATATTCTAAAACTGTATTGTGTGACATATCAAATGAAAGAGGTTGTTGTAATCATCTCAGATATATTTTTTTTATAATTTCAGCAAAAAATAGATTTGAAGTAATTTAGGAAATAAGACGAAAATTGACTATTCCTCCCCTTATCTCCGAAACGATTAGGCTTAAAATTCTGAAAAAAATATGGAAAATATTTTTTTGCCTAAAGATTACAGGAGAACCTATAAGAAGTTTGAGTATTCGAAGTAACGGGAAAATTCTCAATATTTTTGTGTATTTTGTATGGAGCGCCTAATGCTTAGAAAAAAGGAATTTTACGGAACCCTCACCACGCGAGTTGAACCCGCACTTGTCCGGTTTTTTTTTTACAAATATTCCATTTTTAAATCGATTTAATAAAAAAAAATACCAACGTGCTTCAACCCCTTCAAGGTTACCGCCTTAGAGGTTCGCAACCCACAGGTTAAAAGCACTAAACTAGACCGATTAACTTTGTAATACTCGTAGTTTGTGTAAATAATTATATTTTGAGACAAGTTTTAATTGCTGAATGTATCTTTTTGATCATGGAGGAGATCAGGGCTAACTTACTTTATACTCTACATATCATAAAGTATCGCCTTAATTGTGTGTAGTTTTGACATTGCTCTGGTCCTCGAAGGAGTACCATAAAGCATACATACGTATATAATAATGTTTTGATGGTCAAAGTTAAAGTCAAAGTCAAAGTGATTTATTCTTCAATTTAGGCATATTACATGCACCTATGAATGTCGATAAACTACCACCGGTTCGGAAAGTAAACCTCTGCCTCGAGAAGAACCGGCGTAAAAAACTGTATCTTTGATATGTCACTTGTATCTTTAATAACGCTTCGGACTCATCCTACGTAAATTAGATGGCAATAAGTTAATAGTTTTTTTTTACCTCCACTAGATTAAAAGTTAACATGTATAATATTGTAGTTAAGTCTAAATTAACTTTAGGAAGATAAACAAATATCAGAAAATTCAAAGAAAATATAAAAGTTTATGAAAATGCAATAACCGCGTCTTCTGTGCCTATATGACTTGTAACATACACCCAAATATCAAGAAAACGTGTATGCGCATAACTTTACCTGGCAGCGTTTCAAACGTAAAACTACGTATATGTGCCTTCAAGGCAGTTCAGGATTGTGTAAACAGCGAAGGTAAACGAAGGTGTAATGAAATCAGGAGCCGATGTGGCAATCATATAAGTATATCATCGGTTTTTCGATATAGCCCTCCGAATCGATAAACATAAGTGGCAGTGGGCGAGGCACATTGCATATAGAACCGTTGGCAGTTTGGGCGGATAGAGTCTCGAGTGGCGATCACGTACCGGCAGGCGCAGCGTGGGTAGATCCCCCACAAGGTGGACTGATGACCTGGTAAAGGTCGCGGAGCAGTCGTAGTAGCACTCTTTAGGGGAGGCATATGTCTTCAGTGGACGTCATTTGGCTGATATGATGATGATGATGATAAGTAACCTTGCGGACTCACAACCAAAAAAACCGGCCAAGAGCGTGTCGGGCCACGCTCAGTGTAGGGTTCCGTAGTTTTTCGTCCGTCACAGTAAGTGTCCCCACTTAAGCGTTAAAAAAATGGGCTATTTGTTACATTCATTGTGATTTTGTAGAAATTACAGGTACAATACACACCTGCTTATACGGTTAAATTACAAACTTAGTTCAGAAATTATTTTGTAATTTTTTCTTTAATTTTTCAAAAACAATTCAACCTATCTAGTTCAAAAAAAAATCCTAGAAAGTTTTTATAAAGTTCTACTTTTGAGATGTTTTTCATATTTTTAAAACTTATGGTTCAAAAGTTAGAGGGGGGGCACACATTTTTTTTAACTTCTGGAGTGATTATCTCCGAAAATATTAACATTATCAAAAAATTATTTGAACAAACCCTTATTCATTTTTAAATACCTATCCAACAATATACACGTTAGGGTTGAAATGAAAAAAAAACACTCCCCACGTTACGTATAGGGGAGGTACCCTAATAAAATAAAATAAATCACTTTTTATTTTACCACTTTGTCGGCGTGATTGATATACATACTCGTATTAGTACCAAATTTCAGCTTTCTAGTGCTAACGGTTACTGAGATTATCCGCGGACGGACGGACAGACAAAGCGAAAATATAATTCCTAGTCGACTACGGAACCCTAACAACAATAAAAAGCACGATAGTTTCGTAAAATATAGAGTGCAACATAAAACGAGTGTTTCAATTGTAATCTAGAATCCAATTAATTTACATTTGCGCCGCCAATTCTAATTTAAAATCCGCTCACCGCGCTCGCCAGCGGAAAACGATGAGCAGAAATAATGATCGGAAACTACACGCAACTCTGTTACGGGCTTTGTGATGTACAATAAAAAATAATTATGTGGGTAAAGAGCGTCGGTATGTTGGAATAACTTTTTTGTAATGGGGCGTTTTTCAAAAAAAGTATAGGTACTTTTTTAGTTTTTTTTTATGGGTTTTTCTTACTCAGAATCGTTGATACTGTAATAATATAAGAAATAATATATTCCAGATTTTACTATAAAAGTTTTTTCTTCCAGTGCGTCACGACAATATAAATAAAAAACCGGCCAAGTGCGTGTCGGACCACGCAAAACGAAGGGTTCCGTGCCTATTAAAAAGGTCCTATCGTCACAGAAATTTTACGGCACTTACGTCCTTTTCTTTGAGGAAGGCAGTTTTTCAGCAATATCTCGAAAACCTCTGAACCGATCTTGTTCAAAACAATTTTCGGTGAATGAAATTAATAAGCCCTATGTCCATGAATTTTTCCATATTTTTAAAATACACCGCTCAAAAATTAGAGGGGGGGGGACAGAATTTTAGTGACTTTCGGGGCGATTATCTCCGACCCTATTCACCTAATCAAAAGAAATGCTAAGAAACCTTATATTTAATTTGAAAGGCCTATCGATTGATGTGCCACACGGGGGGTCACAATCAAAATTTTTTTTTTGACTTTTAGTTTTATGTATGGAGTGCACCCCTAAAAAACATTTTTTTTGTCATTTTAATTACAAAACTATGTAGCGGCTAACAAAATACACCTATCCTCAAAATTTTATTCAAATACACCTTATAGTTTTCGAGTAAAATGCCTGTGACATACGGACAGACGGACAGACGGACAGACGGACAGACGGACAGACGGACAGACGGACATGACGAAACTATAAGGGTTCCGTTTTTGCCATTTTGGCTACGGAACCCTAAAAACGGCTGCATACAAAAATGTGACGATCTGGAATGGAATATTTGGGACACTTTTTTTCTTGTATTAGAATCGATAGTATCAACGATTTGAGTAAGAAAACTCGATTCGATCGTCAACTATGCTTTTTGAGATACATGAGATAGGCTTTACACGGCAGTATGGGCCTCATAAGAAAGCCTAAAGTCACCCAAATTAATCTATGAGCGATTTCCACTACAAAAAAGGTGGCAAATTGCTGCTACGCGCTACCGGCGTAGCACACGTAGCGCTGCTTTACTCTGTACAATATTTGAAAAGCTCATGTATGTCAGAACAGACAAAAAAGTTCATAAGCCATTAATTAACTATGACAGAAAACTAAATAGAATCATTACTGTTCTGTATTCTAAAACGAATCATTTCTATTCCAACGGTGCACTTACAAGTAACAACATTAAAAAATTGTTTTCGCTGGTTTTTGATTGCGTTATAAACGGTAAAATAACAGCAAGATGATTATTTAGTTTAGCTGTTGTACGCACCACAAATACGTGCATTATTGAACTACATAATATCCAATCGACAATCATTATTAATGATTATGTTTTATCACAAATGTTAAAATGTAACTGTCCAAAGCAAAAATTAAAATGAAAATCATCATCATCCTCAGCCCGCAATTGTCCACTGCTGGACATAGTTAAGCCTTTCCTAATTGGCAACATCACGCCCGGTCATCAACGCATCTTCTTCAGGGGGGTAATCACGTAACGTTCCGAACGCGCGTTAGGTAGATCCAACTGTAATTTTTCCATAAAAAATTTGACATTTAGATCTACCTGACGCGCGTACAATGCGTTACGTGATCGACCAACAGGTCGTCGGTGCACCTGCACGTCTAGCACAACTTGCTGCTCGGTCGCTTCTCGCGCGACTAAGCGTCCCCTATCTCACTCGCACCGTACAAATTAGAAAAAGGGGGTTGAGCTTTCTCGACTCGCGTCGCGGTGCGGCGTCAGTTGCGCTAGCCCCGCTGGAGGGAACTAATATTATAAATGCGAAAGTTCGGATGTTTGGATGTTTGTTACTCAATCACGCTTAAACGACTCAACCGATTTGGATGAAATTTTGCACGAAGATAGTTTGTAGCCTGGACTAAAATAAAAGATAGTTTTTTTTTTATCCCGGGACTACGCAGACGAAGTCGTGGGCGGAAGTTAGTACATTTATATAACACACCAGTAATTTGTCCATTTTCTTTATTTCTAGGTTGTTCTCATATCTCGCACCAGATATGATTATTTTATGTTTGGCCTAAATATTGACTGGTAGAGAATGCCTTTTTGCATTAAGTTCGCCTTTTGTATTTGTAACTTGTTACTGTGCTATAAAGTTTAATTGAATAACTAGAAATGTACCCGACCGACTCCGACCCGACGACTGATTAGCCTAGTGGGTAGTGACGCTGCCTACGAAGCTGAGGGTCCTGGGATCGAATCCCGGTAAGGGCAAATATTTGTGTGATAAATATGAATATTTGTTTCCGAGTCTTGGATGTTTTCTATATCTATTAAATATATCGTCGTCTATCGTCTAGTACCCATGACACAAGCCTTATTGAGCTTACGTATTATGGGACTAGTTCGATTTGTGTAAGATATATAAATATCGTGCGACAAATTCACACCAATTGATCTAGTCCCAAACTAGGCAGAGCCTGTACTATGGCTACTAGACTAGATAACGGATAAGCATACTTATATAGATAAATACATATGTAAATAGTTATTATACATCCAAGACTCGAGAACAAACATATTCATCATACAATATCTGCCTTGACCGGGCATCGAACCCGGAACCTCAAGCTTCATAGTCAGGTTCGCTAACCACTAGGCTAAAAATAGAAAAAGGGGCTACAAAACCCTTACCTACCTAAACATCCAGGTTTCAGTTTTTGACCTGAATGCTTGGCATCTCTCTCTACACGTTTGTATAAAATCCCACACATACATTTACATGAAGGAGTTATGGGGCTCTCTGTATTCCATTTATTAAATTACTTTAGGTACTTGCATGAATAAGCAAGTGTTTTTCGCTTTGACGAAAAGTTTTGTTGTTGTTTTGTATGACAGAAACATTCACGGGGACTTTGCTTGGGAAATATTTCCGTTTTTAGGTGTGTTTGCGTATGCATGGATTTTTGGTAAGCTTTTTTTAGATACAATTTTCTCGTTCGGTTTATCTTATTAAGGTTACGAGATATTTTGAAAAGGTTCGGTTCATAGTTAATTCACTTTTATAGCTCTTAAGTACATTCTAGCTTTCGCGCTCAATTCGTAATGAGAACATTATATCATAACCTCTCTCTCTAACCAAGTACACAAAAATGCAAATCTCTCAGAATATCATCATCATCATCATGATCATGTCAGCCGAAAGACGTCCACTGCTTGACATAGACTTCCCCCAAAGAGTGCCAAATTGACCGGTCCTGCGCCACTCGCATCCAGCGGACTCCCGCGACCTTTACCAGGTCATCAGTCCACCTTGTGGGGGGCCTACCCACGCCACGCCTTCCGGTCTCAGAATATACTAGTAATATATCCACGGTTAAAATCATGTATCGGGAGTTCGAAACATGTCACCTGTCGTGACATTTAACAAGTGAGTTTAACCGTGGATTTATTCGTAGTATTTTATACATGTCAAACGAAAGTTTAAATTCGATTCGGTGACTTTTTTATTTCCGATTATAATTTTTAGTTTTATTTTAAGTTAGGAATTATATTCAAACATTATAATAACAGGCTTCGACTGCAAAACTGGCACAGAAAAGTAGTTATTACTCTCTTACAAGGGCGCATTAATAATATAAATTATTTAATTTTTTATACATGATGATGAAAGCATTCTTAACCCGGCGCGCATGAGGCAGGGTATCTCATACCCTGGTAGTATTAAAAAGTATTGGTATTTTCTAAATCTTCGACTGACGACACTAGCTCGCTCAGTAGCTGGAGGCAGGGGTGTGCGAAAGGGGATAATGGCGTGATCACAGTGTGGCGTGACACACTGGCCGGAATATTCGTGCACAAACCTGTCTCGGGTATGTCATACCCTGCCTCATTTTTGACGTATTTATTTTAAGTATACATTTTTAATAATTTTATTAAGTTTTTTTTATTATTTTTAATTCTTTTTTATGATTTTATTGTATAGGATTGAGACGCTGGTGCGGCGGGACAAACCTTTGAGACGGCTTCAGCCGGCAATCCAGTATTGAGTTCCGTGTTTCGGCACACACGAATGAATTTTCTTCTTTCACAGTAAACACTTGTTAGTTTTGAATTCACTGCGGTTTTTGGTATGCATACTTGTCGTATTTCGAGTTTTTTTAATAGTTTTTGAGTGAGAGTTAGCGCGCGCGCGACGGGTATTTTTTGTGCACTGACGTTAGGGGTGGGGGTAGAGGAAAGGTTGCCAGGTATGGTATGTAATAGGATGCGTTCAAAGTGTGTGGTTGAATATATATAAGATAAATCAAATAAATGCGTTAAAATGAATATTAATATGTATTGGCGCAGCCAACTTCGGGGGGCCTAGAGGTTTCCTCTACATTGCGTTGAAATGAATTATTAAGCTAAGTTACATTTCTTAAGAACTAAGTTTAAACAATTAAAAATTAGGTTATTGAGTAGGTAACGGACAGAGCCGAGTTACAGGGCGTATGTAAGTTCCTGAAGAAGTTTTTAACTTTAGCGACGCGAATTATGTTATCTTTTCCGGGGAAAACCTCTGAAACAACAGCGAGAGGCCAAAACATAGGATGAGAATTATTATCTTTAATAATTACAACCGTCCCCACACTAACAGGTTTGGAGGGTGAATTCCATTTGTAGCGTTGTTGGAGCGAAGTGAGGTACTCCATACTCCAGCGTTTCCAGTAACTTTGTACAATTTTATTTAGAAGTTGATAGCGGGTTAATCTATTTTCTGATACAGCGGGGTCAATATTTTCTGCAGGTAGATATTTGAGTGGAGTAATATTGAGAAAGTGACTGGGAGTTAATGCGATAGGATCAGAAGGATCTGATGACAGGACACAAATTGGACGGCTGTTTAGCAAACCTTCAATTTGTACCAAAATTGTTGTAAATTCTTCATATGTGAGAATTTGACTTCCGATAACTTTGTATAAGTGAGTTTTAACCGATCTGACATTAGTCTCACTCAAGCCGTTAAAATGAGGGCCATAGGGCGGGCTGTGATGAAATTGAATTTTATGTTTTGTGAGATAATGACTCAGATAGTTATTATAATCAGTGGACTGTATAAGCGTGTAAATTTCGTTCAATTTGCGTTTCGCACCAATGAAATTGGAACCTCCGTCGCTATATAATATTGAGACTGGACCTCTGCGTGAAATAAAGCGCTTGAAAGCAGCCAGAAATAAATCCGTACTCAGATCGGAGACCAGCTCTAAGTGGAGTGCTTTTGTTGTGAGACAAACAAACAAGCAGATATAAGCCTTGAGGCTTTTTACACCTCGCTTGCGTATGTGCGTAATGTAAAATGGTCCGCCGTAATCGACGGCCGTATGCACGTACGATTTGACTTGAGAAACCCTAATGGACGGAAGGTCACCCATGGGTGGATTAGTAGATAGCGGTTTGAGTTTAAAACATGAGTTACACTTGTGTACTCTGTGGCGAATCAAATTGCGAGCGGAGAGAATCCAGTATTTCTGTCTAATCAGAGATAATACTAGAGCGGGTCCTGTGTGTAAATTCGATGAATGATAATAATCTACTAAAAGTGACACTATTCTACCTTTAGCTGACATCAATATTGGATGTTTTTGATAAAAATCCAACTGAGAATGGGTAAGTCTACCTCCTACTCTTATGAGTCCTTTGTCGTCAACAAAGGGGCGGAGTTTTAACACAGATTTATTTGGGCAAATTTTATTATTTTTAATCGCGTCGAGTTCTTGAGAAAAATGTTTTGATTGTTCGTGGCGCAGCACATAGTATTCTGCGTGTTCTAAATCGTTCAGAGTGATATCACCTTGAGATTTGAGTAATTTTGAGAAACGAAGTAGGTATACGAGTGAGCGAATAAATTTAATCCAGGTCGAGCATCGTTCGGCGAGATCTTGAATTGGGTGAGTATTTTCCGTTATATATGTAGTATGCGCGTGAAGTGATGTAGTGTTAGCTTCCTGTATATCTATTGTTTCGTTATGATTAATGTTATATTCTTTTACAGGCCATGCGTTAACGGGAGCGGATAGCCACTGCGGACCATGGAACCAGAGCGTGTTATTTACTAATCCTGTCGGCGTTACAGGACGAGAGACAATATCTGCGGGATTCTGTACACCACGAACGTGAAACCAGTGGGATGCGGGTAAGTATTCGTTTATCTGAGCGATGCGGTTAGCTACGAAAGTATGAAACTTATGAGCGGGCGAATGAATCCAGGTAAGAGTCACTGTAGAATCAGAGAATGCGTATACATTATTTATGTTACAGCGCTTGCTGAGGACATCACGAACTGAGTTTATTAACTTAGCAAGCAACGTCGCAGCACAGAGTTCTAAGCGAGCGAGTGTTTTATTAGGATTGGAGACTTTAGATTTAGCGGTGAGTAATTTCACAGAGTGTGCGGGCGCGTTTTCATCAGTATCAACGCGGATGTAGATGGCAGCACCGTAGCATTGCTGACTGGCATCTGCGAATCCGAGTAAAGTTATTCTATTTGTAGAGGTTATGCCGATATGACGCGGTATTTTTAATTCCGATAAATGCGGGAGTTCCTTGTGGAATTGTTTCCATTTGGAAATAATGAAATCAGGCACCTCGTCATCCCAAGAAAGTTGTAATTTCCAACATTCTTGTATGAGGAGCTTCATGTAAGCGACAACCGGGCTAATGAGACCGAGCGGGTCGAATAAGCGCGCGGTGACAGAGAGAATCGAGCGTTTGGTACAAGTTTCGGGAAAATCTATGTTGATTTTAAAATGGAAATTGTCATCAGTAGGTTGCCATTGCATGCCTATGATTTTAGTATCTGCGTTGGGATCATCATCAAATTTAATAGCGAGCGGGCTTTTGTGTGCGGATGGAATACGCGACATGAGTTGATTATCATTCGAGATCCATTTTACTAAGTTGAAACCTCCAGATTTGAACATAGCGACCATTTCTTTATAAATATTTTCAGCGGTGTCTACACCATCAACGGAGCTGATATAATCATCTACGTACATATGATTTTCGGCTTCATAAGCGGCGAGCGGGTACGAATCGCGACTGTCCGCTGCGAGCTGACGCACGACACGCATGGCGAGATAAGGCGAGCTGGATACGCCAAAACAGACTCTATTGAACATGTATACGTCTATAGGTAAATTGGGATCAAATCTAAACAGGATTCGTTGGAACGTGTGATGATTAGGGGAGAGTTTAACTTGAAAATACATTTTTTCAATGTCGGCGGTTATGGCGGTTGAGAACATGCGGAGATTGACAAGCAATTCGAAGATATTATTTTGTAAAATAGGCCCTACATAAAGCAAGTCATTTAGAGATTTGCCTGACGTGGATTTACATCCAGCGTCCAGAACAATACGAGTTTTCGACGTTTCTTTATCAGGACGATAAACGGCTCTATGTGGCAAGTGATAAGCGTGAGTGTCTTGAAAATCGTTTTGAACTTTGATCAAATACCCTTGATCAATATATGTTTGAATAGTTGCGTTATAATCAGCGCGTAAGTCACATGAGTCTAATTTATTTTCTAGATTTAACAGGCGGTATTTCGCTGCGGTATAAGAAGAACCTAATTCTGTAGGTGAGTGTTTGAACGGGAGATCAACCGTGTATCTGCCGTTGTCATCGCGTGAGTAAGTTGCTTGGAATATTTTTTCACAAGCCTCATCATCGGGACTGAAATGTTTTTTATCAGGGACGTTTTCTATTTCCCAAAAGCGTTGCGTTAATTGATCGAGCGAGTTATCTTGCGTTTGACAAAAAAACGTCTTGTCAGAGACGTGTGAGTGAGTAGCGGCTTCGTCAAGAGTGCGAGAATGAGCGTTTAATGAGCGTGGAAAACATTGGGCTTTTCCCATGGCGACATATCCGAGAGTAGTTTCGATACCTACTACCGAGGAGTTCGGCGAGGTCGATTTATTCGATCCGAGTAAAAGCGGGAATAATTCATTACCTATCAAACAGTCTATTTCACCTGGTGAGTAATAATGGTCATCAGCCATCGGCAAATGTTGTAGATGAACTAATTCAGTTCTATCCACTTCCGCGTTGGGTAAAAAGTCCGTAATTGTGTCTATAACTCGAGCGCATACTGTATAGGTACAGCGTGAGTCGAAGCGAGAGTGTATTTTAAATTGCGTTATTCCGAGAGAGTGATTTTCGATTTGACCAATACCTTTGACGATAGAGGGCGCGGGTGTTACCTTTAAATTTAAGCGTTCGCAACATGATTTTGTAACAAAGTTACTCATTGAACCCGTGTCAAGAAATAAACGCATTTGACTTGGTTTATTATTACTATGCGTTATATTATTATTTGCGTATACGTTGACAGTAGCGGTTGGCAATAACACTGTCGTATCATCATTTGAAATGCGCGCGGGAACAGTAACAGAAAGCGCGAAGTTGTTTTCATTACTTGTGGAAGCGCGCGGCGGCGGGCCGCCGTTCGTGCGAGCAGTACTCACCGCAGGCGAGCACTGTGACGGCGAGTGCGAGTGAGACGGGTGTGGCGGTGCAGTATCGTTCGTTCGCGGCGCAAGCGAGTGCGGGGCGCGATTCGTGTTTACATTATCAGTGTTATCAGCTGATCGCGGGAATTGGGATGCATTTGAATAAGTATCGAAATGCAGTAAAGAATGATGTTTGCGGCTGCAAATCGAGCATTTGTTTGTTGATTTACACGAACTTATATGGTGAAAACCTAAACAATTGATACAGAACGTATGTTGACGTACGATATCGTTGCGTGCTTGAGTGTTTTGATTTAGAAAATATTCACACTTGAATAGTGGATGAACTTGCGGAGAATTACACACTTTACATGGTCGAGAATGAGAGTTAGTGTCAGATCTGTCAGACTTATAGAAAGTCTGAGGTTGAGGAGCGGTTTTAAATTGCGTACAAAACGTTTTTGTTTTGTTAATTTGCGGTGCGGGTTTAGTAAATTGAGTGCGAGTATTATTATTATTTTGAGAGCGGGATGGCGCGTGGAGTACTTGGAGTTTACACTGCTCAGTTAAAAATTTCTTTAAATCACAAAATTTGGGAATGTTGACATGTCTATGAGCTTGTTCAAATAAGTCAAGCATAGGTTTTTCTAGCTTGCTTAATGCAATATGAGTTATCATGTAATCTGACAAATTTTCAATATTCAAGCGTTGCAACGCTGCTTCAGCGGAGCAAAAGTTGTCAAGCATATTATCAGCTGACTGTCCAGGCCTTTGTTGTAACATTTGGTCTAGATAGCCAGAAGCTTGCACCCTGGTATCATGGTATTTAGCTAAAAGAGCTTGCCAGATGATGTCATAATTTTCTGAGGTAGCGGTGATTCCGGAGCACACATTTTGTGCCTTGCCGGAGAGACAGCCAATTAGGTACTGGACCTTTTCAGCACTTGTAAGGCGAGTATTAGTGTGTATAACACTGCGGAAATTTTCATAAAAGATAGGCCATTTAGAAGGAGTACCATCAAAACCTATAAGATTGAGGGGGGGCAATTTTGTGTTATAATTATCATTTTTCTTTTTGTCCTCAAGTTCTTGTCTCAGAGTTGTTTCTGTCTGTTTGATGAAACAATATAACTCATCAAATGTGTTGAGAATACTGTAACTCGGTTGAACATCAGGGTCTTCTTTGATATTCTCAATCATAAGTTTATCTATTGTGTCTACATAGTCTGAACGCGTTTTGTCGATAGATTGAGCCCTAGCTAGAAAATGTATGCGTGTAACATCATCGGAAACCTTTAGGCTTAAGTTATATACCTCCTGGATTATTTGAAACAAACATTGTTTTTTCTGTTCCAAAAAAGTTATCATGACAGATGAACTTTCCTTTTTATTACCAGAATTACCACCCATAGCGGTTGGTAAATTAATTAAGTACTAGTTAATAATGCGTAGTTCCAATTTAAAGTGAAAAAGTTGAAAGTTCAAATGACAATTACGCGAGCGTGATATAAAAAGTAATGGCGGGTAGGTAGGTATATAGCGCGCGGAAGCGAACAAATTAATTTACAATATTTTTTCGAAATATGAACGATCTACCAGAAATATATGTACTAACTTATAGAATGGGTATAACAATTGAGTTTTGAGAATGATTTACTGCAAAATAACGTAATATGTGAGCGATGCGAATAAATAAAGTTTGGTAGAATGGCGGTGCGTAAACGTGGCTGTATGCAATAAATTACGTAACTGATAGTTGCATAATTATATAATTTGAGTATGAGTGATTGGAAATGAGAATATATATATGAGTGAGGATCAGGATTCAGGATCGTAGGACCAAGACTTGGTGCGGCGGGACAAACCTTTGAGACGGCTTCAGCCGGCAATCCAGTATTGAGTTCCGTGTTTCGGCACACACGAATGAATTTTCTTCTTTCACAGTAAACACTTGTTAGTTTTGAATTCACTGCGGTTTTTGGTATGCATACTTGTCGTATTTCGAGTTTTTTTAATAGTTTTTGAGTGAGAGTTAGCGCGCGCGCGACGGGTATTTTTTGTGCACTGACGTTAGGGGTGGGGGTAGAGGAAAGGTTGCCAGGTATGGTATGTAATAGGATGCGTTCAAAGTGTGTGGTTGAATATATATAAGATAAATCAAATAAATGCGTTAAAATGAATATTAATATGTATTGGCGCAGCCAGACGCGTTTATTTATTTTAGTTAATATTGTTTTATTATTTATGAACACTTAAATTCAAGAAAATCAACAAAAAAATATTCTAAGCTATATCCGCCGGCAAATGGAAAAATAACTGGGTGAGCCTTCACCTAGACATGTAAATGTATCTGGACGGTATGTCGGATACCAGGACTGTCCATACATAATTATATAAAAACCAAACATTCCTGCAACGCTTGCGGCAAGCCCATAATGTTTGTAGCATGCAAAATTGAAAAATTTCCGGATCTAGTTATGGTAGTAATTAGTCATATTTTTTACTTAAAAATTTAATTACTCTATTTTAAGAAGAAAATCTCAGTATCTTTCAGTTTAAAGTTGATTTATATTTTAAAGAGTTATTTTTTTTGTTTTATTGTTGATTTTTTAAACCCCTAAATTTTTGTTCCTATAATTACATAGTATAAGAAAAACATGAATAAATAAAAATAATTTCATAATTTAAACTTTTTTTCGATTTAATTCCATTAAGTAATTAATTATTTAACTATACATAATCAAGAAAATAAAATAACATTAATAACAACTATATTATCGGGCATTAAATTTTGGGTATGTCATACCCTGCCACATGCTTGATGTAACTTTTTTTCACATCATGCTCGCCGGGTTAAATGATCAATACTCGTACCTGGCGAAACTAAACACTCTCGGCTCTATAATTAAACTAGGCGGGATCCGCAAACACTAATAAAACTTTGAGAGCCGTCGACCAATGTACCCTTATTCACAGCCCTTCACTTCCCCCCAGACCAGTGTACCCAGACCTACAGCAACGTGTAGCTATCACAAATCCCAGGGTCAAAATATGATTAGGGGTGAACGGTGAGTTGAAACAAGTGAATAGTTTGGATTGAAAACATGAATCGGCAGGATCCCGAACAAACAGGGGCATCGATTAATAGGTCTAATGCGGGTTAAACTGCGATGGAGCAAGCCGCTGACGCAGCCACTGAGAATTCTATGGATACAATTATGTATGCTGAAGAGAATTATAAAGGAATAGATTTCGTTTTGTAATTTTTACTGTGACAGTCTTAAACATCTCCAAATAATAAAAAGTCAATTCAGCTTCTTTTTATAAAACGTCAAAAGCGCTCTTTTATAATTAGATCAGATTAGTACGTCAATGATAACATTATAATTACATAAATTGTACAGCTGTCAAATATTGGATGTAACGGCATTTTCACTATAGTGTGTAATTTTTAAGGATTACGTACTCGCTTGTGGCATCACAATCAAACGACGTCCTAATTAGGATTGTTCATTTTTTTTAACCCCCCATTTTTATTTTATTTTTCGAAAATATAGAGTAATTCAAGAAACTAATTTCAATATTTTAGCAATTCATCGCTTTGTTTATTTTTTATAATTTTTTGAAAATATGAGATACGACTTCTCGTAAATTACATGTGGTGGCTGAATCTATGTATATATAATCTAGGACACGCCCAATATAGAAAAAAAAGTTTTAAATGTCAATCGATGGTTTGTAGACATCTGTCAATGTCATCATTGTCATTCTAAACGTGTTCATTTCTCATTCTGAAATTTCTGCAATAAATTTAAAACCCAAATACAATGCCACATGCTTGCATGTGCTAAGAAAAAGCCTCTGTTTTGTGTTGCTGACCCATGTTTCGAAGTAACAAGGAATGTTATCTTAGTATGGGAAACTTTTGATGCATGTTACATAAATAACATCATTAAGCATGCGGAACAGTTTTGGGAAACCTATATATATATATATAGTCACTAGCAACTCAAAGCAAAAAAGTGGGATTACATGTAAACGAAGACAAAACAAAAGTAATGACAAACAGACAGCCTATACAGATCATGCTAGATTCGTCACCGCTAGAATATGTTGAAGACTACATTTATGTAGGTCACTTAATTTCCTTTAAATCAAGCACTGAAAAAGAAGTTGATAGAAGAATAAAACTCACATGGAGTAAGTATTGGTCCCTGAAGGAAATTTTCAAAAGTAAAATGCCTACTAAATTGAAAACTAAACCCATGAACACCTGTCTACTCCCATGTCTCACTTATGCATGCCAAACCTGGCCCCTAACCAAAAAAACGCTGTACAAACTGAAGGTATGTCAGAGAGGAATGGAGAGAAGCTATCTGGGATTGAAATTTAGTGATAGAGTGAAAAACAAGTCAATCATAAAAATAACCAATGCCACAGATGTAGTCAAACGAGCGCTGCGACTCAAATAGAAATGGGCAGGGCATACACTAAGAGTTAAAGATGAAAGGTGGTCAAAGATAGCAACAGAATGGTACCCCATGGACAGCATATGAAGAAAAGGAAGACCACTCTCAAGATGGAGTGATGATATCAAAAAGACAGCGGGATGCTATTGGGGAAGAAAAGCTAAAGACAGGGAAACCTGGAAAGCTTTGGAGGAGGCTTTCACCGCTTTAGGCGGTCCTTATGCGGAAGAAGAAGAATATTTTAAGAATAATGAATAGGAAAGTGAAATATTAGTGAAAAATAATAAAAAACAAACAATATTAAAATTTATTTTTAAAATAGTGCATAAAATATGGCCAAAAACTCTGTTATAAGGAAATAAAAGCTCATCTTATCTTATATATTTACAAAATTAATAAAAAGTGGTCTGAATTAAATAACATGTTTTATTTTCAACATTAGATATTCTCTTCCTGTAAAGTAGCTCCAACATTTCTTAGCTTCGCTGTAGGTTTAAATGTCGGTTGTTTTTTTCACAGATTTAAAGTTGCTGTTTGTCACATCTTTTTCAGGCTGCAATATGAACAATTAAATATGAAAAGTTATGTAAATAAGCTAAGAAACAAAATATATTAGGGAAATCTTAAATATGTGTGTAAATACTGTCACTTGCTAACCTCAATGGGGCCACGAGGGAGGCTTGTTTCTCGAGATCCCATTAATTACATTTCACTTTCTGTATATAATATAAATTACACATATATGTTGTAAAAGATAGGTTATAGATACGTAGGTTAGGTTCGTTAGGCATCCTTAGATGCCCGAAGGGCAAACAGAGCAAAAAAATTGTCAAAATACCAGGATATCATACACCTAACGAACATATCCTACCTAGTGTTGGAAGAAAAGTGGGAGCGCACATACATATACAGTGTGTTTAAGTCCATTCCAATAGAACTTAATGGGACTGCAAGAAACAAGTCTCCCTCATGGTCTCATTGATGGGACAAATCAATGGGACCACGACAAAACCGCGCACATACATAACACAGGCGTGTAATACATATGTATGTATGTACTCTGTTACTAAACCTGCCCATAAAGCTAGCTTTTAGTCTGATGAGTCTAGTAGATATCCTTTCTGTATTTATAAAATTTATATTTTTAAAACTGAATGAATTGAATGCATGTGGTTTTTTTATACTTACTTCGAAGTGATCCTCGCAGCAGTATTGTGTATAACCACTGATAATACTGAATACTCCACGTTGGCTTAACGACACCATCTTTCACGCAAGTCTTCCCGGATGCGAACTATCGTTTTCGAGCTATTTTTGGAGTCGTTTTTACACGTTGGATAATAACATTTCATGTAATTTTCCATGTCTTCCATTAAGTTAATCACAAATAACGATATTTAAATTAATTTCGTATCTCACAGTTCTGTTAAAGTCGGTTTATGTTTATAGTGGCTTGACAGAAGCTTGACAGTGACGGAAAATACCACAGGTTCGATAAGTGTTTCTTTTTTAATGACCGAAGTCTTTTCTGATTCAGCCACGAGGGAGGTCCACAGAAGGTCAAACAAAGGTCACACGGATATATGCTGAAATATCTTTAATCATCCATTATTTTGATGAAGTAAATGTCGGAAACTGTTTGAATACCTCATATCTCGAAATGGTTTTCGAAATAGCACTTAAGAAAAAAAATGAACAATCCTAATTGTTGGTTTTTTATGAATTTATATAACAGCGAAAATAATTGAAAGATTGATACCTACTTTCCGAGTGTTTTCGTAATGTTTATCTGTTGCTAATGAAAAGAAAAATAGGAACTAGTGACGTCACGGTTTTCTATGGTCGAATGGTCCTTTCGGTAAAGTGTTAATTACCGCATCGATTTTGCCCCGTCAAATGTGGAAGTGACCTTAGAAAATCACGTTGTACATAGTAATAAACGCACCACGAGTGAGTAACCAATGTAACCGATAAGAAGTTCTCTGAATCGCTCAACTTATTTTCATATTGCAACAATTACAACCACATTGCACGTATACGTAGAACTGATGGCCATTGGAGCGGAAAATTTCGCGAGCGGCGACCACGTACCAGTAGGTGCAGCGCGGGTAAACTCTCCCCACTAGGTGGACCGATTATCTGGTAAAGGCCGTCACGTACATAAAATATTCAATATCTGCTTCTAAAAAAACGTTCGTGTCCATATCACTCTACCGCTCACCGTAGCTCAAACAACCCTCTCATGCCGCTTAATGACGTAGAAACTTCAATGCTTAATAGAGCTAACTGGCTGAGAGTATTTATGGCAGATAAGAGGCCGAGTTGGAATAAATTTATAGCTGCATCGAGTCGCATAAAAACATGGCTCCGTTATCGATGGACCAGAACTACGCAAGTTGGTAGCGATAAATAAAGGAGGGGTTAGGCCTGTTTTGTGAGCAACTCTTGTTTTGGTTAACTGAAGTTGGGTTTGGCCTACTTAGTAAATCCGGAGTCTGTACAAGTTTTTCCATTTAACTAGAAAGGATAGATTTTGGGTATACAAAACATGTCCGTTCGCACATTGTTTTGTTTTCAATGGGTCTATAAATAAGTAGCAATAGAGAATTTTATGTACGTATACGTAACTAAAATGGGGTAGATTAGAACAAACTTGAATTAACTTAGAAGCCTAAGCCGAGTTTAAGTTAGGATATTTAATTTCTTTACTACAATTTAATTCTGGCGTAATTATTGATGGCGTTTTTAAACGTAATTTAAGCAGTGGCAGTAAATGGAAGAGATCGCCAAATCAAACAAAAAAGGGTGAGCTCTTGTGACCGCTGCGGAGTTAAAAGCGTACAACAAACTACGATGTCGTGGTTTAAAAAAAGTAAGTATTCAATGTTACACATCGGTCTAATTTCCTCAATTAGTTCCATTAAACATTTGTTATTTCATTACATCACCGAAACAAGAGCCTAAATGAAAACAATTGCGTGCGCCCCCGTCACAATAAAGGTATAAGCATCCACAATCTAAAAACAAAACACGACTGGCAGCACTGACATATTTCCGAATACAAAATGGTGTCAACGTGCTTCAGCTGCGTCAAATTGAATTGGATCTTTTGGCTCCATCCTAAGGTTCTATTTCGTTCGTGTAAGGATTGTTTGAAATGGACCCACATCAGCCTGACAGATGTTGAGCCGAGAAGTGTTTCGGTTAGCCTTGGACGCTATGGTTTGATATGACATTATGAGGCACAACAGGTTTTTGGGTTAAGTGGTTTTGTGGAAATTGTACGTGATGATTTTCGGTTTCACTTCATTATGTGTTGAACGATGAAACCGTTTTGGAAATTGTAATTTATTTTTATTTGGTATAAAATCATCCTGCAAGATTATATGTTTATGTGATACGGTCAAGGACTTTAATTGTTGAGCCATTGAGGTGTCAACTAATTTAGTTTTTTTAATAGTTAGGCAATGAAGTGTCGAGTATAAAGTGACCTCCAAATGGCTCAACAATTAAAGTCCGTGACTGTACACGAACGATGTAATTTATTTGGTAACTTTTACGACAGATGCTTTTGAAGTTAAATAATTACGAGTTTAGTAAAAATAGTAATTACAACATTCGTAAAAAATGTTATTTTTATTAGCAAAATTAAAGATCAGCCAAATTTTAAAGCAGTTTTTTGGCATCCTTCACTTAATCAAACATGCTTCCGGTTTTATAATAATCTGATCTGGAAAAAACTATATTGTTGTGCTTCTGAATAGATAGGTATGGATTCATTACAATAAATATTTCCAAATATATTGAGCAATTTTAAATTACGTCATCCTAAAATCCAATATACCTAGATCGTACAGTCAATTCTTTTGCATATCGTTTAGCTACTAACTTTTGTATTCAGTAAATGCATATATCTTAAATATATAAATGTTTATAATGCTCGTTCGTAATGTTTTTGCTTTGAAATAAATATATGTCTGTTTAGTAAAGGCTTAAAAGGTCAATTTAAGTAGGCAAATTATATTACTTTAGTCAATGGGTAGGTATATAAAATAAAATCTGAGATAAAATTCGAAAATCATGGAGAGGTCGTTCGTCGTTGAGTATCCATGGTTTCTTCCTAAGCAACCACATTTGGTAGGTATTTACGAATTTTGCAAGGTTACACGTACCTACGTAATTAGAGGTTAATTAGAATGATTAGGATCGTTATAACGTTCCGGGTTAATGTCCTTTGTACCGTGATGAAGGATTCGGTAAGAGTATACTAATTAGACGTATTTTGCTGATATTTGATTTGATCTCTGCTAATTACGCGGGAGTTATTCGTAAATCACGTAAGGGATGTGGATTTTGGAGTGATAGTGCAAAGATAGCGGAAATTACGTAAGTAAGACTACGGACTTCAAACACTTTTAAATCATATTATTACCTATTGTTGACGTTATCAGAGGTATTTTAATGGGTTAAACGAATTTAGTGATTTATCTACTTACATACGTTTTTATTACGTTCTTTGCTTGGTAACGATTATTTTTAGCCATGTTTATCTGCCTATATAAAAAAACAGATTTATTACATTAATTATTTATTTATTATGTGTCTACTATCTAATAGTATGCTGTGTTGCGTTCCGTGGGTCACTTACGGTGATGTCTGAAAACCAGCGCTGTAGGTGTCTGTCTGACACCTCGGCACAATGCTGAGACAGCGACCGTTTCACTGCCGCGAAGACACACACAATGTGTCAATTGTATTGTATGTCTACTCCCTTTATCTCTGTGTGTCTTTTGTGTAGTGAATAAATGTCTTCTTTCTTTTTCTTTCTTTCTATATGTCATAGATATTATATTCTGTTCCACTTTATTTAAATCAATACTATAGGGCAAGGAATTCACTAACACAGTTTTCACATAATTTTACCCTCTAATAAAACAAATATAGGTACACATTGCCTTGTTAAGCTAAATATGGCTAGTTCGATTTGGGTAAAATTATCTCAAATATAATTTTATAGCTACCAAAAACAAGCTTTCGTTATGATTCAATCACTAAAACACGTGTCCAGATACGAGGTTTGACAAGAGAATCTGAAACCAGAAATTATATTATGAAATGAAACACAACACCCCTTTCGATGAACGCAGATACAATTTTACGAGTCAAAACAGGCAACACATGTCAACTGGCCAGTTGTTATATACTTGCATAACCAGCGACCGCCCAAGGAACCGCCAGGTGGTGCTGACTCAGCATGTCGCAACACGGTGCCCCGTTTCCAGAAAATACTAAAGTATTCGTCACTCTTGGCTCTCACGGCGACTATGAGGCACCTGTATACTATACTCTCTCCTGACCGGTTTCGGCCACAGCGACTGCTTCAACTCTGGCGCTGATGTCGTACATGTGCTCTGGTGTGGCTCACGTAGCCGATCTTATTTACGAAGACTCGAGTACACAATGGGCACGTGAGCACACCATTTACAAAATTATAGCTGACCGCCGCAGGTGATCGGGCCTTCAGCTCGTCCCGTTTGCAATCAAGAGCTACATCGACGGGATTCAAAAGTGGATGTCTTCATTCTCACTGCAGATCTCCATTTCTGGCGGCTGGCTGCCTGCTTCTCCAGCTGCAATAGGTTAATAATGGGGCACCTGTATATAGTTATGTTTAATTGATTTATTTTAATGTTTTGTAATTCCTTCATTAAAGGAATTTAAGTTTGCATTTATTGGTTTCTCTCGAATCCTCCGACTCCCAGCCTACATACTTAAGTCGTTATTGGTCAAGCTCAACAGGGTGTTGCCTGTTTAGACTTGTAAAATTGTAACATTGTAACTTGTAGCCTCTCCTGATCTAAGCTTTTGTTCTTATTGTAATTTTCCTTGGATTAACACGTTCACTGCCAGGAACCCGCCTAGCTGATGCCTACGCCATAGGCGCTTTCCGCGACTTGAGAGGGAATGGGCAGAAGTGCCCACGCTGGCCAAGTGCGGGTTGGGGTCCTCACTTACACCTTTGAATTTCTTTAAAGATGTATGCAGCTTCCTTAATATATTTTCTTAACCGAAAAGCTACTGGTTAATATCAAATGATATTCCGTACATAAATTCCGAAAATCTCCTTGGTAAGAGCCGGGATTCGAGCCCACGAATGGCGTTTGACAGCTGCATGATCAAACCACTAAGCTACCGTAATCTTAAAGTTTATTATATTAAAAGGACATAATGAGGAATGAAGTGATTATAGAATTCGCTAGTTATTCTATAATAGCTCGTTAGCCGAGCTAGTTCCCATATTAAAGTTGGCCGCGCCCCAGCGGAGCAAATAACGCGAGTCCGGGAGGAGCCAATCAACTTGCTATCTATGCGTTGTATACCGAATAATAGTATTCATATCAATGCTTCAAACTAAATCATTAAATACCGCGTTGGTTGTAAGCGAGCGATTAACCCGGCTGATTATATTTATGTTATAATAGCCTAGAAGCCTGTCACTAAAGAGAACGTGCGTTGCCGACCCAAAAAACAAAACACTCCTCTCTTGAAGTATCCCACACGGTAATCCCTTGGGAAAACATCGCTAGGAAGTGAAATCTACAGCCTGAGCGTTCGCAGGTGAAAATTTATCTTGAGGGAAACCAGTGGGTCAAACTACCGCATGTGGGAAGACAATCCTGTTAAGCTGGTCTAAATTGATAAACATTCGGATGCAATAGCAATTATTGCAAAGAAGTGCCATGACCATGAGCGATCACCTTGATTCTAGTGTCAGGATGAACGTCCTGCTGGCTATGTCGGCTTCGGCGACCGTAGCAGTTGCAGAATGTGGCTGTGGGTGGCATTTGCACCAATTTTCAACTGATGAAATGTAACTATCAAAACAGATTGGAAATTTTGTTGTTTTGGATATGCTTTCCATGGAAAAAAATGTATGCCTAGAATTCTCTCTCGACACAAGAAATCGAATGAGTCAAAAAACATTTTTTTTTAAATGGACTTACTTGTTTTTAATTTCGAGCTGCCGAAATCTATCAGCACCTTTACGGGATGAAAAGGAGTATCGCTATTCTTACCCTCACACAGGTATCCAAATAAATAATATAGTGGCTCTGTGAGCTGGAACTTGCGAAACCTTTTTTTTTTAATTTCGTATTATTGTCACTCGACAAAAAGAACTATATGATTAACGAACCTGCTTCACGAAAATCGGTTGAGAAATGCGACCTGGAGAGTAAAACAACCGGTCAGCGGGACAGATACCGGACAAATGATTTTCGGCCCAAGCTGAAGCATTGAATTTCGTTCGCTTCGCTCGCTCATTCGAAAACTTTATATTGTTCATCTACGTTTGCTCGGAAGCCAAAACATTCTTAAATTAGTGGCGTCTAACATAATAATAGATCCTTCTACAAACCTAACTACAATTAAAGTAGCGTACCTACCTACAAAGCGTAGCTAGATTCTAGATTTCAATTAAGATATCGGGCAAATGGTATTCACTGACGCTGGAAATGTTATAATGTAATGGAGACACTTTTCAAATGTAATTTCAGATATGTGTTAAAATTAAAAGCATAATTTAAATAGATGAGTGTCTAGAAAGCTTGCTGCTGTAAAATCTGAAAATTGTAAAATCATCCGACATCTCTTTATTTTCATCTTGACGAGCGTTGATAATTCACATTAAGTTAATTATATCTATAATATCGTTAATCGCAGTCAAAGATATCGATGGAGAAAGATCGCAATGAAGAGCGACCTGACATGACTGTGTCAAAAGTCAACGATGACAAAGAGAAAACCAGTTCGTGAAATTGCGACATTGCTTTCCTAATATTTTATGGCCACCATTGGACTTCATCATCCGACAAGTAGTTCTATTTTTTAGGGTTCCGTACCCAACGGGTAAAAACGGGACCCTATTACTGAGACTTCACTGTCCGTCCGTCCGTCCGTCCGTCCGTCTGGTTATCACCAGGCTGTATCTCAAGAACCGTGATAGCTAGAGAGTTGAAATTTTTACAGATTATGTATTTCTGTTGCCGCTATAACATCAAATACTAAAAAACCAACCAAGTGCGAGTCGGACTGGGGCTCCCATACAACAGACATGATTTTTTTGCCGTTTTTATAGATAATGGTACGGAACACTTCGTGCGCGAGTCCGACTCGCACTTGGCCGGTTTTTTATTATCGAAAGGGTGGTAAACAAATTTACGGCCTGCCAAATGATAAGCAGATACCGGTGTAGCCCTCGAACGCTTGCGACTCCTGAGTTAGAAAGACACTTTGTTCATGTGAATTAGTAGTGTAGACAGCAGAGAGCCAGACACAAATGCGGTTCCCTCACTATCAACGCTGTATCCTCGGGAGTTCTGCACGGCTATCATTGGACGGCTCCTGAGCGGTGTCGAGCTGAGATAGACCAGCTATTTGTGGACTTTAGAGTCCTAACACTTCCCTCGATATTCATCGTTGAGGTTGGCAAATACGTTCGACAGAATTTGGACGCATAATCAAGGAGGAAATGGACCAGCGGTAGTTTTCAGGATAGAAGGCAGTATGATCTGGAGGTGCCAAGACACTGACTGGTGAAAACGGCCAACGGAATGCATGTATTGGGTCCACGGATGTACAACCAAATACGTGCCTTGGTTTTACCCTGAAACTTAAATCCCTGCTGATGCAGAAGGCCTGTTATTTGAACCGTACAACCACTACAAATGCAATTCCAAGCTCTCGCTAATTCATGTACCTATACTAAAAATCCTACTTGCAACCTGTTTACTACAAGTTTGAAACTGGCGTCGATGTCGGTCGGTTCCAACGAGGTTCATTCTTGGAGTAAACGGGTTGTAGCTATGTGTTTTTATGCTTCCCTCTTTGCGCCGCATTAGGTTTAGGCCGTTAAAGGTGTACGAGGGCTAGGTTTCCGCAACTCGACGTCATAAATGCGCCTACTACTATTATTCGTGCCAACCCAGTTCCACCAGGAAGCCTAGCAGACCCTTTATGTTGCCGACGGCCTCTGGTAGTGACCCCGGTGTTCCGAGGTGCTTTGCCCGGTAATCTGCCACCCCAGGGCACGTCAGGATGACGTGGGCGGCTGTCTCCTCCTCTTCTATGCAGGCTCTGCAGAGAGGATTATCTGTAACACCTAGGGTGAAAAGATGTTTGTTTAATAGTGCATGACCAGTTATGGCTCCCGTCAGAAGACGGAGTGGCCGCATTTATAAAAACATATATGAATGTATAGGTACAAGTACCTCTACAACACAAAGAAAAATAATTGTAATTACCTGATTATACACAGAATATTAATAAGTAATAACAGTTATCTGAAAATTTCTGTTAAACAGTGAAAATAATGGAGCATGAACTGGATTGTATAAATTAATTAGTGTTGTTCCAAAACAGCGGAGTACCACTTTAAATAAAGCGTTTCATGTGATGATTAAACTTGATCGGCTACACACTTGGCGACTTTTAACAGCGACAAACGCGCGTTTCACAAACGCGTGACTGTCGCGTGACACTAGTCATAATTCATCTGTCAAAATAACCTGCACAGTTATCACGCGAGTAGCGAACGAAAAGAACCATAGAAGTCTACTACTACTACTACTACTACTACTACTACTACTACGTACTAGCGCCGAAAAGTGGCCCCACAAAAAGGATGCACATTGCCTTTATGCGGACGTTCGCGGACGTGGGGGTGGCGTAGGAGCGGAGTGTCAAAAGGATGCCAAGAAACCATGGACCTAAGATACTCAGGACAAGCTATGGTAATAATAATACCACGTCCGAGTGTGATGGTAGCATACAAATCTCGATAAGTGTGTCAGAAAGGGAAACATCATTCGTTGTCTTGTCATAGTTCCACTTTTTTATTTGCCACAACTGATTTAGAATGAAGTTGTGGCAAATAACTACCCACCCAAATTAAGTAGGTTGTTTATGGTAAGTCATCAGCCATTTTAAAGACTAGTTCTTAATTTAGCTGCGCGCATAGCTTGTCCTGAGTGTCATAGGTCCACGCAAGCTGCAACCTTTTTTTTTTCATGTATAAGTAAATACTTGAGGATAAATGTCCACGTAACACTATTTTTCAAAGAGTCCCTGAAAATTTTATTATAACTTGAAGAGTGATGTTATGGCGCTGAGTGTCTAAAATGTCTTATCATCGAATGACTAAAAAACCTTGTAAATAAGAAAAAAACTTTTACATTATTATTTAACTTGTCTGCTATTTTTCCTCTGTGTTGGAAAGTCAGATGGCAGTCGCTTTTGAAAACTAGTGCCTATGCCAAATCTTGGGATTAGGTGTCAAAGCGGACCCCGGGTTACTATAGGGCACAACCGGGAATAAGGCTAGGAGGATGATGATTTAACTTGTCTTAAATAATTAAGGTGGTAGGTACTTTGTTATACCTTTCTGTATATGTTAGGTACAATCTAAGTTGCTCAATGGTTAGCTGAAAGCATCTTTAATGGTGTCATGTCCTTGTTAGTGTTTACTTTGCAGAATCTTGGTTTATAGCCAATTAGTTTTAAATGTATATTTTGTACACAAAATTTAACATTAATCAGGTCAGGTTTACTTAGCACATTGTTTTAATTTCGTGGTAAGTTTCTATTCGATCGAGCGAAAACGAAATAATTAACTCATGAAATATTCTATGTAAATGTATCAGGTTCTATTGCTGACCGTTCAAGTTTAAAATTAATTGACGTTAACTATTGACTGAAATAATTTAATTGCTCAAATAACTGGCTGCATAGCTCTTTGGACCATCTCCCTTCATTTCAATTAACAAACCAAATTACAGTAAATAACGAAACAATCCAATCGGAACGGTAATTGTATGACGCAACCGTCACTGCGTGCATTAACAGCTGCGAGTGATGCTGCATTATCGCTCACCAATTACCAGAACCTTCCAAACGATGCGAAACTAACCTTACACCCACCGCACATAGTTGAAAATCATCTGGACGTAGAATCGTGGACATAGTTTGCGGGTACACCGAGCTACCAAGCGTTCTTTTGTCAACGTGAAGTGGACCGTACGTGTTTGGTTTAGAGTGGTATGTCCCGTAACCTGTGTTGTGTGGGTGCGTTCCACTTATCGTCAGCGTCGGGCTCGCGCTAATTGACAGGCCCGCATGGTTGTCAATGCTTTGCTTGCTTTCGATCGTGCCCATCAAATTTGCGACTGCACTTCATTTTGCCCGAGTGTTTGCAGAGCGATGCGGTTGGCCTGCGTCGGGTTTTGTTAAAGCCTATCGTTAGTGGATTGAGAACGTTTGATTCTAAGCCTCATGTTAGCATCTTACTTATTCTCATACCTGAAAGACCTGGCCCCGTAGCATGGTTGGCCTTGTCACGCGATAGGTGATAGGATAGAGCGTGCGTCACTGGCTGACACCGTTCGATAGAACGAGACGACGCTCCTATCTTGTCACTTGTCGCGTGATAAGGCCAACCATGCTACGGCTCCTGTGAGGACATTTCACGCTTTGCCTTGCGAGTCCCTTAGCCCCTTAGCTTAGCTATCTATATCTCAAGAATTCGGTATTTGACTGTTAGTCAAATAAGCAACCTTTAATGAACTGTCAAAAACGCTCTGTTGGGAATATTGTATTGTTAATTTGAAGAGAAATGGTCTGACTATCTTACCATTTTTACCGATGCGTCCAAACTGAGCCAAGATGGTCCGGTGGGATCTGCAGTGTGGATCCCCAGGTACAAAATTATTTTGAATTTTAAACTCGCTTCTGGAAACTCTGTGTTTTCAGGAGAAGCTATTGCGTTGCTGGAAGCAGTTTCTTATGTGCATTCCCACCATCTTAATAAATCTCTTATTTTAACCGATTCTCTGAGTTGCTTGCAAGATCTAGTTAAACGCCCATTCCATGCTAAAGAAAACTTCCCTGTTTCCTTACAAATCAAGGAGCTCCTCTACAAGTGCCACATTGATGACATTGATGTCGTTCTAGCCTGGATCCCAGGCCACAGTGGGATAAAAGGTAACGAGATGGCCGACCTTTGTGCAAAAGAAGCTATCACACTTGGTAACAATGTACATGACCAATGTTTTACTCGTGACCTCAAAGCACTTGCCCTCCCACGTATGCGAAATGCCTGGAACACTCGTTGGCAAACTACCCGTTTAAATGTGGGTAAAAACTATGGCAATATTCAACCAGACCTGCCCTCTAAGCCATGGTTTTTCATCCGAAAAGATATTCCAAAAAGCATAACATCCGCGATTATCCGTTTACGGCTAGGTCACATTTGTACGCCTGTATTTTTGGCAAAAATACGTGTTCGAGACCACTCTCTGTGCGAATGTGGTCTGGCGGAGGGTACTCTCGAACGGGTCTCTATTGGTTCCCATAAAATTTAAGTTCCGATTTTTTCAGTCCATACCGTTACCCAACATAATTGTTATAAGTCATATTGTCGAAAGTCATAAAATTATACAATATAAATTGGAGTTCCGATTTTTGCAAGTCATCATTATTGTTAGTCATAAAATTGGTTAGTCATAACATTCAATGTCCAGATGGTATGCCATTTCATATTATTGAAGGCAATAAACTTGCTTATTATAATTGTTGTAAAGTCTTTTTTCGCAGGTCATAATGATGGGTAGTCACGTGGTTAGTTAGTCATAACATTTAATGTGAGGGTGGTGTCAGACTTCATAATATTACAGTCAATAAAAACACTCGCAATAATTATAAGAAGGTATAAAATTCTTGTTTTAAATAAATTGTTGTTCTTGAACTAAAGAACCTATCCAAGTGGTTGTACGAGTCAGTATAGATTTTTAAAAAATACTAATCCATAAATATTGCAATGACATACGATTTATATCCCAATTTAAGTAGTGCGTAGGATAAAAATTACAATGTTTGTGCTGCAAAATTATAATATTTTTTGCAAACAAGTGTTTCCGCTCTTTTATAAAAAAATAACCTCTAACCTATCCGCGATCCGAGTCGGTTTTGCCACTAAGTCCTTGTTCCTGTTGTTCTTTAATAAACTTTAACTTTATATACCTCTATCTTGGCATTGGTTGATCTCATAGAGAAAAGTTTATTTAACGTTTTATGCTTATTTTGATTTATGCCAATTTGAGTAGTGCCTAGGATAAAAATTACAATGTTTGTGTTGCAAAATTACAATATTTTTTTACAAACAAGTGTTTCCGCTCTTTTACAAAAAAAATAACCTCGAAGACGAAAGCGGGAGCAAAGCTCCCGCTTCCGTCTTCTAACCTATCCGCGATCCAAGTCGGTTTTGCCACTAAGTCGCTGTTCCTGTTGTTCTTTGAAAAACTTGAACTTTATACACCACTATCTTGGCATTGGTTGATCTCAGAGAAAAGTTTATTTGATGTTTTATGCTTATTTTGATAGGTTCTACATTTTGATAGGTTTGATAGTAGTTTTATTATGTCTAGAAATGTTTCTGAGTAATTATCTATATACCTATGGATGTTATAGATTTGGTTTCTTAGACATAATTAACTTTAGGCATTAATACGATATGAATAACAACCATTAGTACGTTGAAATAAATGCCTTACAATATTTCTGAATAATTATCTATAGACCTTTAAACATTATAGTCATCAATTTTATGACTTTTTAGATTATAGGATTTAATATTATAGGTCATTGATATTAGAACTATTAAGCGTTATACTTAACAAAAATTATGACTACTGATATGTATGTCTATAAATTTTATGGATATCAACTTCTGACCATCGAAATTCGGAACAACAAAATTATGGGAAACAAAGGGCACCCCTCTCGAACACCTATTTTTTTATTGTAACCGTATTGTCACTCCCTTGTACGATATCCTACCCCCAGAAATCCCCCGTCCCGTTAACATTAAATTTCTTCTTACTTTGGTTTACTCCCCCTTTGTTTATGTTCTGTGTAAGTTTATTAAAATTAACAACTTGTTTTTGTAGTAGTTTGTTTAACAATATAAATGTTTGTTTTGTCCTTTGTTTTAGATTCTCATCTGAGTGTACCTGGCAACTCTAAAATCACCGGTCAAATTATTAAAAATTCTTGCCTTTTCAAACCTTGACGTTGGCCGAATCATCGACAACACCGATGGGGCCATAGCAAAAAAGATTGATTGATTGATTGTATTGTTAATATTGTATGCATAAAACATGTCCTCAAGTACCCATATTTGTTATACCCATCACCACAAACGCCCAGCTGTGCTTAGTTTGGGACTAGGTCAATTTGCTTAAGATTCGTTTCCCGACATTTATATAATATATTTACAGAATAACTCGTCTTATTTGCTTGTATTTATTTACTGTAATATCACTTTGAAACGATAGTACTTCTTTGAACTTATCATTATTATGATAAGTTCAAAGAAAATGCTATCGTTTATTATGATTATAATTCGAAAGTTTAAAGTAACTAGGACCATAATATACATAGACATAATTTGCATATCGTAAGCAAAATTTCCAACTTTCACGGATCGCTTTGAGATGTTTAAATGAATCAGTGTTTCTCCGTAATATTAATATTAACTTAGTTTCTAACTTAGTAGAAACCTTATGAAAATTTTATTTATTTTAGTATTTAAAAATACACGTTTTAATAACACCCAATCTAGAATGTTTGATGAATTATTATTTTTTCACTCTAGTCAATATGTTTTCAAATAAACTGTTAGTTTACCAATATAACAGAGTCAACTGCATTTCATTTTTATTAGTTTTGGTACGTAGCCAGCCTTATGGGCCCACTCGCAACTAGCACACTAGCGTTAAAATAACCCTTATATCATTCTTATATCGGTTCCAGCCAAGTGTTAAGGTGTTAAGAATGCCTGTAATAAAGGTCTTATAGCGTGCTCTAACACCCTTATAACTACGAAAGAGGCCCACGAATTACAGGTTAAGGTGTTAGCTAAGAGTCTTATAAGAGTCTAGCTCTTACGCAGTATAAAGTGAGCATCTTACTCTTTTCCTTACCCATAAAATTATGAGACAAATATAGTCTTCCGACAAAATGGCGCAGATAGTTAGTATAGGTATTAATATTTGACAGCTATGGAGTCGTATTAATTGAAAGTGAATTAAATTGGAAGTGTGTGACATGAAGTGAAAACAATCTGCCCTTGTGATTTTACGGTAAGTGTATACCATGTTTCCCATCTCAATTTTAACGCGCCCAGGATTTATTAAAGATTTCTAATAAAACTTATGAACATTAAAATATACGAGTACATCTAAAGTTTTTATCATTTTCTATTCTTGTTTCTTGGCCAGTGGCATGATAAATTAAGGGGCATCCATATAATGGCAAGAGTAACATAAATAATGAAGTATCTTGATGTCAAATATTGAATAACCTAATCAATTTGTAGGTTAGAGTCCACCAAAACAATGGCGAATTACCTTAAAGCTTTAGGCGTTAGTTAACTCAACTATAACGCTTATTGAGTTACAACACTCTTACAGTGTCTTTAAAGTGTATCTGCTAACACCTAACACCTTAAGCGTTAGAAAAAGTTTCAATACTTACAAGAGACTTAATTCTGTTATAAAGTCTCCGCCTTTAGCTAGGACTCTTGTAAGTGTTTAAGTGTTAAAAACAGGTTAAAGCTTTAACATCTTAAGTGTAATTGCTTTGAGTAACACTCTTATAATGCTTTAGGACTTAATTATTTTTCTTAACTCCTTTATAAGACTATTAGTTATAACTGAGAACATTATAACTCACTTGTAAAGGTTATGGTTATAATAATACCCTTAGCTATTACCCAAATGTTAGTTGGGCTACCGCAGAGCGCCGACCTAGAGGACTACATTATAGGAAATTTGTAAATATATATACATATTTTAGTTGTAAGTCATTGTGTATATTGTAGTACCTATGTCCTATACTTTTAGTTTTATCGACTTTTGGTTGGGTGTCACATGTTAGTTTAAGTTTTTAATTATCCAATAGTTAGTTTACGTACATTTTAATATTGTATAACATTTTTTTTTCAATAAAAATATACTTGGATCAACAGTGTGAAAATATCGAATTTTAACATCATAATAATTTATTCTCTGACATCGTTAAATACTACTGATACTTACTGGGGATAGAGATGGAAAGTTCTACATCTTTATAAAACCTATTTAAGCAGAAACGTCTGTTGATGATACTAAAAATATTTATATTTGTAGAAAAGGACAATTCAATTTAGACATTTATTGAAACTAACGAACTTATCGCTCTGTTACCTTTTACGCTTCCCTGAATTGATATCTAATTCCTTAGATGAAATTTGGCGTAGAGACAATTAATTTGAGACCCTTAAAGAGATAACTATTCTATAAGGATATAGAATAGTTTTTATCTCGGAAATCATCCTATAAGATGGTAGAAGTTTGTTTAGGACAGCGATAATTAAGCTTGCGCCTAAAATAATTTAATAGCAATCATTTTTCTAAGACGATAACAAGTTCTACGCGGACGAAGTCGTGGGCAGCAGCTAGTCTAATAGGTAATAAATTAGAACTAAGAAGAGTAACACAAATAATGCTCCTTTTAGACCAAATAAACACAGAATACAACAGCGATGAAACCTTATACACCAGTATTTCTTGAATTAAACTTTTACCAGTTTTTCTACCCCAACTTCCTCACCGTTATTCATCACGGCACGTGAAAACAATTGTTATCCAGCTAACGAATGTTCGTTCTCACCTTCCATCGCCACAGCTTCATATACAATTTACCACCTGCAGAGATGAAATTTTACAACCAATGTTTCTAATAACTGCAATGCCTACTACGAACACGTTTTCGCTATTCTCATCTTTTACCCTATAAGTTTAAGATTCCTTTTCATCTGAGCACCGTTTCAAATCGATAAAAGGATTGATATTTTTTACAGGGTTGTATCAATAGTTTCCCCGCTTGGATTTTGAACTTTGTTAGTGCGGGATAAGGTGGACGTTAGAAGTTTGAGATTATGTGTAACGAGGTTTTAAGGAATTTATCCGCCTTTATGCCTCGCCGATTCAAGTGTCATTGTGTATCTCGTAAAATTGTTTAACACGGCTCTTGAGCACATTGTTCGGTGGTACGTTGATAAAAATGTTTCTAGATCATTTGGTTGTCATTCTACAATAATGGTACATGTTCTGAATGGAAATCGCTACCTTTTGACACCAATTTTTACATGTTGTTATTGAGTTTCACTGGTGCCTGTCTGTGGCGAGTTTCATGAAGATGCGTGTTATGATTTTACAAGTCTTAACCGGCAACACTGTTCAAATGGCCAGTATTATTGGTCGAGCGCCAATCATTTAAACCCCTTGTTTCCCATACATAATTACATTACCGACATGCCCCTTTCGCCACTTTGTTCGTAGATCGAAAGATTCGATGGAGCCCCGCCATGGCGAATCTAACCTAACTAGTGTTTCGCGAATGGGGTCATTATGTAGTTTGGTTATGTACGGGGTACAAGGCATGTATGGGTGTGAACCCGTATATACAGGGTGTAACAAAATTGGGGTGTAACTTCAATTGCACACGCGCTGAGCTAACATAATCATGGCGAGCGCCGAAAAAAAGAAGAAATTATGTCGAAGATTGATCCTTGAGAGCTCTGCTCTGGAACGTGCCTTCATTTTTCAGTACCTAAATCAAAACCAAGTGTGAGCGTGCAACTTGTTATGGGATTGGAATCAATAAGGCTTGTGTCCTAAGATTTTTCTACAATGCCATTTGAACCAGTTTTTGGAGGGAAACAAATGTTTGTATAGGAGCAACTACAATTAAAGAGCATAAATATCCAAACATTTGGGACAAAGATTGACCTGGCTGGCGGCAGCCGAAACGCTTGATACTAATTGACACACAAGTATGACGTGACAGCTTTCTATTTGTACTAATCGTTGTAAGGAAAATCAAGAATTTGCTGTTTTGGTTGCTAAATACTGCGGTGAGGGTGAGGTCCATAGTTGTCATACAATTTTGTTTTTATAAAAGCTATCAATTTCTATAAAAGGATTCTATTTGTATCTTTAAATTTACTCTTGGTCAATAAAAAAATGTATATTTATTTTAATTTAAACTTTATTATTTAATTTTTTTTATTTTAACTTTATTACGATATAATTTGATCGTTTTGCAACATTACGTTAACAAATTTTAACATAACGAAACTACCCTATTGTAATGGGATTTTCAGTTTCAAAATTGGGACCGTAAATTATTCTTTACTAATTAACGACTGCCAAAACTTATTATAAACTAACTTAAACTTATTTACTCATTCCCTTATAAATTGGGACCATACATACATTTCCTCTCTTATTCTTACATAATTTCGCTTTTAAAACTAGATAATACGGAGTCGTTCTCCGCCTGGCAACGTGTTTGAATGGGGGCCCGTACAATAGCGGCAGAAGCTGAGATGTGAGCAGGCTTAATTAGCTTCCCTAAGTAGTGTGACGTCACTCGTTTTAACAGAATAGGCTTGTGTCCTAATTTTTTTTTACGATGCCATTCGAACCAGTTTTTGGTGTGGAACAAATGTTTGTATGGGAGTAAGTACAATTAAAGAACATAAATACCCAAAAAATTTAGTTAAAGACGGACCCCGCTGGCGATAGCCGAAAACGTTCCATACTGATTAACATTGAATCATGACGTCACAGGGTAATATTTGTACTAGTCGTTATATGGAAAATCAAGTAAATTGCTGTTTCGGTTGCGAAATACTGCGTTTAGGACCATAGTTGTCATACAATCTTGTTTCTATAAAAGCGTAAGGATTCTATTGGTAGCTTTAAATTTACTTTTGGACAATGCATATTTTTTGTAAACTTTCAAGGGCCATATCTTTTTATGATTTTAATTATATTTCGTAATTTATACTTAATTGCATTTATTTGAAGGTTTACTATCAATTTAGCAACACTGCGCTATCAATTTTAACATGAGGACACAACCCAATTGGTGTAAGGCATCAATTTTAAGGAATTTACTTTCAATTACAGTTGCTGCCGGGTCGATTGTATTTATCTCTATTTGTGCATTTACAACATATATACTTACACATTTGGTTTTATTATAAACATAGTTTTTATTTTTATATTTTTAACTTGTAACTTTGTAAAAATTTATGAAACTATAGGTCTATTATATTATATGTTACTTATGTGTTTTGTAAGACTGTTTGTTGCTCAATAATAATAATTAATTACTTATCCTGCAAATTAAAAAAAAAAGGATTGTAAATTTAGATTACAGCATAATAGTTATTTACGATACAAGTGCAGAAAAGAGGAAATTCGCAACGAGTGGTTATAAATTAAAACACGACCGAAGGGAGTGTTTTAAATCGACACGAGTTGCGAATTACCTATTCGCACGTGTATCGTACAACGTTTTACAGTACATATGGCTCTTTAAAGTTTCAACATTATGCACGGAAAGTGCTCATTTCCGCACTAGTGCGGAAAAGTAACACCATGTGTACTGTAAATCTTATTATTCCTGCATGCTACTCCGAATTCAAACGTGTATTCCCGTTTCAAATTAAATCGTTGAACGTGTAAAGCAAATTTTTAAATCACGTAAATCAATTGAACGAAAAACGAAACGGAAAATTCGTTTGTGCTTTTGGGGGCTCGATGACGGATCAATTGCTGTCTATCAACTTATAACGACCCACTGTTTGCTGAAGTATTAAAATAAAACAAATGGCTCGTATGCACATTCGTTGATGCTGTTCCATTTTCAACTTTAACAACGAGAGTGAGAGTTGTTTTTTTAACGGTAAAGTTGACTCGTCAGCGTCTAACAGTTTCGTTGTTTCCATACGGATTTGCTCGTTACGACTTTTTTTCATGTTCTCGTGTTGTACGCTTGAACATTTTCTGCCTGAAATAGTACCTACTCTTTTTCCATAGAAGGATATTTTTAACCGACTTCAATAAAGAGGAGGTTATATGTTCCACTGTTTGTATTATTAGGGTTCCGATATCTCAAAAGGGAAAAACGGAACTCCTTATAGACACTCGGTTGTCTGTCTGTCACAGCCGATTTGCTCCGAGACTACTGGACCGATTGAGTTGAAATTTGGTACACATATGTAAATTGGTGACCCAAAGATAAACGCGTAAAGTAAATTAATGAATTCTTAACAAACAGGCCACTTTTGGGGGGTAAACTGGAAAATTTAAAAAAAAGTTTCGCAAACTGTATTGTGTGATATATCAAATGACCCCTTGTTGTAAGAATCTCAGACATATATTTTTATAATTTTAGAAAAACCAGCTTTGAAGTAATTCAGGAAAAAAGACGAATTTTGACCACTCCCCCCTTATCTCCGAAACTACTAAGCTTAAAATTCTAAAAAAAAAAATAGTTCCTTGCCCAAAGATTACAGGAAAACCTATAAGAAGTTTGAGTATTCAAAGTAACGGGAAAATTCTCAATATTTTACGGAACCCTCACCACGCGAGTTGAACTCGCACTTGTCCGGTTTTTTTTTCGATATGTGTGACAATGACACATCATTATTCCAATACATTATTATTCTTTTCTTTATAATATTAGATTAAGTGCGAATCAAATTAGAATCAAATTAGCACGCAATGTCTCAAATTGACCCTCAGACCTGTCAAATTGATTCTCAGTATCTCCTTGAAACCGGAACCGGAAAACCGGCACCTCACTTATAAGATTAGTGATTAACGACTCCAGGCTGCCGACATTCTGACCCCTATTTGTTTTATCACGCGAAAGGAGTTATTTAGTGGTATAATTGACACTAATTCGAGTTACTGTGACTGACATCTTGGTAGAGAATTGCTTTTAGTAATTATGTGCGAAAAGGATAGCAATCTGAACAAAATATTATTTTCATCACACTAGCTCGTAAAAGGGCTCCATAACGCGCAGGCATACAGAACTGTAATAGCCTTTATACGCCCATGGGCGTAATGGTTTTTTCCTTAAATTATATCTGTCACTCTTACGTCAGTTATAAAGCAAGGAGGTTTTAACTTAAACACGATGTTTGAAAACGTATATATAAATAATTTTAAACGTAAAAACACGAATAAAATAATATTAACAGAATGATTTAAAGATTTAAAAACTTAAATGTAGCAATTAAGTGTCCGTGTAAAATATGTTTAAATGTGATTTTAAATCATGGCTGTATGCAGAAGGGTATTTGCTCTAAGCGCCTCACGTCAAATTCAACAAAATGGACGACTGACATTTTGTAGTTTTTATTACGATTATTTTGTAAAAATTTAGTTAAAAATGTATTGGTTTCCTCGCAAATGTGATGAAAAACATTGTATGCGACGTACGGTAAGATTGTTACAAACTCGAGTGATCAAAGCCCTCCGCCTTCGGCGTCGGGCTTCTAATAGACTCTCGTTCGTAATTCATATCTTACCGTACTTGTAACACAATGTACCTACTTACACTCAAGAGCAAAAGTTTCGGGTCGGTGAAATACGTAATCATATTTCCTAAAATAGTGCAGGTTGTACAGTTTTTTAATCCTGTCATGATCTTTTTTTAATTTTACATATAAACTGCAAAACTAACACTTAAAAAATTACATTACCAGGTTTAAATATGACTCGTAAAAACAGTAGTAACTCAATATTGTATAATTTCATACGTCAAACATTTTTATAATTTAAGTTGTACTTGACGTTTTACAGCGTAACCATTTGGTCAAACGTTTGAATATTTGTCCCGACAGTGCACAGTGCTCGTAATTCATTTGGTAAATTATTACATATCAGTTCCGAAAGACACAGACCACACCCGAGCTTGAAACTATGTATAAGTGACGCGTCATATGTGTCACGATTTTGCGACGTATCTTCAGTGTGATATATTTTTTTTAGCTTCTATTAAAGTTACTTAAAAGGCTTAATAATATTTATTGAAATAAAAATACAAGATTATAATTAACATTAACTAAGATAAATTAAAACTAAGTTAAATCTAAAAAACCGGCCAAGTGCGTGTCGGACCACGCAAAACGAAGGGTTCCGTGCCTATTAAAAAGGTCGTATCGTCACAGAAATTTTACGGCACTTACGTCCTTTTCTTTGAGGAAGGCAGTTTTTCAGCAATATCTCAAAAACCTCTGAACCGATCTTGTTCAAAACAATTTTCGGTGAATGAAATTAATAAGCCCTATGTCCATGAATTTTTCCATATTTTTAAAATACACCGTTCAAAAATTAGAGGGGGGGGGACAGAATTTTAGTGACTTTCGCGGCGATTATCTCCGACCCTATTAACTAAATCAAAAAAAATGCTAAGAAACCTTATATTTATTTTGAAAGGCCTATCGATTGATGTGCCACACGGGGGGTCACAATGAAAAAAAAAATTTTGACTTTTAGTTTTATGTATGGAGTGCACCCTTAAAATTTTTTTTTTTGTCATTTTAATTACAAAACTATGTAGCGGCTAACAAAATACACCTATCCTCAAAATTTTATCCAAATACACCTTATAGTTTTCGAGTAAAATGCCTGTGACATACGGACAGACGGACAGACGGACAGACGGACAGACGGACAGACGGACAGACGGACAGACGGACATGACGAAACTATAAGGGTTCCGTTTTTGCCATTTTGGCTACGGAACCCTAAAAAGGCCCTCGAGGCATTGTACCGAGGATGCTGGCGGCATTTCCTCGCTGAATTGCAATGCTGATGCAACAACCAAGTTACTTTGTTTAGGGCGTTTTGCACCTCCCTCTATACCTGCAATCTGTGGGTGCAGTAAACGCAACGGGCCTACGGGGCCCTCAGAGTCCAGTATAACAATGCGTTCCGGGTGTTGATGGGACTGCCTCGTTTCTGTAGCGCATCAGGGATGTTCGCAGCGGCGCGCGTGGATTGTTTCTATACGAGCATGCGTGCGCTGCATCCCTGGTGCGCCGGGTGCGCCGCAGTCCCAACAGCATTCTGCGCATGAGAGCGGACAGGGACAGGGTTGATTGTCCTTACATATCGCACTGCGAGGAATTGTACTTCCCTGTCAATGTTGTTTTGTTTTGAATGAGTTTAGGATGTACCAACTAAACCCTCGTCGGAGGGCCTTAATATCCGCTAACATCCCGTGTGTGCTGGAACCACCCGGCCTATGTCGCGCGGATGGCAAAAGGCCGGACGGGCTAACTTTAGTTCCGTGGCAGAAGGGCAAGTGCTTACTCTGGGACGCTACGTGCGTCAGCACTTTTGCCGCTTCGCACCTTGGCCGAACGATGCGGATAGCTGGTGCCGCGGCAGAATTTGCTGCGGTTGGAAAAAGGGACAAATATTCGGCCCTAGAGGGCAATTATTATTTTGTTCCTCTAGCCTTTGAGACGAACGGGGTGCTGGGGGTCGGAGGCGATGTCCTTCATCAGAGAAGTGGGGAGAAGAATAAGGGAAAGGGGGTCCTTGGCTCGCGCGGCTTGCTTCCTGGCGCAAAGGTTGTCCATCGCGATCCAACGTGGTAACGCTGCAAGTGTGATGGGCACCTTTGCGCCCGGAGCAACTTGCGGGGGCCTTTTTGACTAAGCTTAGGTTGTATAAGTATTTAATTGTTAATTTTTAATTGTGTTGTTGGTTTTTAATTTTAATAAATAAAACTAAACCCTTAGTTTTGTAAATCTTACTAATATGTGTCCATGGTTACACGAAATACACATCATTAATTCATTAATATGAGTATGAGAGTGTCACCAAACAGTTTGTAATCGTAAGCGGTGTTCGTTAAAATCTACTGTCTACTGGTGAAAGTAAAGTATTTATTTATTGTAAACTGTGTACAAATGTGTTAAATAAATTGACAGAACCAACAGTGGCCTATTTCGATCGTACAATTTTTACTTTAACATTTCATTACAACTATTTCGTTATATCCTATTTCATAAAAAAACATGGTCTAATGAGCCAGGATTTTAACGTACACCTAAATCGATTAATATCTAAAAATTTAATTTCACCCGGTATTAAAGAATTTAAAGACAAGTATAGCGGTATAGAAAGTGCGTTCGTAATACATAGGTACGTTGAGGTTTTGGCTCTTGGACACAGTGATAAATGAATGGAAATTTTGACAAGTTTCTGTGGAATGACAGCTGCTGGCGTCATATTTAACGTTAATCGGTCTGTAACCGTACAGCCTCTAATAGATTGGCGCGGCCTGGCCGCGACGGTCAAAAGTAAACTTGTCATTAGCTATCAAATTTACTATTGACCGCCACCGCAGGCCGCGCCAGTGTGTTGCAGGCTTAAGCCCGCCCGCCCTAAATCTAAATTGACTAAAGAACTCACTCAAAGTGTTTTAAATCCTCTCCTACCTTACAAAGCCTGGAAAAAGTACAATTCTATCAATGGACTCGTATCGAGTGCGTCAGACAAGCAAGTCCACCTTTGTGCCTTATTGTAGCTTTGTGTGGAGTTCGCCGATGCTTTTTCTGAAGCGCTGCTAGCTTCGCGCACGCTTTGTCATTCTACAGCACGACACATTTGTTGAGTGAACGTGTAATGGAGCATTGTGTTGCCCTGTTTAGTTCTAATGGTTTATTTCCATTTTTATTTCCATGCTTACATTCATATGCGACATGCGTACTGTTTTATATTATGTCATTGTCATTATTTTCAGCCTGTAATAATCTACTTCTGGAGTTCGGTGGAGTTCTGCCTCCCATGAATATCACTCTTTGGGGGGAGACCTATGTCCAGCAGTGGACGTCTTTGGGCTGATATGATGATGATGATAATGATCATCTACTGCCATTATTCGTCTCATAGATACGTACTGTACGGTCTGTACATGTGCATTCCGCCCGTCAGCATTTTACTTCACGTAGCATGTATTTCATTACTTTAAGCCAGTGCACGTCCGACCGCCGCGGAGTGTATTCACAATATTGTATCATTTTCTTACATTGTCAATAAATTATAATTACGGACCAGAGTGCGGTGTTATTCAACTATCATCTCAAGAGTGTGCGAGACGGCTGTCCCGTACCGTACACGTGCCAACTCATATTACAACTGAGCTACGAGCAAACTACTACCTGATTATACAATAGATACCAACGGAGTCACAATTGATAGTGAACTGTCATCAGATATGGCGGTTAGCTGTGAAGTCCCCGATCAAGAAGCGGCAGGGTGATCAGGGCGTAGTGGGTTGAACGGTAGGAAAGACTTTTAAATAGTAACATTAGCATGATGATGACTATTGTGATATGGCATGTTAATGTCGTCATCAAATTGGCTCTGTTTCTCAAACGCTGACAGAGTAATGTTGTTTTTATTCAGACTTAAGAATATTGCAAAGAAGTTAAACTAAAAAACTATAAAAATCACGAAAATATTGGGAAAACATCACTTTTCACCTTTTTCTTCACACTCAAAGCAGAGGTGCTGGATTCGCATCCCGGTAAGGGCATTTATTTGTGTGATGAGCACGAATATTGGTCCCCGAGTCATGAATGTTTTCTATGTATTGATTTATCTGGAGGTTACATAAGTATGTATCGTCGTCTTGTACCCGTAGTACAAGCTTTGCTTAGTTTGTGACTAGGTCGATTTGTGTAAGATTCTCAGATGTTTTTATTTTTTACTATTTTAAATTACCTACATAAAGATGAGTATTTGACTTGCTGAAATCATGACGTCACTTGTCCCGATTACCCTCCAAACTTCAGTCATATTTTTGAAGTTTCATAAAAAGTTGCTTATTTGATTTTCAGCCAACATCCTTAACTATTCTTAAAGAGGGATACCTGTAATGCGTGAGCACTTTAAATAAATAGGTGAGGGTAGTTTTTTTAGTGGCGAACCGGAGGCGCGACGGCACTTGCCATCGAGCTGCCGGCGAGCGAGGTCACGTCTGTGCTCCTGAGCGAACAGCCTAAAAATGCGGTTTTATTTACTTACCCTGAGACCCAAAGGAGACTACAATACAGATTCTTTATTTATAAGATTTTTAGACGATCGAGTAAGTTCTCAGACGCAGACAACATAATTTAAATTTTCAATGTACTTACTCACTGAGTTTCTTCTATTAATTATCTACTTGTTGAAAGTAACCTGCTTATGGCAATAATTCTACTGTAGCAAATTCTCCACGCATATTAATTTTTGTATGTCTGGTGAAATACACTTTGAACAAATTAAATTAATGTTGAAAGACGATATCTCACTCAACGAGACTCGTCTGTAACGTTTCTGGTTAATTTTATTTGAGTTAATTAGGGTAAATTATAAGGAACCTTAGAAGACCTCCCTTATATTTAAGAAATGCCGGTAAATTTGCTTCAAATGTGACCTATCGTTAAGAAAAAGTAACTAGAAGATGTCATATTTAGACGTAAAAGCCAAGTTTGGTTGCTTTATTTTTGGACTATGACTGTTAACATAAAACAAAACAACATTTAAGAAAGCGTGTACTTAAGTATAATTGGGTTTCAAAGTTTGTAGAAATAATTGGGTACTTTTGTCATGCTAAAATTTATAACGTCGTGTTGCTATATGGCTACAATTTTGTTTGTTAACTATCAAATTATAACAATACAATGTACATACAAAATATAATTATATTAAAGATTTGACACATTAAAGTTCAAAAATGGGCTTTTAAAGATTCCAAATAGAATACTTACACTGTAATAAAACATTTTTTTTTGTGATTTGCCATACCAAGGTTGGTACGACGATATGCTGTGACGTCATAATACTATTCCAATTTGTAGAGGGTCCATCTTTGAACCTCTTTTTTGTCTATTTACGTGCTGCAATTGTACACTTACCGGCAGATAATTTGGCCCAAAAACTTTTCGTGGTTTCAAACTATCATCATCATCATCATCATCATCATCATATCAGCCGAAAGACGTCCACTGCTGGATATAGGCTTCCCCCAAAGAGTGCCACAATTTCAAACCACAAATTGAATAAAATAAATAATGTTTTTCTACATAGTATTTTTTTTCTAATTTGGGCCAATATTTTCTGCCGGTGAGTATTATAGTTAGTCCCTTACAACAATTTACTTTACTCAGAAAACTGGTTCAATGACACCGTGACAAAACATTGTCAAGTAGCCAATTTGAATCCGAAGTTTGTAGAAATAATTGCAACTGAAGAAAATAGTGGCACCGATATTTAGAAATATTCATACGACCAAACAGTGCTAACTAAATTTCGTCCACTTAAAACATTCAGAGGTGCTTTTTTTAATATGAATCAGGTGAGCAAATAGTTAAAAAAACCGGACAAGTGACATTTAAACTCGCGTGGAGAGGGTTCCGTACGTTGATTATCTGCATCCCATAAGTTGTTTTAAGTTTGTTTGCATAATATTGCATTATTGAGGGATTCACCCTTTTCTTTAAGGCTTGTTTTCCTGTAATATTTAAGTAAAGAAATATTTTCGTTTTTTTTTTATTCTAGCCTTAGTCGTTTCGGAGATAAGGGGGTGGGGGGGGGCAATTTTCGCCTTCATATGATGTGTCACACAATACAGTTTGGTTTTTTTTTTATTTGTAATTCACCTCCCAACCCGTCACCCACCAATTCAAAATTCAGTTGGAGTACCAAATTAAAACTCATTTGGTCCAGTAGATTCGGAGCAAATTGGCCGTGACACACGGATGGACATACACATGGGTGATCCTATAAGGGGTTTTTTATTTCGAACGGAACCCTAAAAAGAAAACATTAGGTATGAAAATATTTACAGTCAACTGACAGGGGACTTGCAAAATTAAAAATGTTAAATTAACTGCAGGTAATTTACGACCTGTTTAAATTTAAGTTGTCAAAGTTCAACAGCGCGATATCAAAAAGGAGACATTTTAGGCACTGAGACATTGTTCCCTTGTACTATTGTTTGCTTCTGACTTTTGACGTCGCATCTAGGCGTAGGGTTGTTAAACATGTCGTGGATTTGTCAGGGCCCGTGACTTTTGAACAGTCAAGTGTAAAAATACGGGTGCATACAACTACTTACTCATAAATATGTCCCATATATGCTCTTATGTCAGCGGATTTAGGTTTCGGTACATATTTATGAGAAAATTAAATCGATACATATTTTTGCACTTGGCTGTACAGTACACACGTAAGTTGAACACAATCATGTTACTCTTTAGGTGATGAAATAAGTATAAATATGATTATTGAATATATGATTTTAAAGTTCCACAAAAATTTAGACCTACCCCAACAAGCAAAATTATCCTGGAACGCGTAGTATAAGGCTATTTGGACTTATAAAGCTCCGATTATAGCATCGATGTTTGCTTCACTGCATTTTTAACAGTATAATTAAAAGCTGTTTGAACTTAAGCACATTAACTAATACAACTTTACTTTGTAACCGTTTACAAGAACATATTTCCCAGCCGTTATAGGTATATTTCATCTTATAAAAGCATACACCAAGAGTGATTGCACCTAGGAGTATTCACTCTGGTTAATTAGACTTATAAGCGCTTATAAGAGAACATCTCTGTGGGCCGTTATAATCTTATGACTTCTATAAGAGCCAATAACAGGAATATAATAATACACTTAGGAGTAATCACTCCGGTTATATAGACTTATAAGGGCTTATAAGAAAACATCTGTGGGCCGTTAAAATCTTATGACTCCTATAAGAGCCAATAACAGGAATATATAATACACACTAAGGAGTAATCACTCCGGTTACTTAGATTTATAAGCGCTTATAAGAGCACAATCTGCGAGACGTTATAATTTTATGACTCTGATAAGAGCCAATATCAGGAGTATTTACTCCGGTTACTTAGACTTATATGCGCGTATAAAAGAACATCTATGGGCCATTATACTATTTGCTTTCAAAACTATACAGAGAGCCCGGGTCAGCAAAACTATAGGTACTAAATGGATTTAGGGAAGTTGATGATACTTAAAATATTTATATTTGTAAAATCGAACATTTCAATTTAAACTAACAAACTCATCGCACTGCTACCTTTTACCTACGCTTAAACTCTTAACGGGTTTAGGTGAAATTTGGCATTAGTATAGATAATTTGAGACCCTTAGAAGAACATAGGATAGTTTTTATTTCTGAAATCACCCCTTAAGATGGTAGAAGTTTGTTTCGGACAGCGATGATTAAGCTTGCGCTTAAAATAATATCTCGATGTATTAAAAAAAGCACGCTGCATGAAAGCTTATATTTAACATTATTTAAAGCCTATATTTTGTTACACCTTCGGGTAAGACATAGCGATACTAAGCTGCATTTTTTAACATCTGTATATCCTGTGTTTTAACAAATAAATACTTTGAACTTTGAAGACGATCATTAAGTTCTATGCGGACGAAGTCGCGGGCAAAAGCTAGTATATAATATAAGTAGATAACACATCAAGATTCGTTGCTTACGAACTTCTAGTTACAGTATTTTAGCGACACCAGTGTTTTAAGGGTTCCATACCTTAAAAGGAAAAAATGGAACCCTTGTAGAATCACTTTGTTGTCCGTCTGTATATCTGTCTGTCTTTCTGTCAAGACCCCTTGAAGCTGTGAAAAAATTAAACTTCTAAGTTAACGTAAAAAAAGATACGCCGTTTATGCCTCAAAAAACGTATATTTCGAACTCTCGAAGAATCAAAATTTATAGGGCACTTTCCGTTGACCTAGAACTATGAAATTTGGCAAGTAATATCGTCTTATAATTCAAGTACAGGAGAAAATCTGGAAACTATACAATTGTAATTTTGTACGGAACCCTCTGTGGGCGAGTCCGACTCGCACTTGTCCTGTTTATTTGTATAATTCGTAATTTTATTTACAAACGTAACACAAACTATGATAGACAAATAAAAAGTAAAGTATCACCAACCCTAACTCTCCTCGTCTCTGAACTCACTCGCCGTCTCGCTGACACTTTTGTAAACTTCTATGACTGTCAGCAAACAGGATAATTAGTTGGAAACATTATCTATTTACCCGGCTTCTTCATCAAAACCCGACCTAAAGCCAGTTCAAACATCTCAAATATTCAGTGCACTTAGCACATTAATAATTTATAATGGATTTTCATCCGTGACATTTAAATTAAGAAGTACTGAGTACAGATACAGATTTGTTCAACGATAAATAATGTAACTTGACTCTTAGTAGATGGTTAGAGGGAGTGCGGAGAAAGATACCTACTCAAGATTTATAAGTATATTGCACTAGAGAAAAAAGTGCAGTAAATAATTGGTAATTCTTTCTCTTGATGTTCACGCTAGGTCGCGGTTTAATTGTGCACTGACTATATTTATGACTAATACTTATTTATTAAAGATCTGACGCACGTTCCAAAGTGGGTCGCAAGTAAGCGTTACGAAATGTACGGTGTATGACCGTAAATAATGAAACGTTTATTAATAATTAAGCTACTGAAATTGAGATCCAATCTGAATTTCTAGCGTTCAGTGCTTTGTTATCAGTTGTATAATGCATACGCCACAAGTCTATGAAAACTTAACGGTTTGGAATGTTTGCAATTGGCAGATCTGCGTGTTTAGGCATTAGGTTTAATAATGTTGAAAATTATGGAAACTATTGGTTTAATTTAAAGAAATAAAAGTGAACAGAAAGCCTTTTCAAATGAAAAAATAAATAAATAAATATTTGCGGACAATCATACACAAATCGACCTAGTCCCAAACTAAGCAAAGCTTGTACTATGGGTATATACTAGACGACGATAAACATACTTATATAGATAAATACATAGAAAACATCCATGACTCAGGAACAAATATTCGTGCTCATCACTAAACATCGAAGGCTCGTGGCATCTCAGGTAGCATAGTGATGCGACACAACGTTTTTCATGCGGTATTTTCGATACGATAAAATAACCAATGAGTAAGTTTTGTATTTCAACCTTCATAGTTATATTTATCAAATATCTGTGAAGTGGGCAATTATGAAAAACATCAATGTCAATTTGTCAATATGAAATATGTCATTGTCATTTATTCAATAATTATTAAAAGACGTGTCGCGAGTGTTGCGTTCGTGAAATATTTATCAAATAATGGAGGAAATCATGAAAAAACATCCAGAAATCGTGCTAGAAGGTGATAAAGTAAAATGCACCCGTTGTGATGTTTTTCTGGTCTGCAAAACACATAACGTAAACAAACATTTAAAATGTATGAAGCACAACAACGAATCCTTAGGCAACTCATCTTTAGAGGATTTGGTTTTAAATGTACCGGAGCTTGAGATAAGGGAAGATAAGTGTTTTTGTTTAACATGTTGTTGAGAGATCATTTTCGTACACCAAGTGGATTTTTACAGATAGAAGACGTAGAATAACTTCTTACAATTTAGAACAAATATTAATTGTGTATCACGAATGTCACATATTAAATGGTTGAATTGAAAACAATCTTCTTTTTAATTTGGGTCCTTTATCGACTTGGCTACATCACTAGTCTGTGATAAACGTCAAATTCTACCTAGATGCCACGAGCCTTCGATGTTTACTCATCACACAAATAAATGCCTTTACCGGGATTCGAACCCAGGACCTCTTGCTTCGTAGGCTGGGTCGCTACCAACTAGGCTAAAGTGGTCGTCAAATTTATCTTTGTTGGTTCAAATAACATGACATGATGTATTATGGGTACAATATAAACATCTTTTCAACCGTCATCGCTTGTCTTAACTAATCGCACTTTGTATTGGCTCTCGCAGTGTATTTGTATCGTTCGTTTAACCAAATATTTATTTAGAAACCAAAAATAGGTACATTTTTACAATCAGCAAACATTTTAGAGAGAGCCTTATGTGGCGTTTCAAAAACTATCTACTCCTGTTAACCGGGAAATTTGAAAAGTTAATTGTCATCCATTCGGTCGAAGCGACGGATGACAGCACAATTTGGTCACGTCAGAAACGTCGTGCGCGGCGAATGAATAGCTGACTGTCGGCCCCGTCCAAAAATGACGTCATGATTTAATAGAGTGTTACTGAAATGTGAGCAATTAAGCTGAAATGGATATCTTTGCGAGCATTTATTAACATTATCTGCTGGAAATTGTGAATTACGGATATTAAATGTGGTCTGTCGGGAATGTTCTGTGTGAGTTTAAATTTAAATTTTATTACAACAATGTTGGAATTGAATTACATTCCTATTACCCTTATGTTACCAATAATTAAATTACTACGTGGCTTCACATGGTAATTGTGTAACTTTTGACGTGAATGCCCGTGCGCTATAACTTTTATTATTTGATATTTGGAATAAGACAAACAGAACCAACTCAGTTAAGATTTGAATTCCCTCCCTACTTGCCTATGTAGGCATAGTATGCGAATGTTCACAGTCAAACACAATCAAAGTCGAGCAAATCTATTAAGTATGCAAAAGAAGCTATAGCGAATTACATTTTGCAGTTGAAAATTACGTTAAAATCGAAAGATCGCGTCAAAATCATACTGTCACAAACAATGAACCGAAAGTGATTTCTTTGTGAAGCTTTAGTCAAGAAATTCAAATATTTCCAAAATCGAATTCTGAAATCTTACATTTCTCCGAAGCGACGTAGAGCGCGGTCGCAATTGTCATTTCATTTCACCGATACGGATCATGTATTCAATACATTCGGACCTAGAACAGGGTACTATTCACAAAGCACTGACAATTTCCTGACGCTTACCAGTACATTTCTGACATGGGATCACGCATACTTGTTACGAATTTCGGGATCAAGATATAGTAAAGGAGAGAGGAGTGAAGAGTGGAGGTTTTGAATAGGATAACTGAACAAAGGGTTAGGTTACGTGGGACAGACAGCGGTCGCGATAGGCAGAATGGGATGGAGAAGAACAATGGATGGTAGATGTATATTGTATATGTAATAGTTTTATGATAAGTTGTATCATGTCGTTATTGTGTGATGACTTTATAAATTGTGAATAAGTTGCAAGTAATCGTTTTGTAACTTAAGTGAAGTGTAGGTAGTATTCAAGTTAATTCACCCTTAAATGCATGCGGTGTTTACCTGTATACAGAATACAGATACTTATTGGTAAAAAAAATACATTTTACGAGTCATAATGTTAGGTAGGTACTGTTATATAATAATTTCACAATGTTACATTACGGTGATTATTACCTTAACAGTAACAATTGTTAGTGAGCTAAATAAAAATAAACAGACTCTTTTCAAAACTAAAAAACAGATAAATTTTGATTTTTAACTAAAACATAAAATGTCATTAAAAAATAAGATATTTACGTATGGTAAAATAACGAGTGACTGTACGTCAACTATACTCCAATAACTTGAAATTAAGTAGGTAGGGTGGCATCGATCCAAGAACCAAATAAGCTGAAATACTATTAACATCGATAATGATTTCCCGTTGCTAATTTTCACGTATAATTCGCGCCTCTAGTAGCTATTCTTCGCCTGCATGCAGGCTTGTCTTAAAGTCTACAAAATGATTGTAGGGTATTTTTCATAAATCCAAAAAGGTGTCACCGTAACATAATACCTATGTTTTCTCCCTAAGAAAATAATAATAAACCACGACAGTTTTGTATTTTACGTTACCATATAAAATAGTGTGGAGAAGCTTCTTCATCCCAACTCGCTATACTTTACCCGACCACCTCACCAATCTCATAAAAGTTCTCCCCAAAATTTTAAATAAAACTCACGTGGCGTCGCGACAGCCCGACGGATCGGACGCTTCGACAACCCTACTCCGAAAAAATAAATTAAACTTCCTCTTCTTTCACCACACCCGTCCAACTGGAGTGAGAAAGGCCGACGATGTTTCGGAGTTCAGAGCTGAGCAAACCTGAATCGAGGTCGAGCGGTGCATCGAGTAAATTGAAAATATAAAACTGAAATGGGAGCGTTCTGGAGTTATGAGTAAATTTTAGTTCTTGAATGATAAATGTTATCATTATTTCATTCTGCATTTAGCTTTGGTTGTGCCTGTGCTTTAAATGTAATAATTATGTTATAATTTCGAAATATGAACTTCTGTTCAACACAGTTTAAGTAAAGTAAGGCCATTAATTATTACATTTTGGTTGTTACGATAATCTATATTAATATCATCCTCCTAGCGTTAGTCCCTGTTGTGCCCTAGAGGAGCCCGGGGTCCGCTTTGACACCTAATCCTAAGATTTGGCATAGGCACTAGTTTTACGAAAGCGACTGCCATCTGACCTTCCAACCCAGAGAGTTTTCCCTCTGACTCTAATTGGGATTAGACCGGTTTCCTCACGATGTTTTCCTTCACCGAAAAGCTAACGGTAAACAATCCGTACATACGTTCCGAAAAACACATTGGTACGAGCCGGGATTCGAACCCACGACCGCCGCTTGACAGCCGCATGCCTGAACCACTAGGCTACCGTAGCTTCTCTATATTAATATGCCGACAGAAAAAGCGTATCAACGGGTTGATTATGTTTTAAGTTAGGTGAAGGCTAATAGGTACCCCCGCCAATATGCTGTCTTGTTCACTTTAGCCGAGGCAAAATACGGATTCGAAAAACATTAATTTATAATAGCGTTTTTTTTGTTTATTTTATTCTAAAACATTATTCTAAGATGCTTTATTCAAGAATCCAACAAACTTTCCACCCGGAAGTAATTATATAGATTTAAATTAAACATTCATTGTCTTTTTTATTTTATTTATATTGAGTATTTTAAAGCAAATGTAAATGAACCTAAATAAAGATAAAAAAAAATATTAATATTTATCCGGACTTTTTAGGAGCTAATTAAATATTGATTTTTTTGATGTCTGATTTTTTGTTGGATTTTGCCTCTAGGTAACAATTTAATTGATAATATATATTATCAATTAAATTACCGGATATCCGTTACATTAAAAACATTAGCTATTATAAATTATTTCCAAATATGTCATTTTTTCCATACAAGTTGTCAGTTCATTGCCTGGACTACTTGTTAATGTTACTTGATAAGCTATCCTCTTTGCCTTGTTAGATGATGATTCAATTTATGTTACAACTGTAAACATAATTATCCGCCGCCTACCAAGTCTACGTGCAATTTAACCTAGTACTTTTATAACGAAACTCAGGCTTCGACATAATTTGATTTCGACAAAAATTGTTTATGACATTAAAGTCACCAGTATTAGCAGCTAAGCGCGAATAAATCTGAATTGACTCTATTTCTAGGGCTTTAGGACTTGTCAGATATTTTTGCCTGCTTTCTTGCAGCAGAATATTTTAAACTGGTAAAGGTACAAAAAATACATTTTTATTCTTGTTATTTTTGTAAGGCTCATCGGGCTATTTTTATGATCAAACATTTTTGTATAATTTGAACCTTATTTTGGGACTTGAAAATTCAATGTACTTAAATTCTTATTTTTTACCTATTTTTAGGACACTGAGCCGTTATTATAATCATCTCTCGTGGGGAAGTGAAGCTTGGGCTGCGGGGCTGTTCCAATTCACTAATGATATTATCAGAGCCCGGATTTTTCACGGCAAAACAAAACACTATCGTAATCTAGGCAGTGATAGAAACATTATTTTATCGATATCGAGTGTTATTAGGTATATAGGTTTAAAAATAACATGGCGAGAAATATCTGAAAATATTACCCAAACTAAAAATGATTTTTATAAATTTGCTCCTATGACGTAAAGTGAAGTTGGACGTACATTTAGTGTACATAAATGGCTTTATAGTGATAAACGAAACTGTTTACTCCCAGAGAATGTTGAAAAACTAATGATTACACAAATAAAATGCCATATGCTGCTGTGTGTTCTGATGTGGAATACAAAGAAGACATTGCAACTGTTTCTAATATATAATTTCATACAAACTTCGCGTAATTTTTTTATTAAATATTTATTTTATTTGATGACCTTTTATCTTCTACTACACAATTATCGATATCGATAAAATAATGTTTCTACCACTGGCTAGATTACGATAGTGTTTTGTTTTGCCGTGAAAAATCCGGGCTCTGGATATTATTTACGTCAGTGACACCGCTATTTAACCAACTTGACAACGACATTGACAATTCATCTGACAATGCAGGATCGACCAGCAAGGGTGATGGCTGGACAGCATCATTACTTGACCACCCATTAATGTACGTTAAATACTTATTTATTAAGGTGTATTATGTGGTTTTAAGGTGTATTATGTCCACATAACACTAAATACTATAGCTATAGTATTCTATCAGTAATTTTTCTATATAAAAAGTGACATTTAGCTACCTGACGCGCGTACAATGCGTTACTGATTGACCCCCAGGTGCAAAGGTTGTCCGTTGCCATTCAACGTGGTAACGCGGCGAGTGTGATGGGTACCTTTGCGCCTGGGACGACTCAAGGGGGACTAGGTATTTGACAAGGCTTAAGCTAGTCTTAATTTTATTGTTATTGTGTTTTATTTTATTTTTAACTCCCAGGAACCGAGTCTGTAACGTCAAAATTATCTCCATTGATACGCACTTTTAAACCGACTTCAAAAAAGAAGAAGGTTCTTTGTTCCACTATATGTTTTTTTTAATGTATGTACATCGATTTCTCGCTCAATTGTACACTGATTTACAAAATTCTTTTTTTAGAGTATACTCCTGAGGTGGTCCCATAGTCACCAATTCAGGATCTAATAATGGGATCCCAGGGAAATTGAGGGCATCTCCCAAATTTTAAAGGCACGCGTGTAGCGGTATTTTCTGTTACAACTCGTGTATTTACCCTCTGAAATCGCAATTTTGATGAAGTAGAACTAACGATGAAGACCACATATGAGTTATAGAAATAAAATTGAAGGAATCGACGGAACGGAACGGTACTGAAATAAAGTCCGTTCAAACTTTGTTTTTAGTAAATTATTATTAACAAAAAGCGGCGAAGTAATTGAAGAGTGTAATATTTCCGAGTACTCGTATGTTTTCAATTTCACTAAAATGTTTCGTTTGTGTGTTACAGGTATGGCTTCTACGTGTTTATTGGTGAGGTTAGGTAGTAAGTAAAAATAAACAGGAAAATTCGGTTATTGGTACATTAATTAACTATTGTAACCAATGATGTAATATAAAAAGAGGTAGATATCTGTCGTAAAATAAAATAGGCTTTCTACTGTAGCAATGTAATTTTAAAATGTTATAATACTCTGATACTGAAATGATATATTGTATACTGTTTTGAAAAAATGACACCTCGCCGAGTTTTTTACGCCGGTTCTTCTCGAGGCAGAGGTTTACTTTCCGAACCGGTGGTAGTTTATCGACATTCATAGGTGCATGTAATATGCCTAAATTGAAGAATAAATCACTTTGCTTTGACTTTGATAGGTTATAAGCGCTCCGAAACTTGCCTCAGTTTCGAGTCGTCAATAGAAACGTTAGCTGTCAGATTTGGTGGCTATTTTTGAACATGGAATTTCATATAGACAACATATCTACCTCTTTTTTATATTACATCATTGATTGTAACGATAAGTTAACATATTGCAAGTATATACCGTTCATTAATCATACATATTTTTGCGAATATCTTAATAGGTCAAAAAAATAATCTCTCCAGAAACAACAAACGTAGCTGAGAACTATCACATCGTGATGCATCACGAGCGATATCCGTCACAAAAGGGAGAAATGCTGCTACGCGCTACGGCGTAGCACACGTAGCGTTGCTTGCCATCCAATGGGCCACATTCACTGCCAAGCTCGCTACGCGCTATGCTTGTAACCGATCCCGTAGTTTTCTTAGTATGTAGCGGAAAGCGACTATGGCGTAGGCGGCCGCTAGGCGGGTGGCAGTGAATGTATATTACGGCAACAATATTCATAACTTTGAACTGTAAGAGTAATACATACATTCAGAGAGCAACAACTATTTCTTCAAGTGAGTGTAAGTGCTCTAAGAATTTTAAGGCACCTATTTTCTACATTTTGTCAAAGCAACATTTAACACTAATTCGAGCATTTTAAGGCTATTTACGCGTACGTTCTACTCGTATACGTAAGGTCAGTAGTGGCACTTACTCGCATAACGTCCAGCGTAATGTAATCACCACTACAAAGCAGTTTACCGGGATCTCAATTTGCTAGATACGGTATTTTTTATATTATAGCATACTAGTTTTTTAGGGCGAAATATGTATATCAAATGGAGACCTAGAAAACTAAACAAGGCTTTAAAAAACACTTAGTTAACAAAACGTGAAATTCATTATTTATGCTGAAAAATATAATCGTAATTAATTTATTTATTCGTCACATATCATGTAGGCAATCATTTTAGTCTATGTCAGAGGAATCCACTGCAGGGCGTGCTAAAGAATAAGACATACATACATACATACATACATACATACATACGTCATATATACGCTCGAAAAACATAACACTTTTTTCCTTCGGCAGCCGGGTAAAAAGACAGCTCATCAAATTTGGCGTGTGTTGCCTAAGCGGTTTTGGCGTCAATAGTTCTTTATTTCTTTGCTTATGTCGCAACAAAGTTTTTACAGGGTGCTTACTTACAGAAATATCCCCAGCAAGCTGCACGGTAGCTATTCAGTAATTAACTATGGCTTTGCTGCCGTAACTTGAACCTTGGATATTATAGCAGTTGCAAGACCAGATACCAACATTAAGTTAAGCTTGAGACGAGCTCGTAGCAACTGCAAACTGTTTTGGAACACAGGCGCAGGTCAATTTGCAATTACAAAATACAAAATACTCTTTATTGCACACCTCACACAAACAAAACAGTTACAGAGAGAAACAATACAAATGTGGGTAGAGGTAGACAACAGGCGGTCTTATCTTCGGCGTTCTTTTCCAGAAAACCTTTGGGTATCGGAGAAAGAGATAAAACTAGATTATGCAGTAGGTGCAGAGATGGTGCAATGATGGTGCAGTGGTGCAATTTTATTAATCGTATGACTAATGATGTTTCTCTACTTCAAACATTTTTATATTCCGCGTCTTTGGTTAAGGTTGCAAAATCTTCCACTAGCCCGTGGTATTTGGTTAGAGGGCAGTCAAATACAGTGTGGTTACAGTCTGTTCGGGAGTTCCACACGTAGTGGTGATTCGCACCAGTTCCATTTGTGCCATAAATAAGCACAGTTCCCAACTCCCGTCCTTATTTGATTTAGCACGCACTAACGCGTCGGGGCTCCTCAAAGTCAGCAGGTCGTATCTTGAGATTAGGTTTGAAGACGTCATCAAGAAGAGATCTTGATCTCACTTAGATGCCCAGGATTCCTGTAGGTTAGGAGTTGGTTCAGGATCATGGAATCTCAGCGCTGCAGGGTGGCAGGATAAAGTCCTGTCTTTTTTACAATGAGTTAATCAACTATTTCTCGTAGTCATTAGTTAGCCAAGAGACAAGATGACAGAGTTTCTTAGAGAACTTGTTACAATATGGACTTCTAACATGCTTAGCCTCATACGATATGAATTGACATTTATATTTGAATCAACTAGTGTAGGCTATTGCCTACACTACAGTTATATTTCGCTTGTTCCAAAAACGACTGAATTAAAGCAAATGTAACTCTGTTCCAATGGAAAAGGATTTACATTCCTTTAGCGCATTTGCTGCCGAGAATCGCTTCGCGCTACGCTCGTAGCCGATTTTGTGCGTTGCGGAAAGCGACTACGGCGTAGGTACCCGCTAATCGGCACTGAATGTATTAACCCATTCAAGGCCCACCATTCAAGGATTCAAGGATCCAAGGCCATTTAAGGCGACACGTATGAGGAAAACCACGGGATTCTGGGCACTGAATGTGTTAAGAGAATAAGTCCGGTAGGCCTTAGGTTACACACATTTGGTGGATCTAAACATATAAAAAATCACATTTTATAAAAGTGACCCAGAAGGCGTAACCATGGGAACAAGCGCCAAAAAAAAGTTGATTTAGCCAATTTCAATGTCTATATTACGCGGTCTAATGCGATACCTCAAAGCGCATGTAAGCGTGTGAAACCATTTGAGATAATTTTAGAGTGCGAAATCTGTCTCAAATTGACTCCTGGGTGCGCAGCAGTCGCTCGCATAACGATGAACGTAATGCAATCGCCGCTCGTAGAAGCTGGCCACGGCGCTATGGTTTCTAGATATGGCAGTTACAGTCTCGGACGAAATCTAAGTGTGTTATAATTTTAACATTATGTGTTTATGTGTGTGTGTGTGTGGCATCACAGTTCTTTATCCGTCCCGTATGTACAGGGTGTAACAAAAAATGGGGTGTGAACCCATTAAGGCCAGATTCGGTAGCGTATTGCAATTTCAATTACTTTATGCAGTAAAAAAAAACATATTACAGTCTTTGTTTTTGTTGATATTGCTCGTGTATAGGGTTTATTTTAATTTTCATATTTTTTATTATTATTATTAATAATACAAATTCTAAATTTGAATTTTTGGAATTGCAATACGCTACCGAATCTGGCCTTAATGGGTTCACACCCCATTTTTGTTACAGCCTGTATATACTTACTATTAATTTGACCTATTTTGTCTAGTTTTACACGTCACATCTGTCCATAGGTACTTACCGGCATGGCTTAGTATGGGAAGATCCATTTCCGAACATAAATAAAACTGTGAATACGACATTTCCTTGTGATTCCTTAGCAACAATTGGGAAAGGATGAAAATTCTAGAAATGCTTTTTTTTTTGGTGATAGGAATAACCTTCCTTAGCACCAGAAAAAAGTTGTAGACTTTTCAGCTGCGTCATTTTTTTTTTATATATAAATAGTTTCCTCACTTACGTTTTGGGTTTAGGACGGCGAATAAGACACTTTTCTTGAAAAAATATTTTAAATATGCTTTTTTACGAATTGTTAACGTTTCTTACTAAGGGTGGGTTGAAAGAAATAGTAAGTGTTGTTTGTTAAAATCCGAATGTATGGAAAGTTTGACAAGTTTCTATGGAATGACAGCTACCATATTTAACATTCACCGGTCTGTAATCATAAGTTCATGCAACTCGCCCGTATTAGGTATATTGAAATCCACAAAATTTTTCTGCTAGATTTCTAAGCACTCACAAATCCTTCTCCAATCAACGATAATTTACAACTAACTTCAGCACTATAAACCATTACAAAACACCTTTCCAAGTATTATAACTAAAGTCAAGTACGGCACTTCCAGTGTAACTACGCTCGTGAGCCCGTCGAAGCGCGCCTGGACTTCGGTAACGGTTATTGCTGCGCCACTTCCAGCACAATGGCAAAAATGCTATTTACTGCACTTGTGAATTTATTACCCTACATGAGCGCGAAGTTGCTGTAGAATGAGGTTAAGTTGACTATAAGCATGTTAAATTGTTTTGTGCAACGGTGTTTTCTAAACGTTGAGCTAGCTAGTCGTAACACGATGGTGTTTTGTTTCTATTAACACTTCTATAAACGTATTTTTTATTGGGCCAAAATTATTTTGTGTGTCCGTTAGTCCAGATAGTCTCCTCTACGGGTCGCATTTATCAACCGATTCTCGTGAAATTTTGTGAGCAGGTTCGATAGTTATAATTATATATTTTTTTTGTGAATTTAGTTTTAGGACATCTCCTTTTTTGGCGTACAGACTAGCGAATTCTACAGCTCACAGAGTCACTAGTTTTTAAGTTATCAACTCATTCAAGGTCACGCATTGCTATGTGTGCCGTAGCGCGTAGCAGCTTTTTTTCGCTTTTTTGTAACTCAAAAGAACAAACCGGAACCCTTATAGGATCACTGTGTTGTCCGTCTGTCTATCAAGACCCTTTATGTCGAGAACGCTTGGAGGTATCGAGTTGAAATTAAAACCATATACTAAGGACTACAGTCCCTTGAAGCTGTGAAAAAATCTAACTTCTAAGTTAACGTAAAAAAAAAGATACGGCCGTTTATACCGCAAAAAACGTATATTTCGACCATGGCAAGGGAATCAAACTTTATGTGTTACTTTCCGTTGACCTAGAACTATGAAATTTTTCAAGTAATATCGTCTTATACTACAAGTACAGGGATAAATCAGAAAATTATACATTTGTCATTATGTACGGAACCCTCGATGGGCGTGTCCAACTCGCACTAGGCAGGTTTTTTTTCTTTTTTTAGCGGAAATCGTAGGTACGCAGAGCTGAGGCATGCCTCATTATGTGAGGTACTGGCCTCGAATGGGTTCGCTACGTCAATATAGGTACACTTTTAATTTACTAAACTTTACTGATACTATAAAGTGGAAAAGTCTATGAGATTATGCCTTTGTAAGTTTGTATTTAGAAAATAATCTTCGGGACCACCTTATCCGATCTCAAGCAAGACTATCTGGTTGAACGTAGGTTATTTTACCCCGCAGCTTTACCTGCTAGACTATCACGTAACGCATTGTACGCGAGTCAAGTTAATCTAAATGTCAATTTTTATATGGAAAAATGACATTTGGATCTACCTAACGCGCGTTCGGAACGTTACGTGATTACCCCCCTGGGCTCAATAAAATACGTGAGCAAAGGCGCGCGAGCAGCTAGTGCCTAATGAAATGTTGTTTTGGATCTAGTTTCACAAAACGACGTTACGCTATGAAAATAAGATTCTGTTCATTGATTTTATTATTATAGTGTTCGGGTGCTTTTAAAAGTACATTTTCAATTCATTTATATTCAATTCATCTTTCTCCGGAAGGCAATTTGTAACGTAACACAATTTGCATCAGGACTTCTGTAGAAGATTCGTTCTAGATTTATTATAATTTGCCTTACCTCCTTGAAGGACATCGACCCTTTGCCGGGCTATTTTGTATATTTAAGAACTTGAGATCACTAATTTAAATTGATGATATTGTTATCTTAAATATTATAATTTAAATCAAGTTGGTAACATCACTCAAATCGATTACGTAACCTCAAAATATAAAAGTTGAATTTTGTGTATTTCGCGGTTTTTTTTCATGACATCGAATTATTTCTATGACCTTATTAAATATAAGTATGGACTAATTTACTACATTTCATTAAATCTTCAAAAAACGTCATTAATTAAACAACAAAAAATAAGAGCTAGTGTGGGTACATCGTCCTTCAGAATGGATTCCAGTGCCTTGACTGACGTACTACCTCAGTGCCAAAAAAGTATACTGTTACAAAATTTTCTGAACGTGCAAAATTGTATCAACAATATACCAGATTATGCTTCCTATGAGTAATAATAATAGGTAGGTATTGAAAAAGGTAAAACTGTAGGTTAAATACTTTCATATTTGAAACTTTTGCGTAAAAGGTATGAAATAATTAAATCTAAACTATTGTTGCTTCTTGTAGAAGTTACTCATGAGCAGCAGTCGAGATATCACACAGTAGACAGATGAATTACTTCACACAGTAGACCGATGAATTACTTCACACAGTAGACTGATGAATTACTTCACACAGTAGACAGATGAATTACTTCACACAGTAGACTGATGAATTACTTCACACAGTAGACAGATGAATTACTTCACACAGTAGACTGATGAATTACTTCACACAGTAGACAGATGAATTACTTCACACAGTAGACAGATGAATTACTTCACACAGTAGACTGATGAATTACTTCACACAGTAGACAGATGAATTACTTCACACAGTAGACTGATGAATTACTTCACACAGTAGACAGATGAATTACTTCACACAGTAGACCGATGAATTACTTCACACAGTAGACTGATGAATTACTTCACACAGTAGACAGATGAATTACTTCACACAGTAGACAGACGAATTACTTCACACAGCAGACAGATGAATTACTTCACACAGTAGACTGATGAATTACTTCACACAGTAGACAGATGAATTACTTCACACAGCAGACAGATGAATTACTTCACACAGTAGACAGACGAATTACTTCACACAGTAGACAGATGAATTACTTTACACAGCAGACAGATGAATTACTTCACACAGTAGACTGATGAATTACTTCACACAGTAGACTGATGAATTACTTCACACAGTAGACTGATGAATTACTTCACACAGTAGACTGATGAATTACTTCACACAGTAGACTGATGAATTACTTCACACAGCAGACAGATGAATAACTTCACACAGTAGGCAGATGAATTACTTCACACAGCAGACAGATGAATTACTTTACACAGTAGACAGATGAATTACTTCACACAGTAGACTGATGAATTACTTTACACAGTAGACAGATGAATTACTTCACACAGTAGACTGATGAATTACTTCACACAGCAGACAGATGAATTACTTCACACAGTAGACAGATGAATTACTTCACACAGTAGACTGATGAATTACTTCACACAGCAGACAGATGAATTACTTCACACAGTAGACTGATGAATTACTTCACACAGTAGACAGATGAATTACTTCACACAGTAGACTGATGAATTACTTCACACAGTAGACTGATGAATTACTTTACACAGTAGACAGATGAATTACTTCACACAGTAGACTGATGAATTACTTCACACAGCAGACAGATGAATTACTTCACACAGTAGACTGATGAATTACTTCACACAGTAGACAGATGAATTACTTCACGCAGTAGACTGATGAATTACTTCACACAGCAGACAGATGAATAACTTCACACAGTAGGCAGATGAATTACTTCACACAGCAGACAGATGAATTACTTCACACAGTAGGCAGATGAATTACTTTACACAGTAGACAGATGAATTACTTCACACAGTAGACAGATGAATTACTTCACGCAGTAGACAGATGAATTACTTCATACAGTAGACAGATGAATAACTTCACACAGTAGGCAGATGAATTACTTCACGCAGTAGACAGATGAATTACTTCATACAGTAGACAGATGAATAACTTCACACAGTAGACAGATGAATTACTTCACGCAGTAGACAGATGAATTACTTCATACAGTAGACAGATGAATAACTTCACACAGTAGGCAGATGAATTACTTCACGCAGTAGACAGATGAATTACTTCATACAGTAGACCGATGAATAACTTCACACAGTAGACAGATGAATTACTTCACGCAGTAGACAGATGAATTACTTCATACAGTAGACAGATGAATAACTTCACACAGTAGGCAGATGAATTACTTCACACAGTAGACTGATGAATTCACAACAATAAATTAATCTCCACGGGATACCAATCCGCGTCTGTTACCCATTTAAAATATGGCTGACATAGAGTATAAAGTCGCCTAGTGTATAAGTTAACCGGTTATATGTCCTATGAGATTTGTCCTGGGCAAGATTAATGTACGATCAGGTTTGCGTGTACAAGGCGATAATGCGCCCCAGGTTTTATGGTGCGTTTTACTACTGTTGTCTGAGTAGCTTTGCTTGTCGATCAGAGGAGGTTTATTACGGATTTGTGTCATTTATTAGATACCGTTATTTTTGTAACACAATTATTTTGAAATTGTCAGTACGAGCCGGTTTCTATTTTGCATATTGAATCAGAAAGTATCAGAATCAGAAAAGTATTTATTGCCACAAAAAGAAAATACTACTACTAATAATACTAACTAAATACAGAAAATAATACTAACTAAATACAAAAAATAAGGGAAAAAACAGAACAGCAGAGGGAGGGAGGGCACTTGATTCCAACAAAAATAGGGCTTTAAAACGCTATATCACGCAAATGGATCCGTGAATAGAAAAATAATGATATATGTTATTTATATTTTATTAAGAGCCTTAAGTGTCCCACTGCTGGGCAAAGGCCTCCCTCCTTTTCTTCCACATATCCCTGTCCTGGGCAGCCTCCCACCAGTCTTGATGAAAGTCGTCAAGCTCGTCTCGCCATGATAAGTAATATAATAAACAAGCTACCCACACTATGGAATTACCAAGAAAAAAAGTTGCATCCCCACGTTACGAATACCCCAAAAAAAATATTTCAAAATTTGATTCTAACATTTTGTTGTATAATTCATCATACCGGAAGGCGCAGCGTGGGTAGACTGATGCAAGGTGGACTGATGACCTGGTAAAGGTCGCGGGAGTCCGCTGGATACGGGTGGCGCAGGACCGGTCACTTTGGCACTCTTTGGGGGAGGCATATGTTCAGCAGTGGACGTATTTTGGCTGATATGATGATGATGATGAATGTTCAATTAAAACTTAAATCAACAATCGAATAGAAAGTTGAATGATGAACGAATTCCATCTTCATGACTTACACCTGTTGTAAAATAAAACTTGCCGTTTAAATTTCCCATTCAACTTATATTACAGTAAAAGCCTTAGCAATTTCCAACTGCTACAAGTCGCTTAAATTCTTGCCTTATTATGCACTAAATAGCGACCATTCAAAAATAAACTCCTTTTAACTGCAACGAAACTAATTTCCTTGAGTATTCGAGCAACCTGTTTTCAAAGTGAACGATAATTCTAACTTGCATTTTGTCGACAAGGCGAATAAAATTCTAAATCGGACTTTGGTAATGCTTTTGAGTATTATGGGATTTTTGTTTGGTTTACAATATTTAGTTAGTTATATCGCGTAGTTCCCAAGCAGAATATCTATACTTGTGTAATAAAAGAGGAAAAGTATGTGAGACTGTAGCTTTGTGTGTTTATAAGTTTCGTATAAAATTGACTTCCCGGATAGACATCGGCTATGTTTAATCCCGCGGGTTTGTCTGCGTTCTTTGCAATACGCCGGCGAAGCCGCGCGGGCAGCTGGTATTGTATAAAGAAGATATTACTTGCTAAATTTAATAGCTCTATCTCAACGGAATGTACCCTATAAATTTTGTTTCCCTTGAGAGTTGTACCTTCATACTAAATTCCGCCTCCCATTCAACCCCTTAGGGGATGATTTCCGGGATAAAAAATATCCTCTGTCCTTCCCCGGGATTCAGACTATCTACCCACCGGCTTGCCTAAAATGTATATGTAGGCAAACCTATTGTTATTTGCATGAAAAAAAATGACTGTCACATAAACAGATACAGAAGCAAAATATATATAGAGATAAAAATCCAAGATTATTTGTGTGACAAAAAGAATGAACTCAGCATGTGATGTAACCACAGAACACTAAATACTATAGAAAGGCGATGTGGGCGTGGCACGTCCGCCAACTACTTTGAGCATGCGTTCAAAGCTTTCGCGCGTCACCTGATCGCCGTGCAGTCGCTCACAAGTTGTAGGCGACGTGGAGGGGATGAGGTGGCGACACCGGTCCCGATAGAAACCGCGCTTGATACCCCGTCTATAGTAAATAGTGTTCTGTGGCTGTGACATTCATTACGGCTGCACAGCACTGGTTTTCAGTTCGTCCCATTTTCACTCATACCATATAGACTGCTAGTGCGAGTCCAGGTAGAACAAAAAAACCGGACAAGTGCGAGTTCAACTCGCGTGGTGAGGGTTTCGTAAAATTCCTATTCTCTAAGCATTAGGCGCTCTATACAAAATACCTACACAAAAATATTGAGAATTTTCATGTTACTTTGAATACTCGAACTTCTTATAGGTTTTCCTGTCATCTTTAGGCAAGGAACTATTTTCTATATTTTTTTCAGAATTTTAAGCCTCGTAGTTTCGGAGATAAGGGGGGAATGGTCAATTTTCGTCTTATTTCCTAAATTACTTCAAATCTGGTTTTGCTAAAATTATAAAAAAAAAAATCTGAGATGCTTACAACAACCCCTTTTATTTGATATGTCACACAATACAGTTTGCGAAACTTTTTTTTTTAATTTTCCAGTTTACCCCCCAAAAGTGGCCCCCTTGGTCAGAATTCATTACTTTACGCGTCTATCTTTGGGTCACCAATTTACATATGTGTACCAAATTTCAACTCAATCGGTCCAGTAGTTTCGGAGCAAATCGGCTGTGACAGACGGACAGACAGACAACCGAGTGATCGCGAGTAAGGGTTCTGTTTTTTCCTTTTGAGGTACCGGAACCCTAAAAAAGAAAACAAAAGCAAAAAATAAAAAAAAACAGAACAATATAATAAAGAACGTTAAAAGAGAGCACTTAGCATATATAAGGAAAAATACAGACATAATCTAAACTCTTTCATAATGTTTTTTGTTCCGAGTTGCCCATCGAAAATATTCACGCACCGCCACTGCTATCTATATACCAAATTTTATCTCAATCAGTTCAGCGATTTCAGTGCGAAAAGTTAACATACACAGACAGAGTTACTTTAACATTTATACTCGTAGTATTAGTATGGATGGTTTTAGAGTAAATTAAAAGTTACCAATTCTTATGATTCAATAAAAAATAAATTGCATAACAACTACTCACCTAAACGCAGTACTTCACGATGGAACAGGAATTTACATAATATTTTCCCAAGAGACATTTAGTACGGATACAAATGTATAACGTCATAATTCTGTTTTGACTTTGACTCTTATTAACGCGTGTTGTGCTCTAATTGTAGTTGGTCCCTTACCGACATTTGACCCTCTTTGACACTGGTTTTGTCCCTGACCGGTATTTGACACTGGTTCAAATTCATGAACCCTACTGATCAGTTTCAAGAAAAATAAGAGACAGTGTTACAACATTACCTAGTAGATCGATAAGTCTTAACACACCGTACGACACTTGATCTCATTGTGTAAGGGCTGTCACTCGCCTTTGCTAATCCACAGATGACGAGGGAGGGGAAAATGTACTCCCGATTCATTTCTTTTATCGTCAATATTAAAAGAATTCTACTTCTGCCTTCTAATAATTATCAGCAAATAAAAAATTATCTCAGTTATAAAAAATGTATGACTATTTAATTAAGTAATAGCTATCACCTGAATCACAATAAGAACTTTATCGTAAATGCGATGTAGGTACTTCAACGTTCCAGAACAATAATGGATATGTATTAAGTTTAGCCTGTACGAGATTAGAATGGCTCTAAAACAGCTTAAGAACAGCAAGGCACCCGTTGAAGACAGAATTACAGCCAAACTCCTGAAGGCGGGTGGAAAACCGATCCTTACGTCCCTTCAGAAGTTGTTCGAAACCGTCCTACTGGAAGGAAGAACGTCAAGGGCGTGGAACAGAAGTGAGGTGTTGTTGTTTTTCAAAAAGGATGACAATACCCTGCTAAAGAACTACCGACCCATCTTTCTGAGTCATGTATATAAGCTGATTTCAAGAGTCATTACGAATCGTCTCGCACGCAGGCTTGATGACTTCCAGCCTCCCGACCAAGCCGGTTTCCGAAGAGGTTTAATTACCATCATAGATCACATTCATACGCTCCGTCAGGTTATACAGAAGACTGAGGAGTATAACCTGCCTCTCTGTTTAGCGTTCGTGGACTACGAGAAAGCCTTCGATTCGAGCGAAACCTGGGCTATATACCTACTACTGTCTCTCCAGCGGTGCCCAGTAGACTGCTGCTATATCGTGGTACTGTGTTTGAACGAGAACGCCATTAGGTCAGTCCGACTTCGGGATCGGAACTCGAAACCTATACCGCTGCAGCGGGGTTTCAGGCAAGGAAATGTGTTATTTCCCCAAAACTGATCACCGCACTGGAGGACAATGAGGACATTTTCAAGACTCTGGACTGGAGAGGGCTAGGCATCAACATCAACGGCGAACACATCATTCAACTTCAGTTTGCTGATGATATAGTAGTCTTGGCTGAGACCATGGAGGACTTGAGTACTATATGCTCGATAACCGCAGTAAAGCCTTCGAGCGAGTTGATCTAAGGATGAACATGAATAAGATCATGTCCAATGCACAAGTAGTACCAACTCCCATTTCAATCGGACATTTTATGCTCGAAGATTACAATATATACCTAGGTCAGACTGTCCAGAAAGGTGACCTACATTGAGAAACAGGTCTATCGTCAAATCCGTGGCAGTAGTACATATAATGAATTTAAAAGGAAAACTATCACGGCTATGAAGACATAACTAGTTACCAAGTAATAGTCGACGAACTTAATATGTACGAATTCAGCTGACGCAACCACACCATTTAGTTGGCGCGCGTGTCGATGTAATAAAGACGAACAGGCAACTACGAAACCCTACACTGCGCGTGGCCCGATACGCACATGGCCGGTTTATTAGTATGTTATTGGTAGCATAATATCAAGGTCGGTAATAATTTGGAGATAATATGAATGGAAACAGTAGCTTGTTCTCTTAATATTCAGACAAACTGATGACCGAATAGCCTAGTGGTTAGAGAACCTGACTATGAAGCTTGAGGTCCCGGGTTCGATCCCCGGTGGGGGCAGATATTTGTATGATGAATACGAATGTTTGTTCTCGAGTCTTGAATGTTTAATATCTATTTAAATATGCATTTATCAATATAGGTATGTTTATCCGTTGTCTAGCACCCACAGTACAGGCTTCGCCTAGTTTGGGACTAGATCAATTGGTGTGAATTGTTTCATGATATATATATATATATATATATATATATATATATATATATATATATATACATATATATATATATATATATATATATATATAATATAAAATATATATATATAAACTGACCATGCAAACGACACCTTCATGGCTTATTTTAAGAGAGCTGAAAATTTAGATTTCGAGAGTTTTTGACGTTTGGTTTGGATTAATGGATATTTCTGCTATTCCTGAACTAATTTGCAGTATTTTTAGTTAGTTACCTCACTGTAAAAGAAAATATGAACTCAGGCAAATATCGATAAGACACGCACTATGGCGCAACTCTACGGTATAACATTGTTTTTGTTCTGAACGCGGCGTGACATTAGTGGCGATGTTACCTTCACGACAATGCTTAGGAAAATAATGTTCTTTAGCCCGGAAGAACAAAAGCAAATAATATCATTTCTTGCCGCTCTGTTTTTGTGATCACGTTTCCAAAATAAGACAGCAAATACTTTACGTTTTTAAATGACGATCTGGTCGATTACGTAACGCATTGTACGCGCGTCAGGTAGATCTAAATGTCAATTTTTGTATGAGAAAATGACAGTTGAATTATCCTAACGCTTGCTCGAAACGTAACTAGTTTACCCCTCTGGTAGGTCAATCACGTCACGCATTGTACGCGCGTCTACATCTAAAAGTCAATTTTTATATGGAAAAACCGGACAAGTGCGAGTTCGATTCGCGTGGTGAGGGTTCCGTAAAATATTGAGAATTTTCCCGTTACTTGGAATACTCAAACTTCTCATAGGTTTTCCTGTAATCTTTAGGCAAGGAACATTTTCCATATTTTTTTCAGAATTTTAAGCCTAGTACTTTCGGAGATAAGGGGGGCATGGTCAATTTTCGTCTTTTTTCCTAAATTGCTTCAAATCTGTTTTTGCTAAAATTGTAAAAAAATAAAAATCTGAGATGCTTACAACAACCCCTTCATTTGATATGTCACACAATACAGTTTGCGAAACTTTTTTATTTTATTTTCCAGATTACCCCCTAAAAGTGGCCACCTTGTTCAGAATTCTTAATTTACTTTACGCGTCATATGTTTACCAAATTTCAACTCAAACGGTCCAGTAGTTTCGGAGAAAATAAGCTGTGAAAGACGGACAGACAGACGCACGAGTGATCCTATAGGGTTCCGTTATTTTTCCTTTTGAGGTACGGAAACCTAAAAATTACAGTTGGACACTTCTTGGACTGTCCTAAAGCACGTTCGAAACGTTACGTGATTACCCCCCTGTACGTCTAGCACAACTTGCTGCTCAGTCGCTTCGCGCGCGACTAAGCGTCTCCTATCTCACTCGCACCGTACAAATTAGAAAAAGGAGGGTAGATCTTTCTCGACTCGTGTCGCGGCGCGGCGTCAGTTGTGGCTAGCCCCGCTGGTCTTATATCAACTGTCATCTATTTGCCCGACTACGACAGACCCAAAAGGAAGGGATATTATTTTAGCAGTCTATGTTTGTATTTACGTTAGTAGCTACGTAGCGTTTAAGATACTGAACCGATTTTGATAAATGAGGTGTCAATCAATTTGTCATTATGCTACAGGTGACATAAGCTCTGTTTTGTACAAGCTTTTATTTAACTTGCAATGTAACTATGTCTGTTCGGGTGGAATAGTGCAACTTGGCAACTCAATTTTGAAGCAGAATTCAAAGTTATTGTAGTATTTATTGATTTTAGCAAAGCTTTTGACACACTTAAATATAACACCCTATATTCTAAACTCGTACAAAATGGTATACAGGGCCCAATGCTAGAATTTATAAAAAATTACCACACCAACCGTTTTACATCTGTTAAAATAAATAATACCAATAGTGATAGGATTCCCACAGAAAAAGGTACAGCTCAAGGATCAAATTTCGCACCTACCGAATATCTTTTGTACGTAAACGACATGTGCAATATATTCAGTGGTGGGTCTGTATACCAGTTTGCGGACGATACCTGCCTCGTGGCCGCCCATGCCGATATCACGGCCGCGGAAACAATCCTACAAGCTAACTTTAACCGGCTGTGTGCATGGGCACACGACGTAGGCTTAGTCATAAACTATGACAAAACCAAGGTCATGCATATCCACTCTGCATATAGAAAAAGCCTCACCACACCTAATATCATAGCGCATAGCCATAACTGCATGCACCAAAAAACTACGCGTACGTGCGACTGTGAACAGTTGGAAATAGTGGATAAGCATACATACCTCGGTCTGGTCATAGATAACACATTCAATTGGGGTCCACATATTAGAGATATTTGTAACAAATTACGATCCATTTTATGCAAACTATCCATTCTAAAATATAAATTACCTTTTAATACTCTCAGAATGTTGTACATGTCATTAGCCGAATCCATTGTTAGTTACAGCCTCAGTAGCTATGGCAGAACCTATAAAACTTACCTGGATAACATCTATAACCTACAATTAAGAATGATAAAGGCAATTGTACCTAACTCTATTAGAAATAAGCATAAGAATAACGACAATTATCTATTTCAATACTGTAAAAGTATAAATGTGTACGATACATTTAAGATGATGCTTATATATGATGAAATTTCAAACTTACCCAACCTTCAAAATCGATATAGGTCACAAAAATTGAGAAACATAAGTACCTTACCTAAATACGTACTGCCACCGTACAACAACGCGTACGGCAAAAGAATGTGGGAGTATGTGTTACCTTATATATTAAACGAATGGCCTAAGGATGTTCTACAGAAACTTGTTTGTAATCCTAACAAAATAAAAATCATTACAAAGAACTTTTATTTGCCAACCAACGATGCGCGCCCGAGCGGTGCACAAATTATGTAAAAAACAACGGCGACAGATAAACCGTACGCGGTTTTCGCTCGCTGTTCGAAACATGTTAATAGTCTCTAAATATATTGAATAAATTAAAAAAAAAAAAAAAAAACCAATTGAGCTGAAATTTTGGGTTAAAGTATAGTTAAAGTATATTTTGATACCATCGAGCTGATTTGATGATGAAGAAGGCCATGGGAATTCAGGACTTAACAGACGTAACCCCATTGAGTTTGGGCTCGTTAGAATCGTCTCAACGAGTAGTTGATGACTGTATACAGAAAAGTACAGTTGGCAATAAAAGCTTGTACCTAGGTACTAAAAATTAAAATTTGACAGAAACTTATTATTTACAAAACGGTTTTTTTGGTTAGTTTTCCGTAGTCGGGTTACAGTTTTCTTTTACTTTTTCATTAATTAGATATATTGACACCAATTGAAACTTGACCTGGTTCAAGGGTGTTGTGGACGATGGGCTGGAGGGTAACCTATCACTTCAATATACATAAAAGAGCCTTGTTAAAAATACTAGGTTCAAGTGTTCGTATAGTTCTATTATTTTATTCTGTCATGAAAATATTGCTTTTTCGTTTCTTCAACGACTTTCAGAGACTTCAGTTTATATTCTTAATTTTGCCTTGGGGAAAGTTTTCTTTTCTTACATAAGCTTTCGAAGAAGGTCGTTGGCATAAGCCAAGCAATTGTAGACATTTTATATTTATTCGCGATCTTTTTAAAGTTCCGTACCTCAAAACGAAAAAAACCGAACCCTTATTATTGCTGTCCGTCTGTATGTCGGTCTATCTGTCTGTCTATCAAGATCCTTTATCTCGGGAACGCGTGGAGGTATCGATTCGAAATTAAAACCTTATGTTAAAATCTATGGTCACTTGAAGCTGTAAAAAATCAAACTTCTAAGTTAACGTAAAAATAAGATATATTTCGACACTCTCAAGGTAATCAAAATTTATAGGGTACTTTCCGTTGAGCTACAACTATGAAATTTGGAAAGTAATATCGTCTTATACTACAAGTAAAGGGAAAAACCGGAAAACTATACATTTGTAATTTAGTATGGAACCCTCGGTGGGCGAGTCCGACTCGCACTTGTCCGGTTATTTTATATTTTTGACGACCTCTTTAGCGTAGTAGATAGTGGTTCTCCTTGCAAAGCTGACGGTCCTGGGTATTTTGAGTGATGATCATGAATATATGTTTCAAAGTCTTCGAGGATATAAGATAGATGTATACGATTTTCAATTAATATTTATTTATATCTTACTTTATTTACGGTCTTTAAAATCTATATTTAAATCGGTAATGCGGTTTTATTAACACATTTAGTGCCAACGGTTCCGTAACGCTACGTATTGGGACCGAGTGCGACGACAGCGCCACGTGACAGGCGGCCGTTATGGACAATATTGTCACCGCTGTCAAACAAGTAGTAAGTAAATATTGTGAAAAATATTAATGAAATCTTGTGTTATTACAATTCACAACAACACATCTTACCGGGACCATATTTTTATCTCAAAAACGATTAGAAAATGCTTACTGCAATATGGATTTTACAGCTCAAGTCAGCGACAAAAATGACAATTTTAGCCGTAGCGAGCGCTGTGATCGTTTAGGCTACCCCCTCCACCCGCTTTGCACTCTGCCAATAAAACGCGAAAAACCGTAGAGGAGCCTGCGAGCAGAAGCTAGCGAGTTCCGGGCACTGAAAATGTTAATATCTGATAAGTCACAACTGAAACCTTTTTTTTTGTACAACTTTGGTGGCAAACCAGCTTTCGACCCATACACATGCGCATCGACAACGCTTTAAAAACTGTACATACACAAATTTCTAGCATGACCACATATTGTTGTCCCACAGAAAAACCTACAAACATCATCCGGCTTTGTGCAGTGATAGAGTAATAAATCACAAACATTACGTCGTTCGAAACACGGTGAAAAAAATATTTAAACTAAATTTTTCTATGGTACGAAACTTTCAAAACGTTGAAAATAGTTATCAACTGAAACCGTAAAGCAGAAACAAAAAATATGACCAGAAAAATATCGTCCCACATTTTCCATTTTCAGAAATATAAAGGCACGCCCCAACTAAAAGAAAGAAAAAAAAAACTTATGTAAACGAACCATCAGAAGACGCATAAAACCTGAATATCATTGAAATATAACTTGGCAACGTAGCCGGGTAGATTTCACTTTGCATTCCTCCTTCCCATAAGCGTCTATTCTATGAAGTGTTACAAACGCAGTAATGTATTCAGATCGTATTGCATATTGGATTTTAAGTCCTGCTATTGAAAATGTGTTCAGTTGTAACGGCGCATGTACAATTCTGTAGGTACAATATTTTTAGCTTTACGCTCATAACTCTAGTTTTGCGATAGTCTCGTGCATTTTATGTTTCATGTTTAAAAATAATGGATGGGTTATTTTTATTTAGTATTCGAATTTGGGATTCTGATATAAGGATCGGTTCCAGCTTTAGGGAGAATTTTAGTTTGAAAGCCTTATAACGATTTCATATTTAGATTTAATTTAATAAAGTTATTTTCAATTATCTTTTATTATTTACTTTAGAAATATTTTATCGTGACAAAGTATAATTTCAAGACAACTCCAATCGGCATAGACAGTATATTTCAATTCCCATTATTTAGTTTACAATACTTGAAGAAAATATAAGCCAAATTAGCTCTTAGCCAACGATATTGAAACAGATCGCTAAAATTGTCAATTTTGCTACAATCTCGTCATTTTACAACGTTATATTTGGGTCGCAATCGCAATCCTGTCCACGGTAAAAAAATACCAATTGATTATGTCAATAATATGGATCTTCTTGGGCTGCTTTAGGGCACAACCGGGAATAACGCTAGGAGGATGATGAATTGATGACGATGGATCTACTTTCTTTATTATATCGTATCTTTGGTAGCATTTCCTTATCATTTCAACTTACATTCAATGTTTTCACGTTATATTTACATTCATTGAATTTTTACATTATATTACATCTTCTAAAATCTACATAATGTTATAATCTTCCATGAAATCCATGCCTTTATAATTAATAACCCCAATTGTTTGGTTTTCAAGCAGCCAATTTGGATCCAACCGATTACAATAGATCTCCTTATTATATGATAGATATAACAATGGGAAGTTATTAGACCGAAAGCGATACATCAACTATTACGTTAGAATATCTCTCATCTAACAAATTTGGTGCAGTGAAATTTGAATTGAATGCCTCTGGATTCAAAATTCAAATTCCCATGATTTGGATTGGTTAGAGAAGAAGTATTCACATATCCTCATTGATATTGATTTAGTATCAGAATGTCATACAATACGTTGGCTAATGTGAATAGGCTTGCTACTTGCTAATCTATGAATAAGTAGGTAAATTAATTAATACAAAATTACTGAAACGTAACTAAATCGCTGATCTGCATTTAAAAGATACCCTATAGTGATATTGATAATTTTAGACGCAGCTTTTACTTTTACAGCTTCTACTGTTGATTTTAAAACACTTTGTTACTCTATATCTATGTCGCTTTTGTATTTTTGTGAATAAAAAACATAAAGATCCCCAGCAGTTATCATAAAACTAAATGGTACTCTTGTGAGTATATAAAACGTATGCCATGAACTCCCATTTTCGAAATTTTTTGCTCCATATAATTGGCGGAGATGGTGCGAGAAGCTGACGATCAAGGGTTACTGTTTTGCTCATTTGAAAGAGTATAATGCTATACACGTCTTTTTTAATACTTTTATATGAACGGTATGCTTGGTGGTAACAGACTTCATATCCTATGGACGCTAGCGATCCCAGACATTTTGAATGAGCACCGAGTGTTCTTTAACTTTTGAATGTATATAGGATTGTGTGCCGAATCAGAATCAGAATCAGATTTATTTGTTAAACATAGGTAATACAAAAGTGGTCTTACATAAGAAGTATACATGAGTCTCTATGTTTTGCCGATTGGCATACAAATATCAATTTAAAGTAAATTACAAATTAATACAATAATCACTAAACCGAGGTGTGTGTATTTTGTTTATTTATTTACTTCGTGCTGTACCATTTAGGAATATTTTAACCAAAGAACAGAAGAGGGTATATAAAGGTATGGGGCCTTACAGTAAATTAATCACATTCATTTTATAATATAATGCAATACTAGGTATGCGACATGTTTTTTTTATTTTTATTTCCAGTGTCGTAAATTTTCAATTATTTTAGTTTTGTGTACTCAGATTGAGTTAATACGATACGTGCAGTTTTTACAATAGAATGTACTAAAAAAATCAAAAAAATACTAAATACACTGTTGCTAAATACACGGTTGAGTTTTTAGTGACAATTTTAACCTGTTATTATCGTGTACGACACCAGGAGCCGTAGCATGGTTGGCCTTATCACGCGACAAGTGACAAAATAAGAGCGTCGTCTCGTTCTATCGAACGGTGTCAGCCAGTGACGCACGCTCTATCCTATCACCTATCGCGTGACAAGGCCAACCATGCTACGGGGCCAGCATTCCTGTGGAAAGACATCGGGAACAAGTTAATTCAGAAACTACCTGTAATGGAGGGTTACCTACGTTAGTATTCAGATATCCACTCCAAAGTATGCTTAGCCAGCAAATATCAGAACCAATAAGCAAATATCTTTCTGAACTGCGTCGCTCGTCTTGCCGCGAGCGCATTGCAAGATTGCGTATAAAATACCGCGGCGAAACAGCGAGGCTGGCATGTCGCAGAATATTTGCACTCGATCTGATTCTCTGGATAAGTGTGGATATTCTAAATGTGTCAAGTATTGGAGATCGTGAGGAGTTGTCGACAATGTACTTGGAGCTTGTTATCTTACATACCTACCGTATGTTCTGTGAGGTTTTGTTAACGATTGTGTAAGCATGTTCACAAAATTTCACCTAAAGTAGACTTAAAATTAAGTAAAAAAGGATCAAATTGAGATGATGCATGTAACGTCAATGACATGTCATAGATATATATATCTCAACTAAGGTAGATGGCGCTGCCACAGCCTACAACACCTCTTTAATAGATTAAATGTATAATAGTACATTGTTTAACGAGGGGCGTAAGTGGAATATTGCTAACGAGAGTCTATCAGAAGCCCGACGCCGAAGGCGGAGGGCTTTCGATGACTCGAGTTTGCAATATTCTTACGCCCGTGTTATATATACACAATGTTTTTCATCACATTTGCGAGGAAATAAATAACAACAAAAGACAGAAAAATGTAAGTTTCATACAGCAGCACCAATCAAAAAGTGCTAGTAGAGCGCGCAGTTCAATATTTCAACCAATCACAGAGCAGTATTCTTGCGGGGCGGGGCGTCGTGACCAACTAGATTTTTTTATTCAACCAATCACACAGCAACCAGATTTGCTTAAGCCAATCAGAGGGTTCTATTATTTTAAAACTAAACTTAACAGCCCGTGGGAGGTAAAACGGCTATAACTGCTCTGCACGCTCGCAAGTAATAACGCCATTGACGAGCAAGTGTGATGAAAAATAATTTATACAAGAATCAAAGTCACTAGTTTACCAAGTGTGCCAAACATGTGTAAATGTTATCTCACGGTAATTCCTGCTGAAAGTAAACAAAAAGTGCATATAATAATGTGACAGTTTCTATCGCAAAATAACCTGCGATGTAGGGGTGCATTGTGTGAGAAAGCCTTTAATAATATCGATATGAACAGCCCTGGCCAAACTATGGCCATGTTTGTGGATTTTCACCTGTCAGTTTAGTTCACCTAATTGTGGATTCTATTTGAGATGCTTTTTAATTGTAATTTCTTATTCCTTACAAATTATTATTGACATGCCATGTAATGCACATATTACTTTATGAAGAAAAAATAAATAAATAAATAACTTGCACATTAACATATACATAAAATAAAAGTGATAACCCGAGGATATACGATTCTGTCAAATAAGAGAAATATGAGATAAATCTAGGCACAGTTAGCATCAAAAATATGACTGTACAGGAAGATCTCCTTATTTTTTTTACTGATAAACGTTTCACCGAATGCATTGATTCGCAGAATTTTCGTTTAATTTATTTTTCCTTAGAAATCGTTAACTTTTTAGACAAGTAGGTACAGCTAAAAGGACATTGTGTAGAACCCATTAGGTTAGGTTAGATGTTTGTTCCTCATAAGTTTACTGTTACTGAAAAATAAATATATTCGGTGAAAAGAATATTCTGCGAAACATAATTTATTACGTTCTTTGAAACATTTGTTGGTAAAACAACCACCAGGGGTCCACCCTTATTTGAAAATGAAAAAAATTAAATGAAATGTTTATTCGGGGCAAACACAAAGTATTAAACTAAAAACAATATATAAAAACTCTAAAAACAATATGTAAAACTATAAGTGTTTGTCGAGAAATGGTCCCGCCTCAGCATAATGCTGACTCACAAGCCAGCGCTGGTCTTCCGGCGAGACCATTTGTCCACGTTCTGTTGCCCAAAATTAAACTGAACGCAGCCACTGCGCTTGCGTCGATCAGCGCCATCTGGTTGCAAAATGGACTAGACATTTTTACGTAGTGCCGCCGTGCGTACAACATGGCTGCAATTCATTAATCATTTGATTCATTTGAAAAGCCTACGAGACATGAAATTAATAAAACAGTGTGTACAGAAGTGTAAAGTTAAATAAAAAATAACAATAATTATATTATGAACATTTTATGTATTCTAACTACACAAAAAAAACAAATGTATAACACCTCATGTGCGGCTATATCGCAACAATTGTGCATATTTTATATTTCAGCACGGCTATCACAAGACAGCGCGCAAGCTCTCTCGATTTTTTTCGCACTAGAAAAATTAAAATTTGTCCCAGAGAAAAATAAGGGTACCTACATATTTTATACTTACAAACAAAAAATAAATAGGTATAATGTATATAGACTCTAATACGTTATAGTTCTAATACGTCTCTCTTTTATTAGACGTCTCTCTTTTATTAGAACACTTAGAAAGAGAGGTATACTGCGAGAAAAATCGAGAGAGCTCGCGGTCCGTCTTGTGATAGCCGTGCAGGTTTAGTGTTATTTTATTTAGTATAATTTTAGTTTCAGTGATAAATTGTATTATACATTATACCTATTTATTTTTTATTTGTAAGTATAAAATATGTAGGTACCCTTATTTTTCTCTGGGACAAATTTTGATTTTTCTAATAGAAATTAACAAAAGGAACTAATGACAGGTATTTTTTTTAATTCTGGGCGACTTTTAGTTTAAATATCTTCTATATTTCTTAGTTTGCGCTCATAATGCTTTCATGTCACATGAATATAGCGATTGTTTTCATACATGAGCCAGACAGCTGAAATGTAAACCACACCAAAACATTCAATAAATAAAACCACAGCTCCGCCCGCTCAAATATTGCGGAGGCTTCCTTTTCATGTTTGATTTGAGCCTCTTTAATTTATTATAACGACGCAGAAATTTTCATTAATTTCACTGAAACTTGCGAAACCACCAACTTTACCAATTAAATTGGTTTCGATTTGTTTAAGAGAGGTCGCCCGTGCTTGCGGTGTTTACGAAAATCACTTTGAAAGTCGTCATCGAGTTTTCTCATTAACAAATTCCACTGCAGGTGAATTCGCAATTTGAAATAATGCAAGCTCTAGATACCCCAATTAAATATTTTTATTCATTGTGTAGTTAAAGAAAACTTCTATTAATTTTATGTCATAGTTTTGGTTTGAATTTAACACAAATTGCCAGCATTTCAATACAGATGATATGATTAAAATACAACCATTGTGTACCTTGAAAGTCCATTCTACACACAGGTGAAAACTACTGAAATCAGATAAGTAGTAACGGATATAACCCCCTACATAAAAACTTACAACCGACCTCGCAGACTTTCCCTCTTTATAATTTTATTAGTAAAGAAAAGCTTGCACAATGTTTTAATTATCTCATATTAAGTTGGTAGGCACGCATTTACGCCCTAGGCTTGCAAAACGGACAAAACGTACGGACTATCTATGTAGTTGTTACCCTTTTCCCCCGTTGGGCCATCGTGTTTCGCATAGCATGTTTTTCAGCCTGCAGGGAAATATGTTACTGGAATTTTATAATGAACCCCGTGCTTTGGTAATGTTGTAAGATTCTTCGCGTGTTGCTTTTTAAGTGAGACGCGTGAATCGGATTCTGCTTTCAGAGGGGATAATGACAAAATGTACCGTGATACTTTTGTGTCGTTCTTTTTGGTTTCGATTTGTTTACAGTGATACCTACATGTTCATTTTAAAGGATAATTCACTGTAGGTATGCATTGCACACACAGCTACGTAGAGTACTAAAAAAGGTAGTGAATGAATGAATGATTTAGGTGAACGAATAATTAAAATATATTATGTTAATGTTTTCCTCTTTAGTTTTTACTAATGAAACGTTCATCTACATATCTTTTCTTTATTAATTCAGATACCTATTCATTAAAATAAAACAGTTTTAAACTTCATGTTGCGAATATTATCATGTATGTAGAAGTATTATATGTAGGTACAATTATGATGTTTTATTAAAATCAATAGTTGTTATATGTGTCTCAAGGGAGTAAGATGACCTATTTACGGCGAGGGCGTTACATTGAATCCAGGGTAAAGCGAAGGATTCTACAATAGAATCCAGAGCGTAGTGAGGGATTCTAAGTTAGAATCATGAGCGTAACGAAGGATTCAATTGTTAACGCCCATGACGAAAATAATTTTGCTCCTGAGTGACACACAATTTTTCACACCGACTATGAGGAAAATAAAACAGTCATCGATAGTTTTGATTTCAGTAAAACGTATAATTGATTGTGATTTTTTTTTATGTTACAAAAATTTCATAAATTTTCATATAAATATTTAAAACTTGAAATATATTCGTTTTTGATCGATTACGATGAAATTACAATCGATTATTTTATTAAGATATGTGTTCGATTGGCACATTGCGTAAATGCTACATACCAACCAATGAATAAATTATATAAAAGTAGCTTGAACAGAACAGTAGCATTTTGATCCCTCTCGTCATGGACAAAACTTACTTTTTCGAATGAAAAGTGTGAAAAAAATTTTTTTGCTCAATCCACTGTGAACTAAAGACAATTGCAAGACAGGAGTTGACGTAAACACATTCGTTGGATAGCCAATTATAAGTGGCCTGTACATCATAATCATAATAGACATATTAATATGTTAAAACCTATAAATTGTGCAAGAAATTAAAATCAATGTTATATTTAAATTCAGTGAATTTTTAACAATATGGTTTTATTTTGACAACACAGACTTAACCATATTAGTCATTACGTTTGACGTTAAAGTGACATAAAATGCTACCGCTTGCCGATCACTGCTCATAACACAAGCCTTATTGAGCTTACTATGGGACTAGGTCGATTTGTGTATGATTGTCCTCACAAAACGTCAACCGCCCTTTAGGATTTTTTGCGTTAGTTCTACGTGTTGATAATATTTGTATATCTTAACATGAAGCTCGCGCTAATATTCGCAAAAAAGGTAGGCAATGCACTCGAAATTCAGATTAAAGTATCACTTCTAGCAAGTATAGCTCTTCAAAAATGGAGGAAATGTGATGTTGCAGTATTAGGTTGCAAGCCCATCGACCGCAACACATTTTAACCCTATACCCAAGGTTGACTCTCAGGACACCCCCTATTAACGCATCATCTGTTTTTGAAACAATTTTGTTTCGTAATTTAATGTGAAAAATACCTACACCACAATTGTATTGTAAATATTGATACAAAGTAAAATTTAAATTTGCAAACCAGCTCAATCGATAAGCATCTCAGGTAGATATAAATGTCACTTCTTATGGAAAAATATCAGTTTGAGTTGTCCTAACGTGTGTTCGAAAAGTTACGTAATCAACCCTCAGAAATCAAACCAGGTGCCCTTGGTTCACCGGTCCTTTAGCCGGCCGATTAAACATTAGCCTCAGCAAAATGAAAACATTTATCTCTTGAATTCAATCACATTATCGTTTCAGACCTCATTTACGCCAATTGCATTTGCATCATTACAATAACAGAAAAACCAATGAGACATGACCCATTATGTTCCATACCTTAAAATATCGACAAACTTAACTGTGCAGGTGGAAAAACGTGGTATTGACAACGCATCAACGAAGTTGTACTGGTGATTCTGCCAAAGCCGCCAGATCACTGGCATAAAATAACTTTGCGGCAGTGTATTGGCAATTCCATTTAACTTTTGGAATCAGCCTGTGCCGTCAGCTTCGCAAATTTAAACCTACCGATAGTTTGATTGCTTCGCGTGGGTTTGATTCGAGCGATACGTTTGAAAACAGAACGATTGGTTAATAAAACGTTATTAGAGTGAATACTGTTAAAAGGATTATGTAACGAAAATCCGTGACGAATTGGTTTTTACCGTTTGCGGATTAAATACGGTTAGGTATGTGTATGTTCTGTCCATATACGTTTTGTAGCATATCGTCGCCTGTAATATGAATTAACGTAACCGCCAAAATACCGAAATTGAGTTATATATACAGTTCGACTGCAAATTTGATGCTCCGTCGATAGCTGTTATTAAAATTTCGATATCTTGAAAAAAATGTCGATTACGTTAACCAGAATAACACCATTTTTTTCACTTTACCGTATTTTCTTTAATGTATGTCACATTTTTTTTATTTTCTTATTAACAGGTTAACGTAGCGACAGATCTGTAATTGCGTATTTAATGTATCGACCAAAGTTGAAGACAAGTAATAAACTGAGTAATGTAAGAGTCATTTTGATACAGATGAGTATCGAAATGACTCTTGCATTACTCAATTGGTGGCACATTATAACTGAGTGCCTGTTACGCTAACGTTAAAGTTAGATAAAAATAAAAAAGGTGGTTAAATTACATGTGACTACGCTTGGTTTTTAAGACAACGCTTGCAAATATTTACCCAAACCAGAGGTTTTTAATTTTAAAACTTAATTGATATTGTATGGCAAGACATAACATATTTCCAAAAGGGGCAGGCACAGCGCATTTACATTTCAGTGCCGCTTCTAGCAAGTTTGTGGGTGATGGTGGAACAAAAATGTGTTATTGTAAACTAGGTTATAGTTTATCACAGCTATAAATATTCCAAAATCAATCAAATTGGTTTCAAAGTATGTATTTACTTACTGTAAATATAGTAGGTAAAGTTCCCGTATTTTGTATAGAATGTATATTAATGTAACAGGCATACGTTCCATACAAAATACGGGAAATTTACATAAAATTTGGCAGTTACATTAAATTTTGTGTATTTATTTTAAATTGACTTGGAGTATACGTTAATTTACTTAGTAGGAACTTCCCGTCTATTTCTTTCCATTTGAAGCGTTAAAGCGTATCCATACATTTGTGTGCTAGAATCGATCTCGGGTAAAAAAAAAACTACATTGTCACTTGACAATAAACGCAATTAATTACGTACTGGTAGGTACGGTACCTTATTTCAAAACATTGTTAATTAATACCCTTATTTAGTACTAGTCCTGAAATATTCTTTATAATTAAATCTATTTAACACAGAAATAAAAATAACTCATAATATAGACCTTGGGCCTTCTTGTAATTAAACGAAAATAACTTCATAAATTAAAAATCATTAGATTAAATCACAAATGTAATTATCACAGATTTTATAAAACAAATTACAATTGAAGCAATAAATTTTTATGTCACGTGCGTGCTTTTTACGGACCTACAAGTGGAAAACGAGATTTCATTGAACTCAAGTAAAGTTTTCTATGAAAGCGCACTACATGTATTGTGTGTCTATCTATTTGTGTTTCGATGTACACATAATATTACCTGTTATACTATGTATATTACAAATGTAGTGACTAATTAAGAGATCTCAATAAACAACCAATTTTAAATAAACTACCTAATATTATAACGTGTTCTCGTTAAGATATTTAGGTATATTGTTCAGTATATAGTAGTTAGTTACGATATAGTTTTTTATGATCCATCCATCCTCCCAAGAGAGTATTTTCTGAACTAGGTACCCGCACTTGGTCTATATTAATCACTTGTACACTAGGGTTGTCAACCGGCCCACACACAACACTTATTATGTCAAACCGTCATTCTAGTTGAGATTGCGATGTTTTCTGATTTTAATGACTTCACGTATTTTCCTACTATAAAAATGACAGTAGTTTTGTAGAAAGGACTTTCGGTTTAAATAAGTTACCTAATTATACGCGATTTAGTCCCGTTCAGTAACAACGATGTGTGAGAATCATCAAAGTTTAAATCAATGTAATAAATATGACAACTATTTAAATTTAAGTTATTTTCGTTCCATAGCAATTTCTAATTTTGATAGTAAGGCCTAAGAAGGCCCGTGGCATAAATTTTGGGTTATTTTCGTTCGGTACTTAATTAAGTACCTACCTAGATTTCACTGTCAAGTATATTTCACGACTAGTACTAAACAAGGTACTCTACCTTTTGATTAAATGTAGGTACATTTATATTAATTTATAACGGGCTTTATTAGGCGACTAGGTTCCTAGTAAGGCCCATCACTGACACTTTTATGAATTTGGTTTATTTACATTACAACGTAAAAGACGTTGCAGTTTTTAAATTGGTTTCTAAAATAAATAATCAACAGTTATTTTAAGAGTTTTTTTATTATTATTTGCTTCGCCGTAACGATTTTACAAGGTTTTGAAACAAGACGGGCCTTACCAATCATCTTAATTCATTACCGACGACAATGCGTACTATTTGCCTGGAAATTACACACTTAAAGAGATTTCCACACACATTTAGAGAGTGAGAGAGAGAGGGAGACTTAGAATTTGTTTTAAAACAACGTTTATATTAACATTAGAACTGTTTCGTACGTATTCATATTCATATTCATATTCATATTTATTCATAAAACCAGTTTACATGTCATAGAGTAGGAAAATTAAATACATTTAAAAACAATAACATTACAATTAACATGTCAAAAAGTAGTAAAATTAAATACATTAAAATAATAATAACATTACAAAATTATGAACATTAAATAGTCTTGTCTTTATACGACATAAATTCATTATAAGTGTATAAACCAGTTTTACTTATAGTTCTGCCAAACATTAACTAAAACAAAATAATTTATTCTATTTTGGACGTTATTACAAGTGAATAAGTTTGAAAGTACTAAAATTATCTTCTTATAACGTAAGTCCACGTTTTGAAAACTATGTTACTTACTTTAATGGTTTGCAGCTTTTTTGTGACTTACCTTAAAGCAGTGTTTCCTGTTCTAAATTTTTTGAAATAAATCTTAATGTAACTCCACTTTTTTGAAAAAACATTAACGTAAGCGCCATGCTATTTTCTAAATTATAATAGCTGTCTTTTTAAGATCTCGATTAGTAAAAAGATCTCGCAAATATAAGATAATTGCTACAAACATCATTACAATAGGATAAGTGTGTAAAAAGTTATTAACTTTTTCTATTTTTCAAATTAGTTTTTTGCCTCTCCTGAAAAATCGTCATTTGGCGGTTACGTTAATTCATATTACAAGCGACGATATCGTATTTTGCTCATGTGATCTTATTGAAACTCATATATTATTTCAGTCAAACATTAAGAAAAAAAAAATATTATGTAAATATTTTAGCCCACAGCTTCACCTGGATTATTTGTAAGGCCTGAATCACACTGGCGCTGCCTGCGGTGGAGGTCAATAGTAAATTTGACAATAGCTGTCAAACTTATTATTAACCGCCACCGCAGGCAGCGCCAGTCTGTGAGAGGCATAATTCGCGGACAGAACCGCACGGACATTCTTATTTTTAACTAGCTTTTGCGCGCGTCTTCGCCGGCGTACTGACCGTAATTTTTTACGGTCTACAAAAACAGGAGGTTTTCAGTTTGACCCGTATATTCCGATTAAATTGCAATTTGGCACAAATACTTTCAAAAATGTTCGTGTCCACAATATTAAATTTCAAAATCGATGACATTTTCGTAATAAATGTCCAAAAAATCATAAAAACGACTCCCATATTGATATTTAGACATTTCAACCCCATCGCACCCCAAGAGAGATGGTATTTGACGTCCGCCACGTATGATTTTAAAATCATTGTTGTTTTCGTAATCAGCGACCCGATAAACCATAGAAATTATACCCATTTGATTTTCAGACTTTGTCACCACATTCCCCCCTTTTAGGGGTTTAATTCTCAAAAAACCTGAAATACATGTTTACTCATTTATCGTTATGAATTCTCCTGCCAAGTTACGAATGAAATAGTCTAACTAATCTTGTTTCCCTATACAAACTCTGGACCCTCATTTCAACCCCTTAGGGGGTGAATTTTGAAAAACCCCTGTTAGTAAACCCCTTAACCTTATAAGGATCCTATTGTTATTTTTTATTTTATTTTATTTATTTATTTGGCTCACAAACAAGTATAATAATGAGATAAGATGTGAACTAATCTAAACTAAACAAAAACAAAACACAAACAATGTAGGTAATTAGTTAGTGTGAATGCAGCCTACCTGATGAAGATATTGTTAATGTTTTTTTTTAAACGAGGATTTTTCTATGGAGAAAGTATGCAATAGAAAAATAATTGCATAAGGGAAATGTGATACTGGATGAAATTATGAAAGAAGAAAAACAAGCAGGAAATTGGAGTTTCTACGCAGAATTTGGGGATCCGATTTCACTATTATTCTTACTCAACGTTATCCAATGCTTTTGCGTTATTTTTGAGAGTTTTATAAGCCAGTTGTAACGCGTCACAAAGAATAAGTCGAGCATGGATTATCTGAACTACAAAGAATTTTTCCTGACACCTACTGCTTACAACGTCTTTCGCGCGTGCATTCCTATTTAGTTTTAATGGAAATCAAATTGAATACAAATTTGCGTCAGACGGACCTTTGGTTTAGATAGCCTTGAAGTTTTTATTCTAAGATGTTTTTACAATATTATACCTTAAGTGCCGGTATACCGCTCAGAGCTGCACAAGACGGCCAACTTTAAATTGTGCATCATTCCTCGCAAAGTTTCCTGTTCGAAACTGTGGTAATCCGGTTATTATACACTGCTTCTCATAGGGACACGACTGCATTGAGTTAGAATCTCGGTTTAAAGCCACACATGACCTCTGTTTGCTACGTGTCAATTATGCATAGTAAGCCCGCAAATGAAGTCGTCTCGGTTCAGATTTAATCCGATTATTGCGGTCCCCGCAAAACTCGTGTTTCGTGGTTTATTATCATCATGAACCTATGATTACTTAGGACAGGCTATGATAATAATAATATCACAACCGAGAGCGATGGTAGTATACAAATCGCAATAAGTGTGACAGAAAGGGATATAAATAATTCGTTTTTTTTAATTTCATAATTGTACTAGCTTCCGCCCGCGACTTCGTCTGTATAGACCCGGGATAAAAAAACTATCCTATATTTTAATCCAGGCTATAAACTATCTTCGTGCAAAATTTCATCCAAATCAGTTCAGCTGTTTAAGCGTGATAGAGTAACAAACATCTACCCAAACATCCAAACCTTTGCATTTATAATATTGGTAGGATAGGATGTTTGTTAGTCTTTAAGGTATTTGTTACTATGGGCCTTAGATGCCTAAAAAAATATATATTATTATTATTATTATATATTGGCGCAACCTAGTATAAGGTTGCGACAAATAAACCATTACCCGCCCAAATTAAGTAGGTTATGGTAAGCCGTCAGCCGTTTTAATTTAGATTTAAAACAAAATCTAGACAAGAAAATTGCAGTTGGCATATTTTTGGCCGTCACAGTGCTGGATTAGGATTTCGATTTCAGGGCAGTCAACAATCGTCTATTCGTACTACCTAAGTAATGTCTTTTTGTGTTGTTTGTTTTAGAATGCCTCTCAACATTTATATCATCTGTCCATATCAAGACTAGGGCTTGCCTCCGTTACCTGGCTATTTTAAATGTTAAAATTTTCTGCTTTCAAACTATTCTCAACATTCTACATGAGTTTTCCTACGAGTATGTAGCGTATGACTCGTGGAAGTCAGAATCGGCCCGCGGGGACCCATCGGGTCTTGTTCAGAACTATTAACTGAACCAATTACGTATGTATATTGTAAACATGCTCGCCTAGGGGCTGTTATGTGAGTAATGAAGAAAAACGAGAGTTCGGGATAGAAAATTAACCTTACTAGTCTGGGTTTTTGGTAATGTCCCTTTCGGTGAAGTTTGTTGGTGGCAGCGCCGAATTAATTGTATTTACGTGTGTTCTACCGTAGCATTTAAGGTACAGAATCGATTTTGATGAATGATATCAATCGATTCAAAACTATGCTCCGGGTGACGAAAGCTACTTTCTATATAAAAAAAGTAAAATACAGTTTTTCGAACTTTATAATATGCTTCGGCATAAAAAGTTCGAAATAACGGCATTGCGGATACATTAAAATGAGTTGTCAGTGAAATTACACGCTGACCCCGCACCAAAAATGCGTGTGACTTAATAGTTTGTTGCAAAAGTCATGAATCCTTTTGTTTTTCCAATTACATTAAATAAATACTTTCGAGTTGTCCTTAAATAACGCCATAACGCTAAAGTCACGTGTCATATATGTTAAAATTGCAACATAAAATGTACGCTCCCATTAACAAGGGCGAAATTCACTTGATACAGAAAGTTAACAAGAACAGAAAACTGATACTTAAATTGGAATCACTGAAAGACAGCTTCAATAATTGACACGCCAGTTGAAAAATGGGGAAAAATTAAACGGCACACGGTTTTAACTGCTGATAAATGCTTCTGCTACCCCGCAGACCGTTACGTGTTAAAATCAGGTATAAAGCAAAATCTAGGCGTACTGCTTTGCGTAATACGGACTGAATGATACATTTATTGATAACACTATATCTAAGACTATTGATAACATTACATAAAAAAATACCTCACGCATTTGTTTTTAAACAAATGTAATTTTTCATTAACCTGAGCTATTGTAACAACTAATGTTACGTTACTTACATCATATATCTAATCTAATCTAGTACTTGCAAATTACTTGTTTGTTCCGCTTGCCGTGGAGACGACTGGGTGTTGGTGCGCAGAGGCCAAAACCTTTTTTAGTGAAGTGGGTCGTCGTCTGCAGGAAAGATATCGAGGGCTGGATCCCCGCTCTGGGTCCTTTCTGGTGCAAAGGTTAGCAATAGCTGTTCAGCGCGGCAATGCGGCTAGCGTGATGGGCACCTTTGCACCAGGAGGGGCGGGTTGTTTGATACTTAGTTTTAAGTTTAGTTTAATTAGTAGTAATTAATGTAAATTGGTTTTTTGTACTTGTTTTGTGTAATAAACATAATTAATGATTATGAATAAATATTTTCATCTATAGGTCTAATTATCCCGCTAGATTCGAAGTTTTAGCAAAAAATAACTGTATCCCGACAAAGGAAAACCAGCTGAGAAAATATTATTCTTTTTCATACCTATACAAAAGGTAGCCTATGTCTCCCGGAGCATACTTTCGAATCGATTGATACCTCATTCATTAAAATCGGTTCAATATCTTAAACGCTACGATGGAACACACGTAAATACAAACAGACTGCTCATATCATTATCTCTTCCTTTCGGCTCTTAAGTAGTCGGGCATAAACTAGTGTCTCGCCATAAATAAGGATTAACTAGCTGACCCCAATTGAAAAAGAGGATGAGGTTAAGAGAACGATGGCCAATGTAATTTAGAATTAACAAAACATACATTACTAAAAGAGATTAGAGCCCGAAATTAAGGCCTCCTGAATTATTCCTCCATCCTGAATTGAAATAATGGCTGTTATTAAACACTTTACCGTACATTCAAAGCAAGAACCGCCATATGTAATGCTTTTTTAAATACCATTGTTGTTTAAGGAGATTTCGTTTTTGTGAACCACTAGATGGCGCTGTCGCTAGTATAAACTAGATAACGGTTGTTCGATTCAAATTCTCTAAAAGCCATTTCGTCATAATATACCTACATTGATTCTTAACCAAATGAGTACAATAGTGACGATGTAAATAAAGTGGTCCTTCAAACCGGATTTGTTGTTTGAACAGTGTGTGATTGCAAACCAGCTTACGACCTGCACAAAATATAGAACATGCATGTTTTCGAGCCTTTACTGATTTGAGAATTTGCTTTGTCAACTGCAAGATGCAGACGCACGTTTTGATTTGCAGCGCAACCACTGCCAGTAATTCAACTTTATATATCTTCAGAGCAAGTAGTTATTAGTTAAAAACTTAAGTTTTTACTCCGCATGAAATTGTGGACTGTTTGATTAAGTTTTTTTTTTGTTCCATTGTTTGACGACCATTTAGTGTAGTGGGCAGCCTGTCGCGCTGCCTACGAAGCTGAAGGTCTTGAGTCCGGGTTTGAATCCCGATAAGGGAAAATATTTCTATGATAAGCATGAATATTTTTTCTGAGTCTTAGATGTTTTCTATGTACTTAAATGTTATTAAATATATCGTCGCCTAGTACACATAATACAGGCCTTTTTGAGCTTACTATGGGGCTAGTTCAATTTGTGTAAGATTGTCTCCTAATATTTATATATTTTTATTTTATATTATTGGTGTCACAAATTTTAAATATAAAATGTTTATTTGATCACGTCACTACTACATGCAAGTGTACTTAAGTATAAACTAGTTTACCTTTACCTATAGTGTTCTTATGGCACAATCTTTTCTAAGTAGAAAGGATATGTGAAACAGATGTGTGAATCCACAAAACATACCAACATTTGTTATCATCATATCAGCCGAAAGACGTCCACTGCTGGACATAGGCCTCCCCCAGAGAGTTCCAAATTGACCGGTCCTGCGCCACCCGCATCCAGCGGACTCCCGACCGGCTCCCGACTCCGGACCGATGGCCGTTGGGGCGGAAAGGTTCTCGAGTGGCGACCACGTACCGGAAGGTGGACTGATGACATTTGTTATACCTTCGTAGAAATAAACTTATCCTATTCTATTTTAAGTTGGGTGTACTTCTCCAATTAGGTTACTCCTAATTGAAACTGTAATCAGCTGCGCTCTTTCTCTCCAAAAAGTCAAATATAATCCTGTGTCGATATACCTCGCGTTACATTCGCGTCAATACCGCATATGAATGACAACTCTGATAAAATCAGTTTCAACTCACAAAAGCAACATTCGCGTATTACCTTAAACGTTCGAATATATCACAAAGGGTACTGACAGTACAGCGATGGTGCTCGTTAAAATTCAATTCGCCACATCCCTGAAAAGCGCATTCGACAAAATCGAAACGACTTTCTAAACCTCGCATATAAATCTCTTGCGCAAATTGAACATGGACTTTGTTGCTTGTTAATAAAGCCTATATTCAAGGAGCTGGTTGACTGAAATTGGATATGGGGTAAGGCACTAGTACAGAAATAGTATTTTAGCGGCTTTATAACCTTGCAGTGGTGCTTGAGCGGCAGGTAGCGGGAAAATTGCGTGCGCCAATTTTTGGCTGAAAATGGGACAGTAGTATTTTATTGTGGTGAATTCCGTTACCGTGGTTTTTTAGGTGAAAATATTAAAACGAATAAGAACTATATACTTTTGAAAATGTTGTTGTTCAGGGTTTTGAGAATGGTGTTGAAATTCAAGTTCTTTTAACAAGTTTCTTTTTAAAATACATGAGGAACGGTCTAATTGACTTTCACTTGACGTGTAAACTGAAGAAATTTTAGGCTATTCCATCCGCAATATTTCAGAGAAGGGGATTTTCGTGTATCTATAATTTTGAAAGATAGACACAAAAATGTCAATGTCAGCTGTCAAACGCGGCTGTTCGAGATGGAGATTTTAGCACCGCGAAGAGGTGTTTATATACATCCTATGTTTTCTATTTGTAACCGTTTTTTTTATTTAATTTACGTATTGCATCCATAGTAAACATGTACATATCTTATAATAGGCACATGAGTTTCATATGGGCCCGGAGATGGCGTAGCAAATTAGATTTATATTTAGTTTAATCTAATTACATGCCATTTAATTGCTTAACATTCCTTAAAATAATCATAATTTCTAATAATAAATAAAAATTACAACAACAATGTCAATGTTATATTATAACTATTTAATAAACATTCACATCATAGGTCATGGTTAAAATCTATCTAATATTTATAGATTTAAATCAGCAAAATCGAGTGCCTTGAGCGGAGACGAACTATGAATTTTATTTGCAATATTATAATAATTGTTTTCACGCTCAAACTTGTGAATGACTTACCTACCAAGAGTGCGTATCGCATAAGTAGAGGAAGAATAGAATAGAGGGAGTCACACACACATACACACATGAGTGACAAAGATGTAAGCATAGACAATACCACAAGTTGGAACTAGATACAATGTCAAATCTGTCCCTCATAGGCTCTTTTGTTCGTCACCAGCATACCTCGAACAAATCATGCGGATGACGTAAAAATGACGTACCTAATTTTGCACACAGGATGATGTCTGTATTGCAACATCCGTATGACATAATGCACGAAGTAACAGATTAACCGCGTATAATTTCAAGAAATCTATACAGAATTATCTGAATGATAGGATGATGTACTTAGTGAATAAAATAAATGTTGCGAGATTTGCTTACGTAAGTAGGATAATTGATAATAAAAGTCAATATGTTACAAAAAAAAATTTAATGACATTATATACACAACTACTAAACGCGACATTCTTTTGCGTCTTTTGAAAAAATTGTAAAGTAAAATCTGAATAATTACGAAGTCACTTTATTGTTCAACTGAATGACAATGTCAGTCAAAGATGTTGTGTACCTACTCTGCTTATGTCAAGTGGCGATATCGTTTTATTAAACAGGTTGATAATTGATAAGTAGTAATTGTTTATGAAAATACTTTTTGAAATCATCCTATGAGTGGTTTGACGTCATCCGCATGATTTGTTCGAGGTATGGTCACCAGCTTGTTTGTCACCACCTGTCAAAATATTGTACTGAAACTGATGTCACGAATATAATACGACTAAAGTCATCAAGGATCAACCACGAAATCGCAAAAAAATAAGAGCCAATTAAGAGTTAACTGTGAGTTAATTGAGAGTAATAGCAATAGCTGATTTTTTTTTTACGATTTCGTGGTCGGTCTCTTGGGAAAAGTTGCTCAGTGTGACCATCTTATTCGCTTTTGGTACTTCTTTCTTGGGTTCTTCTTCTTTGGTCTTGCTCCACGACCCCTAAATCACCCTGTATATATAAATATTTCACGTTTAAAAGTATAGGATTGTACAATAGAACTCTTGATTTGTTTCAGCTTTTAATGCAGCGGTGATGCGTATGCTTAGGGGCTCCGGTGATACGCCCGATGTAAGCTTGTAGGCTCGACTGATAGAAGATAGTTTATAGCCTGGATTAAAATATAGGATAGTTTTTATCCCGGGTCCACGCAGCAGACGAAGTCGTGAGCGGAAGCGAGTACATTATAAAGGTTTAATGATACTGTCGTAAACAAAAATAATTCTAAGTCTAAGTCATGTTAGTAGGTATTGTAATAAATATACACTTTGTAGACGTGTGAAAAACTGTTAATTGTTTTTTTTTTCCTTTGCCGCGATCGTGTGAAGGGACATTTATGATAAGTTAAAAAGCCATTTGAGTTACCTAAACTTAGCCCCTTGGAGCTAATGCCCATAAGCTTAGTAACTTTTAATAGGAGTCAGAATTAGACGTCCATTATGCAAGGAATACGTCTCGAGGGTGCTACACCGACTGAAACTTTATTTCATTCGTCCTGTCATCTTTGGTTTTTTTGCGACAGAGGGTGGGAGTTTTATTATATTTGCTTTTATTTTCTATACTTCCCATGTTTGTCAGTATCCATATTTATGGACTTATAGCTTGCTTAGTTCAGTTAGTACCGAATCGACTATGTAGCTAAATGTCTAGTGACGCAAATTGACCACGAAGCGAAATGTCGATTATATAAATTGACCATTTTGTGAAGATGCCTAAATTGTAAAATACACATTTAGCATATAGTCTGTACTTTATGCTATAATATACTCTTCAACCTGTATGTGAGTTGAGAACCAGTTGATCTATGAGCTTAGCAGCGCCGGAATCGGATGCCATGTGGTAGAGGTGTGCATAATTAATCTGAGCTACGCTGACGACATGGTGCTACTAAGCCCATAGATCAGGGGACTGCAAAGTTTGACTTGTGTCAAGGCTATGCAGAGAGACATGGTCTTACATATCATGAAAAGAAAAGTGAAGCTAATGGTTTTCAGGCCCAAATCAAAGACCTACACCAACTTGCCAAATGTTCACTGAATGACCCACCACCTCTGTATAGAGAAAAGAAGTTTAAGTACTTAGGTCACTGGTTCACAGAAGAACATCTGCGTTATTGAAAGGGAGCGTAGGTGGAAAACGTATTCAAAGTAACGAGAAAATTTATATATTTAAACGTAAACGTCCTAACTGATTGAAGTCACTCACTTAAATCAACGCCCAGCCCAAACCGTTGAACCTAGAAAACGGATTTGTTCACAATAGGTAGATTATATAACGCAAATACCCACTTAGAAGGGATCTTAGAAAATTTCACCCGCAAGGGGTTACCCCCAAAGGGGGCTGAAAGTTTGTATGCAGATGGAGTAAATTTTTAAGTTCAACTCGCGTGGTGAGGGTTCCGTAAAATATTGAGAATTTTCCCGTTACTTTGAATATTCAAACTTCTTATAGGTTTTCCTGTAATCAAGGAACAAGAAACTAGGCTTGCTAGGAAGGAGGCAAGGAACAATTTTCCATATTTTTTTCAGAATTTTAAGCCTAGTAGTTTCGGAGATAAGGGGGGAATGGTAAATTTTCGTCTTTTTTCCGAAATTACTTAAAATCTGTTTATGCATTTTTTTTTACCTGAGACGCTTACAACAACTCCTTTTATTTGATATGTCACACAATACAGTTTGCGAAACTTTTTGTTTTAATTTTCCAGTTTACCCCTCAAAGTGGCCCCCTTGTTCAGAATTCATTAATTTACTTTACGCGGTCATCTTTGGGTCACCAATTTACATGTGTTTACCAAATTTCAACTCAATCGGTCCAGTAGTTTCGGAGCAAATCGGCTGTGACAGACGGACAGACAGACGCACGAGTAATCCAATAAGGGTTTCATTTTTTCCTTTTGAGGTTCGGAACCCTAAAAACAATTACACGTTTTAATTGTTTCATTAAGTCAATCACGTCATCATAACCTCGAAATTAACAAATAGTCATTAAACCAGGTAACTAAATTGTGTGGCGTTATTTCTAGCTACTAGTACTCAACGGGGGCCACCATCTGCGGTCTTATGCAGGGCTCCAGGCTCTCGGTCTGAACGCACTAGATTCCTTTACATGCTTCTCACGATCTTGTTCACTTCCCCTGGAGTCTTTAATCGAGTGCCACTTGACCCTAATCACCCTCTTTAATTGGAAATAGGTATCTTATTAATCTAAACTTATTAAAATTTAAAAAAATTACTATGGCTACGCAATGCAATATCGCAATAGGAACGAAGCGTGCCCGCTGTAAATATTCCCTTTATCCAGTTTGAAGGCTTAACGGTCAATAGAACACTTTTTGAAACAAGTTTTATTACATTTTTATTTACAACCGAACAGTGCACGCTGCCGTAGGAATTAAAAACTAAAACCAGCAAGAATTTTATTGAAATTGCCACGGCGTTACAGAGCTTTGGCTTCTATAAATCGCGTATAGGTTTATTTTAATCACTTACGGTAATTTTTGTTACGGTAATATTCATTAGATTGGAATGTGTTTTGCGAACTCGTTTTTGGAGGTGGAATATATTGAAACGCGATTAGGATCTGAATGAGTTTAACTGTATTAAAGCCTAGGAACTGACGAATAGACGAGAATAAATGCTCATTGATTTAAATTTGTAGTCATTTGACGTAATCACGAGCGCTGAAAACTTAATTTACTGTCATATTATCTGAATAAAATTATGATTCAAAATACAGCTTGTTATAATCAAAAGAAAGAAGTGAAAAAATGCCCACTTAAACACTTTAAAACGATTTAAAATCCAGCAAAAAACTCCAAAGAGCGCTTTTAAAATTCCCACATTCCTACCCATCAGCGCTAATTCCGACGCTCGCTGACAAATCCGTTTATGATTGGCTCTAAAAAAGTCATCGGGGCTGCTATAGGAGGAATCAATTTTCTGCGTCATCGCCGACTGAATTAATAGGGGTGGGGTAATTCCCTGCCGGGCCGTGAGATTAGATGGGCAACAGTTTTATGTACTAGTATTGCCTTTTAGTCGAACACACTTTTGGAAAGGAAAGTTTACACACCTTGCTTTTGACTTATTTAAGCGTTGCATATTCTCAATTATGGGTACTAGTTTTGCTTTTTGGTTTAGGTAATTCACTTTTGGGTAGGTTGCATTGCATTTAACTCATAGAAGCGTTGCCCATTCTCAATGAATATAATATTTGTTTTTGTAAAGTACTGGCAGAATATCAGCGATGTGGCTTGTTACATCATTGTGCTGAGCTGGCGCCTGCTCTCTGTCTTGCACCATGGTAATGTGACTTTAAAACAATTAAATGCACTACAATTTAAAACTAATACGTACTATGGTGTACCGCTGTCCCTGCCGCCGCCGCTGAAAGTCGTCAATCTTGTATTTTTTTTTTGCGCGCACTCATTTTGTCAGGTTAGGCTGGACGCAACTACCGACCGATATAGCCCTTAGCCCTCCAAATCGCTAAACTTGAGTGGCACTGGGTGGCGCACATTGCACGTAGAACCGATGGCCGTTCGGCCGGAAAGGTTCACGAGTGGCAAACACGTGCCGACAGGCGTAGCGTGGCTAGACCCCCACAAGGTGGACTGATGACCTGGTAAAGGTCGCGGGAGTCCGCTGGATGCGGGTGGCGTAGGACCGGTCATTGTGACACTCTTTGGAGGAGGCCTGTGTTCAGAAGTGGACGTCTTTCGGCTGATATGATGATGGCGATGATGAGGCTTAACGCATATAGAAGTGAGCGCACAAATTAGAAAATCAAAAAGTACAATTATGTTAATTCGGCAATGTAAACACGTGATTTTCGTGCGTGAAACACGTTTAAATTTGAATGCGGTGAACTAAATAAGTCCTAAGTCTCGTGGCACTTAAGCAAATACTACTTGAGCTTGAGTTTCTCTTCCATAGTCTTAGTGTTTAAGAAAACATGGAGAACTCAAAGACAATGCATAATGTGTATCTTGGCATGCATAACTTTACCGTTTGTTTTTCTTTGCAACAGTCTATACTGAGTGAAGTGAATGAGTACTATGTACGTACATAGATCTAAGTATACTCACCTACTTAGGGCGGGAAAACAAAGAATATCGCAGATCGCAGGTGTCTGTCTCCCGAGCCGAAGCTGAGGCAAGGAGGAGGACAAGTGTCAGGGTCGCATAACTAAAGGATGCCTAGCGAACGTATGATATTATTCAGAATTTAATTTTACAATGCTGCTGAAAGTGCACCTTTATATGGTTCAACATAAGCACGGTAACTCCTCTATAATGCCGGACGGCGGCGGCGCGGGGCCGTGCGGGCATGGATTTCGGGCCAAAATTCCCACACACGTGCGATAATGAGATTTCATGACAGTAAAAATTTCACCTTTTATGTATTTTTTTTTATTTCCTTGCATAATGCATTGTAAGATGTTGTATTTTACACGTGCGGATAGGTAATTCTCAACTCGTGTCGATCAAAAACAACACTGGTCATCGTCACTCGTTGGGAATTACCTACTTTCCGCACTTGTATCATAAATAACTATGGACTACTAGGTCCATGGATAGTAAGCTGTTTGGTACTATGTAGCCCTGCATAGAAGTGTTCTTCTGCTAACTGTACAAAAAGTAAGTAGTATTATTTTACCTTCAAATAGTTATAAATCTTTTTAAAGCTTCCCACTCACCATATATCTTCTACTTACCCATTAAATATTTCCTCAACTTACCGAAATCGCACAACTTAATACATCACAAAAGCATTTATTACCAAAACCTATACGGAACCATAAATTCAGTTAAACTACAATATCTATAAAAACGACGTCTGACCGTGGGTGCGTGAAATAAATCTGCACCTAAATAACACTGTTAGGAATATATATTCCCCCTTATTATAGGGAACGGGCGATCCTGGCAACATTTAAACTACTTTGGGAAAGTGATGGGCTGGGGTGCATGGCTAATCGAGAGGTATCGCGCGATGCTGTTTCCTCTTCCAGTGTTGCCATAATATTGATGTTTTCTCTCACATTTATTGAGTAAAATGTATGCAAAGGTAGTTTTTATTTTACCATAATGCTTAGAGACTGTGTATATATTCCTAACAAATCAGGATTTTATTTATGAGAAATTGTCTCTCTTATTGTTGTTTTCTTTTTTTAAAGTAATCCTTTAATAGTGTTTTTGATAAAATTCATCCTCATTGTCATTCAATGACGTTTCATATTTAAAATTTCTTACCCTAAAACAATAATTCAGATCTGTGAGAAATCTTCTAATGTTTTTTTCAATTACTCTCTGTCGTTAATTTTACATGTGGATACCACAAGAAAAATCTGTTGACTTGCTGGATACTAAATTCGCATTAAGTCGTTCACGCAAATTCCAACATTTTAACATTACTGGTTAAGTGACCAAAATCCTGCTTTGTTTATATTTCATTTTTTAATCCTTATAGGACCCCGTGAATAGTGGAATTATTTTGATGGCTCCCGAACAGCCTGTATAAGAATCTGACTTATTTCAAATATTCCTAATAAGGATAAACGGTAAAACAAACCTTTTTAACGTCTAAAGAGTCAAACGATTTTTTTTAAGCCTGGCTCTTAATTGCGAAATCCCGGATAACTCAAAGAGGAAAAAATATTGGAATCAATTCTGGCGTGATTGGGACGTTTGTTTACTTTATAGAGTAATAAGCTATTTGGAATGCCTAAAGCCTCTTGACGACCGGAATTGATTGAATAAAAATGCTTCCATTGTTTAGATTTGTATGTATTTGAGGGGATTAGGTCACCTAGGGCCACATTCCTTAAACGGCCTTTTCCCTTTGATGGCCTATTCTCCTAACGGCCATTTTCCATGAACGGCCAAATCTATCATAGCAAAAAATCCACTCAAATGACCTGTCGCATATAGTCCACTTCGCAAATGGTCCACTTAGGTAGGTTAGGTTCGTTAGGTATCTTCAGATGCTGAAGGGCAAACAGACCAGAAATAGGAGCCCCGCCCAGCGGGGCTCCGTCAATACACCAGGAGACCATGCATTTGTTTCGTCATCCGGCAGTGTAGACGGAGCGCCGCACATCCTATTTCTGGTCTGTTTGCCCTTCGGGCGTCTGAAGATACCTAACGACCCTAACCGACCTATCTTTTACAACAGAAGTGGAGATCGTATTAAGCTGCATTCGGGGAAATGGCCGAAGTGGGAAGTGGCCGAACAAGGAATTGAGGTTGTGGCCATCCGAGGAAGTGGCTGTAGTTGACAGGATCCTTTTGAGGATGGGCTTAGCCTAGTAGGTAGTGACTCTGCTTGCAAAGCTGACGGTCCTGGGTTTAAATCTCGGTAAGGACAAATATTATGTGATGAGATGAGATGATATATTTTATATGTTATTGAGTGTTAGATGTGTTTTCTGTATTTACTCGTATATCTATAAAAAGGTAACCCGTCTAATCCTTCTAGTTTTCCCTCTGGGTTGGTAGGTAAGATGGCAGTCACTTTCGTAAAACTAGTGCCTATGCCAAATCTTGGGGTTAGGTATCAAAGCGGACCCCGGGGTCTGCTTTGATAAAGAACCCAACCGAGAATAATGCTAGGAGGATGATAATGATCTATAGAATGTATCATAGTCTAGTACTCTCAACAAAAGCCTTATTGAGCTTGCTATGGAGGTAGGTAAACTTATGTAAGACTTTCCCTGAATATTGTATTATTAATAGTATTTTATAATCTAACTATAACAAATACGCACCAACTCATTGAGTATTTTAGTTTATGGCTTTGTACCTACACTTTGAATCGCGATGTCATAAAAAACTGCGTCACTTTACTAACTGTTGTTTCACAAATCAATAGAGCCCTCCTGTGACAATAATTTTCACTAAACACGTCCATAAAACGGGACAGTCCTCCGTAACGTCAGAACTTCCTCGATAATAGCGCGCAGGACTGCCCAAGTGCCCGTTGTCCTTGGGAGAGCAAAATTATGGTCACATTATGCTTGATGGTTGTAGTTTTTGTAAGTAACGATGGCTTGGGGATTTAAATATTGGTCGCGATCGCTGTTGTTAAAGATAATAAAAGTCTAAGTATTCAATCTGACGTGAATATACGGCCATATATTTTTTATTCACTTCAGACTATTGGGACATAAAACGTAACTAAGGGAAGTATTCTACGAACATTCTACGTCAAAGCATTATGCAATGTGAGCAAATTCGGTAGTTGAAAACAATAAATATAAATTATTCTTACATTGCCAACAACTCATGAAAATACACTACATCACTCTTGAACTATTTTTTGCCAAGTGTATGGAGATTTCAAAATATAGATAAAACAATTGACGCTGTTGGGCCATAAATAGTTACGCCACTTATTCATATTTCCCTACAAAATTCATAAGAACTATCAGAATTATTTTGACGTGGCCTGAAAAAATGTTGAGTTGACTGTCAACATCACTATTGATCGTCATAGAGCAAGTAGTAAATTTTAGACATTACTATTGTAAATATTTTGTCAACAAAACATATCTCTTTTTAGAATGAAAACTTTAAGCACGTATATTTTTATGAAAATTTAACAATGAAACTCAAATTTGACATACGACGCACATTTTATCGTAACTCTACAGACACTAAACTGAATTTATTTAGCAGAACAACTATATTATACCCTCCGTAGCCCCAAGCATGTACTCGAAATCACTACTAACACCATAATGGCGCGCAAAAAACGGACAAGGGTCGGAAACTTCCACCTCACGCGTCGGAGTCAAGTGCAGAAGTTATCGATTGCTCTAACGGCCAACGGCAACAAAAACAAGACAAAGAAAGTTGCTAACGATAGCTAGATGGCGTGACTAATGATTGTTTCATTGCATTAAATAAACCAAGTTATAAGTTCGGAGACAACTAATTGAGGTTCCTCTGCGCTAGTTAAACATCATTGTTTTGTTTTCACTAATTGGAAGATCTTTGTTCTTTTCAGATAATGTTGTACTTTTAGCGGCTTTGCGAGCAATGAAAATAGTTGAAATAAGCTGACTTCATTATTAGCTAGTTCTTAATATGCATTTAATGACTGTGTAAAGTTTGTGATTTTTTATTTTAGTATTCGCTGTATATTTTTTATGACACTACATAAAAATATACAGCGCATACTAAAATAAAAAATCAAATACTAAAATCGTGACAAATATATTGCTTATATTTGTAAAATACTTATAAGTGGGCAAAGAAATAGGTACGTAAATTGATCCTATAAATAGTGTTAAAAAACTTACTTAAAGTAAGAATTTCACCGCAAATATACGACAAAAACTGTTGTTTATTCAAATTATCCAGCACTTCATAACCAAAGCGACCACGCTAACTAATTCTTGGTGTAAACGTACTTGCACGAGTACGCCGACATCCGCAAAACCACCGAGTTACAATAGAAATTACTCCGGCAAATATATTGCCGTGTTGTCACGCGGGCCGGGAAAGTCCTACATTGCGCAAATTTATGGTGGCCCTAATTGGGAAGTACAATCAAAGGAGTCAGTTGTTGTATGCGTATTATATAAGTTGGATTTTGTTGATATTACACTGTAAATTTACTAGAAAAATTAACAAATATATAGGTATAGAATAGTATATTGGTAATCATTTACCTAACTTGAGTGTGTTAATTTTTAGTATAACATTTCTTGTAAAAGAGTTTTTGCAGGACATCCTGGATTGTTTTTAAATTTATTCTAAGTCAAAAAGTCAAAGTCAAAGTGATTTATTTTAAAATTCATGTATCTTTTTTGCTCTCTTAATCAATTTGCTCTCTGAATTCAAGTGTCTTGACCGATATGATTCTACAATAAAAACAAGCAACTCAATGTGAGATACTTGAAAATCAAATGATTTGATACTTGGTTCCATCGTTGACAAGACGTTTGTAAACTACAGTCTAAAAACAAGTATCTAGGCTGCCCTACGCAGAAATCAAGTATCTTCAAAATAGATTTTTTGCATTTTAGAAATCTTTTTCTTGACGTCTTGAAAAAAAAACCCGAAATAAGGAATAATTTATAAACGATCATAAATAATTTAAGTAGCTTTTTTAAGGTATATTCTACGCTATAAAATATAATGAAATCACTAGTGCCAGTTATGCCAAAAAACCGCGTTATAAATCATGTGAAGTTCTAACAGTCCGACAATTAGTTACATACGAGTATATGTATTACGTTTAAAAACAGCACGCCAAAACCTTTTACAACACTGATCATGCCAGTAAAAGGCGTAAAGATATTTTTATCCTATATATATTCTCAAAAACGACACGCATTCTCTTCTAGATTTTTCTATTCCTAGGTCTACTTCTTTACAATTATAGACTTAATAGACCATGCTGACTCAATTTTTTCGATCATTTGTACCAAGAATGGCGACCCTTCAGGGGTCTAATTACGTAATGAAGAAAAGTAAAATGATGTCCATAGCGCTGGTAATACGCCGGCCCAAACGCTTGGGCGTTAATCGAACGTGTCGGATAAATTACGAAAGTCTAACGATTTGTTACACAAAAAATCTTCTGTTTTCCGATAGTCAATGAAAAAAGAAGTAGGCGGTAGAGTAATTCCATACTTCTCCGGTGTGATTTACAGCCCACTATACCGACGAGAATACATTATACTTAATAAAACAAAAAAACAATTCAACCATTTGTACGTAAATAATTTTTCATCACACTTGCTCGAAAATGGTGTTATTATACGCAAGCGTACTGAGCTGTAATGGGCTATATTACGCCCATGGGCGTTATGGTTTTTTTTTTAAATAATAGAACCCTCTGATTGGCTTAAGCAAATCTGGTTGCTGTGTGATTGGTTGAATAAAAAAATCTAGTTGGTCACGACGCCCCGCCCCGCAAGAATACTGCTCTGTGATTGGTTGAAATATTGAACTGCGCGCTCTACTAGCACTGATCTGGAAGTGAAGTTGTCAATTTTTGATTGGTGCTGCTGTATGAAACTTACATTTTTCTGTCTTTTGTTGTTATTTATTTCCTCGCAAATGTGATGAAAAACATTATGTATAACACGGGCGTAAGAATATTGCAAACTCGAGTCATCAAAAGCCCTCCGCCTTCGGCGTCGGGCTTCTGATACACTCTCGTTAGCAATATTCCACTTACGGCCCTCGTTAAACAATGTACTATTAATCATCATATGTTATATACCAAATTTTCGTACGCCACACGGCACATCATAGCTGAACTGAATACTTATACTTGTCACCTATTTTTACCTATGTTTGACGAAATAAATGATTTGATTTGTAACTATCATCGTCGAGTATTATTGGGTTGAATGGTGGGTTATTATTATTATCTGTTTCAACATTTTATATTAACTATTTATCGTCAAGCTCTATTAATACCCCCCCCCCCCCCCCCCCCCCCTGTTTGAACGCGTATCGGCTATCAAACCAGACCAGAAACCTCCCAATTTATGGCCACCATTAATATCTAGCAACCGCCAACATGGTGCAATTTGTTCGTCTCAATGTTGCCACCGACAATGCAATCCCTTATATTCTCAGCAAATAGCGAGGTATAGGACCTGAAATGTGTGTTGAAACAAAAATCGAACGTGATTTATGGATGGACCAGTTGGTAGTGTTTTGACCGGATATAAACTTCGATTTCTAATTCAAGACCAAGAAATTGGAGTTTAAATTACTGTTGTATTTTTATGTATTAAATGAATATTAATGTAATTATGAATTTTATTCGAAATGAATGACTATTATTATTATTAAATTACTAAAGATTCGCCAAACTGCGAAGCATGCGCTTGATCATCAATTACCTATCATCAATTAGAATTATCAACAGTCTTATAGGTACAGGTCCGTACTACTGCCAAACAACCTAATTCTGAAACATGTCTTTTAGGGTTCCGTTAGTCAACAGTCCGTCTGAGGCTTAACTCAGTACTAATACTAGAAAACTGAAATTTAGCTTGAGCTAGACATAAGGTAGAAGTACTAGTGCCCGACGCGGTACTAGTACTCGACGAATATAATTTAACTAGCGAATAATAAACTAAGATTGATCACGACATCATTTTTAAGTTACTAAATGTTAGTGACTTCAATATTTCTTATCACAATTTCAAGACAAATAACTTATTTATAAGTTATGAACATATTTGTTAAAACCAGCTGCCATCAATTGGGACAATGAGTTAAACCTTCAAGTCCCAATAAATGTCAGTCTTTCATTCATGACATTTGTACTGAAATGACATATATTGGGACTGCCAGCATAACCGCCTGCCATTTACTCGTACATTCGGATCGATTACCTAATTCTTATATTATCAGGATTTTTTATAAGATCATCATATGAAACGAATGCCATATCAGTAACTTGAGTAAATACCTCGTCTCCCAAACCGTATGAAACTGTTTAATACATCTTAAATGAGCATAATATCGTGATTCAAATAAGTATTTTCTGTTGACATGTCGGGCACTAGTACCTACCTTATCAATCACGCGGACAAAATGGTATATATTTTTTTAGAGTCCCTCCTCTCCCTAACACCTAATGTAGGGAAACAATCTTTTTTCGTTGTCAAACCTACAGTGTGGGTTATCGTTGGATAGCTTGTTCAAAAATATTATGGGTTTTTCAAATCCATTTTTCAACTCAGTGATCCGTTTGCGTGAATTGGGCTTTAAGTAATGCCCTAATTTTTATTACAGTCAAGTGTTCCCCTACTGGCTAAATGGTTACTACTGGGTGTGTGAATTTAAAAGGAAAACTATCATGGCTAAGTACGCATAACTAGTCCATCAACTTAAAAATGTAATTGGAAAGGCCAACTTTCGTACAATTTCGACCGACGCAACTGCACCATTTAAGTACTTGGTGCGCGCGTGTAGATGTAACAAAAACAGACAGGCAACTACGGAACCCTACACTGTGCGTGGCCCGACACGTTATTGGCCGGTTTATTTATATCTATCGAAGTCATATGTCTGTCTTGTCTGTCTTGTCATAGAGTTTGTTCTTGAATTAAGAAGAGCTACATGGGAGCTTTAATTAAAAATCTCCATTACACAATGTGAAGATTATTTATACTAGAATTTTAAACGGAGACTACTAACAGTGTAAAGACTTATACAGTCAAATAACCTAAATAACCTAAATGTATGAAAAACGCGGTGACAAAGTCTTCGTGCAATTACATAGATAGGGTTATTATTTTTACCAAGATTTGACAACCAGTACCGGTGCTAGCACAACTGAAGCCGCGACGCGACACGCGAAAAATTGACACCCCTACAATAGGTACAGCAGTGCGAGAGAGACGTGACAGACAGACTGCATGGCGATCGAGCCGTAGCATGGTTGGCCTTATCACGCGACAAGATACAAGATAAGAGCGTCGTCTCGTTCTATCGAACGGTGTCAGCCAGTGACGCACGCTCTATCCTATCACCTATCGCGTGACAAGGCCAGCCATGCTACGGGGCCAGGTGACGTTGGCGCGAAAGCTAAGAGCGCATGCTCACACTGGTGGTGGCGCGCGTGCCGCGCCCACATCGCCTTTCCATAGTATTTAGTGTTCTGTGGTTACTATTATGTCTATTCTGTTCCATATTGTGTATCAAATATTTGTTATAATTTTGTTTTTGTACGAATATTGTTTCTGTGTGATTGTAGCAAACAAATAAACGTTTTATCTATCTATCTAACATGTATGACTGTCAAAATGCTATAACGCATTTTGGTAGTTTGGTGATTTACTTGGTCAGTGAGCAATAATTATTCCCTTTATGTTTCATCCGTTAAGCGAATGTATGTCAACTCCTTTTTTAGTGAAGTGGGTCGTCGTCTGCAGAAAAGAGGGCTGGATCCCCGCTCTGGGTCCTTTCTGGTGCAAAGGTTAGCCATAGCTGTTCAGCGCGGCAATGCGGCTAGCGTGATGGGCACCTTTGCACCAGGATGGACGCGGGGCGGGTTGTTTGATACTTAGTTTTAAGTTTAGTTTAATTAGTAGTTATTATTGTAAATTGGTTTTTTGTGCTTGTTTTGTGTAATAAACATATTTATCCCTAAATTAAATAACCACAATAGGTATTTTTAACTAGTATAAGGACTATTTTAATTCATCGTTTCCGTTTCTGTTTCTTTCCGTTTTTGCCGAATAACATTTCAATTTCAACAAGCGTCGCGTGCTTGCTCCCATGCGCACCGAGCTAATTTTTCAGAATGAGCGCTCGAAACAAATGCGATTGAGATGCAAAGGCGATGAAATGAATTCCGTAAAACCTGGCAACTTTGCCCGCTTTTTGCTAACTTTTTTATTTATTGCATATTGTGAATCATTTTGGATTACTTATTCGTAACGCATATAAGTTGATATACTTATCTTTGTGTGTGTTAGCAGTGCGCAGCTTCAAAACGTGTTTTACCCGACTGCCGAAGGAAAGGAGGGTTATGTTTTTCAAGCGTATGTATGTGTATCTATGAGTGTATCTATGTATGTATGTGTGTATATCTTATTCTTTGGCACGCCCTGCAGCTTAAACCGTTTGACGGATTTCGACTCATTCAGAGCCCGGTTTTTCACGGCAAAACAAAATACTATCGTAATCTAGCCAGTGGTAGAAACATGATTTTATCGATATCGATAATTGTGTACCTAGTAGATGAAAAAAGTCACCAAATAAAATAAATATTTAATAAAAAAATTACGTATATCAACAACGTCGGTTTCGAAGCGTTATAAGAAAAAATAAATATCTATACGCAATTTATGTTTTATACGTAATGAAATGACATTTAAAGTGTTATGGAGTAATAAGTGTCTATTAATGACTGTATTGTCTATTATTTTCAATGAGGTGGGTCATTATCGCGACTTTTTAGTTGCCTCAAATACGTTATGGCGTTTTCGGAAGAAAAATACACTTATGGTTTTTTATTAAATATAAATTGTCAATAATGTAAAAATATATCGGCATGTTATTTTTATACCTATATACCTAATAATACTCGATATCGATAAAATAATGTTTCTACCACTGGCTAGATTACGATAGTGTTTTGTTTAGCCGTGAAAAATCCGGGCTCTGCATATGAGGTGTCATTGGATTCCTCTTTATCGTGGAAGTGACAACGAAAGTTAGGTTTTTTGAAAAATCTTTTAATTCCACTTGTTATCTTAGAAATTATTACTCAAACCAAATTGACATAGCTGGGGGGTAATCACGTAACGTTCCGAACGCGCGTTAGGTAGATCCAACTGTAATTTTTCCATATAAAAAATGTCATTTAGATCTACCCGACGCGCGTACAATGCGTTACGTGATCGACCAACTGTTCTACTGTTACCTACAAACTTTTCTAGAAATTCTCTAATAGGCACCATAGGCTTTCCACTGCTGGGCAAAGTAACAAGATTAAATAAATAATAAAATAATAATTTCCAACAAGTCAATGTTTGCCAATTTTTTCGAGCAAACTTCTTATGCCAATAACAGAGCTTTCATTTTAATTAAGTTTTTTCAGCCTGGAGGGAATTTGGGTTAATTTTATGAGAACAATTTCGTTGAAACTAATCTGTTTGTAGCTTAATTGCTTATTATGCTGTGCGAATAGAGGTGAACTTATAAAGTTAGTCCGCTTTTTAGGGTTCCGTAGCCAAAATGGCAAAAACGGAACCCTTACAGTTTCGTCATGTCCGTCTGTCCGTATGTTACAGGCATTTACTCGAAAAGTATAAGGTGTATTTGAATAAAATTTTGGGAATAGGGGTATTTTGTTAGCCGCTACATAGTTTTGTAATTATTATTTTTTTAGGGTTGCACTCCGTACATAAAACTGAACGTCATTTTTTTTTTCATTGTCATCAATCGATAAGCCTTTCAAAATAAATATAAGGTTTCTCAGCAATTTTTTTGATTAAGTGAATTGAGTCGGAAATAATCGCCCCGAAAGTCACTAAAATTCTGTCCCCCCCCCCCTCTAATTTTTGAACGGTGTATTTTAAAAATATGAAAAAAATCATGGACATAGGGCTTATTAAACTCTTTCATAGCAAAATTATTCGGAACAAGTTCGGTTCAAAGGTTTTCGAGATAATGCTGAAAAACTGCCTTCCTTAAAGAAAAGGACGTAAGTGCCGTAAGATTTCTGTGACGATACGACCTTTTTCATAGTTACGGAACCCTTCGTTTTGCGTGGTCCGATACGCACTTGGCCGGTCTTTTTTAATTATTGTCATATTTTCACTGTTGACCTGTTGACTGTTGACCAGTCCTGCGCGTCCTGCGGACTCCTGCGACCTTGCCCTTGACCTTGCGTGGGTCGACCACGTAACTTTTCTTACGAACGTCTGTAAGATTTAAACGTCAATTTAATATGGAAAAATGACAGTTAGATTGAGATTAAACTGTCAGACGCGCGTTCGGAACGTTACGTGATTACCCCCCAGGTCAATAGTCCACCAAGCTGCGCCTGTCGATACGTGGTCGCCACTCGAGAAAGAACTTTTCCTCGCCAATGGCCATACATTTTCATATTATGTAGTGAATATTGCTGCAAATTGTCATACGTATAGCATCAGACTTAATGTTTCCCATGTAATTCTTCCTCTACTCAAACGTTGCAACCGAAACACACTAATAACATTGTCCACGAAATAAGGTGGTTATTTAGATTTAAAATCGGAGGCTAATCGCCTCAGATGTGCCGATAAGTGGCGGTCCATTTATCCTTAATGGCACACTAATTAAGTTACAAAAGCGGGTAGAATGTATTTTTGTTAAAGTGGCAATGACGTTGCAAAACGGCTGTGGGGCGTTTTAATGTTGGTTGAAAGTATTGTGTTCTTTTCTTTAACGTGTTTACTTGGCAGTTTTTTAAAAGGATTGACAGTAATATATGACTATGGTGTTTGGGGTTCAGGTGTTGGGGTTTATTTTGCGTATTTGTTCATATTTATTGAGAACTAGCTTTTGCCTGCGTACTAAGCGCAATTTTAAACCGTCTACAAAAAGGAGGTTTTCTGTTTGACCCGTGTATTCCGATTGAATTGCAATTTGGCACAAATCATCATCATCATATCAGCCGAAAGATGTCCACTGCTGGACATAAGCCTCCTCCAGGGAGTGCCAAATTGACCGGTCCTGCGTCACCCGCATCCAGCGGACTCCCGCGACCTTTACCAGGTCATCAGTCCACCTTGTGGGGGGCCTACCCACGCCGCGCCTTCCGGTACTCGAGAACACTACAGTACATTTCCACCCCAACGGCCATCGGTTCTACGTGCAATGTGCCCCGCCCACTGCCACTTAAGTTTAGCAATTCGGAGGGCTATATCGGTTGGCACAAATGCTTTGAAGAATTTTCATGTCCACAATATTACATTTCAAAATCGATGCTATTTTCGTAATTAATGTTCGAAAAAAACCATAAAAACGACACCAATATTGATATTTAGACATTTCAACCCCATCGCGCCCCAACAGGAGAGATGGTATTTCACGTCCGCCATGTTGGATTTCAAAATCTTTGTTGTTTTCGCAATCAGCGACGTGGTTACCAAGACATAAACATTTTTTGGTTCTGGGAGTTCAGGACTTCATTAATTTGTTCTAACATTATGACACTAGATATGAGTTGCAATTAACCACCCACGTAGACAAAATTGTTAGCAAAGCTTACAGTATGCTCGGATTTATTTTTCGGCAAAGCAGAGATTTTAAAGACCCCAACACAATGATTCTTTTATACAATGCATATGTGAGATCACGCTTAGAATATGCCTCCACAGCATGGAGTCCTCATTTTTCTGTCCATATTAATGCAATAGAAAGGATTCAAAATAAATTTATCAAGCGGATGAAGTATAAATTCAAAAAATTTGACTCTAGTAAGATTAATTCTCTTCAACTTAGGCGTGAAATCAGGGGTCAGGTTATGATATATAAAATCCTTAACGGGTTACTGGACTCGCCTACTCTTCTGTCTAAAATATCCCTGCGTTGCCCGGACCGTCGCACCCGCTCCTCCGCCTTATTTGCACTACCTTTCAATCGAACCTCCTACGCAAGAAATAGGTTTATTGTAAGAGCATGTCAAAAATACAACGATAAATATTCTCACATAGACCATTTTCACCTTTCATCGGTACAAAAATTTGTTTCTGCAATTAACAGCAAGTAAATAATGCAATTTTATTTTATCTTTAAGGAATCATAAAACTATTTTAATTGTTTAATTAAATTTACTTCTTGTTAAGTTCATGCATGTAGGCATGTTAGATAGTTTATAAAAAACACTCCAGTTCTAAATATGATGTCTTCTTTAAACCAATATCGTGTACAATAGTAGATTTCACTTTATATATATATATAAATATATATTATACTTTTTATATATTATAATATATGATAGTCTTGTCTGAGCAATAATAATGATATTAATTTATAAGTGGAAACTGTTTTGGCTTTTGTATTGTCTAAATTTAAGTATTCATGTGTGTTATTTTTTGCTGTTTGTTTCCCATGTTCAAATAAATAAATAAATAAATAAATTCCTCAGAAGTAGGTACCCTGTTTGTAAATGAGCTGTAGGAGAGTAAAGCTAAGTATTAACCAGAGTTGTGCGTGGCGGGGAACAAAGTGCGCCAAAAATCACCAATAGCGAAGCTCAGATCAAGAAAGCTAGCAATTCATTGGTATTATATTCCTCGCACACTGCTCCGTTACCTCGCACAGCTGCTCTGCTGCACAGCAACTGTGCGAAGTACCAGAGTGCGAGTAAGTACGTGTGGATACTGATCCACTCACCCTCAAAAGGAAATTAAGGCCCTCTTCAGCCCCCAACTATTCACTAAACAATGTTATCATTACCCACCAGCGAGGCGCAAAACTTCGCACCCGTATTATTTATCTTCCAAGCTACACATTTCCTCACCCATCTAATTTTAAAACAACATCAATCACACATCAAAACCGCCCCTCAAAGCATTTGTCAACACAATATCTAACCCACACAACGCTTAATTTGACAAGGTCTTAAGTTACTATGGTTGTCAAGGATCGTAGGACTTTTTGTAGAAAAAAGATACATACCACCATCAATCGCACGCAGTGACAAATGACGCTCAGAGCCGCGATAAAAAACTATTTAGCTATTTTATTGGCTATAAAGATAGCGTTGTTTACGGCCGGCACTTAATGAGCTTTACAAAAATGAGATCTGATAATGGAGATTGGGGGCGAATCTGATTGATTTTAAAAATGGTTGATAAAGATTGTTTACGATGTTTAGTCTTAAATAGGTCATATTCTACACCGCTCGCTGACGGCATGGCGTTTAATCTCACATCTTGAAACCAAAATAGTCGCGCATGGTGAGGTTCCAGAGGAATTTCCTCCCGCGTTCACTTCTGTAGAATAATCTCCGTCGTTCTTCCGAAAAACTGCAGTATTATGGGTTTTGTCAAGGAATGAGTGTTAAGGTTTTCAAAGGTATTACATATTAGTCCAAAGCTTATGCTGCAGGTACAGTAATAGCTACCATAGATTATATAGATTATATAGATATTCGTCTAAATATATTTCTGTTTTGTTTGCTAATGTGTTTAACTCTAAAGCTCGGCATTCACTCGCAACGCTGCACCGATTGTCTCTGCGAGGAGAATAGCGTTGTAGACTCAAAATTTACTATTACTCTATAAGAAAAAAGGCAAAAAAAATGCCTAGTGACGAAAATTGCATTCATATATCTCAAAACATTACGAAACTACAACTGTTTGAATATTGCTGGTTAGAAAGAGAAAACGCTCGAGGATTGTGACGTCACGATCCTTGAGCGTCATAGTAAATAACAATAGTTTCATGTGAAGGTGCGTTTTGCGGAAAAGGGATACCCCCTTAAAACTTTGAACACATAACTTTGTGGTTATTGAATCCCCTGATTTACTTTTTCGTCCATTTGACAATATTATTAATCCTTTTTCGAGAAAATTCATCATTATTTTATTTGGTGTCTACACTCCTAATATTAGGTATTTTCCTCATGTTAAATGCATAAAGTAATGTTGCTAAATATAGCTACATAACTTTGTAATACAAGCTTTTATTTACTTTCACCTGACCGTTGTCTGTAATCAAATCTTGCAAGTTAAATTTGATCCACTTCCTGGTTTCCGATTGAGTTGAAATTTTGCATACATGTGTAAAACGCGTGACGATGCAATATTATGATAACATGGTGCTGATCTGATGATGGAACAGGAAGGTGGCCATAGGAACTTCGCAATGAAACGACACAACCTCATCGAGTTTGGGCTCGTTAGAATCGTCTCAATGAATAGTTGATGACGGTATACAGAAAAGTACAGTCGGCAATAAAAGCTTGTACCAAAAATAAGATTTTTGACAGAAACTTATTACTAAACAAACATCAAATTATTACTAGTAAAGTGTCAATAAATAATAGTCCCATACAAACATTTGATCTACCTACTCAAACTGGTTCGACACTGTGTCAAGTAGCCATTGAGCGTCTATCGTCATCGTGACGTGAACCTGAACACTCAGCAACAATGGCACAATAGACAAATACCGAGCACAATTTTTATGACAGATATCCGGGTCCATTACATGATAATAAAAGTCTATCTATCTGTATCGCAGATTCGCACGTGCTAGTAAAGAAGTAAGTCTGATGCTCAGACAGACTGCTTTTACGCTATGATGAGAAAACGAAGTACCTCGCTCCTCAACCTCAGCTGCGGCAGCTCAAACAGCATCTTATGCACGCTAGCCCAGCGCTGGGATTCGCCGCTGGTGTGGCGGCATGCGCAGCTGCACGCGCCTGTCGCCGCTGAACGCGCCGTTTTTAAATTGTTTTATTTTATTTTATTTCATAAATACTAACCCTAGGCTTAAATTATACTGTAATTACTAACAAACTATAGATCACACTGGCCGAATTAAATATTTTGAATTTGAATTTGTACAATACTGCTGAGTGCTCTTCTTTATAACGCCACGCTTCTCTGTCCCGTGTTAATCTTATCCACTGCTAATAAACGTAATATTGATTAATTACGTTAACGATCGCTTTAGCCTAGTTGGTTGTACTTGTGACCCTGCCTACGAAGCTAGAGGTCCTGGGGTCGAATCCCGGTAAGGGCATTTATTTGTGTGATGAGCACGAATATTTGTTCCTGAGTCATGGATGTTTTATGTGTATTTAAGTATTTATTTATCTATATAAGTATGTTTAGCGTTGTCTAGCACTCATAAGTACAAGCTTTGCTTAGTTTGGGACTGATAGGTCGGATCGATTCGTGTAAGATTCGTCGCGATAATTTATAAAAAAAATAAAAAATGCCCGAGTTACCGAATGCCCGATCTATTATACAAACAGTACCTACCTACTTATTATAATATAACATGTCGTGATTGAAATTTTATGCAATCAGTGCTCCAAATGAGACTAGGTAATAAATGAAATTGCATTGATTGCAATGTACAAGTAATTACTAATTTAGCTCCAATTTAATATCACAATATTAAATTGGGGTTTATACATTAAATAAGGGCAATATTATAGCGTTATTTAATTAATCTATATATATGAGTTAAGTTTATTTAAAATTCAAAATGATTACTGTGTATACGGGTGGGGACTGTTCTGTGGGTGGAAAATATAAGGGCCATTTATTTAACACCCGGTACAAAAGGATATAAGCTTACCGTTGATCTACTTGTAACGTTAAGAATTTTTCAAACTTTCTCATTTATCGGCTGCCCGTCAAGTGATTACCTATTTATTTGCTGCGTGCCTGCAATTTCTTCGGACATTAATGGGTGTCTGTGGAAATACAGTTAGCTGCTTATATTTTTACGACAGGTTTAGCCTACTAGGTAGAACCGGTCGCAAATCCTGCCTACAAAGCTGACGGTCCTGGGTTTGAATCCCGGTAAGGGCAAATATTTATGTGGTGAGGATAAATATTTGTTTCTAACCCCGACACAAAAAGAGGGGTGTTATAAGTTTGCGATGTCTGTGTGTCTGTGTCTATGTATCTGTGTGTCTGTTTGTCTATCTGTGGCATCGTAGCTCCTAAACGAGCCGATCGATTTTAATGCGGTTTTTTTGTTCAAAAGCTGACGTGATCAAAATGGTTCTTAGTTACGTTTTAACGAATTGGATCAGCCGTATTTGAGATATTGAACTTGGAAATGAAAATGTCGGCGGTTTTTCAACTGTTGTAATGTCATATGCCCATGTGAACTGTACCAACTCCCATTACAATAGTACGCTTTAGGCTCGAAATTGTAGACAATTTTACCTAGGACAGACTCTCCAGTTAGGTAGGTCCAACTTCGAGAAAGAGGTCAATCGTCGAATCTGACTCGGCTGGGCAGCGTTCGGGAAGCAACGGGACATATTTTCGTCTAATGTTCCGCAGTGTCTAAAGACGAGAGTCTTTGACCAGTATGTGTTGCTAGTGATGACATATGTGTCGTGTGTGGTCACTTACTATGGGCCTCATTAAAAGGCTCACTGTAACCCAAAGGGCAATGGAGCTATGCTGGGAGTTTATCAGCGTAATCGCATTAGAAATAAGGCTATCCGCAGCAAAAGGTAACCGATATAGCTGTGGGCGGGGCACATTGCACGTAGAACCCATGGCCGTTGGGGCGGAAAGGTTCTCGAGTAGCGACCACGTACCGGAAGGAACAGTGTAGGTAGACTTCCACAAGGCGGACTGATGACCTGGTTAAGGTCACGGGAGTCCGCTAAATGCGGGTGGCGCAGGACCGTCGCATTGTGGCACTCTTTGGGGAGGCCTATGTTAAGCAGTGGACGTCTTTCAGGTAATATGATGATGATGATTATGATGTTGATGAGTCTCGGATGTTGTCCATATTACGTTTAAGTATTTTTCTACTTAATATATAGTGTAGTACCATATCACAATCCTTATTGAGCTTACTATGGGGCTAGTTCGATTTGTGTAAGATTGTCCCCTAAAATATCTACTAATATAATATATATATACATATAATCTAATGTACATTTTATGGGTTTTCTGCCTTTCTAATAAACAACTAATAAAGTAGTAAGTAGCCATCATCATCATCATCATCATCATATCAGCCGAAAGACGTCCACTGCTGGACATAGGCCTCCACCAGAGAGTTCCAAATTGACCGGTCCTGCGCCACCCCATCCAGCGGACTCCCGCCAGTAGACATCAAGTATATCATTTCTCGGATACAAAATCCAAAATGTGTTATGAGAAAGTACTAAAGGTACCTATATCAATCATTTCTAGACACTTGAAAAAAACTTGTTGTCATTACGACAATATTTACTAACTACGGCAACAAAAATGGCTGGCGTTAAATTAATCAAATAAACAGAAGGGCAATATTCGACTAGTTTTAAAAAGCTCATGACATGACGAACATAACCTCACAATTCATCCGTCACTGAAGAATTTAGACAAGTTGTGCACATTTGGCTGATTTCATGAAACTTCAATCATACTCGTACCATATTAGAAATGTCAATAAGTGAAAATCAATATGGGATTGTGTGTCTTTTGTGTACTGAATAAATGTCTTCTTTCTTTTTTTTTTTTGATTGTGCCGTCCAGCAATTACACGATGAAAGTGTTTTTGTTTGCATTTCGGGTTTCTTGAGCTATTGAATATGTTAATATCGGAATAACGACAGTCTGTAGGAGAACAAAAGTCGAGTATGTGCATGTCAAACCAAACACAAAGAACGATTTCATAAAAAAAAACCATATTTTTGGAACACTTAAAGCAAACAGGTACGTCTTTTTATCATCATCATCATCATCATATCAGCCCAAAGACGTCCACTGCTGAACATAGGCCTCCCCCAAAGAGTGCCACAATGACCGGTCCTGCGCCACCCGCATCCAGCGGACTCCAGCGACCTTTACCAGGTCATCAGTCCACCTTGTGGGGGGCCTACCCACGCTGCGCCTTTGCGTCTTTTTATATATCCTACTAATCATACTAATCCCCTAATATTATAAATGCAAAAGTTTATATATTTACATGTTTGGATGTTTAGATGTTTGGATGTTTATTACTCAATCACGCAAAAACGGCTAAACGGATTAACATGAATTTTGGTATACATTATAGTGTATAGCCTGGATTAACACAACACTTTATCCCGGGAATCATCCTTTAAGGGGGCGAAATGGGGGGCGAAAGTTTGTATGGAGCTACGATATAAACGAGTTCCACGCGGACGAAGTCGCGGGCAGAAGCTAGTATACTAATAATTTAAAGAAGTAAAGTTTGCAAATGTGTCGGTCTGTAAAGTCTTGTTTTTCACCGGTGTATAGAATTGACTATATAAGACTATATTTTTATCCAGAATCAACGCTTGCTTTCTTTGTAATAAGCAGGCGTAGCCGCAAAGGGAGCTAGCAAGAGTTAGAATACCCACTATTCAGGTGCCTAGGTAATTTCCGCAGGGATTTTGCGTCCCACGCGTGACACAAATTTTGTGCGCTGCAACAAAATGCTGGACTCCAATGTAGTAGTCCAATTGTGGTTAAAAAACCATACGGAGTACATAGGTATAGTCTTCTTATGTATGGATTTATATTCCCATTTATTTTCAAAAAGTCCCAGTGCTATGCGCAGTTATTTGCAGAAATCGCGAAACGTCTGGTCGATGTAACTGGTGACCGAAGAGCTGGCGGCTTTCTCGCGCAACGCATCAGCATTGCAATTCAGCGAGGAAATGCCGCCAGCATCCTCGGTACAATGCCTCGAGGGCCTTTTTTAGATTTAACTTAGTTTTAATTTATCTTAGTTAATGTTAATTATAATCTTGTATTAAAATAAATAAATAAATATAAAAAAAATTCAAAATTAACGTTATTTCTATTCAGATGATATATATATCTATCTACAGGTACCGTGGTCGAACTCTTAACGAGTCAGCCAAATGTGAATAAAATTGTTGTTACCAAAACATTGTATCCAACAATACGAATTGTTTAAACTGTAGTTCGTTTTTTACGAGTATGCGGGTTCAGTGTGTTTGCAGTAATTCACGATTGGCTTTTGTTTGTTGCTGAAAAACGAGGGTAGTGCAATTAAGTTGTTTATTTAGCTGCGTGGAAAAGAACAGGGGTGTTTTTTGAACCCAACGTGCCAAGGAAAACATTTACGAGCAGAACGCAATGATAAAGAAGAGGTAGATAAGTTGTCCATACGAAATTCCGTGTTTAAAACGGCCACAAAATCTGACAGCTAACGTTTCCATTGACGACTCGAAACTGAGGCAAGTTGTGCCAATTGACTCAATTTTAGTGTGCCATTTTTCGAGCGCGTATAACCTATCTACCTCTTTTATATAGAAAACTCCCGTGAGAATCAGACATATTAAAATCTACCTCTTTTTTAGGGTTCCGTACCCAACGGGTAAAAACGGGACCCTATTACTAAGACTTCGCTGTCTGTCCGTCCGTCCGTCTGTCTGTCACCAGGCTGTAACTCAAGAACCGTGATAGCTAGAGAGTTGAAATTTTCACAGATTATGTATTTCTATTGCTATAACAACAAATACTAAAAAACCTGCCAAGTGCGAGGCGGAATGGGGCTCCCATACAACAGACATGATTTTTTTGCCGTTTTTATAGATAATGGTATGGAACCTTTCGTGCGCGAGTCCGACTCGCATTTGGCCGGTTTTATGTTACATCATTGACAGAACGCCTTTACTAGAGAATATTTAAGTTGGCCGAATCGCATCAAAGTAGCCGAATTGCAGCAACTCTACCGTCCCAGGTAGAAGATTCGAATCCGAATAACAGTTTATAAAAAGTCGGCCGTATTAAATAATCTCACCACACCCTGTCTCTGAAACTGTTAAGTGGACAGGGGAACACTGCAGCAAAATATAATAAGAGATCAGATATATTTTTCAAAAAACCATAGCAATGGAAAGAAACTGCGTTGCGTTTTCGAATTTTCTCGGATGTAACTAGTTATTAACCAACCGATAAGTGTCCTCCTATATACTCGTTAGCAACACCACGCTGTTTTGTTTCCTCAATGTCATTTAAGGTTATGAACACAACATGCCCGAAAATATGTCCCAATCTTGGGGTTTTTTAATCAAACGTTCCTAATCCAACATAGGTGCTCATTTTGATTATCTGAGATGGTTTTATCCCTCGTCGTCGCCAATTGGTATATATCTGGGTAAGTTGTGGTTACATAAAGAAACACACGCGTCTTAGTATGATAGTTCGTTTATTACTGGCTGGCTGTGTGTGTACGATCGCACCCACACTGGCGCAAAGTGCATACATGCATACACAGCAGTTAATGGTTGTTTCAATATATTTCTCGCAATCGCTTTGAAGCGCGTTGGGCCGACAGCGCGCGAAACCTATTGAAATGTGCGTCAGCGATGAACTGAAAAGAGGCATTTGTATAAAATAGAGGTTCTCACTAACGCCTCAAAGGATTTCGATGCGACTTGCAATGCAGTTTTCTGCGGCAAAACAAGAACGCTGACTAAATCTGATCTACCTATTCAAATATATAAAACACCTAACTCCACCAGCATTAAGTATTTATATAAGTGGGTCACATAGAACTAAAACATAACCCACGATACATAAAATAGAATAAGTGGTGTCCTCACTTTCGACAGCCCACAAAGCCAATCATCCCGCCCACTTTTGCCCACTTTTGTAATCCTCAATTATTCCACATTTCCCGAGCCCGAGAGGTCCACTTTTGTACGGGACAATGGGCCGAACTACGATAAATCAGCGGACCTATTCGCTAAACCTTATTCACTCGCCTGTGAGCACAACCAACATAACTTGACTTGGATATACGGTATAACTATGAGTGATCAGAGGTTAGACCTTTACTGGTTCGCATGTTGATTGCACTTGTTAAGCCTTTTGAATAGGATGGCATAAGTACAACTACATTCACATCAAAAGAACATAACTAAGTACGGTCTTTGAAGAGACTTAGTTCGTTTTTCTTCTAAAAGATGCAGTAATGGTGGAAGATGGCTTTTTTCCCTTCCGTGCGTTGCTTTGGCTTAAGCGTTTTCTAATGCTTTTGATGATATTCGCTAATGCTTTGACAGGTTTTTATACGATAAAAACGTTTTGGTAATAGTCCTGTTACGTCAAAGTTTTAGCTTTTTGATTACTTATTTATAGCTTTTAAGGAAAAAATATTTTAACCGACAATTTCCAAAAAATAACCTACTGAATTGGAATTGATTGCTTATGTAAGCAATCTTCATATGCATAATTACGTGTACACCACGTACACGTAATTATGCCTATGAAGATTATGGAGGTATAATATATAGTGCAGAAGACACACACAATGTGTCAATTATATTGTATGTCTACTCCCTTTATATCTGTGTGTCTTTTGTGTAGTGAATAAATGTCTTCTTTTCTTTTTTTTCAGAAGGTAAGACAAAAGTAAGTAAATAAATTATTAAAAGTGACTATTAAAACAATGCATTTACAAAAAATATGGTCACCTTTGTTTTGTCAAAAAAAAATGACAAATTATCACTTCCTAAAAAAATATTCGTAGAATTTCATTTGCCAAATAATCGTTTGCCAAATTAACACTTGACAAATAATTCTTATGCAAACCTGATGTTTGGCATGTTCATGTTTAAGCAATATCTCGTTTACCAACTATTACTTTGACCAAATTTCAATCAGTCAAATACGTTAGTTGGCATAATATGTTTTAACCAAAACAAAATAAGGCAAATTATTTGTATCGTCAATATTCAATTTACCATTTCTATTCCGTCGGTTAATCAGCACGCGATTTTGGAATGATGGGCGTACACATATTTTAGGAATACATTTTTTTTTAATATTCGGAAAACTATAAATTCAATGAAAAGTCGGTTCTGGCGCTTCGCCGGCCGCTACCGCGGCACGCTCGCTTCGCTCGCTCGGCTCGCGCGCTTAGGGTCGCGGTACACCTAACACTCCTCCTCGCTTCGCTCGTCGTCGTAACCTACACCAACCTGCCTTAGAGTTAAGAGTAAAATTTCATAACCCAAACAAATGTGAATTTTGTCTATTTATGGTTTGCCATAACATTAACTTGACTAAATGTTTATTGTCTAATGTTTTCTTGCCTTGTTAAAGCATTTGCTAAAAGACCAAATGCCATAATGTAATTTTTCGTAATAACATTTTGCGGAATGAAAATTTGACGTAATGAAAATATTCGTATTAAAGTTAGACCAAAGTTTGCATTGGCAAACAAAACAGTTGCTAAAATTTGTATGGGAAATGAAATTTGACCAAAATAATTTTGGTAAAACGGCAGGATCCCAAAAAATATGCAAAGAATAGTTTTATTCCTGAAATCATACCTTAAAAGGATGAAAAACTGAGTGGAAGTTTCTATGGGATTGCGATACTTGATGCCATGCCAGTAGGAAAACTAACAGCATAATTCCTATTAGATTTTGTACAAGCGCAGTTTAAAGCATTAAACAAGAATACGCCGATGGAGTCGCGGGTAAAAGCAATTATGAATAGGTAAATAAATATTAGGGTACAGTTTTACACGCATCGAACTATATAGTGAGCTCAATAAACTTTGTGTTACAATAATATTTAATGAATATTAATACTTAAATACATGGAAAACATTCAAGATTCAGAAATAACTCAACAACAACTAGTCAACTGCATATCGGAACATTCTGTATCGGCCACTAAATCTTTCAATGATGTAACGACATCTGTCTAGAAGACTAAGTAGACTTCTTAACGGCACCAACGTCTCAAATCATATTGAGAAATCGTCAGTAACGATGCGCCACCCCCATACTAAATAAATTTCGATTTTATAAATTGCGTTAGCAGCGTTACTGCTTAATATAAAATTAATTTAACAACAAGTCAGTAATGTTTTAATAACTAAAGTAGAAATTAAATACAATAACAGTTAAGATTGCTTACCTGAGCCTTCTATGAATGTATATGTGTAAGTTTAGGTTTATATATGGATGCATATATGTAGATACCCCTATTATGGGTTTGGTTAGTTTCAATGTATGGTTGTGGGCAGGTATAGCCGACGTCATATGCAGGTGTAATATATTAATGCAAAGGATTAAGGTTCAAAATTGTATGCACGTGTGTGATGTCGACCGTGCCCCTACTTTATTTATTATAATTATGTAAGAAATAATCGGAGTCTTGTCTGCCAACAAACCGCACTGTGGTTTGGCAGAAGTGTGTAATTAAATTTAAGTTTTTTGGCAATTATAAACAATATATAATTTTTTACTTTACTTTACTATTCATGCTCATCAAAAAAATATTTGCCCTTACCGGGATTCGCAACCAGGACCTTCAGTTTCGTAGGCATCGTCACTATCCACTAGGCTAACCGGTCGTCTGAATATTTTAGGAAGATTTAATATAACTTAGTAAAACCAAAATGAAATTGATATCAGAGGATCAGTCTTCGACAAATATTCACTGCAATTTCATTTTCCGAGATTTAATTCCAAATCAACCTAAAGGAATAGGTCTTTAGCACAAACGATTTTCAAGGCTTTAATTCATTAAATTGTTTTCACTCAAATGAGTCCAATAAAAAGAAAGAACTTGGATTTACGCAATCCGCGTTATTCCATTCATGACACCATCAACGTATACAAAATAAACCTGAAAAACTCAGGTCTATACCTAGTAAGGCCAAACCTAGAAAATAACCTGACGTGATATAAAAGTTTAATAAAATTGTATCCATAATCATTTGCTTCGTAAACGTATGTATGACTTTGTAAGTTTAAACTCGAGTTTGTAATATGACACGTGACTCTTCTCATTATGTGATATTGCATCCGTTAATATCGTAATATATTGCGCTCGTAGCATCGTAGCATCTGCTACGTGGCGTAGCTCGTCTACGGCGTAGCACTAACTCGTCCGCACATTATGGCGCGTTCGTGAGTTACTTTCAATGTTTATAACATTAGTACAGTCGCCATCAGATATACCGGAGCGGCCAAAGTGCTCACAAATATCTGAACACATCTCTATTGTCGCGGCGTTAGAGACGTGTTCAGATATTTGTGAGCACTTTGGCCGCTTTGATATATCTGATGGCGACTGTACCTAAAGTTTATAAATAACATTATTTTGTAGAATTTGTTTTTTGGTAAAGGTTTGTGTACTTTATTATGATGATTGAAGTAAATGTATTGCATTCTACGTGGTACTTAGACCGTAATAGCACATTACAACTAAACCTACAAGGTGCTTCAGAAACAGTGTATCCGAAACACTGTATAAAGTGAGTACATGGCTTTATAGTAGTAATTATTAAACAATGTTTCAGCTAACATGTTGTTGTGGTGTGAAAAGTGTCGTTTAATTTCACTTCCTCCACATCCCTATGCAGCATTCGTGCCAATGTTCGGTATCTTTTGGAAGTTAGTCTACATTTATTTGATTAGACACTTAACGCTCTTTATTTATTTCTTTACTTTTTTTCTCAAACAAATAATACAAAAGGCGGAAGGCTCTTTGTATATTTTGCGTGCTGAACTATTTTTATATCGCTATTTTTTTGTAGGTGCGTAGTACATTTGGTTTGTAGTAAACAGTCAGTTCCAGAGAAATGTGACTCCCCAAGATACAAACTATATGATAAATATGACTGGCCTCTCATAGGACTTATATAAATAACCATTTTTTTCTCATGTATTAATTAATTAATAAAACGTGTACCTTGATAATATAATAATTGAAACAGACATGTAATAAATACATTGAATATACTTAGAATTAGGTAAAATATTAAATAATTAACTAAGCAAATATGTATGTGTGTTTGTGTAACCGAATGGTAATGCAAGGAATACATATCTACTTACAATGTATTTTTTGACGATGCAAAAGTGATTGTAAAATTGTGTTGCGTATAGTGTACATTTTGCATGTTGTGCATTTCGCGGTGTAGTGCAGAAAAATACGTTAAGTCAAATATACTTCCTAGTACAAGGTTTCATTATAATAATGTCTAACAAAGTATGCACTAGTAATAACCCTGATATTGCCTGCTCACATTGTAGTAAGCTGCAGCTACGGTGGTCGACACAGCGAGGCTACTTCATACAATTCGTATTTCATTTCTCGTTCAGGGGATCAATCATCAAAATTTACGTTTTGATTCCAAGTAAGCGGCTGGCGTATCAAAGCGGCTATCGCGAAACAGAAAGTGTGTTGGTTCGTGTATCTCACGACAAAGAGGGATCGATGAAGGAAGTTGGCGTTTGACGGTAGCCATTCGCAAGTAGTGTGCTAAGGTTTTTGAATTTAAAATGGGATACAAAACGTATGCGTTCGATTTTGCCCCATTTAAAGAAGGATTTAACTCCAGAATAAACTTTTAAATAGTACTGACAAATCGTTAAACGTAGTTCTTGAAAAAGAAGAATATTTTTTTATTAAATAAACGTGTTTTTATAAACCAGCAACATAGTGATTTAGGATAATATAATTGCTGTCAAGTTATCTTAATAGTAAAAATGATTAAGGTATAGAGTAATGATCAAATAAGTAGTTGAAATATGTAGTTTAACTTTACTTTTCTTTTATAGTGAACTTATGATTTGTAAGCTGTGTGCAAAAGTAGCGAGAAAGCTGGGAGCGGAGTTAAATCCCATTGTTTTAAAGATGCTTTCAAAGTTGCTTTGAGCTTTATATCTAATTTGAGGATTTTTCGCGACAACGCGTTGTTGGTGGCTTAGCACATTACATCAGGGGGGTAATCACGTAACGTTCCGAACGCGCGTTAGGTAGATCCAACTGTCATTTTTCCATATAAAAATTGACATTTAGATCTACCCGACGCACGTACAATGAGTTACGTGATCGACCAACTAGATTATAAAAAAATCTTGGGCGTGATTCGACAAGTTTTAATGAAAGCTGGTGACATGATTACATGTCACTTTAGTGAAAATAACTTTTGCCTAGTTGATAGAATCACTGTCTTGCCTAACAAACCAGCAGTCCCAGGTTCAAATCCCGGTAAAGGCATTTATTTGTGTGTTAGTTGAGTCATGGAAGTTTGCAGTATTAGAATCAGAATCAAACATTTATTCGTGATATAACACACTATTACAAGACAAAGTGCATCTGTGCCGTATTAATGTAGGTACCTGTTTTATTTATCTTTATATGTATGTATGTCGTCGCTAGGCGTTAGTGCAAAGAAAATATATTATCGATTCATAATGCCACCATATAAAAGGTTTTTAAGAAAATGACTCAGCTTTAACTAGTACATAAGGGTACTAAATCTCGTTATTACAAATAAATCAAACAAAATCATTGCCATAAAACAAAATCGATCAAAATTCAATTACTTGTGTCTGCCCTACACAACGATTCTCACCAACCTTACCACAAAATCCGCGCACTGTATAAACAATAACCTCAAAGTTAACCCCTCTACTGCAGAAACAATAGTGTCGGAGGGCACACGTCGCTGTCCTAAAGCAAGGCCATTGCTGTCAACCCTAAAACCAAAAGGGCCAATAAAGCCAAAACAGCCGACGGGCCATCTGCCAGCATTCCGGCTTTTATTTTCAATACGATTGGGCCATAGTGATGTGGCCATGGGAGAAGTGCTGAGACGTCTCGATATCAGATAAAGGTTTTTTTATTTTGGGTTGTGTAATATCTGCTTCTAGATTATTTTATTTTTAAAATCAAGCTGCATTAGTTGAGGAGTGTTTGAATTTTCGCCCGATGACATCATCATTCTCCGTGCATTTTGCATCTCATCAATTCCTTTTTATGGTGCCATAGTCAACAAGAAACCCTTATAGTTTCGCTATGTCCATTTGTCCGTCCATCCGTCTGTCCATCTGCGGCTTAGCTCATTGACCCTTACTACTAGAAAGCTATAATTCGGCATAGCTATATAAATCAGTCACGCCAACAAAATGTAAGGATTAAATATTATAAAAACAATGTTTTAGGCTACCTCTCTTACACGTAAAGTGGGGATGGAATATTATTTTCTCGTTAAACCCATGGTGTGGCATATCATTCAAAAATATTATGGGTTTTGAAAACTATTTTTCAAATCAGTGATCCGTTTGCGTGACATGGCTTCAAAGCCCGCGAGCAATAGTCGACCGACTTAAAAATGTACTTGGAAAGGCCACATTTCTTACAAATTCGGCCGATCCAACCACACCGTTAAGTTGGCAGACAGGCAACTACGGAACTCTATCCTATACAAGAATGGCCCTCTTTTTCTTGGCAAATCTATTCTTGCCCTGTAGGTAAGGTTTCTATTATAAAAATCAAAAATCTTTCACAAAAAAATACTTTATGGTAAATGATGATTATGTCTAACGTTACGGTTATAGCAAATGAAATTATAAAAAAATATTATCTCTCTAGCCGGTCCTTCATTTCTGAAAATCATGGTCATGGTGGGATGCAATTTTGAAACGGTCGAACTGTCTCCGTCGGCTCCTGTCAGTTAGAATAAGTATTAGCGACTGTAAAATTTCGGTGTGTGGATTATTTAGTTGGTCTGACCACCTAGTTGGTGAGCGGCCTCTGAGTCGTATCCCATCTGTATTCCCATCGTTGGGAATAGCTCTTTGAGGCTGTTGTCTCCGCGTCTCATTACGTGTCCAAAGTAGTTAAGCACACGCTGATAACACGTTGTCGAATGACGCTCTTTTATTTTCAGCCGTGAGAGGATTGACGACACATTTGTGCGTTTCGCGGTGGAAAACATTAGTAAACCGAAACATTGTTTCCTTCATTGTTTCGACATACTGCCAGCCCTATTCTCTCGTCGCCATTCGGCTCACGTTCGCGCACCGCCACCGGCGGGTAACGCGTTTTTTATGTGTTTATTCTTATTGCGCGGTGCAAGGATTACGTTTAGTTTTTATAGGCTAGATTAGACCCATCTGCGCAGTTAAATGGTTAACGGTGTGCTTAACACTATAATCACTGGTGTGCAGTTTTGCATGTATTTGTTGAATTAAAAAAAACAGTTTTCATGCTTCTTGGGGGTTTTTCAGAAACAGTCACTGTTCGGATTTTATTCAATAAAGCAACATTTTTCTACAGGTTGGACGATACATTTAATAATAGATTTTTGAGGCAACTTTTCAACGTACGTTAAATAATAAAATAAACCGCTCTAATGGTTTTACTTTGAATGTTCATTCATATTATGTTTTTATTTTAATACCAAAAAAATATGCTACCTACTTTACTTTGTAATCGGTGAATTCGATAAAACGACTTTCACATGGAGAATAAAAAAAACAATGATTTTACAGAGCTTGCAGCAAAATATATTATACTTATTAGAAAATTTCAAATTAAAATGTTAAAATATATATTGTTCCAAACTCGATTTGAACCAGGGACTCTGCATACGCGGCCAACTGAGCTATTGGAACTATCCACCTCGGTAACCAAATTAATCAATAAGTACCCTCTTACAACACCTTTAGAAGCGCTTAGCGTGTGTTCAATTTGTTGTTTAATTTGATTTTTTATAAATTTCTTTAGCAGACGTAACTGCTTCATACAAGATGAATATATCAGAAAATGTATCATGTCGTCACGGAACCCCAGTCCTGTTAGCATAGACTGTCCGTCACTTTCTGATTAATGCTGTCAAAAAGTGACAGTCTATCACGCGCGCGAGTAGAGTAGAGAGTCAAGTTATGCTAGCAAGGCTGTTCCATAAAAAAACAACATATAGGTACGGTAGGCCTCACCTAAACTGGCCTATGAAGTTGTCAAACGAATGGAAACGACAAACTATTTAGGTATTTAGCTTTTTATGAGGCCGACTGTACTATGCTTGGAATAGATATCAGCAATTTCAACCCAAGTCTATTAAAATTCTTCCGGCCTGTATATTAATCCCCGGATTAAAGACCCGTTCTACTTGCGATCGATCCGTTTTCGCAATTTTGACGAAGCAGGTTTTAATTTTAATTAAAATACAAATCAGACTCGTACTATCAGCACCATAAACATGTATACACTTTTCGACCTTATGTATAAGTAATAAGGTGATGGAGGTTGGGACGGATACTTGTGTGGGACGCTACATGTGTAGACACACTGGCACCGTCTCACCTCCAACTAACTACTTCTAAAGCGGGTGCAGCGGCGGAAAACGCCGAAAATCTGGAATGAAATAAATATAGAGGCCTCGGCAGAGAGCACGACTTTGTACCCATTGGTGTCGAGACCCTCGGTCCGTGGGGTCCCAGTGCGCATAAGTTATTTGCAGAAATCGCGAAACGTCTGGTCGATGTAACTGGTGCCCGAAGAGCTGGCGGCTTTCTCGCGCAACGTGCGGCCATCATCCTAGGTACAATGCCTCGAGGGCCTTTTTTAGGTTTGACTTAGTTTTAATTTAATTTAGTTAATGTTAATCATCATCTTGTATTTACTTTAGAAAATAAATGATAAAAAAAAGGTCATAGAATGTATACATATTTATGATGCTGACTGCACGAAGGGTTTCGTACCACAAACTTTATAATAACGCAAAAAGTATGAATCTCTAATTAAAACATTGGTAAGGCGGTGGTATAACTTGATATTATTTGAGTTGGCTGAATCGCATCAAAGTAGTCCATTCAAAAAGCAACTCTACCGTACAAGTTGGATGATTCCAGTTTCAATGACAGTTTTATAAAAAGTTGGCAACACTCAATAATCTGAACCATAGCCAAGTGGATATGGCATGTAAGTTAATGCCCGAGGGCGTGAGTTCATGAAGAATAATCGAACGAGCGAGCGAAGCGAACGAAGTTCTACGCTTCAGCTTGGGCCGAAAATCGTTCGTATGTCCGGTGTCTGTCACGCTGTCCGGCTGTTTTCTTCAATAGGTCGCATTTCTCAACCGATTCTCGTGAAATTTTGTGAGCAGGTTTGTTAATGATATAGCTTTTACGAGAACGATATTCCTTTGCTATTCCGCTAAAAAACGTGCAGGTCGATCAGCGGAGATCAAATGCAACTATTTGCGTATAAACATGCAAATAATTACAGCAAACCACCACCAATAATGAAAAAACCTCGACACGTGTTTCGCCTCTCTACGAGGCATCATCAGGAGATGCTGGCAGGAGATGTTGCTTGCGCCACGTCCACTGAGCAAATGAGCCGTAATTATATAGCTTTTTTTTTGCCAAGTAATATAAAAAAAGACATCGTTGTGATTTCTACCTCGCAGACTATTCCACTAGTATAATAATTTGGTAAATCATCATTGTATTTCATTCAAATTAGTCAATTAAATTTTAAAAAAACATACATACATCTGCAGGTCGATCACGTAACGCATTGTACGCGCGTCAGGTAGATCTAAACGTCAATTTTTATATAGAAATAGAAATGTTTATTTGCAAGAATACGTAAGTGCAATGGTGTTACAATATTTTAAACATAGTTCCAGTATTCAGCCATAGCAGCATGCAAATGTTTAAGAAAACAATTAATTACATTAATTTTAAGTACTAACATAATATTTATTTGTCACAGTCTTGCTTCCATATATTCCTTTTCAGAGTAAAAACAGTGTTCTTGAAGCCATTTTGATAGTGTCCTCTTAAATTCAAGATCATGCAACAACTTAATGCAATCAAGAAGTTTATTAAAAAATTATATACAGGCGTTCCGTTTATAAATATCCGCACGGCATGGAGGTTGGTATAGAAGATTCTTGTACTGTGCTTTTTGTTTCCCTTTAAACACTTCTGAACACAATTTAAAATATTTCCTATGAGTCCTTACAAATACGCAAACCTTTTTAATGTAAGGACTGTTCAATTTACTAAGCGGACATCAAAAATCGGTTTATATAGGAAATTCTTATTACAAAAATAAGTTTATAATGATGAATATTTATTTACAATTTTAAAATAAAGCAATATAAACACAAAAATAATCAAATTTAATTACAACGGTAGAATTTTCGGACTTTAGCCCGGATTCGCCGCATAAGTGCTTGCACGTCACTTTTTGAAACTTTTCTACATGCAGAAAACCACATGCGTCTAAATTCTTCTAATGAACCAGCTACTCGGCCATCCTTCCTCAGGTGTCTCTTAACAATGGCCCAGTATCGCTCGATTGGGCGGAGCTCCGGGCAGTTTGGTGGATTGTCTACCTTTTTAACAAATTCAACGTTTTTTGTATTTAACAGCGTCACGGTCTCACCAGCATAGTGAGCACTTGCTAAATCAGGCCAAAACAAAGGGGGGACACTGTGCTTTCTATATATTGGAAGCAACCGTTTTTTGATGCATTCATTTCTATAAATTTCGCCATTAATAGTGCCGGTTGCAAAATAAGAGTTACTTTTGAGGCCACAGGAACAAATTGCCTGCCATATAAGAACTTTCTTACCGAATTTGTCCATCTTTATGGCTTTTTCGGCATCGGGTACATTTTCTCCTACAACTGCATTGTAATACTGGGGCCCTGGTAACGTATTGGTGTCAAACTTTACGTACGTTTCATCGTCCATGAGAATGCATCGAGATTTATTTGTCAGTAACATATGATATAAATTTCCGCACCTTTTTTTGGCCCGCGTTTGTTGCTCAACACTTCTCTTTGGCATTTTTTGTTTCTTGTATGTCCGTATGTTATTTCTTTTTTTTATATTTTGTATAGTACCTATGCTAACACCTACTTTTTTAGCAATTTCCCGAACGGACATGTACTTTTTAGATTTTAACAAGCACACGACTTTTTCATCGATATGTGGGTTTGCCGATCCACTTCGGCGTCGCGATTTCGGTAAATCTTCGAGGGTATGGTGCTCCCCAAACTTTTTTATTATTTGAAACACCGCTGACTTGGAACATTGAAACTTATTAGCAATTTTCCGCAATGAAAATTTGCCTGTACACCAATTCTGCAAGATTAATTTTCGATCTTCAATATTAATTCGTTCCATCTCGAAAAATATTTTGACATTTAATAGAATATATAAAACACTTGATAGAATTATCCATGGTCATTTTATATCCGGCCAGTACTTATTAGTTAGTTATAGTTTAAGGTTTAAAGCTTGAGTTTAATATGTCCGCTTAGTAAATTGAACAGTCCTTACATGCATGCTAGAGGCAAAATATTATATTTTTTAAACATGGGCCTACAACTATCTGTAATCCACGCATTTGTGATTGCACGTACACACTTTTTCTGTAATTTAAAGGCTCTATCAACATGCACAGAATTACCCCATATTAAGAGACCGTAGTTCAAAGTTGACGGCACATATCCGTAGTATGCTGTAATGGCAGCTTCAGCGGAGACAGTTTTCCCTAATTTTCTTAAAGCATATACTACAAACTTTGAACGTATTGAATCTATATGGTTTTTCCAGTGTAAGTGACTATCTATGTTTAAACCTAAGAATTTTGTACAGCTCGTCTCTTCTACGGGTATATCATTGTACTTTATATTTATATGTCTAGGATTCGATTTATAGGATCGAAATTGCTTACATTTAGTCTTAGTCAGATTAATTTTAAGATTATTCTGATTGATCCATTTATAAGTGTCAGACAGAGCATCGTTAATCATTGTATCATATTCACTTCCACTGTTTCCTTTTACAATTAGTGTGGTGTCGTCCGTGATATTCGTTTATTCGCAATATTAATAATATTACATGTCATTCATCATAAATTAATAACAATACTAAGATGTAAAATAGATTAAATAACAAAAAAATCGCATAATAAAATAATAAATAAATCAATAATATTTAGACATTTGATCAATTAAATTGGTACGTTAAAAATACTACTTAAATGTCAAACTACGAGCTAAGGTGTCAACACTTAAAAATTCCTCGAAGCTATAAAATGTGTCCTCGAGAAGCCAATTGTTTAGCCTAGTTTTGAAACATTTTACTGAAGGAGCTGGCTGGAAATAGGATGCATTTTTGCGTTATGCATGGAAAATATTATGGAAAAATGACAGTTGGATCTACCTAGCGCGCGTTCGAAACGTTACGTGATTACCCCTCTGTTCACATTTTAGCCTAAACTAAATACAACAAATTAAAAGTGCTTTGTAAATTCTTTTACGTCTATTGTACATATAATTTCGGAAGTTAACAGCCACAATATGGTTATATACATTAAAAACCGCGCTGCAAAAAATATCGCTCCCATGCACTCAGTAAAATTAAAATAAAACACGATTATGAAACGGCAACTCTAAACCCATTGCTTAGCATAAATGTCCCATTAGCAACTTCCTAGAGGACACTATTTGATTTATGTTTACGCTAAAGCATTAACCAGTGTAATGTTATGAATTTTAATACTCCTTAACACTTAATACACCGTCCCTTAAATATTCATTTTTAAATTACCAGTAGAGCCCGAGGGTTTCAATATTGTATTATTTATGAAGTTTTTTGTCAAGGATTTTGTTGGTTAATTTGGAGAGACTTAAAACTCCCTTCGGTAGAGGGTTCATTTATTTTCTTTTATCTTTTATTACACCGCCAATATTCCATCTACGATATTTGCCAGTCCCCATTTAGATATCCGTCTTTTAAAATCAAAATTTCAAAAATTGGGGATACGCTCTCTGATGTCTCTCTGAGTATGCTCTCTAAGGGACATGTTCCAGGTACCACCATGGGGAGACAGCGCTATGACAGCTTTAATTCGACGAGGCAGTGCATGGCACAGGATTTGGATGAGAGATGTGCTCTTGTTTTTAATCTTTTCTTGGACCAATGAGCCAAGGTAATTATTTAGTTCATCTTTCATGATGACGCCGTTGAAGTGTAGTTATCAGTCGTTTTATCGGCGGTTTGGTGGTCTTAGGTTTAAATAGAGGCCATGACGACATAATTACTCTTGGCTCTTGATTGTTTTCATCGTGTTTGGAATCGTGATGTAAAATTAACCTTACCTGATAATTAAATAATAATGTATAATTTTGGTGATAATAAATGTCCAAACTAGCAACTTAATAATTCTAATTAGTATAATAATCGAACGAGTGAGCGAAGCGAATAGCGTGGGCAAAAATTATTTCGTCTGTTTGTATCAAAAAAATCTCGGATTCTTTAGCTAACAGAGCTACTAATATTAAGACAATAAATAAGTACCGTAATAAAAATCTTGTAATGTAGAAATCAGCTGACGTTTACGTAAGATTTTAAATAATTTTTCTACGATAGTTCATAGTCACATACATTCTCGTCACTAGCAGATAAGGGATGACTAGTACGTGCCTCTATTTCAATACGGGCACTGACCCAACTTTATAAAAGTCCAAGCATTTAGTTGCTCTTTCATATTCTACTTTCTAACAAAGAATTAAGATATCTAAAGCCTTGTTGGTTCCAAAGGTTCGAAAATATCTGAGCCACCTTATGTCGTTGTCGATGAAGACACGGCCATGGAAATGCCATAGTCGCCTGACAATGCGTGTCTCGGGTACCAGCCGACTTCAAATATATGTACAGATACATTTTTTATATAATAGTACTTCTATACCAAACTATTCTGTGGTGAAAAAAAACCCTACAACCCGTTGACCCGTACAACGTACTACGTACGGTAACAGAGGTGCTACGAGTAGGTATGTATGTTTATAAACGGGTACGTCAGTGGAAATAAATTCATGCTTTTTCATTCGCCTAACTCTAGAGAGCGATTTCATAGCCAAGCGGAAACTGGAAATAGATGGGGCTTTTCAAAAAGGATTAAATAGGTTATTAGAGCTTGTTGACTTCATGTATATTAAGTTTTCTCGTGTATTCTTTGAGCCATTTCAAAATTAAATTCGAGCGAAATTCCTGATGGCATTTCAAAGGTCAAAAACACTCCGTTTTTTCTCCATATTGTCAGAAGGTTTTTGATTCAAATGCCTGTGGCATATAGACAGATAGACGGACGGATATAGAGTTATCTAATTTATATTAAAGGAGCGCAAAAAAGTTTGTTTAGGTCCACATACATTTTCACATGTACAGTCGAAGACATTAGTAGCTGAACACCTAAGTACCTTGTCGTTGTCACTCGTTTGACAACTTCATATGGCAGATTAACATGACGTTTATTGCGACACGGTACAAAGGTGTTCAGCTACTTATGTCTTCGACTGTACTTGCCACAAACATAAAACGAAAGAAAAAAAGGTACTGCTTCTTAAAAATACATTAGAAAATATCGTTTCGGAGAATATGTTTTTTGTGTTAACTTTGCACTATAGCATCTAAGAAAAAACAACACACTTGACCTTAAAAATTGTATCTTCAGTCATAGAAACTAACGATATAAAAACTAGATAAAAATAGTGTTCCTGTAAGGAACAAGGTATGTTCAGCTACTTATGAGCTCGACTGCATCTAAGCATACAAAGGTTCCATTTCATCTATAAAAGGCTTTACCTAAACTGATCGTTATGCATCAAAAACATCATTCGTGCACTGAATTGCTCAATCAATTCCGACCGCTGCTCGTGATATCTGTTCTTATACAGTTGATAGTAAACGGTCACGGTAGGAACCATTTTGGGAACGCGAGAATTAGGTTAAGTTATTCGGGTATTTTGCCAAGTCGCGTACTATGTAGGAAAATTATTAAGCACGTGATTCTGTGCATTAAGTTATGCTTGTGATTCATTCTATTTAATAACTGTTACACGTGCGGACTTATGAGGGTAAATTTGTGGATAAGAAGTGGATAAGAAGCATTTTCCTAAAATAGTTAATCTCATCGTTATCATTATCATATTAGCCGAAAGACGTCCACTGCTGGACTAAGGCCTCCCCCAAAACGTGTCAATAACCGGTCCTGTGCTACCCGCATTCAGCGGACTCCCGTGACCTTTACTAGGCGGTAGTCGATACTAATTGATAGGTACTTAGTAGTACGAAGCAGACCAAAAAGGAAATGGCGGGACGACCTTGATATATTTTGTATGGATTCGCAAACACTATCACAGGACCGTGACTAATGGTGGAAAAGAAGGGAGGCTTTTGTTCATCATCAATGGCCTTTTTAAGTCTATTTACAGACTATACAAGCTGTGTCAAGAAGGGACACAACTTAGGCTAATAAAAAAAGATTAAACGTACGAAACACATACCACTACCCTCTGACAGTGATTTGGGCCAAGTGTTTTTATCTATAAGAATCATTATGTAACTGCGCAGACAGCTAGTAAGGTACATAATAATCCACCAGCGGCTCCACCCGCGTATTTCAAAGAAAGCAAGTGAAGGAGCGGGATAAAACATAGCCTACTAGCTCTGGAACTCGTTTATATCGTATAGCTCCATACAAACTTTCACCTTCCATTTCACCCCTTTAGGGGATGATTTCCGGAATAAAAACTATCCTATGTCCTTTTTCAGGATTCAAACTATATCTGTACCAAATTTCATCTAAATCGGTTAAGCGGTTAAAGCGGGTAATTAACAGACAGACAGACATACAGACACACTTTCGCATTAATAATATTATTTTGGATTTATCATTGATAAAGATTAAACACAATTTTAATTCAAACATTCGGGCTTAAAGACCATTAGAAATGTTGAGTTTAAATTATTAATCCTATAGTGTTGTGTAAGAAGCCCTAGGGTGTTCAAAATGGATTATTTTGCCAGTATCTCGCGGGCACGCCACACATTTTAAAACTTAGGCGATAAGCGAGGTTTCCTGCCAACTTAAGTTTAAAACAAATCAGACGAATATAAACTCTGTTTCAATAGAGTAAGGACTAGCAGACGGCAAAACTATATTGGTCAACACGTATGCCACATGACGGTAACCGGCAGGTAACAGCTGACAAGCTTATAAAGAAAATTACGTTTGTATAATGGAAACATGACCTCTTTTTACGAATATGTAAAAAGAACAGGTTTGTTCTTGGAGTTGTATTAAGACATGTAATTATTGTGCACTGAACAACGTAAGAATAATATTATAATATTATTCTTACGTTCAATCAAGAGCATACACATTTAATTATAATTAAATGTGTATGCTCTTGATTGTCTTTGAAAGAAAAGAGTAAAGTATAAAAAAACATCCTAAACGCATATACCTTATCCGTTCCGTCAAGAGTAAAAATATCCTACCCCTATCTATTTATCTCTAGCTTCGTCTCAAGCTATCAGCATAATGAATCCTGACATCAATAAAGTATAGGCAACGCGTTGAATACATGGAACTATATTTTAATGAATTTGTAGCTACTGTATTCCAGCAAATAAACGATTTGATTGTTTGTGATTTTTCTGAAATAGGCAACGTTGTCTGCTTATCCTCAGGCAGACAGTATGCTTGTTTACCTCATACTTAGTATGGAAATATGATAAAAATAACTAGGAGAAAATGTTGCTGAAAATCTCGTTCTATAATAATAATAAATATTAGGGGACATTCTTACACAAATCGAACTAGACCCACAGTAAGCTCAATAAGGCTTGCATTATAGGTACTATACGACGATATATTTAATGGATATAAATACTTAAAGACATAGAAAACATTCAGACTAAGAAAAAAATATTCATGCACATCACACAAATATTTGGCCTTACCGGGATTCGGACCCAGGACCTTCAGCTTCATAGGCAGCGTCACTACCCACTAGGCTAACCGGTCGTCAATCGTCGTCGGTCGTTCTATGTAACAATTCTATGCAAATTAAAAAAAATGAGTTTGAAAACAAATGATACGTAGCAAAATCGCATCAAGCGGAATAGGCATGAAAAGGGGGGATTTGGCGGGAAGTGTCAGCCAATCAGGAACCGCTACGTCATCTGTCAAACAGTGTTGCCACTCTCAAATATTATTTTAAGATTCGAATAACGATACAGAAGCTTAATAGCGCTAAGTCAACGTAACGTTATATATATTTCTGCATCAAACGTTTTAGCGGTATCAAAGGCAGGCTATTACCAAAATGCAGTAGTCAGTTCTCGCAAATTTTCCTGTAAATCCTAAATCTATTTAAGTTAAGTGCACGTTTGTTCGTGCCGGTCCGCCATCGCGGTGCACGCGACGACGGATCTAAAAAGTCGATTGGACACTATGTTTTGCATTTAATTTTTATAGTAATTGTGTTTCGCGCTTGTTCTGACTCGTTTCATCAGCTCGCGTGCACGTAAAACCAGCTGGTCGATCACGCATTGTACGCGCGTCAGGTAGATCTAAATGTCTATTTTTGTATGGGAAAATAACAGTTGAGTTGTTGTAATGCTCGTTCGGAAGTCCAGGCCACGACTTCGAGCGGCGGCGGCAGCGACGGCGGTTTTCCTATGTGCGTTTCGTGTCTCAACCGCGCTCTGAACAGATTAAACGCTTCCCGTGCCGAAATTCGCGCATGTGTCCCCTCTGGAAAAAACTGACTGACAATAATTGTCAGGCTCACTATTGACCGCTACCGCAGCCCGCGACAGTCTTAATAAATAATAGTATATTACGCAAAGAAGGTCATTTATCTAATAAAACCGATGCTTGATGGCTAGAAAACACAAATCATGCTATACAGCTCTATCACATAAGACGTACTCTTTCGTCTAGTTAAGGTGGGCATGCTTTGTATGACACTGACAGTGACTACGCTGGGCCCGCAACTATAGTAAAAGTATCACTGTCCGGCGGTGTCCATCGCCGTTCGGGTGAACTTCGTAAATTTGCGATAGCAGAGTTAAGCCGAGTGCCTCATTTAGAATACTCTTAAATCGGAATGTAAAATGTCAGTGTTTGATTGACCCTCAGCTTTAGGTTAGACTAGGCCTTATTACCCGAAACTGATAAACAGCGCCAGTTTAGACTTAGCGTGTTAACAGGCAGCAGTTATAGCCGATTTTAACCGTATTTACTAAAATAGAACTAAAAATTATCTACATTTAACGATTCAGTTCATGATCGACTGCACTGAAGCTGTATACAGCCTTAAATATGTTGAGGTATCGTAAAATGGGGTGAGAAGGGACTAAGGGGGCAGATGGGACGCGAATATTTTCAGTTGCTACTTTATTTTTCTGGCTCAGGTTGCTTGAAAAGTAATTTTATTATACTTGTAGATATATTTTCTTATCAGCGGCAACACAGAGTAGCCAAATTATAACATAAAAAAAAAGTTGTTGTGAGAGGTGTAAGGTAGCCTCGAGTGGAACCAGGGTTGCGAGGAGCGATTATACGGTAGAGGAGCGATAAATATGATCGGGGAGTGGGCCGGAACGCGGATCGAGGCAAGCTAATTCGAAATACACAATCCGAAAGTTTTTCTCCATACATTTTCCCAGCTCACGCCATTGCTATCCCCTCTAACTCCACTACGGGGTGAAGTGGGATTTTCCATTATTTCTGTGTTTATCGTTTTAATTATGAAATTAAGGACAGATAATCATAAAATAAACTAAAATCATCGTGCCACATGCAAATATACATTTTTATCGAGGTTTGAATGTCTGTTTTGACCCAACTCACCCCATTTTACGGTACTGCGCATGTAACGCGTCACGATTACAGGTATAGTAGATATATGGCTACAAGCAGTAAAACAAATCCGTACAAACAACCAAAAATGCCAAGGGAATGAGAGCAGGGGAATGAAAAATACTATATTTTTTGTCGATTATGCCGAAATTTGGTGCTCTGTCAACAATGCGAGCGAGATGCCCTATATTAGTGGTTCTAATCCTTCCGTTTTATGATGTAACGGACTGTATCCCATGAAAGTTTATTTTAATGTGTAATGATGAATTATATTAATTTTGAAGGGATTTGTGTGTCACTAAATAAGTTATAATTATCACCTCAAGTGCTATATAACACCGAAAAGGGTTTGTACAAAACAGTTACCATTCTGTACTATACAATACTAATGGCTCTGTGAGCTGTAGAACTTGTGAGCCTGTCTTTAAAAAAAACAATTTGAGATCCGAAAAACTGAATCGACAAAAAATTATATATAATAATTATTGAACCCGCTCACAAAACTTCACAGGATTGACACAGACGCCAGACAAAAGAAAAAAAAATGTCCCAAGCTGCACGCAGAACTTCATTCGGTTCGCTCGCTCGTTCGCTTTACCTACTTAATTTATTCCGTGTCTGTTTCACTGGGTGCTCATTAATGAAAACCCACGAAACACAATCAGGATATTGTATTTCAATAATCACGGGTTCCCCCAACCTACCAATTTTAATACAATTCTGAAGAAAAATGTAAATCGATAAGAAATTAAAAATCGGCATATGTCTCAGATTGAGCAGTTTCTGAGTGAACATTTAACTATGGCCCATATTTTCGCAAATATGCATTCACCATTGCTAACTTATATTTAGAACTCATCACAAACCCGTGACTCCATTACATCGTTTCCTGGCAAACAACACAGCGCACTCTGCTCATTTCCGAACCACCGTGATACCGAGACGGAAATAAGAAAGCCTTTGCCCTTCTTATGAAGGAAGTAGAAGAGGTGAGGCCACGAAGAAAGCGTGGAAGGAAGTACAGGTTGAATAATAAGGATGGATGGAGCCAAAGGTACAACATTTATTTTGTTTTTACACACAAAGTAAAAACTGTCATCAAAAGAAGTTTCAACAAAAGAATTGAAATACAACGAAAACTTAAACACAATGCTGTGTGCGTTGCAGCAAATTAAATAGGTTCATAAGCTCAATTGTACGCTTTGTTCCTTTCGAACGGAAACAAAAATGTACTGATCCCAAAAACATGCTATATTAGTCTCTCCCAAGCAATCACATTAAAATTCACTAAAAATATTTTTTTAAGGGATATTGTTTTCGTCATTGTCGTCGACAGTAACTACTATTTAAAAAGACAAATATCAGAGTCCACTTTGGATGAAGACTTAAGCCAATACCGGCACTGGGTCTTTTTACCCGACTGCCGAAGGAAAGGAGGGTTATGTTTTTCGAGCGTATGCATGTATCTATGTATGTGTGTGTGATTTATTCTTTGGCACGCCTACAGCCTAAACCGTTAGACGGATTTCAACATATGAGGTGTCGTTGGATTCCTCTTAATCGTGGGAGTGATAGGCTATAATATTTGCAAAAAAGAAGTTGGGTTTTTCGAAAAATCTTTTAATTCCACTTGTTTGATTAATGTTACCGCGGTATGTTTTACCTCTGCGGAAATAATTTTGAGCCGACAATGATGTTAGAACCGAGCATTTCAAATGCTAGGAGATTCGCCCACCCGTACCATTCCATTCGCATGCTGGCTTGTCGACACTGTTGTATATTCCACTGATACTTTGTCATCATCATCCTAGCGTCATTGAAAGAAAGAAAGAAAGAATTCATTTATTCAAGTAGGATTCATTGCACGACTTTTGCATCGTCATCAGCTACATATAGACATATTCAGGTTCTATAAAATATACTTAAAATTGTATGGATTTTACAATACATTTGTTTTCAAATAAGAGCCTATCTAGTACATGGAGAATTAATTCAGTATTCAACGTGTATATGCATCGTCAATGGTTACACAAAAAATTAATACATTCCCAGTTGTGACTTGTGTCCTTAAGGAGCCCAGAGTCCGCTTTGACACCTGGTCCTAAGATTTTGGCATAGGCACTAGTTAGTTTTATGAAAGCGACTGCCATCTGACCTTTCAACCCAGAGGGAAAAATCTCAAGGGTATAAGACCGGTTTCCTCCCGATGTTTTCCTCCACCATCAAATGATACTTGGCAAGCATCATAAACATGTGTACATTCTATTACCTTATTACATAGACATAAGGTTGAAAATAATAAAAATACTTTATTTATAGGTCAATTAAAAAACAAATCATTTCATCAATTAAAAAAAAACTAACTTAATTTAGTTATACAGTCCCCCACGAGAGTTTGAGAGAGGTTGACAATTGTATACATGTTTATGATGCTGTCTGTACATAAGCTTTTGAGAAAACTCAGTGATACGAGCCGGGGTTCGAACCCCAGGACTTCCAGATTGAAAGTCTTGTGCTTTATCACTCAGCTACAGTGGCTCCACTTGGTGGTATACTTTTGTATGAGTCAAATATACAACGTGTCTTTGACAATTTCCGTTAATTGCAAAGGGGCATAGTTTAGAATAGAATAGAATAACTTTATTGCTTTCATGTTGGCATACAGGTGTTCTTACAATATTTTCAGTGCAACATGGTACCCTGTAAGGGTATTGCAAGTCATAAAATCTTAATCGTATAACTAAAGTAATATACCTTTTAGATCAAATAAAGTTAATTTCTCCGATACAGTTGTATCTAAACTCTAGTCTGTTATCAATATTTTAATTTAATCAGTTAAGCTGTGACGTCATAATAGCTTTTAAAATTTTGTAAGGTTCTGGAGTTCATAACTATACGCTACAAGAAGGTTTACGAAGTGATTTCGTTCGATATTAGGCACCAATACCGACTCGGGGCTACATACTTTTTTTTTCATCTGTTTCAAGACCCTAGTACAATAAGACAAAAACGGTTAATGCTTTATTAAATTATTTTGTATAAAAATCGTTTTTTTTTTTTATTATTATGCAATTTTTTTTCTGTGAATTTACTCTGCTATATGCCGAAGTGAACGGAAATTCTCGGAAACACCGTGTATAACTTTAACTTTAGTGTGACTCCAACCTTAGCAGCTGACTTCGGCGCCCCACCCTCAGCGGTGCACCAACTAAATGAAAATGACAGGGATTTCTTTGTGTGCATTCGCTCTTTTGTTTTCTAACCCGTCTACGGTTTTATATTCGAAAAAGTCGTTGTGTCGTGGCGGAAATAGAATACAATGTGTGTGACTTTTAAACCATGCCTTTTAAAGTTCGGCTCTTTAAATATCCCTAATAATAAATAAAAATTAAATAATTTTTCTTTTACCGCTAAAGAAAAAACCGGACAAGTACGAGTCGAGAGAAATATACGTTTTATGCGGCATAAACGGCCTCAAAACTCAGAAGTTTGATTTTTTCACAGCTTCAAGGGACTCTAGATTTGAGTATACGGTTTTAATATTAACTCGATGCCTCCACGCGTTCCCGAGATAAAGGGTCTTGACAGACAGACAGACGGACAACAAAGTGATCCTATAAGGGTTCTCTTTTTTCTTTTGAGTTACGGAACCCTAAAAACGAAGCTCATTATGAATATTATTTTTAAATTGAGATGTTTTCATTGATCACGAGTTATATCAATTACATCGCAGCCATTTGCCGCGTGGATATCTAGTGCTAGTATTTAATAAATTACTTTTTGGAACCAGCTACATATGTAATAAGGTAATTTTAACCCTCGCCGCGCACCAGACTTCTCTAGAATTCTCACAAACTGAAAGATCCAATAGAAACTTAGTTCAATTTTAAAAAATAAAAATAAAACGTTCTGCTCGTTTAAAGACGTTCCATTTATGTAATATGCAGTAACAGGTATATTTGAAGCTGGCGATAACCACTCCCGTCTCGAAAAAGGAACGAGTGAAAATACTAGTTCCTTTGTTTCCCGTAGCTATAGGTTGACGCAAAAATGCAATTGAAGATTTTGCGAAAAATAGTAAATTTAAAATGTTAGCCAAGTTGGGAGGATACTTATTTTTATTACAAACGTGTGAAACATAAGTTTCACGTTTTTACTGCAAAAATATCATGTACTACTACTAGGTACTTATTTCAGTAGATTCAAAATAAAAGTCAAAAGAAAAAGTGATAAAGTACGACAACAATATAAAAGGCATCGTTGGTTTTAAATTTATATTTGAATGCTATTTTGTACTAATAAAATACTAAAGTTCTTAAGAATTGTATTTTCAACTGCAAACGGACAAGTAAAAATATAAAAAGGTAAATTTAATTTTAAGATGCGGTTCCAAAGATGCTGGCAGCATTTACTCGCTGAATCGGAAAGATAAAGTACACTTTACATTTTAAACTGAAACGCATTTTCATTTCTTATTTATTGAAACAGTAGCAGCTAGCAGCAGTATTATTGTAGATGTTTCCAACTTGGTGGTCCCAATAGCTAAGTACTAAACTAATTAATGTATCACATACCCAGAATGTTAATTCCTATTCCAAGTTCCCATTTGATAGCTTGACTTGTTCGTAATACTGCCGATCAAAAACGTGATATTATTCATCTCTTGATCATAACCAACATTATCTCGAACGAAGCGAAACTAATTGAGCCAAGATTATTTTATTCTCTTGGTTCGAGAAAAATGTCTTAATTCAAGATTATATCTGTTTTATTCAAAATATTGTTGTTTTACTGTGATGATCTACCAAATAGTTGTACTCTGCAGCTGCTTGCATTCTTCTGCCGTTAAAATAGACATAAAAAAACAGTATAAAGTAAGCAAATTACGGCTTCATTGGTAATATAAGCCGCGCGAGGCATTTGAAGGTAATGGCAGTCTTCTCAATTAATTTCTTAATTTAAATGTTTTTTTCCGTTTACATTATGTCCGGGTCGTTCTTCTTTTCGACCGACAATAGCCTGTCCTTCGTCTTATTACAGCATCTCATTTGAGTAATGATGTTTATGGTTTTATAATGTTCGAATGAACGTCCATATTATTTTATTAATTAGTGATATATAATATTTCACTTTCTCTAACTAGCATTTTTTTAAATGTTTGTTTTTTTCGTAGAATGCCGTGACAGAGTGGTAAACCAAAATGTTGTCCCCACTGAAATAGTCCACTTTGTCACATGTTTTTTTTAGAAACCAACCGTAAATAAATATTTATATTGGCCAGAAAGTAAACTTTAATTAGTTCTAATGAAGAAACCTATGCATTTTTTTTTAATCGCACCTCAAAACCACAATTTTTGATAGTTCAAAAACCAAAAAAACAGAAAAACCTCGATTCATTGTCGGTAAAAAAGAAGAACGACCCGTCCACGAATAAAGTAGCTACTGTGGTATAATTCAGGTTTTCAATAGGAAATGACATTTTTAAAGAATTTATGTGAAAATAAGGTCTCTTCACCTATCGCTTTGAGTGGCGTTATGGATATTTATATCAGCTGCTATCCAGTTTTGGGCTAACTTTCGCAATCTCTGTAGTCTTAGATTTTGTAATTTTCACGTTTGGGTCTTTTTTTCTTTTACTCAAATAGACTATCAATGCTATAATGTTCGGCGAATATATTTCCAGACTCTTGATTACCGGCAAGTCATAAATTGTTTTAAATGATGCCAGATGTCTATGCAATCATTTAAGCCTTAACTGAGATTATGTAGGACTTCACAACTTTTAAGAAAAAATGGATGGATTTTAGATTCTCACACATAAAAAAGAATACTCAGTTGGCTATCTAATTGCGGTTTGAACTACCTAGACCTACTGGATGACAGTGGAGACTTAGTTTTCGATGGCTACTTTTTTTCGTGAACAAAGCCTTAATAGTGTCTAGTGCGTACAGTGCTTTTTTCCCGAACTCGGCGGTTACACTAGCCCAGCGTGCACCAAATTCATTTCTAATGGAGTGCATGCGGCGAGTATTTGACAGGTTGTTTACGTCCTATCGCGATCGGCGCCCGAGTGGTTATCCAATGCGTTTTACGGTGTGCATTGTGTTTCGTTCATTTCCATATAATGAATATTAACAAAAAGTCGGTGAAGGCGCACTTGCGTAGTGCTGCTTTAGTAAAACATGCATGAGAAATTTAAAAAAAACTGTAACCCAACTACCGAACATTAACTGAAAAAAACTTTTTTAGGGTTCCGTACCTCAAAAGGAAAAAAAACGGAACCCTTAAAGGATCACTCGTGCGTTTGCTCCGAAACCACTGGACGCGGATTGAGTTGAAATTTGGTAAACATATGTAAATTGGTGACCCAAAGATGGACACGTAAAGTAAATTAATGAATTCTGAACAAGGATTTGGGGGGTAAACAGGAAAAATAAAAAAAAAAGTTTCGCAAACTGTATTGTGTGACATATCAAATGAAAGGGGTTGTTGTAAGCATCTCAGATAAAAAAAAATATAATTTTAGCAAAAACAGATTTGGAGTAATATAGGAAAAAAGACGAAAATTTACCATCCCCCCCCCCTTATCTCCGAAACTACAAAGCTTAAAATTCTGAAAAAAATATGGAAAATAGTTCCTTGCCTAAAGATTACAGGAAAACCTATAAGAAGTTTGAGTATTCAAAGTAACGGGAGAATTCTCAATATTTCACGGAACCCTCACCACGCGAGTTGAACTTGCACTTTTCCGGTTTTATTTTCATACAAAAGGTAGCCTTATCCACGTCACCCAGAGCATAATTTCCAATCGATTGATCCCTCATTCATCAAAATCGGTAGAACACACGTAAAGACAAATACAAACAAAGACTGGTACAACCATTTCCCTTCGTTTCGGATTTGCCATAGTCGGGCAACTAGAGGTCTATATTTGTCCCACATCTCCGATCCCTATCGTTTTTCAATATCACACGCATGTGTCAGAGTGCTACGGGCGCTTCTCGTTTCAAATGTAAATTAACACTAACAGGCATTTTCTTTAGTCAATACGGTTCATGCGCGGTGCGGGAGACATTCATTCGAGCAACCGTATCCATTGGTCGATAGCACCCGCGTGTGGGGACTTCGGGAATCACGCAATGGCCGATACATTTATAAAAAAAAAACTAAACTACTACATACCATTACGATCTAAAGCGCAAGTTTAGTCCATTCACATAAAGTATCCGCCACAGGTTTCATCAATAAACATTATTTGGTGTACATTACATTTAGAGCTCACTTTATACTGGATATTCATAGCTTAACTATTAAAAACTAAAATAAGTGGACACCTAAATGGCTCGACAATTAAAGTCCTTGACCGTACGAGCCGGGAATACCTGAACCATTAAGCTATCGTAATTACCACACAAAAATATACATTTAGATCTATTTAACGTACGTACAAAACGTTACACAAACAACAAGCTGCATTACGTGGCATAAAATAAATGAATAGGTATGATATTTTATTTCTTGTAGCAGACTTTTACATCTTATATTGCTAAAAATTTGCAATGTTCAATAAAAGGTCTGAACAAGTCTGGTATTTTCGGAAGGCGAGATTTCCGTAAAATAATAAATGGTACATTACCTATTAGAAAATGTTTTACTGTGGAAATAAGATAACATTATTTTTCTACTGAATCAAAAATGTTATACGAATATTCCTTACCCGCTTAAAAACACTGTCAAAGTCATTTGGGTCGAAGAGCTACGAATTTATCAGAATAATTTATTTACCTACGCTATAAAATCAAAGCCATATTTCGTAGTCTAGTTGATCAGTTTGTTTACATAATTAGCTCGATTTATAATTTCTAAAGTTAGCCAAACATTATTTTTATTGTTCTTGGCTTGTTTACTAGAATAACTAATAAGTAAGTACATTTTTTAATGCTGCGTCTGGCCGATGTGTTTCCATACCGATCTAATTTTTGTTACAGGCCACTTAACTGTGATGAAGTATGCGTCAGTGCTGATTAGCGTGATAACATGCTAATCATCTATTTCCGCGCATGAGGCCTACTAATGTTTTTTCATGGAAATGTGGCAATAGATGGTCAGAATTCAGGCGCCAAAACTGTGGTTAGCTGGACGTTGCACGAACAGGCCTTCTATGAAATTAAACTGTCCTACAATATTCTTGTTGTATATTTGGAACTGCGATTTGACCAATTGCGCCACGCCTCACCGCCGCCTCTGCGACCGTGTCCGCACTGTTTTGTTTAGTATAATCTTCATTTTAATTTATATTTGCAATTTCCTCGCAGTAGGCGTGAAAAATACCATGTAATGTGTCGGCCAAAAGTACAATAGATGGACTCGTCTCCTTCGACGAACCCACTCGTTCATCTATTACTTTCTAGCCACAACTTCAATGTACTTTCATTCATAATGTTCCTGAACCTCATTTGTAGATGCACACATCTCCGGTGGTAAAACAAAGCAGTAGGCCAAACCGAAGGCCAGTGCAATAAATATGTGCCTTGAGATTTTCTTTATAACCGCCCGCGTTGAATGCAAAATTGTACATCTGCGCTGGCCAGAAAGTGGGATTTTTATGGCCAGATGTGACGTAAAATACGACGAGCGTTGTGTGTATTTAGCCTCGTTAGCTACATTAAAGTACGCGTGGACGGGCTCTGCTCCGGACATGCACTCATAGTAATCGCGTTAATTCACTGAAACAATGACTAACCATAACACTGCGTTTATCGTGACACACTCAATTAATTTATATGTTTCACTTAGGGTGGGTGACGACAAACCGTCTGTAATCACAAGCACTGTTCGTTAAAATCTGAATGTATGGAATGTTTGACAAGTTTCTATGGAATGACAGGCTATCGGCGCCATATTTTAACATTGCTCGGTCTGTAGTCATTAGATGGTGCAACGTGCTCTTTACTAGAACAATTTTATTCTTTTGATATTCCTGCAACAGTAGTTTCTGTTTATCCCGATCTTTGACAGGTAAAATGGCTGTAAAAAATAGCGATAAGATGTACCTACCTGCGTGTTCTTTAGCAGAATAGTCATGGAATTCCGCAAAGTTACGCCTAAAAGTATTGTGCAAATTGCAATATAGATGTTCATCCGTTGTATGTCACTTAGTAGGTATAGCAAAGAGCAATGAACAAGGGTAAGTTTTGTATCGAATTTCGATATTACTTTTCAGTGTGCAATATTCCAGCAAATGTCTAGTACCTTTAATAATTTTGAACTATGCCAAACCCTAATTAGTTAAGAATGTAACGATCTGATGGTGAGATAAGGGTGTAAACGTACAGACGGATTGAAAATATAAGCGTTCCGCTTTTGCCATTTTGGACCCTAATGAACGACGCATATGTAAAATAATGTGTTTTATCAATAAAATTCTGATTTCTAATTTCATAATGCATTTGAACTTTGTCATAATTAGTCATAATCCCTTTAATTTGCAACGATCACGAGCTTAACAGATTCGTAGACCGTCTTTTTGTATTTTTTTCTTGACTATAATTGTTTGGGCTATTCAGCGTCACCGAGACTTGAACTAAGGACCTCCGCTGTTTTTTGGAATAAAGATTTACAGACGCACTGTTTTCGATCATTTTCGAAATCTTAAAAAATACTGCATCAAACAAAAACTAAGCAGAACTAAATTATCATTCTTGCCGTACTCGGCGGCGACTGCTGTCTAAAGCCGAGCCCCGCCTGGCCTCATGTAACTGACAGCCAATTTCCTCAACGAATGTGCATTCGCCACAAATGAACACTCCTCTCACATAGTTGTATCTTATGGCCGGAAGCGGTCAGAAGGGTAATTGTGTAACTTTTCGAACTAGCTTTAGGACAACTCAACTGTAATTTTGCCATAAAAAAATTACATATAGATCTGCCTAACGTACGTACGAATCGTTAGTCAGTCGACCAGTACGTCTAGCACAACTAGCTGCTCAGTCGCTTCGCGCGCGACTAAGCGTCTCCTATCTCACTCGCACCGTACAAGTTAGAAAAAGGAGGGTAGATCTTTCTCGACTCGCGTCGCGGCGCGGCGTCAGTTGTGCTAGCCCCGCAGCTGACGGTAAGCTTGCTAGATGGTACGTCTGTAGTCGACCAGGCCGAGTCGCCAGAGCTGCTATGCGATATCGCGCTCGCGTATCGCTTTCTATAAGTCCATTTGTTCCTCGCTCACCACCTGGCAACCTTGCACAGCCTTAGGTGGATACTCACCCTAATGCTCGTTGCACTTAGTGTCGAGAACAAAATAATGATTAAGTTTGTGTACAAAATTTAAGCTGCAATCAACAACAATTTATTTCTTTGCCACCAGGTCTCGCTGGACTGTCCGGCGTGGCAAACGAAGTGCGCCCAGAAAGGCCATACTTCGACGACGTATCGCCACGCAACGTGACCGCCGTTGTTGGGCAGTCGGCCGTCCTCCGGTGCCGAGCGAAACACATCGGGAATCGGACTGTGAGTACAGTATCATTCGTATACCGCCTGTATAGATGACGCGTCAATAATGACCGTATTTTAATCACGCAACGTGATAGCGGTCGTCGGGCAGTCGGCCGTGCTCCGGTGTCAAGCAAAATACATTGGGAATCAGACTGTGAGTAGTGTCATTTTTAAACCGCCTGTAGTATCAGTGAATCGTCTAGAATGACAGTTATTTGACCACGTACCTAACGCCGCGCAACGTAACCGCAATCGTCGGGCTGTCAGCCTCGGTGCTCCGGTGTCGAGCCAAACACATCGGAAATCAGACTGTGAGTACAGTATCATTCATCGATAAGTGGTTCCGGAAGTTACCCCTCACAAAGATACGACTTTTTTTCTTTATAATATTAGTAAAGATTAATTCTGGTAATTCATTTCTCTAGCGTAATTTACCTCTACAATTCAGTGTACCACGGCTTGAAACGTACTCTTAAAAACACCTAAATCACCCCGTCAACTTAAACCCTGAATGGGCTTTCATAAAAAAATGACACGGATAATACCCGCCCTCGCCATATATTATAATGCATCGCGGGACATGTCGAGCCATATATTCCCAAGTGTTCGCCATTTATATGCCGGCCGCTGGACCGTGCCTGAAGAGGGCTATCGGCAGACATTGAAAAATCGTGTCATGCTGCTAAGTGATGGATGGATGTTTGAAATGTGAGTTTAAAAAGGTTGAAAGTGTTGCGAATGTGACTGATCGGAAATATATACGTGACTAGCTCACGGGGCAAAGCCAAGAGAGCCAAAGGCGAAAGCAGACAAAGCCGCGTGGTAAAACAAAGTATTTATCCATCCTAAAAGTCAATTTTTAGGGTTCCGTACCCAACGGGTAAAAACGGGACCCTATTACTAAGACTTCGCTGTCCGTCCGTGGGTCGTTCTTCTTTTTTACCGACAATGAACCGAGGTTTTTCTGTTTTTTTGGTTTTTGAACTATCGAGAATTATCGAAATTTTGAAGTGCGATTTAAAAAAAATGCATAGGTTTCTTCATTAGAACTAATTAAAGTTTCCTTGCTGGCCAATATAAATATTTATTTACGGTTGGTTTCTAAAAAAAACATGTGACAAAGTGGACTCTTTCAGTGGGGACAACATTTTATTTTACCACCCTGTCACGGCATTCTACGAAAAAAAAAACATTAAAAAAAAATGCTAGATAGAGAAAATGAAATATTAAATATCACTAATTAATAAAATTATATGGACGTTCATTCGAACATTATAAAACCGTAAACATCATTACTCAAATGAGATGCCGTAATAAGACGAAAGACAGGCTATTGTCGGTCGAAAAGAAGAACGACCCCCGTCCGTCCGTCTGTCTGTCACCAGGCTGTATCTCAAGAACCGTGATAGCTAGAGAGTTGAAATTTTGACAGATTATGTATTTCTGTTGCCGCTTTAACAACGAATACAAAAAAACCGGCCAAGTGCGATTCGGACTGGGGCTCCAATACAACAGACATGATTTTTTTGCCGTTTTTATAGATAATGGTACGGAACCCTTCGTGCGCGAGTCCGACTCGCACTTGGCCGGTTTTTTTTATTGGCTGAGTATATAATATATCAATTGACAGCCACGTCCTGACAAGACATCCTGAAGATGATCCACAATAACTAGACCAGAGTGTAAGCATCGTTTCATTAAGAAGACGTCTGTTTAAAATCTTCTAAAGTTCTTACCTTCCAACTCAACATTCAAACTACCATAACTAATCTCCGTGCCAGCGACACTAACTAATTATTGCAAGTGTTGAACCGTGATCATATACCGCCTTATGCCTGCCAAGCTCCACATATCCACAAACTTATCGGTTCCGGCGCCGGCGGCACTGCTGTCATACGACTGTCTCAAACTTTGTATGTGATGAAGTTAGTTTTGTATTTGGCCGCGCGCACGGATATGTTTGCAGGGTGGGAGCCAAATTATTATTGTCGAGTCATTGTTTTTGAATGGCGTTATCATTTTGAATCGGATTTAGAATGGGACGCGCCTTTATAAAATACGATTTTAAGAGATAGTTGAAAACCTGTTCGCGAGCGGTTTTGGGCAGCTCCTCAACAAAACGTCGGATATCCCTATTATATTGCCACAATGGCTTCGAAAGACATCGTGTCAATTCATCATCATCATATCCGCCGAAAAACGTCTACGGCCGGAGATAGGCCTCCCCCAAAGAGTGCCAATATGACTGGAAGGCGCGGCGTGGGCAAGCCCCCTACAAGGTGGACTGATGTACGGTAAAGGTCGCGGGAGTCCGCTGGATGCGGGTGGCGCAGGGCCGGTCGTGTCAATTAATGTAAAATAAAATAATGACGGTCACTCTCGATACCGTGTCCTCAGCAGACACAAGCTGCAAAACATTGGGAAAACCCTTCTAAGACACAATGTTCACATTGCTCCTTTGAGATATTGAAAATCGTACACAAGTACAGCCTAATCGAATTTTATTTTATGAAACTAACTTGTACAGCATACAATCGGAATCGCGATTCTATTGTAAAACACCTATACATTTAAAAAGCAATAGAATATCTTCGTTAGCAGACTTTTGACATGGTTATAGCGCTAAACATTCATCATTCACCCCAAATTCAGACTTTCCTATACAACAAGCGACCAAAACAACGTCTCATTTGTCGAAACATTGCATTTGACCACAACGCGATTTTTTTGTGCCCTTTGAGAGAGCAACGGGCATTTGAATTATTTTTTTTAATACGAAGGTTCTGAGAAATTAAAAATAAATTCTCCTTTGTCGGGCTTTTGTTTTTGGGCGTAATTAGTGTGAGCGAAGCGTAAGCCCGCGTAATTAAGCAAGACGAAGCGTTCGCAGTTTCTTGGGGCCTCTAAAATAATAAAATTAAGTAATGGCGGGCGGCATTTTTGGGATGCCCTCGAATTAGCGAGGTCCCGGATGTGCTAATTTTGTTTATGGTTAAACTACAACTTAAGCTAAATGGGTCAAAAAGTAAAATAAGAATATGTGCCTTTAAATACATTTATATAATAATTACACCTATTTCCCGGACGGATAGTCAGAAATCATGATTTTTTAGCTGATCTAATTCTGATTGATTGAACGGTTTCTTTTAATGCCCTGCGTTACTTTATGGTCTAATCTTATTGAAATTGAAATTGATTCGAGTAGGGAAGCTTTTTCTACCTAGCAAATTGTGCTCAATTTTAAATATCAAACAGTTTACTTTCGCTTCAGAATAAAATGCATAGCGAATTTCGGATTAATTTTGACTCTTCTACCAAAGATTTTGAAAATTAACAGAATAAGTATAAAAACTCGTCATAATTTAATAGGAGCGAGAGGTAAATAATAATAATCACCTTTTAATGTTTATTAAACTGTACCATTTATAAGAAAACTACGTTTCACAGTTGAATGTGCAAACGTGGTCATAATTTGTGCATGATGATGATTTTAATTTATGCATACTGAGCTGTTAACCCATTTCCGGCCCGTGATGTGATGACAAGTATGCGTCCCTACGCCGTAGTCGCTTTCCGCTACATACGAGGAAAACCACGGGATCGGCTACGAGCGTAGCGCGTAGCGATTCTGGGCACTGAATGTGTTCACACTCACAACGCTACGCTTCACATCATGTCTGGCAAACCAATCTAAGGAAAACCACTGTTGTATTCCGAAGGAGCCCGGGGTCCGCACTTTTTTGTGTGAGGTGGGCAATAAAGAGTATTTGTATTGTATTGTATTGTTTACGAAAGCAACTGACCCCCAACCCCAAGAGAATACTAGACCATGTTAGGGTTAGACCGGTTTTCTCACGATGTTTTCCTTCGTCGAGCAGTTACTATGAAAAATTTCGAGGGAGGAAATCATCGATGATGGAGACTCACAGAACACTAAAATACTATAGAAAGGCGATGTGGGCATGGCACGCGCGCCATTACTTTGAGCGGGCGCTTCCCGAGCCGTCATCCCGGTACGATGAACGTCAATGATGACATAAATTGTACTGGGATGACAGCTGTCAAACATAACGCCTTCCTAAATATACTGTGGTTCAGTAGGGTTGAGAACTATTTTTTTTTACGATGCCATTTGAACTAGTTTTTGGAGAGAATAAAATATTTGTAGGTGTGAGCAACTACAATTAAAAAACATAAATACCCAAAAATTTGAGTCAAATATCATCACTGGCGGCAACCGAAAAACTTCATACCAATTGACATAAAAATATGACGTCACAGTTCACTATTTGTACTAATCGTTAATGGAAAATCAAGTAAATTGCTGTTTCGTTCACGAAATACTGCGTTTAGATCCATAGGTGAAATACAATTATGTTTCTAAATTTACTCTTGGTCAATAAAACAACATGAATATTTTTTCTAATCTTTCAATCTATCTTTTTATGATTTTAATTATATTTTTTAATTTATACTTAATTACAATAATTTTATGGTTGACTATCCATTTAGCAACACTACGTTATAGCCGAGGCAAAATACGGTTTCGAAAAACATTAATTTATAATAGCGTTTTTTTTGTTTATTTCATTTTAAAACATTATTCTAAGATGCTTTATTCAAGAATCCACCAAACTTTCCACCAGTAATTATATAGATTTAAATTAAACATTCATTGTCTTTTTTATTTTATTTATATTGAATATTGTAAAGCAAATGTAAATGAACCTAAATAAAGATAAAAAAATATTAATATTTATCCGGACTTTTTAGGAGCTAATTAAATATTGATTTTTTGATGTCTGATTTTTTGTTGGATTTCGCCTCTAGGTAACAATTTAATTGATAATATATCCGTTACATTAAAAAAATTAGCTAATAATAGCTAATAATAATACCGAATTAATAAAAATTATTTCCAAATATGTCATTTTTTCCATACAAGTTGTCAGTTCATTGCCTGGACTATTATTAATTTCACCCGAGTCTTCATCCCTTTTACTTTTGTTCTTGGCTTAAAATAAATTCGTTTAATTTGAAAAAAAACTTGGTTCAAGATCTTTTTCTGTGTGATTTATTTGACTACCTTCCGCAGGTGTCCTGGATGCGAAAACGCGACCTCCACATCCTGACGTCCCACATCTTCACGTACACCGGCGACGCCCGGTTCAGCGTGCTGCACCCAGAGCCCTCGGACGACTGGGACCTCAAGGTCGACTACGTCCAGCCTAGAGACGCTGGGGTCTACGAGTGCCAGATCAATACGGAACCGAAGATCAATATGGCGGTGTTTTTGACAGTTGAAGGTAATTTGGTTATGCTTCTGTTCTCAGTGAGAAGAGGCCTTAGAGATTGGGCACGATGAGCGGCAGAGTCAGCACAAATCAATGCGCCATAGGTGTGAAGCGAGAGATTAGAACGCAGCGTCTTGCTCATACCTATTTATGAGGCACTGCTGCCGGCTACTGCCAATACAATACAATACAATACAAATACTCTTTATTGCACACCTCACACGAACAAAGCAGTTACAGAGAGAAACAATACAATAACATGTAGGTAGAGGTAGACAACAGGCGGTCTTATCGCTGAAGAGCGATCTCTTCCAGACAACCTTTGGGTATCGGAGAAAGAGATAAAACTAGATTATGCAGTAGGTGGTGCAGAGATTATTATTAATCAAAAATTATAAAAATAAACGTACATAAATACCTCTATGTATAAACATACAGACACAATCATACATTTATACAAATAACACAAACACAAATATAATGATACATAAACAGTCAGCCAAAAAATACAATCAGGGTTAGGGGAGAGACAAATAATGTTCTTTAAGAAGAGATTTGAGGTTGCCGATAGATTTTGCTTGTCTGATGTCAAGAGGGAGAGAGTTCCACAGTCGGATAGAATTAATAGTGAACGAACTATTGTTAAATTTGGTAGATGACGAAGGCACAGTTAATAGCAAATTGTTAGAACATCTAACAGAATTTAGAAAACTAAAACGTTCTTTGAGATAGCGGGGGGTTGCAGGGTTAAAAAGGATATTATACAGAAGCGAAATAATGTGAGAGTTACGGCGATAACGGATAGGGAGCCACTTGAGTTTAGAACTTCCAATGTGAGTCGTAGGCGAGTCCAATGTGCGGTTGGCGTTTACGTCATTTTAAAAGTATTTGATGCTAATATACTTAATGCCATGATTTACGAAGCCGTAATGGCGTAACCACCAACCGTTAAGGTCCCTTTTCGGTGAGAACGACACGTATAAATATTTTACCCACAAAAAACGACTCTACCTTCATTGCGTGTAATTTTTTACAAGCCCTTCTTCGTATTTAAGTAAATTCTTGAAGTTGCTGGTATCCAATTAAGATGAAATCTGGCATTATGTAGCGTGTGACATCCATTAGAACATAAATTTTAGGTACAGTCAGCATCAAAAGTAACTATGCAAACGAAGACGTCAATAGCAGATAAAGCGCATATATAAGTATTTAAACAATTGAAATCAAAAGATTGTACATAACATTCAACTGCTTTTTTTTCAAACATTATGGCTTATGTCACTCCCACATTTATGAGGAATCCAACGACCCCTCACATGTCAAGCCGTGAAATAGAATTTTCTTGTCCACATACATCACGTATGCCTGAAAAACATAACCCTGCTCCTGAAGCAGTCAAAAGTCAAAGTCAAAGTCAAAGTGATTTATTCTTCAATTTAGGCATATTACATGCACCTATGAATGTCGATAAACTACCACCGGTTCGGAAAGTAAACCTCTGCCTCGAGTTGCCTGCAGTTGGGTAACAATTGCTATTCAGTTTTAGTCATAATACCCTCATAGTCTCATTCGTAGTCTTTCACTCTTGCAGGAGTGTTCGTGGTCATGTCTAAAGAGCCGTGAGACTCTCACGGCTCTTTAGACATGACCACGATCACTCTCACACACTCTCTCACGGTGAGAGTTGTTATTTATACTGGAGTGCATCACTGAGTGATGTGTCATATTTACAATCACTATTGTATACATCGTTATTTCATTCAGCAACATCTACACATCCACTGCATTCCACGAACGCTATTAAAAATAAATATGTTGCCCGTGTGGTCACGGCTTCAAAGTATAATTATACAAAGTGGACATATTTTTTGCGCAACAAGTACACAATTCTCTGGCGACGTGGCTCGTATAAATAATAATTTGACCAAACGTCCACTATGTAAAGTTTGCAGGATTACACGCGAGGTTATATTTTTTGCTTAAAAAGCTTTTATTTAGCACCCTTTTAGTTAAAACTACGTGAGTTTGTAACTTTAAATCTTTGTTCTCGTGAAAAATGTAGTTGTTGGTAAGAAAAGCGCGAGTTGTCCTAGCTTGGTGATGGCTTGACGATATGAGAAAATATCTTAGGTCAGTCCCGGTTGTTTATTTTTCATCTATCCCTATTTCAATGTTTTGTTTGATTCCATGCGCACCATAATTATAGCGATGCTAAAAAATAACCGACTAAAGTTCCTGGATGAGACTAGCTAAAGACTGGGACGAGGATTGCACTTTATTGATGATAGGCATAATTTGTCGATGTTGATGACGATGAGGAATTCATGAGGATTTGCTGTGTTGAGAGTGAGAATCCTGCTTTTGTTTCTTGCTGTCGCAATTTGCTGTGTTGAGAGTGAGAGACCTGGTTTTGTTTCTTGCTGTCGCAATTTGCTGTGTTGAGAGTGAGAGACCTGGTTTTGTTTCTTGCTGTCGCAATTTGCTGTGTTGAGAGTGAGAGACCTGGTTTTGTTTCTTGCTGTCGCAATTAATCAACACAATGAATCCCCATATCAATATATATTACCGGCAACGTGTGTGTGCCTCCTATGGCCTCTTTTTACAATCAGGCAGGCTATATACTTGCTCTCAACGGTGGTATTAAAAAGATGATAGCGTGTATTAGAATGAAGGAAGTAAATAAATAAATACTTTTTTCACACTGGCTATTCAGAAAAGATTCATTGATTTCCTCAAATGAGGGATCAAAGTTGAACTTTTCTTCCCCGATCCTGCTATTCAGAAAAGAGTCATTGTTGCCCTCAAATGAGGGATTTCAATTTTCCTTATAGAATGTGTGAAAAGCAGTATGTGTCACTCGGCAGTAAAATTATTTCCGCCTTGGGCGTAAACACTTGAAATCCCCTCTACGCTCAGGATTCTATTGTAGAATATTTCGCTTCATTCAGAAATTAATATTTAATATACCGCACTTATCGTAAATAGCTTACTATGGGACTAGGTCGATTAGTGTAAAATTGTCTTTTAATATTTATAAAAAAAAATTGAATATCCCACAAAGTCTAAATTCACACGGAACGATGGCCACGACAAACATTTATTTATCTCCCTCGCAAACTCCATACAATCTCGAAATGCTAATAAAATATAAAAACGCCGCGTCATTTATCAATCCTAGGTATACATAAGGACCCATTTTGTCGCCAGCTGCGTCGCAATGTGAAAACTGACGAAGACATAATCCCACATTCATCTGTGTCATATTACTCTGACTGTAACCCTCAACATTTTGTCTCACTCGCACGCTAATGTTTGCTCAGAATGCTCTTAGGACTCGGATAACTTAGAAAATGTATTATAAAAAATCATATTATCAACGCGAACAATAAGTTCCTTTTAGATTTCCGATGAAAGTATAACCAATCTCTTTTGAAAGAACCGCCAAAATACTTCTCTTGGAATTAAGCATGAAGCCGTCATCAATGGCCTTGAAAAAAAAAGTCCATTACAGACTATATAGTTAAAATTATATAAGATACTGGGCAGCTGTGCAACCTCAAGCTTGTCCTTCCAGTGTATGCCCAAGATGTTTCGGATGCAGCGCATGTGTTTGGCGTACGATGTCCAAGTTTTAGCCCCGTAGAAGAGTATGTTAAGGATACAAGTTTGATACATTTGAATGTGTTTAATAGGAACTCAAATGTATACTTAAGTGAATAACGTATTTTTAGATGTTTTCGCTTGCTCATTGAAGAACTTAAAAAAACCAACAATTTTCGTAACTCTTAAAGCTAATAACAAAGTATACAAAGGGCGCCGAATCAGTATTTTCTAAGTAGGTACCTACATGGAACGGGGTATTTGAATTTCTTGATTATAAGATGGTTTTCTTCAAAATGGTTGGCTGGTTTAAAACTAATACACATGACATACATTAAGGGCATTCACTCGTTCCCTCTGGCATGAAATTCGCGAATGTTTACATTATTAGTCGGTTGTGATTTATTAATATTAAGTTACCAGCCAGCATTAATATCTGCCGTAACAAAGCGGGCAAAAATATTTGACCATGCAGATTAGTGCATTACGATACTTATACAACTACGAAATATATTGTAGATAACTGTAGATACAATGTGTAAGGGCCTGGACACATGTCGCCGTGTACGGCGCCGTGCACGGTGCATCGCTTGGTAGTTACTACCAACTACCAAACGATGCACCGTGCACGGCGCCGTACACGGCGACATGTGTCCAGGCCCTTAGTCCAGTAAATTGATTTATTAAATACACATAATGAAGTCGAATTGTATTGAATTGAATAAGGGAAACCACGTACCGGAAGGCGCGGAGTGGGTAGTCCCCCCCCCCCCCACAAGGTGGACTGATGACCTGGGGGGTAATCACCTAACGTTCAGAACGCGCGTTAGGTAGATCCAACTATCATTTTTCCATATAAAAATTGACATTTAGTAGACCCGACGCGCGTACAATGCGTTACGTGATCGACCAACTAGTAAAGGCCGCAGGAGTCCGCTGGATGCGGGTGGCGCAGGACCGGTCAATTTGGCACTCTTTGGGGGAGGCCAGCAGCAGCAGCAGTGGACGTGTTTCGGCTGATATGATGATGATAATGAATAATTATACTAGTCCCATAATAAGCTCAAAAAGGTTTGAGTTATGGGTACGAGGATATATTTAAACGTCAAACAAATACGAGAGATGACATAAAAAGACGTACACTGCTGGACATAGACCTCCTCCAAAGAGTGTCACAATGACCGGTCCTGCGCCAACCGCAATCCAGCGGACTCCCACGACCTTTACCAGGTCATCAGTCCACCTTTTGGGGGTAGTAATAAATAAACCTACACAAAAATTATTGAATCCATAGTTCATAACATAATTCATTAACATCAAATAGTTATATCGTTTTTATAAACAGGCGAATTTCATAACAATTTCTTTTTTTTTATGTGTAAATATTTCCCTCGGCCGAATTGATTTAATCGGAACTAATTGGCGGCATTTTCAGCGAGCTTTGAGCAATTCGGCCCTTTGAGAATTGATTCGTATACACCTGCATCCTTTTGATGTCATTAAATATTTGAAGGGCCTAACATCGTCCAACGAGCCACATAAATCGCCTCTTTTTAGGGTTCCGTAGCTAGAATGGCAAGAACGGAACCCTTATAGTTTCATCATGTCCGTCTGTCCGTATGTCACAGGCATTTTACTCCAAAACTATAAAGTGTATTTGAATGAAATTTGGAGTATAGGTGTATTTTGTTAGCCGCTACACAATTGTGCAATAAAACAATGGGCATGCTTACTAACTACTTTCACGGAAAATTATTTTGAACAAGATCGGTTGAAAGGTTTTCGAGTTATTCCTGAAAAACTGCCTACCCTATAGAAAATGACGTAAGTGCCGTAAGGTTTCTATGAGGTTACGAACTTTTTAATATAACATGTTTCACAAGCATATTGCATGTCAGTGGCATATTTCTATACATAGGTACTTATAATATCCTACCATCCTATCCTACTAATATTATAAATGCGAAAATTTGGATGTTTGGATGTTCACATGTTTGGACGATTGTTACTTATTAATGCAAAAATGGCTAAACGGATCAGAGGCGCAAGTAGGATCCACGAACCGTAGTTTTTCAAACACAATGCAAACTGTTCTTGGACTTAACTAACGGTTAGCAATTAGCACAACAATAGCTTAAAAAATATACCTTTATGCAGACGTAATGAAGACAAGAAGACGTTTCCATATCTCAAAACCAAAGTGACCCAAGTCCATTTGAATGTTTGTGACGCTATTCCAGCTAGTCGATCACGTAACGCTATGTACGCGCGTCAGGTAGATCTAAATGTCACTTTTTGTAGGGAAAATGACAGTTAAATTGTCCTAACGCTCGTTCGAAACGTTACGTGTTTACCCCTCTGAAAATATCGTTCTAGCGATTAGGTTCGTGTGCAAAACAAAATAGGAGTTTGCGTTAAAAAATAAGAAGAATAGATACTGGTAGGTGACATCACCATCGCCATCCGTCGAGGAATGATGACCATACCAAAACCCCTTTGGCGGAGCCACACGGGAACGCTTGCGCACACTTCCGCGACTCGTCACATCATTTAACACCTTTTTTGTATACCCAGGGGAAATCCATTATGGATCCCACCCAGCCCGGGAGGAGCTGAGTGACTCCCACTCCCACGAACTAAAACCCCTGGGGTGTTCCATCACTCGCTTTAAGACAGAGCCCCGGGAACGCTGTCGCACACATCCGGAACTATCACTCCAACCTCGTGCGTCACACTTAGGTCACTTCAGTAAACGGTATTTTGTACTCTACAGGGAGCTTACTGATTTCGTCCCGATGCCTTTACTTATCAGTATACTAAATACCAATATTACATTTGCACAGTATTATAATATTGCGCAGACGCGACGCATTAGGGGTATTTGGTTTTACTCAACCTATGTCATGAACAAAAAGCCAACTACCTACACAATGTCACCCACGATTTATCTGCTTTGCCTTAAGGTTAACTGGTAGAGAATGTTTTAAAGCATTAAGCACGTCTTCTGTACTATAAGTTCTTCTTTTGTGCAATGTAGATTAAATAAATAAATAAATGAGTGAGAAGTGTCTTCTTAAATTGAACGATCATAATTATTGTATACTCTACATTTACTCCGAGTTTCAGTCAAAGTTGAAATTGTATCTATCCGGCGTTTTAGGGTTAATTTAATTATTCAGAACCCTTCGAGCTGTCTTTGATCGTTTATTAGTGTCGGCCATTTCGTATCAGCCGAGTGTCAAATGCCCCATGAATTTGTAATCGGGCTTAACACTAAAATTGTAAAGCGTAAGCGATCATAAATTAACAAGAAGGAAGTATCTTAATTATTTACGCGCCCATGGTCTAGCCATTTCTTGTCGTGAGAAAGGACATGTATTCAGCACTGTAAAGAAGGTGCTCGGACATCCGATAATTGTGTCGTTACTCTCCATAGAGTAACGACACAATTAAACTTTTTCCCTCAGTGCGTCGAAAAGCCGTCTTTTATCCTTTAAAACCAGTGAGCAAAATCGCATTTTATCCACTAGTGGGGAAAGAAATTTGACCTTGAAGCGTGTTTAAGTAGCTTTTGACAAATAACAAAACTTAAAACGCTCATAATACAAATATTTCACAGATGATGTATTTTTGTTGCAGCTATAACAATAAATACTAAAAAACAGAATAAATTTGCTTGTTGGCAATTGCTTGTTGCCTTCAACAGGCGCTGCAAAATCCGACTTAATAATATCACAAATACAAATTCAAAAAACCATAAAATTGTAATTTCTTACTAACAAATGAAGAGCTACACTTTTGTGAAAACGCCCGTAGCTTCGCTAAAAAACATTGCGCACCGATTCGAAAAAGATATAAATTCTTTTTCAAATCGACATAAACTCAGTGCATCGTTAATACGTCCATGCATGAGGCGTCATATTACCCCGTTCCGGCCAATTACGTTGCTCGTTATACCTGAAAAATGTACCAACAGTCCGCGTGGAATATTCTCTCAAATTGACGCCTTCTTTATTTCTGCTATATGTCTACGTCAAATGGATTTATTTGAGCCTCAAAAAGGAGAGCCATTCAATGTTTTAATAGGATGCAGTGAAAAATGAGAAATGCTTTTCGAAACTTAGTACTGTCCACTCTAGAAACGGACAGTTTTTTAAAGAGACAACGAATATTGCTGTGTAGACTAAATAATAACCAATTTAGGTTTTTTTAAACAAATAATGTCTTCAGTTATCTAAGCACCGGATCCTTTAGGCTACTTCCGCAGGCTTAGCGTCTAGAGCCTAGCAAGTCACCTAGCGAGTAGCGTAGTAAAACGAACATTATAGAATGTTCGCGACCGGCCGCACTGTGCGCTTGGCGCCTAGCTAGTCGCTTAGCGTGTAAACAAACGTGTTTGTTTTTAGTCACGAGGCGCGAGGCGAAGCCACTACACGCTAGCAAGCAAGTCGCCTGTCTGTGCGGACCACGGAACAGAAAAAACAGTGGAAGTGGCATACGCCTCATTACAATTAGAACCGCTGTCGCCAGTACTCACACTATCACATTGTTAACTACACTAACTAAAAACACTTCTACTGTTTTTATTGTTATGTGGTGCGGACGTAGCCTTACAAATATTACTATTGGTTTTAAAATTTCGTGATTTATGCAGTATTGTGTTTTCGTGATAAATCCTTTATTTTTCAAAGCTTAAGTTTTGAATTGAAACACGGCAGTAACGTACCTAATTCGATTCTTGTATGTAGCATAAAAAAATGTTCCCAAATCATTATTTTATTATATAAAAAAAATGTACGTATTCCGAAAGAGGAAAAATATATTTATAGTAATATTGCCCGTGGCTTCGACCGCGTAGTAAGTGTAATTTTTGCAATAATTGTTGAATTGTTACGCCGGCAACGGCCTACCACTACTTACTTCCCCTATGAATACCTAACCCTTCGTCGTCATATACGAACTTTTAAATTTCTAAGTTTTTAAATACACTTTTGCGGTACAACTCCCTTTTTCACCCCTTTCAGGGGCAAATTAAAAAAAAAATCTGGATGGATCTACATATTATAAATGAAACCTGATACCCTGCTTTCATATTTCTAGCCACAGTTTATCATTAAAAATCACACATTACTTATGTGAAATTTCAACCCCCTTCTTAAGCTTTTCAAGGGATGAATTAGAAAAAATGCTCCTATCAATGTTTTTGACAGTACATTAGGAGCTTGTGACCGAAGTTTTAAACGTCAAACTTTATGAACGACATGTTTTCTATAAAAACTTTCTACTCTTTTTAACCCCCTTAGGGGATGAATTTTTATAATAACCTAAATCATTTTTTTTGCTTTTTAGTAAGGAACCTTCATACAAAGATTCAAGTATATAACTTTCCAAATGAACGGTTTCCATACAACGGTTCAACCCCTATTTCACCCCCTTAAGGAATGAATTTCTAAAAATCGTTTCTTAGTACACGTCCACATACTGTAAAGAATATGTGTTCCAAATTTAATGTCTATATCATCAGCGGTTTAGGCTGTGCGCTGTATGTCAATCGACCAGTAACGCAAGAGTTTTATACTAAATTGAAATGAAGAAATAATTGCCTTCTACATAATTCAGAAGAAGCCTAATGGACTCTGTAAAGATTCATAATTGAATACTCATGTTTCATTCCATCAGAAATTATTGGCTGCTTTCAAATTTCAAGTATGTTTGAAGACTAAGTAGAGAAACGTTTTATGTACAGTCGGCCGCAAAGGCAAATGACATTATTCCAACGAGAGAAGGTGCAAAAGTGTACATCTTAGATATCGACTGTACTTTATTCAACTTCTTTTTAATCTTCTTCTGTATTCGTTTCACACATCACGCTTTTTCTTTTCACAAAGAATTTTAACTTGAGTACTATTTTTCATTAAACTAATTTGTCACTATGAGTTACTTTTATTTATTTATGTACTGTTGTCGATAAATCCAAAAAATATGAGTATGAGGCTAAACTAAAACCTGGGTCCGCTTAAAAAACGATTACTTTGTGATAATATTCAGGTTTCAATATAGAAAAGTACACTCAACAATTATGAGATAATATATTTATCTACAAAAGTATGTATAACATCACTGGTTCCAATGGTACAACCGTAGCTGAGATTATGTCCAGATCGATTTTTGTGTGATTAGCCTCTGTTATTTATTCAATTGAAATTTCGGTATGATACTTAGATAGATCGATGAATTTATTTCCTTTAGAAAATAACATATTATATTGCATCAAAAATAAGATGGATTCACTAAAAGATCGTCAAAAGGTAGCCATAGTAATTTGATAATTTTATTTATGTGCCTTTCAAAGAATTTACCCCACTATTTAGAAACTTTTCCCGGATCACTCTTTCAACCCTCATTATGCTCGTCACTTAATAATCCCTCCCTTCCTGATCTGTTGTCTTCTGCATTCCAGATGAGTCCTTAACCCCGGCGACAGAGGCCCCGCCCCGATCCTCAGGTATCTCTCTAGATCCCATTTTATTTTGCTTTACTTCTTTTCATGTATTATTTTGGCTTCTTGTTGCTTTTGTTTTTGTCTTTTGTTTACTGGTCCTTTATAATTATGTTAGTGTGACAGTTTTACGTTAAATGTGGAAAACAGAATTTAAGTTTGGGTTCTTTCCTGTTTTTCCTGATAGTTACCTAAATAGTTAAAAGCATTTAAGTACAATGTCAGTGTAGGTCAAAATTACGTAGGATTTTAATGAGGCTTTTAGTTGACCTAACATTCGAAAAGCGGGAGTTGGATGCGAGTAGCGCAGGACCTATCATTGTGGCTCTTTTTGGGAGCGGCCTATGTCCAGGAGTGGACGTCTTTCGGCTAATATGATGATGATGATGAACATTTGGAAATGCTATGGTATTTAGTAATCTATGTTTTCCAGTTACTAAATCTGTCAGAATTATAATATTATGCATATATTATATTGTAGGACGAAAAAGTTAACGTTAAATAACTGTTAATGAATATCGCATTAAAATAAAAATAAACTCAAATATGATGCCTACATTTCGTGTTCTTTTGTTTTTGATTGCTCTGTGTATAGTAACATATATTTGAACTTCTTCTGTACTAACCTCATTGCTAATGACCAAATATTTGGATGTACTGTCGTCAAACACTAGCCAATTCCGTTATTCTTGAGTTAGAATTGTGTATTGTTAATAATTCAATTTCAAATACTGCTGGATTAGTCAAATCACCTCAAGCATAAAAAACAGCATATCATCAAATATAGCAATCAACATCAATAATAAAAAGCATGCTTTAAATAATTTGTGTGTGACTGACTTTTTGTTTATGGTCTAGCATATAACATTAATATGATCTTCCAATTTGTAGGTAAACCCAAAAAAAAAACATTCGAAATAAATTGAAAGTTGATTCCCCCTATCTCATTATCTTTGTCTGTCTTTCATAATCTTATCCTAAAATCTTCATTATAATCCTATTCAAGCGTTACAAAATAATCATAGTTATTAACATAATTATTTTCACCCGATTTCTTAGTATTGTGGAAGTTTTAAATTTTACCGTTTCATCATCATCCTCTTAACTTGTATGTAGTTGTTGTGGTTGTTTAATTTTACAATATTTATTTAGAAATACATAATTTAAACGATTATCTTAACTTGTATATACTTCGGAAAGTCATTCCGCTTTTTTTTGACATTTTGTTAAAATGGTGATATGACGATGGAGTTCACAAGAAACAGGGTTTTTTGGAAATGATACAAACACTTGCCTCGAAAGCATGTTTTAATGGAAACGGTACAAAACATCGTTGGCACACAATTTATCATCAAGTGACAAAAACATTCGGAAGAGTATCACTTTTTAAAAATAACTCTAATTATAAAAGGTGCTGAAGTTATTGTTTCGCGTCAAAAACCTAGGTACTTAAGTTAAAATTCTAGTCATAGTCATAGTGATTTATTTATTTTTTATGTGAGTTTTGTTTGTCTTTATCTGTTATTTGATATAATGTGATTGTGAGAAAGGGGCTTAACAGATTTTGGTCAAAAAAGTTTAAAAGGTTTATGAATAAGTGGGTGAGTGTCCAGTCGATTTTAATTATTATTAAAACACTTACCTCATTAGATAAGAAACAAGACTCGATTAAATAAAAGCAACATTGAATGTATCTTCATTTCACATAAATCGACTCTGGACATTCTTATATGATAATAACGTGACCTTTCTCCTTTATTATACATAGCTTAATCCATATTTGGAAGTATATCAATATCTTGCAACGTTTGAGCCTCCTAATCAGAATTCGGATCAGCACCTCACCGCCTATGAATATCAAATAGTACTCCTACAGCCTGCCAATAAAATCGATGTAAAATCTAAGATGTTGCAAAAAGTAACAGAAACATTTATTTTCTGTATAAAGGGTATATTCAAGGGTGCGAAATAAGTCAATGATTTGAGATATTTTCACGATAAAGCCTTTATATTTTAAGAAAAAAATGTATCTCAGTTGTACGAAACTGCACGAATTCGCTAGGCTTTACACGAACGCATCATCATCATCATATTATCAGCTAAAAGACGTCAATTGCTGGACAAAATCCCTCCCAAAGAGTGCCACAATAACCGGTCCTGCACCATCTGCATCGGCAAAAGCGTTACTTCCTGTTCACATTTTTTAGAAATGCAATTCTTAACAACAATAATTCACCACATCATCGTTTGCTATTTTCACAGTCCTCGTTTCTAATTTAGAAACGCAATTCTCTACTAAAAAAACTGACCACATTTGCTATTTTCACAAGAACAATCCGCCACATACTTTCACATCATTGACATTAATATCTTATTTTTTTAAAGTCAAAATACATACTATGTAACTAATATGAATTTAAGAATTTATATTTATTAATGTCAATAAAGTACAATAAAATAAAATAATAACAATAAACTTAAGACTAGCTTAAGCCTACATAATAATACTATGTAACTGACTCTATCAAAAATCACTTTGAAATCACACAAACATCACATATTTGGACAATTAAAGGTTTCCTAGTTACTAAGTTTAATTAAGTGAGGCGCCGAAACCCGCACAACTGCGAATAATCCTTAAACTTGCGAGAGCTGCTCGTCAATTTATCAACTACGATGCTGCAGTTGTAAACTGTTGAAACATTTTGAGTAAAATATGAACTTCTTTTAAAACACACAGTATCACCATTACAAGACACAATTCGTACCTACCTAATGAAGGCAATGTTCTTATTGACTGTGACTTATCGAATAAAATGATTAGCTTACCTCAATCGATAAATATACAAAACTCACAATTCACTTATTAAACTCAATCAATTTAATTTATTTAATAAATAAATAAATAATAAATAAATATTATGGGACATTCTTACACAAATTGAGCTAGGCCTATAGTAAGCTCAATAAGGCTTGTGTTACAGGTACTAGACGACGATATATATAATAGATATAAATACTTAAATACATAAACAGAAACAAATATTCGTGCTCAACACACAAATATTTGCCCTTACCGGGATTCGAACCCAGGACCTTCAGCTTCGTAGGCAGCATCACTACCCACTAGGCTAACCGGTCGTCTATTTAATGTTAATCATCATCTCAAGCTACGGTGGCCTAGTGGTTCAGGCATGCGGCTGTCAAACGGCAGTCGTGGGTTCGAATCCCAGCTCGTACCAATGAGTTTTTCGGAACTTATATACGGAATATCATTTGATATTTACCGTTAGCTTTTCGGTGAAGGAAAACATCGTGAGGAAACCTGCATACATCTTTTTTGTTCTTTGTTTTTACTATCATACATACATTAACATACATATAAACTTATGCCTCTTTTCCCAGAAAGGGTGTACAGAGTAGGTACATGGTACTTGCCAATTCAAGCAATTGTATGTGTGTACGTACATTGGATCCCTCTCAACGAGTAGTTTATGACTGTTCAAAAAAGGACAGCTGGCAAGACTGTTACATTTCTTTTTGTCATAAATATATAACTATCACGTTACAATACATCTTGAGGGTATTGGCAAACACTATCTTACCCAGTGACTTTACTTTAAAGCTCAGAACCAATCTATTCACATGAAGCTTCATAAACGTCGCGAACCCACATACAAAATCTGGAACAGAGATTTCGTACATCACCCGGTACCATAGATTAAACCAAACTCTACCCAATTTTGTGGACCATAAAGTGCATTTTACGTTGCAACATTACTCTGTATGGCTTCACGTCATGCTAAATTGATCTCTAAGGACCTAATATAAAGGTGATTTTCTGTTGTTGCAGCGGCCGCAGCTTCCATCTGGGGTTCTCAGGACGTATATGTGAAGAAAGGAAGCACAATATCTCTGACTTGTTCTGTGAATGTGCACTCTTCGCCTCCGTCGAGCGCGTCCGTGCTTTGGTAAGATATCGTTTATAGCCTCTCAAGGAAAACTATACTTCAACTCCATGGTATTAGCGTCGTTTTTGCCTTGAGTGGTTACGTTTTATGGTTGCGTAACGTGCAAAGGAATGGAGGGACTTATCGGGTGTCGATTTTAGATTCAGACACTTGATGTGTTTGCGTTGACCTTGCTGGTTGGGTTTATGTGATATTGCGGATAGAATTCTCCAGTTAGTACTGTAATATAATCAAGGGTAATAAAAAGGGAATCTATGTATAGTCCATACTAAAACTATAGTAGCTATGTGTGTGTGCGAGTTTAAATGTAGGGGGTCATATCCGGAACTACTTCTCCGATTAAAAACATATTTCACAAGTTTATAGAATCAACCTTCGTGATATAGGCTATAGATTTTTTACTCAATAGATTTCACGATACCAAGGCCTAAATAGAACACCTTCAACTATTTGAAACACATTTTGCTTTCTAGTTAAATACTCCTCAATAGGTACTGTAAGATTTTGTTCACGCAGCCATTCAACTTAGTTTTAAAAGAGATCTTGATTTCTAATTTAATAATGTCCGGTAGATTGTTGACTAAATTTAGTTAACCCACCCAGGTACCACGGAAACTCCGTGGTAGACTTCGACTCCCCCCGCGGCGGCATCAGCCTAGAAACGGAGAAGACCGAAGGCGGTACCACCAGCAAGTTGTTGGTGACCAAGGCGGCACTTACAGACTCTGGCAACTATACGTGCGTTCCGAACAATGCGCACCCCGCCTCCGTCTCCGTGCACGTGCTTAATGGTCAGTGCATCTTCATCATATAAATTCTAGATTCATTATAATGATTCATCATCATTAACTTGGTATAGATATTCTATGGAAGAGAGGGAACTGACAACAGTAGATATCATTGCGGGAACTTGCTCAGTCCTTCAACTCCTCAAAGTAACCCGATGGAAAGAGTCAACCGCAGAAATTGTTGATGGACTAATCTTGTACACCTTGTAAACTTTCTATAAATTAAATAGGTATAGTGCTCACTGGTTCAATAATAGCCTATGGACAAGTCTGTTCCATTGACGGAATTGTATATGCATGCAGAAGAAACAAAAATCTCTCAATTGAGCAAATAAATAAATATAGTCAGAAATACTCATGGGATGAGACGTACACTAAATTTGTCATCCGGCTCTGCAACTACCAGGGATGCTTTCACCTGTGTTTGCATACAAGTGTCACCAAGTATGCTTAACATCTCTGGCAAATGCTCTTAAGGACATAATGTCATCCATCATCATCCTCCTAGCGTTTTTTCTAAATCCCGTAACCGTATCCTAAAAGAACCCAAGGTCCGCTTGGGCACCGAATCTCAGATTTGACGTAGACAAATCCAGAGGGAAACTAGACCTTGTTGAGATTAGACCGGTTTCCTCACAATGTTTTCCTTCACCAAGGGCGAGGGGTGGAAATGTCACATTGTGAGGTAATAATAAAATGTACTTTTTTTTCAACAGGCGAACATCCCGCCGCCATGCAAACAAGCAACAGAGCGTCGTCCTACCTGACTGCGCAGCTGAGCTGCGCGGCCGTCACCTATCTGCTCTCTTCTATGGCTTGCAGATGATCGGTTTAAACCATACGTTAGAAAGAGATGGAGCTTCTTTTACGGTTTCGATTGCAGTTGAAACCGGTATTTTGAAATTGAACTCGTTGGACATTCAAAGAAAATGAAGATAATAAATAGAATGAAGGTTTTAAGGAACGTAAATGCTTTGACAGGTGATTAGGTTTACTAAATTATCGAACACTCGCTGCGCCCGGGGCTATAAAATGTGGGAACGGTGCACCTCTATTGCGCTCTCTGTAGCAACAATAGTGGCAGATAAGTGCGACACAGAGTGCAACGGAGATGTCCCGTTCACACAATGCATGGCACCGCGCGCAATGAGCGTTTGATAATACGAGTAGTTCAGGCCTGGGGTTTCGACGGTGTATCTTAATTGGTGGAATCATGTAAGATCGATCGTAACGTCGATGTTTAATCTTATTGGTGTTAGCTCTGGATCTCATGTTTCAATGCTACCGAGTGCTGGTTGTTCCAGAAAACCCTCATTTTATAATGCCAATTTCTAATTTATTACATCAGTAATGATTGTTTTCTAATAGCGACAAATAATACAAACCAGGTTGTTTATTATAAACTGTTAATTACAGTTTTAAACGATAAATGAAGTATCGTTCCCAAAAAAAGACTCCTCTCATTTTGAAGTTGTTAATATAGATTTAATAATGACTAGGCATTACTAAAGCGTTAGGAAATTGTTATAAAATACGTAATTATAAGACAAAGTAAAGGAATAACAGTATTTGGTAACTGATTAAGAATACGTTTATTGATGTAAGCTCGATGATAAATAACATTATAAATCTTGAAACCGCCGAAATCTTTTAAGAAAAGAAGAATTTTGCGATATAATTATTTTATTTCAATGAAGTAATACTATGTTGGTCAGAACCATAACAAGTGCAGAACATAACTTATAAAGAGTAAGAACCATGTTTTTGTATGTATTTATTACATTTAATGTGTAATGTTATGCTATTTCATTAGTTAACATCACCACATAATAAAAAAAATGCCACAGTGTTCAAAGTACATACCAGGAATAATTTGTAAATCTGGTTTTTGTAAGCTATTGTACTAGAAATTCAATATCAGAGCTTATTTTATTACACCACTGTTTGAAACTAAATAATTTAAGTTAGGTATAAACAATACCGATCCCTTCAAGAATTGCAAAAATGATTAAAAGCGTTTTAATTCAACACTCCGTTTTCGGATACAGCATTTATCTCAAGTGGGTCAATTCGTAATTCACCATTAAGGCATTCAAAATTAAAAGGGTTGTCAAATCAATTAAGCCTTTTTAACCCATTTCCGGGACGATCACTCTTTACTTGATCATTCTTTTATTGGAATGGATTTCCAGAGGGCACTGATTTGGGATGATTAAAACATTATACGTCTCACAGTTCAATGGATATATAAACAGTGAATATCCGTATTAAAAAAGAGCTAAAGTGCGACTTATGACACATGGATATTTTTTATTGATGTAGGAATACCTATATTCTAGAGTCGCTACACCTCATTCCAGATAACATTAGAATTATAACGGACAAATGCGTCTACATTTCTTCGTTTATCATGGATATCAAAAGGAAATAGTGTATTAATTTTACTTATTTCGAGCATTAAGTGATTTTCAAACATAACAGTATACATATTAATATTTTTCCTGGAGCCGTAGCATGGTTGGCCTTGTCACGCGATAGGTGATAGGATAGAGCGTGCGTCACTGGCTGACATCGTTCGATAGAACGAGACGATGCTCTTAACTTGTCACTTGTCGCGTGATAAGGCCAACCATGCTACGGCTCCAGAGTGGATCAACTAGGTGATTATATTGGAAGAATATGTCCAGTGAGATCACCTAGGTGATCCTATTGGACGCAGTGTCCAGCACAATCCCCTGGGTGATTTTAGTAGACATAGCAGTCAGCAGCAGATGTAGCTAAGCGGGCCGGGTGTTCAAAATAACCTACACACGCTCTTAATTTCTTAAGAATAAAGTCGTGTGCAGGTCATTTTGAACACCCGGCCCGCTTAGCTACTTCTGGACTGTACATATAAGGTCCGGCCACACCGGTGTTCAAAAAACGGTGACGGTACGGATACTGCCTACCTAGTATGAAGTTCCAGGTCAATAACGTCATATGTCACTGCAATTCCGTACCGTATCCGGTAGGATCCCCCAGAGATCAAAAATTTCCAAATCTTTGATCTCTGGGGGATCCTACTGGATATACATATGTCCACTAAAATCACCCAGGGGATCGTGCTGGGCATGGACGTCGCGATATTATTGCGTTTCAAATTGGGGTTCATTGAAAGCGCATGACGATTAACGCACGATTTATCTTATTTTATATGGAATTGGGTAGACGATAATTAATCCTTGATCACGAATATTGACTCAAATCAGCAACTATTTATGATACGTAATTCAAACATTTTCAAATCAGTCACTTTACTAATTTACCAACCTAAACAATGTGACTATGGTAATTTGACAAAATGTTTGTACAAATAACCAAGCCACTAGCGGAGGTTGTTTCTTCGTTTCATTGTCGATGGATCAAAAAATTATCAAGGGACAAGCAAGCTTAGTGATTGCACTACTGATTGTGAGTCAATTTGTAACTCTGATATGTATCAATCCGCGATATTTGAGATCCTAAATTTAAAAAAAATTCTGGAACCTCTATACAGAAATAATACAAAATCTACTTTTTCTACTCCATGGATTCATCAAAAGGTTCAATTTTTTTTTTTATTGCCATTAAATTTTGTATGGCACAGAACACAGAATGACATTATGACTATTGACTAGTATGCGGATGTCTAAACTTGCCAATCAAAGGATGAGCTTATGATTTAAAACTATAGATTCAAATGATTGGCTCGAATCCGTGTCTAAGCATAGGAGGGGTTAACTCTTATGAACCCATATTTGACATTTCAAAAACCTAAGTTGCATTGTATGCTAATTTATGACTGCGAAAATATATTATTAAACAATAAGACCTGTTCTGAAATATTTTTTGTGGTTAATCGCGCATGTATATTCAAGTGTAAATAATGCTAGCAAAATGTAGAATAAAGATTTATATCATCGCATTGTAAATATTTTGAATCGTTGTAAATAAAGAAAAGTGAGTAGTTGTTTTACCATTCATGTGGTAATAAATTTTATTTATTCCGTTCCTAGAACAATTTGTATTGAGATATGGGATGTCTGTTTTGGTATCTTCTTGGAATATTGTATGGTTAGTATTATATTAGGATGTGTTTTATTTTTGAAAAAAGACAAGACGTACAGAGTCTTTGACAGTGATGAATGGCACTGAAATTTGGTCGCTCACTGTATAATGGGCCTCACATGAAGGCTCAAAGTCACCCAAAGGGCAATGCTCCTATGCTGGGAGTTTCTTTGCAGCAGGGTATCCGCAGCAGAACTAAGGTAACCGATACAGCCCCCCCCATATTTTGAATCGTTGTAAATAAAGAAAAGTGAGTAGTTGTTTTACCATTCATGTGGTAATAAATTTTATTTATTCCGTTCCTAGAACAATTTGTATTGAGATATGGGATGTCTGTTTTGGTATCTTCTTGGAATATTGTATGGTTAGTATTATATTAGGATGTGTTTTATTTTTGAAAAAAGACAAGACGTACAGAGTCTTTGACAGTGATGAATGGCACTGAAATTTGGTCGCTCACTGTATAATGGGCCTCACACGAAGGCTCAAAGTCACCCAAAGGGCAATGCTCCTATGCTGGGAGTTTCTTTGCAGCAGGGTATCCGCAGCAGAACTAAGGTAACCGATACAGCCCCCCCCATATTTTGAATCGTTGTAAATAAAGAAAAGTGAGTAGTTGTTTTACCATTCATGTGGTAATAAATTTTATTTATTCCGTTCCTAGAACAATTTGTATTGAGATATGGGATGTCTGTTTTGGTATCTTCTTGGAATATTGTATGGTTAGTATTATATTAGGATGTGTTTTATTTTTGAAAAAAGACAAGACGTACAGAGTCTTTGACAGTGATGAATGGCACTGAAATTTGGTCGCTCACTGTATAATGGGCCTCACACGAAGGCTCAAAGTCACCCAAAGGGCAATGCTCCTATGCTGGGAGTTTCTTTGCAGCAGGGTATCCGCAGCAGAACTAAGGTAACCGATACAGCCCCCCCCCCCCCCCCCGAATCTTTAAACTTAAGTGGCAGTGGGCGGGGCGCATGGCACGTAGAACCGATCGCCATTGGGGGGAAAGGTCTTCAAGTGGCGACCACGCACCGCCGGGCGCAGCGTGGGTAGACCCCACAAGGTGGACTGATGATGACCTGGTAAAGTTCGCGAGAGTCCGCAGGACGGGTCATAGTGGCACTCTTTGGGGGAGGCCTTTGTCCAGCAGTGGACGTCTTTTGGCTGATATTATGATGATGATTATAAGTAAAATGATTTTAACTGATACAATCAGAAAGCGTATGCTCAGTGAAACCGGCATACAAAATCTGACTTTGAATAAACAGATGATAAAGACCAAGACGGACTCTGCCATGTCACCAAATATAAGACACGGGGGTCACCACAACATAAAAACAGACACAAACAAACACACACGACAAAAAAACATACCAACAAAACCAACATTGAAATCGTAACTTTGATAGTTGTACACAATGTAATAATACTCGTAATGGACACAAACCTCACTTTAATTAGCAAACGTTATTTTGTCTCCAAATACAGCAATGTTAACGAGCTTTTGTGCGACTTCAATGTTTAGGCAACTAAACTTTGGCATGATAATACAGTTATTTCAGTATGTTACCATGGTAACATCATTAGGGTTGAGTGACGTTGTAAAGCTAATCTGTAATTGAGTAAAACTAATGAATCATGTTTGAAATTTTGCTGATAAGTATACTCTTTATTAAACCATGTTATCTTTTGTATTTTTTTGTAGAAAATACAAATTTATAGTAAATATACATAATAATAGTCAATATATCATAAAACAGTACCTCAATTTAACTCTAGGTAAACGACATACTTATCTTCTTATAATTTATCAATTTTCACATTTTCTAGTTTTAAATATTCAGTAGCAGAATAGAACGCATGGTGGTATCTTGCATATACATTTATAGTACATTGTTTAACGAGGGGCGTAAGTGGAATATTGCTAACGAGAGTGTATCAGAAGCCCGACACCGAATTTAAGTGTATACACAATGTTTTTCATCACATTTGCGAGGAAATAAATAACAACAAAAGACAGAAAAATCTAAGTTTCATATAGCCGCACTAATCAAAAATTGACAACTTCACTTCCAGATCAGTGCTAGTGGAGCGCGAAGCTCAATATTTCAACCAATCACAGAGCAGTATTCTTGCGGGGCGGGGCGGCTTGACCAACTAGATTTTTTTATTCAACCAATCACACAGCAACCAGATTTGCTTAAGCCAATCAGAGGGTTCTATTATTTTAAAACTAAACTTAACAGCCCGTGGGAGGTAAAACGGCTATAACTGCTCTGTACGCTCGCAAGTAATAACGCCATTGACGAGCAAGTTAGTGTGATGAAAAAAGAATTGAATGACAACTTATTATATAATTATTTTTTTACAAAAAAATCTTTGTACTCGTATATGCACCACACAAACAATACCACACCACCCAACACTATACAAACTAAGACAAAAGCCCAAAGAAAAATTGAAAGGCGTATACTAGCATACCATACTGAGAATCAAACTCGATTTCTGTGGGTCAATCACGTAACATTTCTTACGCGCGTTAGTTAGATTTAACTGTCATTTTTCCATATAAAAAGTGACATTTAGATGTACCTGACGCGCGTACAATGCGTTACGTGATTGACCCCCTGTACTCCCGGTCCATTGCGTACATAGTTTGTTACAGTTTAAACGACGAAAAGTACTTAAAACCAATCATTACTGAAGTCTATCGTTTAATTGTTATCTTCAAGTGGGGTTGTAAAACATTTACGCATAAATAATAGAACAAAAATGTGCTATTCCACACGTGCCACGCTTCGGTTAGTTTTATGACGTCTATTTGTCAATTTTTCCTTTCATATTTAACAACAAACGTAGCTGTAAAATCCTACGTTAAGTGCATTTCTGTCATTTTAAGTGGAACATACACTCCCCGGTGGCTAGATATTTTAAAACTATTTACGTCTTGTTGGAAGAATCACAATCACAATAGCAATAAATCATAGTCGGCAACGTTTCAATTTCCTTGACCACACATAAATCCACAACGTTTGACATTTAGGTAAACATACCGCAAAATATTAGGAGGAAGAAAATATACAAATACTTTAACTAAAAATTTCTTTCGAGCGTTTTAACCCTTTAACTGCGCCCTATCCTTTTCAGGGTTCTGTACCAAAAAGGAAAAAAAACCGGCCAAATGCGTGTCTAACCACGCACAAGGAAGGGTTCCGTGCCTATTTAAAAGGTCGTATCATCACAGTAATCTTACGGCATTTACGTCTTTTTCTATAGTGAAGGCAGTTTTTCAGCAATAACTCGAAAACTTTTGAGCGATCTTGTTCAAAATAATTTTCGGTAAAGGAATTTAATAAGCACCATGATTTTTTTAATTTTTTTTAAATACACCTTTTGAAAATTAAGGGGGGGGGGGGCACTATTTATGTGATTTTCGGAGCGATTATCTCCCACTATATTCACTTAATCAAACAATGCTGAAAAATCTTATATTTATTTTGAAAGGCCTATCGATTGATCACGTGTCCTTTTTGTATGTAATACTATTATACTATTCTGCTGAGCTACAAGCTAATCTTTTCATGTTTCATTTAATCAAAATCAGTTGCAAATAAAAACAGACATCTCATAATATTTATTAGGAAATAACGACAAATAAATAAATGATTATGAATCTATCGACTGTTTTAAATAAATAAAATAAAACTTTTTTATTATACGCGTTCGTAATAGTTACGTTAACTTCTCTGTAACCTAGCTACTTACTTTCAAGACTTACATAGTCAATAATAGGTTTTTAAACGAACTTTGTTTTATGATTTTGAGATTTGTAAGTTTGTCGTTTAAATTATGCAAATAATTGTTAAAGTATGCTCTCATTTAAGCAGTTGTTAGGTCACTGTGATATGATGAAATATTAACGAAGAAACAATTATTTTACAGGCATGATATATACAAGGTCTTGTTTTTGTGTATTAGACTGTTATCTTTGAGAAAAGACCTTATCAGGATTAGACCATTTAAAATTGCACGAACTGTAACAAAAAAATGGTGACAAAAGACCTTTGCTACTCGTACGTTCATCGGAGATTTTTTTAAATATAATTATGTTATGTGTGTAACGTTGATCTGTGTAAGTCCTCTAAGTATTATAGGGTAAGTCAGGAGATGAGGGCCATGCAACAGTCAGGTGACCAACCATAAAAATAACAAAACAATTTTTACTTTTAGTTTATAACTGTTTGCAAAGACAGTGTGCCACGGAAAAAAATCCACAAATGAATAGGCATGAAACCAGATGTAATTTATGGACACACTGTATAATTGTAGTAAGATTATGGTTTTTTTTCAGTTGATCACCTTTCTCCTGTGTCAAACCTCCCCAACTTACCCTAGCTAGGGCTGCCTCAAAACTGTTGACTTCAACTTCTTGTATACTTGTAAAGTAGTTAAATAATATGGTAGCTGAATTAAACTTAGCTATTCTTAAATAATGTAGAACGATGTTACATGTACTTCGAAGTAATTTGTACGAAGTTAAGTTGGTTCACCGGTTAATATTTGCGGATGATTTCATTTTTTGTATTTTGTAAATAAATTGTATGGAACGAGGGAATACTAATAAAATATTACGAAAATTGTGTGTATTTTTCATTGAAACAAACCGCCTGTGTTGCCATTAAAAAATCATGACGTAGAATTAACAATTGAGCTCTGTGCTATTTGGCAGCGCTTTCTAACAACTCCTCTCTATGCCTTATTCAACTTAAAGAGCTAGCAAAGCGCCCTCTCTTTCGCATTTTTGTATGCCAATGAAAGGAACAAGAAATGGTTAGCGGGCGTGAACGATCGCACCTAACCGGCAGTCCCGGCTTACATGCCGCCGTTTGGAATATTGGGAATACTTACTTATTATTTTAGTTTGTATGTAATTAGGTACACATTCATGATTCAGCCGGGCCACAGATTTAGAAGAAAATATACAGGGAATAGAGAAATAGCAGTGGACCACAAGAAACAAGGGGGACAAATCAGTGAGACCACGAGAAAACGGCGGATTTTTGTGTAAATATTACATAGCAGACTCTACGATAAATAAATATTAGGGACGATGTTACTCAATTGAAATAAAAAGAGTTATTGAATTTTCGACCCTTACATTATTATTACTAACCACACAATGAACAATGTAAAATAACACAATACGTGTGAAAAGTTTCACCGGCTTCTATTATTCGGAGAGAAAGAAGGATCCTTCTGGATTATTAACGAAATAACTAAGTCTAAGTTTGTCTTTCTCTCTCCTTTCTGCCTAAAAACTTATTTTAAGCCAACTGCCTTCTTAGTTTTCCTGTAACGTCTTAGTTAAGCGATTGAGCGTAAATTTAATTAATAGTGGAGTATAACTGAATTAAAAAAGATGAAAACATTTTACATTAGCACTCTCCGCATCCTTAGCTTTGAAGAACGTCGATAAAATGTCATCAGATTTGTCTCAATTGTACATAACATAGAAAAAGTATATTTAGTATCATACATATGTTATATATGCAGCCTACAAATCAGACCTAAGAAAAGACTGTTTTGTTTTTTAAGGGACATTCTTACACAAATCGATCTAGTGTTAAGTAACGCATTAAGACTTGTGTTATGGGTGCGAGACAACTTTATAACTATACTAGTACCATAAATAGAAGTGGCAATCGGGGTACCACGTTGTTTACCAAGTAAAGGACCTCTGGATGAGATGAGACTAAAAGAAAATCTTACGACTTATGTTTTTATGATGTTAATTACATTTTTAATTTATACTTTATTACAATAATTTGATGGTTTACTATCCATTTATAACACTACGTTATCAATTTTAACATGAGGAAACTACCCTATGTCTGTTTTCCATAATTTTTAAGGTTTTTTTTTTTTTTTATGGTACAGTAACTAGCTGAACACCTAAGTACCTTATTGTTTTCACTCGTTTGACAATAGTTCTATGAATAAGGTCATAAATTGTTACAAACCTACAAATCGAATTCGTGACCCTATCACGATCACAAAATGCTGCTCTTTAACCGGAACCTTTTCACATTCGCAACATTTCAGCACAAGCCGTCAATACCACAAAGTCCGTTTGACCACGGACAAAGAATAGGGCTGCCTCGCCTCGACAGCTCGACGTGAATACTGCCAAGTTGCCAACCCTACGTGTGACAGCTTGGCGAACAATACGGATCAATCTAGCTCTTGCGGTGACAATGCTGCGACGGGTTGAGTTTCTTTTGTTTTTTGTTTATGCAGGTGTTCGTGGTTTTAAAACACAGCACAGAATAGACGAAAGAAAAGTGCAGATGGATCACCGTTTGACATTAGACCGTTGATTATCGGTAGTATAGCTTATTAAGCCTCTCACAGATTGGCGCGGCCTGCGGTGGCGGTCAATAGTAATTTTGATAGCTAATTTGATTGGTAGCTAATGCTACCAAGTTCGTATCTTATCTTATCTTATCTAGTTGAGGGCCCTTTCGGATACACTTCGACCCAGTGAGTCTTTTGTGCATTTGCTCTCCGCTTTATAGCTACTCCCAAGCTCACTCCATCATTTCCACAAAGCGGATGATGCAGCTCAGTGGGAGCACCCTGAATTCCTTTGGTTGCGGGTAGCCGTTACCAAAGAGATTCATTCTTTGTCTGGCAAGGGCATGACATTCATACAGTAAGTGTTCCATAGTCTCATCCTCCTCGCCACACAGTCTGTACTGTTCGATAGTCCCATCTTGGCCAAGAGACACCGAAGTGACCTGGTGAACACTCCAGATATAATCCTGAGTTGCTTCCTGCTGGATTTCCAGAGTTTTTTGGTCCAGCCCGAGTCCACTCCTTCTATGAAGAGCTTTGAGTGCCTTAAACCCGCCTCATTCCTCCACTCAAGGCCGATATTATGTTTCCCTGTGAGAGTCCCACAAACGGTTCTGGACCTACAAAGTGATTTGTAGACCCCCATCTTGCAAGCTCATCTGCTCTTTCGTTGCCGATGAAGCCCTCGTGCCCTGGTATTCAAACTAGTTGTACCTTATTGTGCTTTCCAAGCTTGTTCAGTGCTTGGACGCCATTATAAATTAGTCTAGACTCCACTCTCGGCGCCGTGAGCGCTTTAAGGGCCGCTTGACTGTCACTGAGTATATAGATAGTCTGCCCTTTGGTTTGCCTGTCTATATTCTCCTGTTTACTATTACCTACCTTACCGCCATTATTACAATAATTTGATGATTAACTATCCATTTAGCAACACTATGTTATCAATTTTAACATGAGTTAGCATGCCTATTATGGACAGGTAAGGCATTGACTAAAATTGTATCCGGTATTGTATTTCTCACGTACAAATGGACGTGAGCGCTCCAGAGGTTTTATTCAAAGCTTGCAACGATGTAAGGTACTGGGGAGCTACAGCAATGTATTCTACGGGTCAATTTAGGTAATTTTTCTCATTCCAATTTGATCTCAATGACACATCGTTCTAGCATGTTTACTCAGCGTGCGTTGAAGCGAGCGTGCGATGTATCAAATAAAACGAGAAATGTTTGTTTTAACTTGACTCCCACGTGAGTAATTTCATTACGTAAAGTGATATTTTTATTCCATTTAAGATTACATTGCTGTTGTAAAGTAATAAGGCGCGAGGTATTGTGGATTATGTGTATAAGTCTCACGATATGACTGATTTTATAGTAGGTTATAAATATGTTGGAAATATCTTGATAACATCAAGATATGTTATCAAGGTATTTACAACTTGCCTTCTCTTTTTCTAATCTCTCTCGTACTAACTTTAGTTCCAGATGCATCTTCAGTGATTTACTTTTAACCTACTCCTCAAATATTTTGAAGTCAACCCATATTGGCAGGAATATTAGTTTGCCCACACATAAATTGTTGCGCCAAATGTAACGTATGCACAATTCTTAGAATTACGTACAAAATTAGTAACTGTTTGCAAATAATTATGTTACCAGAAATTGCACGATAATTTTGTGATTCATGGAAAACCACAAGCCCCACGTTTCCAACGAAACAGGTTGAATTATCCAACAACAAGCCAAATCAATGTACGATATCCACAGTGTCACAAAACATGACAAAATCAAATTAGATCCAAGAAAGAGTCATTTTGCGTACAAAGCGATTCCGACTTACTTATCACATTATACAACCGCCCAAAACGAATTTGAGACGAAAAAAATGGCTTTGAAGGCGAACCGATCTCGGAAATTATATTTCCTTATAATCCTCTAAGTACAATATTTTCTTTTCGGAATGAAATCTGGATTGGTCTTTTACGTAGGCTGTCATACAAATGGGTAAAGATGGCAATATTATTAGCACAAAAGTACAAAACGTACATCCTATTAATCCTCCTTCCTACTAATATATAAATGCGAAAGTTTGGATGTTTAGATGTTTGGATGTTTGTTACTCAATCACGCTTAAACGGCGGCGATTTGTATGAAACTTTGCACGAATTTAGTTTATAGCCTGGATTAAAATATAGGATAGTTTTTATCCCGGGTCCACGCAGACGAAGTCGCGGGCGGAAGCTAGTGTTTTATATAATAATGTACATTATATAGTACTTTTTGTTTTACTTATGAACTTAGCACAATCTGAATTTTTAAGATTATGTGAAATGCCCGCCCACTGCCAATTAAGTTTTGCGATTTGGAGGGCTATATAGGTTCTAATGCGATCACGCAGAGAAACTCCCAGCATAAACCTGTCTATTGCCCTTTGGGTGACAAATTGCTTACGTATGCGTAATTTGGTGATAACTTAGCGATATTCACCAACCCATTACGCCACGTTTGACGAGATCACTAAGTTATAATTAGGTGTACACTAAAGGTACATTTAATTACAAACACTTGTAGAGGGTTAATAGTTTGCTGGATCTCCTTCGATAACGGATAAGGTTAAGACACTGTCAAGGACAAATCGTATAAGTATAACACGGGTTAATATCGCAGGATTTCTACGGGTTTTTGTTATGCGAGTGCAAGACAAAAATAAAATGCCATCAAAAACATCCTGTAAAAAAACCCAAGTCTCGCAGCTCAGTCTTTCTACCGTAAAAAGTTGTGAGATCCATGTAATACCAAGTCGGTTAATCTATTTAGTCTCTACTTAAAAGACCTTCTGTCTTAAGTTATTATCATGCCAATATTAAAAATATTTTACGTTTTAAACAAATAGATCGACTATGACATCGCATGATTTGATTATTAGTATGTATCACACTACACAGCACGACGGGCCAGCAACCAACAGCAACGAGAGTTTCAATCGCGTGAGGCGCGATAGACTAAAGAATCTATCTAATATAATTGTAATATTCATTGTGTTTTCATGCGATGTCCAAGTCGATCTATTTGTTTAAAACGTAAAATATTTTTAATATTGGCATGATAATAACTTATGTAATAACTTAAGACAGAAGGTCCTTTAAGTAGAGACTAAATAGATTAACCGACTTGGTATTACATGGATCTCACAACTTTTTACGGTAGAAAGACTGAGCTGCGAGACTTGGGTTTTTTTACAGGATGTTTTTGATGGCATCTCACTTCTTTTTGTAGAGTCCTACTTTTTGGTACCATCTACTTCTAACGAATTTTGTTAAAGGCTTTGTCTTATGATATTTTTTTATTTTGACTTGGCGGGGGCACTGCCGTGCCCCCAGATAGGTTTTCCCATGATTAAGACATTAAACTCTATTTGTATTCTAAATTTGAAGCTTCTATGTCTGCTAGAAGTGCCTTAGACTTTTGATGATCGGTGAGTCAGTCAGTCAGTGAGTGACAAAATTTAGAAACTTTAACAAGTTGTCATTCTTAAACTACTGGTTCAAATCAACTGAAATTTTAAATATACCGTGTCTATATAATGCCTGATTAGTTACTGAAAATTCAGGTTTCTTGTTTTATCCACAACGAAATTATAGGGGGGTCGAAAATGGCCTGAATTGCTTCGAGAAAAGGATGGTACGGCCGTGCCGCTTTTTTTTTGCTCGACTTGGCGGGGGCACCCACCGTGCCCCCAGATACTCTTGGAATAAGTTGGTCCAATCCCGGTAGATGGCGCTGCTTGGGCACAAATCGCTCCTTGGAAAAAATCTACGCGAGTTGAGTATAAAATGTATACAGCCGGAACTGAGGTGAGGGGTAACAGCTTAACTTTTAGTTTTAACATCAGGACAACTCATCTTAATTCCTATAGAGAAGATGACACTTAGACCTTATGTACGCACGAAACGTTTCGCAATTGACCAGCCTGGTCTACATAGTATTGACTGACATTCACATGTACTCTTTGAATAATGATTGCAAGGATATATTAAAGTTTGGTTAAGAGTTATTGTTGTTTAATTGCAAACGCGGTGCAGTGGTAACCCAGCAGCCAAGTTCGATGTCGAACGAAGGTTCGCGTCTGGGCACATGTTGTTGAATTATTGTTGGTGAGTCAGCTGCCTCGTGAAAAGTCAGTACAGTCAAGTGGGTCTAGACTGACAGACACTCAGACACTTACAAGTCGAAGGAATTAATGTTTGTTGGGTTCATTCGTTGTTGCTTTTATTCAGTACTAGCTTTATGCTACGACTTGATAGTTGATTCGCGTATTACCGTAGGATAGCCGTTGGCTTTGCCAGCGGGACACACCGACCGTGTCGCGCCTGAACTGAACTCTCCGCTGCTCCGTGCCCTCACACACTTGAATGCTCTCTTGGCATCAGCACCCGAGTGCGACCTGTTTGCGTGGCGATGGGCGTTTGTGAGAAAAGAATGCCTGAGATTCTGTGAGATGATGGATGCGAGGCCTACAACCGTGAAACTGTAATTGGTAACAATAATCGTACCTGATTGTTATTTGTAATAACATTGTTGTATATGTTAATTATAAGTGTCATGTCGCATTGGAATAGTTCTGTAAGGGCATGTAAACATATTTCCAAATAAATAAATAAATAAATAAATAAATAAATAATAGGTATGCCTGAAAAAATAAACTTAGACTTCCCAAAGGCGCAGCATCAATCATCGCACTCTCATAGAAACTTCCGGTCTCTCTTTAACCCCTTAAAGGGATGATTTCGGGATAAAACTATCCCATGTCCTTCCCAGGATCTCAAGCTCATCTCCATACCAAATTTCATCTCAATCGGTTATGTGGTTTAAGCCTGAAATGGTAGCCGATAGAAAGAGTTAGGTACTTTCGCATTTATGATACTTGTAGGTACTCTTTTTACCCGACTGCCGAAGGAAATGAGGTTTTTTGAGCGTATGTATGTATGTGTGTATGTATTATTCTTTGGCCAGCCCTGCAGCCTAAACCGTTTGACGGATTTCAACATATAAGGTGTCGTTGGATTCCTCCTTATCGTGGGAGTGACATAGGCTATAATATTTGCAAAAAAGCAGTTGGATTTTAGAAAAATCTTCTAATTTCACTTGTTTACTATATTACAGTAGTGTATATGACAGTATCGGCTTTGGTAAATAATCGTATTTGTATGAACTAGCGGCTTCCAAAGCGGGTAAACTGGAGAGATGACACGTAGCCCAACTCCAATTTAGGCTAAAATATTATGAATATAAACTCTTAGAATATTCCGACTTTTAAAGGTTAGCTTATTCCACTTGTTTTTATTGCAGATATTCTCTTTGAAGTTAATATACTTTGAAGGAACTACTGTAATGGTGGGTAAGTTAATAATTAGATTTTATCTCTATAAACAGATCTGTATGAACTATTTCAATAGTTATTTTTACTAAAATATCCTTGTGTATCTTTTGGGCTATTCGACCCGACGTTTTGGCATGATATTTAAATATGAATTAGTCACCGGTTCCAAGCATGTGAAGTATTATAAAGTGATTTTCCGTGGGAATATTCCTAGGAACGTGCATATTCCCGTATGGAGTATTCACGGGAATATTTCCAAGTTCGCTTGGTGGACTGGTGGTGGCTTGGCGAAAGGTGATTACGTAACTTTTCAAATGTAAGGTACCTGCGGGTACTAAGGCTAAGGGATATTTGTAATTAAATGGAAAATAGTTAGTTTAATCAACAAGTTTTAATGTTTAATGTAATGTATGTGTATGTGTGTGTATTTGCTTTAATACATTTTCTATAAAATTAAACAAAAAATGCTATTTTTTAACATAAACAAAAACAAAATTAAACATTAAAAAAAACATTACAAGTAGGCCTTATATTACTATGGACGGGTAATAAGGCCTACTTCAGCATAATTTAATAGTTAAACTATTGTTTAAATATATCTGGTTATTGAAGATCAATAATCACAGTATTGTTGATGCATGTGATTATTGATCACAAATCCCATATATATTAAGTATAGCTTAACTATTTAAGTCTGCATGCCAAATCCCATAGGCTTTATTACCCTGCTTCACATTAAATTCTTAATTGTGTCTTTGTTTAAGGTAAAAGCTAGCATTTTTTGTTCATTTTTTTTATAAAAAATGCCCTTAAATGTTGATTAACATTCAAATTTGAAATTAGTTTTTATTTTAATTCAGATATTCTTATTACCCGACAGGCCTTTACGTTAGAACAACACAATTGTAATTTTCCCACAAACATTTAGTACCTACACAGCGTTACGCAATCTACCAGCAGATGTTTTAAAGCCAAGTCCAAATTAGAATCATTAATTTAATACAAACTGCTTATTAACTACGACAAACAATCGGTTATTAACAAACGAAATCTCTCGGGGGACAATTCAATCAATAACACCAAACCATCTCTTCAAAATCAAACTCTAACTGAAACCGCTCAAGGTTGCATTTAGAATTACAAGTTCAAATACGTACTAACTGTCGATTAGAAGCGTAAATCGCTACAGACGGCTAGGTAATCTAGAGTATTCTGCCTCGACGAGTCTGAGTATCGAGCATGAGGCATTGAGCGACTATCGGCACTGGATTGTCTTTGTGTTTCGTTTGTAAACGGAACTGCAATGCGTTTGTGTGTGGTTACTCAGCTGGTATTGACAAATACAGTGTCGTGTTTAGACTGTTTAGTAAATTTAAAACATTGATTTTCAGAACATTGGATTAATAGATAAAGCCAGCTATTCTATTTGTTGACATCGTCCTATTATTGTAACTTTATTTTTCATTGTTTTTGACGATCGTGATAAAAAAATGAAATGAATGATATGTACAATACAATACAAATACTCTTTCTTTCTTTTTTTGTGTTTTTTTTTATCATGAAATAAATAATCTAATCTAATCTATTAATTGTGACGTCAGACGACTCTAGCGACGATTAATCTGGCAACGTCGCACGACATAAGATTTCGTAATACTTCTGCATGTTGTAGTTCCACACGACGTCGCTGGTGATAAGTATCGGAATAATAAAATTGTCCCCTAATGAATCTTTAGCTGGTGGATTCAAATATATATTCCTAAGTCGATTGGCCCTAGCGACTAATAACCCAAGTATAAGGGATCGTCCTAATACAACGCGACTACGCGATTATCGCAAGTTCGCGCGAACGCGCGATCAAACATATTGGACTCGGATGGGTGTCTTAATTAAATGCGCGAATGTCAATTAGGACTCCTGTTCGAGTTCAATATGTTTGATCGCGCGTTCGCGCAAGTAAAATTCGCGCGATCTTGCGATAATCGCGTAGTCGCGTTGTATTAGGACGATCCCTAATAGGCCCAACATTTTATAACTACCCGCTGTCGTAAAAACTGAAACGTCTAACGATGCATTTGGACGCAAGCTCAAAGACCTTTTATTGGATCACCCAATGTATTCAATGTATATTAATGATTACTTTATTTCTGCTATTGACGTATCTTCTGTTTTTGTTTGTTTGATGTATTTTATAAGGAATGATTAAAATATTCGTATACTCGTATAATTATTTATAATAATATTTTAAATGAACTGTACTGTGACGATCCTGATTTGGTGATACGAAATAAGTTTAACCGTGATCATAAATTGTATTTATAATTTGAATATTGTTGTTTGGAGACGATCGTGTTGTAAATTCTTATAGTTTTTGGCCGTATGTTTTTTTTTTGTTAATTTAGAAAATTGATTTTTTCACAGCTTCAAGGGACTAGACTTAAGTATATGGTTTTAATTTCAACTCGATGCCACTACGCGTTCCCAGGATAAAGGTTCTTGACAAACAGACAGACGGACAACAGGTTTTTCTCCTTTTGAGACACGGAACCCTTAGAAATGACAAGAAAATAAAAATCGGCGTATTGCATTTAAGATAGGACGCGCCGAATAAACACAGACCATCTGATCTCCGCCATGTTTTATTGAAAACGCAATACACGATAAAAATACAATCTAAGAGAAACCAATTCCTAAATCAACGTAAACGCTATATCGCTTAGCCGAGTAAATATGGCGATCCTCATCTGATCGCGTCTGAAATCATCAACACATTATGGGTGAGTAAATCCGTTTTGGAAACTGTTTGCTTATCAAACGGGATAATGTGAGTGTTCAATATCAAAACCATGTACCGAGAACACTAAACAATCTTCGGGTCTATACTTTTTTATCGCTTGCTCTTACATGTTAGTATACCGAAATCAACGAACCCGAAGTTTTAAGAGCTCATCATGCCGGACATAGGCCTCCCCCAAAGAGTGTCACAATGACCGGTCCTGCGCCACCCGCATCTAGCGGACTTCGGGAATCTATCGGTTACCTGATCTTTTATCTATGCCTGAGTTCTGCTGCGTAGGTACAGCCTAATTTATTTATTTAAACTTTATTGCAAAAATTAATAAAAATGTACAAATGGTGACCTTAATTCCACATGGCATTCTCTACCAGCTAACCATAGGGCATTAATTTCTGATGCGATCACCGTATCTCAAAAGGAAAAAAACGGAACCCTTATAGGATCACTCGTGAGTCTGTCTGTCCGTCTGTCACAGTCGATTTGCTCTGAAACTACTGGGCCGATTGAGTTGAAATTTGGTAAACATACGTAAATTGGTGACCCAAACATGGCCGCGTAAAGTAAATTAATGAATTCTGAACAAGGGGGCCACTTTTGGGGGGTAAACTGGAAAATAAAGAAATAAAGTTTCGCAAACTGTATTGTGTGACATATCAAACGAAAGGGGTTGTGGGTCGTTCTTCTTTTTTACCGACAATGAACCGAGGTTTTTCTGTTTTTTTGGTTTTTGAACTATCGAAAATTGTGGTTTTGAAGTGCGATATTAAAAAAAATGCATAGGTTTCTTCATTAGAACTAAATAAAGTTTCCTTTCTGGCCAATATAAATATTTATTTACGGTTGGTTTCTAAAAAAAAACATGTGACAAAGTGGACTCTTTCAGTGGGGACAACATTTTATTTTACCACTCTGTCACGGCATTCTACGAAAAAAAAAACATTTAAAAAAAATGCTAGATAGAGAAAATGAAATATTAAATATCACTAATTAATAAAATAATATGGACGTTCATTCCAACATTATAAAACCGTAAACATCATTACTCAAATGAGATGCCGTAATAAGACGAAGGACAGGCTATTGTCGGTCGAAAAGAAGAACGACCCTTGTAAGCATGTCAGATATATTTTTTTATAATTTTAGCAAAAACAGATTTGAAGTAATTTAGGAAAAAAGGCGAAAATTGACCATTCCCCCCTTTATCTCCAAAACGACTAGAATAAAAGTTCTGAAAAAAATTTGGAGTATTCAAAAACACTTATGAAATTTAGATTATATACGGAACCCTCACCACGCAACCTCGGCCACCTCGGGTCGCGTGAGTCATTAAGAGAATTTTTCAAGGAAACAGATATTCTAACACTGCCGTCGCTATACGTATTTGAAATAATTATGTATGTTAGGAAGAATTTATACAACTATCCATCAAACACTGATAGGCCAAAGGTTACCAGAAGCGCAGGGAAGCTCAAAACAACTTTTTACAGGCTAGTAAAAGCGAAAAAGTCGTTCTTGGGAAATTGTATAAAATTCTACAATAAAATTCCAAAACACATTACCGAACTTACTGACTCTAAATCCAAATCTGTCTTAAAACGGACACTTATTTCAAAAGCATATTATAAGATAAACGACTACATCATGGATAGGGATATTTGGCAGTCCTGCACTAGAAATCTGTCGTAAAATAAATAGGCTTTCTACTGTAATTTTAAAATTTTATAATACTCTGATACTGAAATGATATATTGTATACTGTTTTGAAAAAATTACACCTCGCCGAGTTTTTTACGTCGGTTCTTCTCGAGGCAGAGGTTTACTTTCCGAACCGGTGGTAGTTTATCGACATTCATAGGTGCATGTAATATGCCTAAATTGATGAATAATTCACTTTGACTTTGACTCGAGTTGAACTCTCACTTGTCCGGTTTTTTCTTTCTAATATGCAGGCGTGCCAATGAGATAGTGTTCGCTATCGCAACACGACTTGGTAGCAAATTGTGACGTACTTAGCCCCTAGCCAACAATTTTGTTTATTTAAGTTACTGACAGCTGTTTAATAGCTATCGACTCCGTATAGCTTCCTACTCGCTCATGCGTCTCTCACAGTATATTTTACATCAAAAACTAATGTCGAAGGACATACCTAATAAAAAATTGTAATAATTAAAACTAGCAACAGCGGTTTTGATACCTTTTTATGGTTTCTATATGTCTGCTTTTCAGAACCAATTAGCTAAAAATCTACTGAACAGACTAATTAAGGGATTTGGGTAAATTTTTGGGCAGCAAATTAGAAAATTTATTATTAACGCATGGTTGTGAGACTCGTGAAGGTAAGAGTTACAAATGATACTTACACTAATTTTGAAAATGCTCTGTTTAAATATGTTACTACATATCTCTTTCAAATAAAAGATTACTATTTATTCAAGAATTAAGAGCTATTACATAAAAAATAAAATATTCGCAACACAGGAGGCCAAGCGTGTACAAAACACATCTGCCTAGGTACTTATCTAACAATGATAGAATCCGCAACAGGCTTCGTCAACAATAAGTACCAACCTAAACTAACAAAAAGGACCGCCCCGGATCGTTGGTGGCCCGAAAGTTCCCATGACACTGGCGGCGTTGGCACGCTGAATGGCCAAAGAAATCTGTTGAGCCAGGAACGACAAAATAGCATTATAATAAATTAGATTATCCTTTGAAACAACGATACAAATCTTAATTAAGTTTTTCGGACAAATAAAAATATACTTTTAGTATATACCTCATAAATATTCTCTTTTTCTTCTTCTCCGTCCGCTCCTTCTTTTTCGTTATGACACTTAAGACTGAGGATCGTGACTGCATGCAATTAGCCCTCCATTTAGTTCAGCTCCTCGTCAAGTGAATCGCATTGAAAAGTCTGTATTTCCCCTTAATTGAATCAGCCGAGCGCACCGGAATCCTTCCTCTAGTTGACCTTTCCACAGATTCTCGAATTATTTGTTTCTCTAGCTGCATAAATAATGTCCTTTACCACGTTTTAGACAACGGCAAAGGTGATCCGCAGTGATGCTGCGAATCCTAGGTAGCTTTGGCGGGCAGACTCTGATTGTTGATGGGCCAGTCGATAAATTGAAATATTCTTTCAGGCCGAAATCTGGCTTTCAATTAACAACTTGTCAAGTCATTGAAAGTCAAGAGTCAAAATAAAAATATTTTTATTATATGATGTAATTAAAAATGTACGGTTTTCGCAATTTTTCCTTTATCTGTGTTATAAGACGTTGCTTCGTACCAAATTTCAAGATTCTGAGTTCACGGGAAGTACCCTGTAGGTTTTGATTCCCTTGCGAGTTTCGAAAATTTGCGGAAATTTGCGGCATAAACGGCTGTATCTTTTGATTGCGTTGGCTTAGAAGTTTCATTTTTTCACAGCTCCAAGGGACAGTAGATTTAAGTACCTATTTGATATAAATTTTAGCTTGATACCTCTACGCGTTCCTAAGAAAAAGGGTCTTGACAGACGGACAGAAGGACAACAAAGTGATCCTATAAGGGTTCCGTTTTTTAAATTAAATGATAAGCCTTATTTAAATTAACATATTTAAACAGAAATGCTCACCGATTCTTTTGCTATTGCGCACTGTGATTATTTCACGTTAATTTTAATGATACATTACCCAAAAAGCAGGCCAAACAAAAAAGCTACACAAAAGTTTCACCGGATGCCGTGGCTTCCAAAAAATTCTGGGCCGACATTAAATTGTGGGATTTAGAAAATGAAAAGGGAAAAATGTGTAATGTAAAAGGCGGGAGGCGCGGAAGCGGTTGCCCTAGTGGTCGGGTTGCATGAGGATATGACTCCTTGGGGAACCTGTGGTTCCGAGTGAGGTGAAGCGTGCGAGGAAGGCTTAATGATGTAATATAAGCATGCTTTATTCATAAAAGTTGGTTATTGTATGCATGCGTTTGTAATTTTTTCGACTAGAAACGTTTTAGATATTTTTTTATGACATTTTTGTTAGAAAAATATTTCGAAATTAAACACTGGAAGCTGCGCTACAAATGCCTTGGGACTTAAGAATTTTTACTGAGGAGCATCATCATCATCATCATATCAGCCGAAAGACGTTCACTGCTGGACATAGGCCTCCCCCAAAGAGTGCCAAAGTGACCGGTCCTGCGCCATCATTTCAGTCAACCTTGTGGGAAGTACCCACGCCGCGCCTTCCCCGGTACGTGGTCGCCTACTATACGCGTAATACGCGTTGCCACAATAGGGGACAAAAAGACTCCTATGCCACAATAACGCAGCTAAGAACTGGTGTTCAAATGGCTGATGGCTCACCATAAATAACCTACTTAATTTGTGCGGGCGGGTAATGGTGCCGCAACCTCATACTAAAGAAATCAAAAAAATAATGAAAAATGAAAAATTGTTTATTCAGTAACTTAAGGATACTTAACTAAATACAGGTTGGTGTCTCTTTTAAAGTATCGAGATACCTGTGTCAAGGGACCGCTCTTCCACAGAGTGTAACTTGACATATTAAGAAGTGCATAAAACATGATCAAATATGAAATAAAAATAAAAAAAACCTAGGGCTTGTTTATAAAAGGAGTAAAAATATAAAAGGAGTACTTACTAAAGCAGTCAAGCCATACAGCGAGCAGATCAGCTGCAGCAATTTAAAAAAAAACCGGCCAAGTGCGAGTCACACTCGCGCACGAAGGGTTCCGTACCATTATCTATAAAAACGGCAAAAAAATCATGTCTGTTGTATGGGAGCCCCAGTCCGACTCGCTCTTGGCCGGTTTTTTAGTATTTGTTGTTATAGCGGCAACAGAAATAAATAATCTGTGAAAATTTCAACTCTCTAGCTATCACGGTTCTTGAGATACAGCCTGGTGACAGACAGACGGATGGACGGACGGACAGCGACGTCTTAGTAATAGGGTCCCGTTGGGTACGGAACCCTAAAAAAGTGGAATTGTGACAATGACAACGAATGATATATTCTGTCACACTTATTGAAATTGGTATACTGATGACTCATACGTTAGTGTGTCAATAATTTGATAGGCTTGTGTAGGTACGGTCAGTATCAAAAGTAGCTACGCAAACGAAAACGTCAAAAATCTTTATTTAAAGGAAATAAGAGCTTCTTTACGACTTCGATCGCGTAGTCACTTTTGATGCTGACTGTACCAGTGTACCTAATAAGATTTTCACGTTGCCATTCGAACTAGTTTTTGGAGAGGAACAAATGTTTGTATGGGAGCAACTACAATTAAAGAACATAAATAACCGAAACTAAGACAAAGATTGACCTTGCTGGTCAGCCGAGACGCTTCATACTAATTAACACACAGGTATGACGTCACAGTTTTCTATATTTGTACTAATCGTTGTATGGAAAATGCTTTTTCGGTCGCGCAATATTTCTATAAAAGCATAAGGATTGTATTGGTAGCTTTAAATTTACTCTTGGACAATTAAATAAATGCATATTTGTCCGAAAGTTTTTTTATGATTTTAATTATATATTTTTATTTATACTTTATTACAATAATTCGATGATTTACTTTCCATTTAGTAACACTACGTTATCAATTTTAACATGAGGAATCATGCCTATTGTCCCATTACGCTCAAATACCGTTCAAAATACTAGGTTTATGACATTGTTACCAATAACGAACATGAAACATCGATTCAACATCAGTTTCGAAACTTCCAACAGAAGCCAAGTCCGATCTTTAAAAAGATACAATTCTTTTATAATAGTGACGTCAGAGTTGATTGTACGAGTAACTTGCCCGGAGTTCCGAAGTGGCTATTAGGGGCTATAAAAACTTGGTCACATCGCTACGGCCCCGTTACGAGTTGGTCGTCGTGTGATGACTGTTTCTGAGGTCTACACGGGGGTATATTACGTACCTATCCAAGCACTTTTTTTATTGTTGTATATCTTTATAAAGATAAATACGCAATGGATGAGTTTTTTCACATCTCATGCTCGAAAAGTGTGTCATATTAGGCTTAATAAGCGGGGCTAAAGTAGTACATTTAGCCCCTAGGGAAAATATGTATACATATTTATGATTTTTAACACATTTAATTTGACCAATCAAAACACTTCACCATATTATCCAATCACAACTCTTTCAAAAAACATTTCTGTTTGCTATAAACCAACCAGAATATAGCTACATATTAAAATCGACCAATCAAACATCAGGTGTTTTTTAGTCCCTAATTCCAAATCATTAAAAAAGAAAACGCCTCACGCTAAATTGAACAATCTCTTCGCAGTGAAATTTGTTATGGATTGTGGATGGATAATCTTTGTTTTACTATTTTCTCGCAGTCGAAGTGAAAAGTAGACTGTATAACTCGGGTCTAAAAGCCATATTACCCCTCGAAATATTATCCATCTCGTGGTAATATGGCTTATTTTAGCCCCTTGTCATACAATCTACTATTGCTATACGACGTATAATGTTCAAAGTACAGAAGGATCGCTGTGTCTAGTGTGTCTTAAACCCAGCTTGACTGAAATCATGATTTAGGATCAAATTATGAATAAGCAAGGAATTAAAAAAATATATAAAAGTGCAAATCACAAAACAGCTATTGATGCTGCTTTAAGGAAGTCATACCTATTAAGAGAAGAGGCACTACCATTTAATTATCGGTAAAATACAGTTCCGAAGAATTCTAATTCAGAGTAGGTACTACTAAATATCAAATTAAGACAAATAAATGAATAACTCAATAGTGTAGGTATGTAATAACATCATAAAGTTCAATTTGACGACCGGTTAGCCTAGTGGGTAGTGACGCTGCCTTCGATGCTGAAGGTCCTTCTGGTCGATCACGTAACGCATCGTATGCGCGTCAGATAGATCTAAACGTTAATTTTTATTGAGGGCTATGGGTCTAGTTCGATTTGTGTAAGTCCAGGAGAGGTGTGTGTTCACCAATATTTATTTATTCATTTATTTAATTTATTCTTCCATATTTTTTGACATTAATAAAACCTGCGTTAAAAGGCCCAGTTGTAATATTTTTATTCATTGAAATGTAAAGAATAGAACGAAATGGAACGAAAGTATGTAGATTTACAAAAATAGCTGAAGTTGAAACAAATAATGAACGTATTATCGCCCTAGGGTACGGGTTCACACCTCTAGGACCATTTTTGAGCGTTCGCTATGCATGTGCAGACGATTTTGAACAGAAAGTGTGATCCCGTACCCCTGGGCGATAGTACCTAAGTATAATAATGTTAGCCAAAAGCACAGATGTGGCAATTCTCTCACAGCTGAAAATAAAAGAGCGTCTTTTGACAACGTGTTATCAGCGTGTGCTACTTTGGACTCATAATGAGACGCGGAGACGGCAGCCTCGAAAAGCCTAGTCATCGTTGGGAATACCGGAAAAAAGGCCCAAAGGCCGCTCACCATAGATGGTTGGACCAACTAAAGAATAAATCAGACATAGCGAATTTTTTCACTGTTGTTGACATTGCAACTGACAGGAGCCGGTGGAGATAGTTCGTCCGTTCCAGACTAGCATCACACCATGATCACGACCTTCAGACATGAAGAACCTGCCAGATAGAGAGAGAAAGAAAAAGAGAGAGATAATGTTAGCCAATCCTAGGCTGTACACAAATGATATTTTACTTAAAAACATATTAATAAAGAATGAAATCTTTATTACCATACGAAATCAATCGAAAGTGATTCGTGGTTTGAAATTGATCCAATTCAATAAAGAAAGCTTATAACTCTAATTTAAAACAGATTTCAAGGAAAATGAAGGCAAACACACCGGCAAAGACTTTTAAAGATTAATAATAAAGTTTTTTCAATATTATGAAATTAGAATAAGATCAAAGTCAAAGGGCGCAGAGAAGTTGGCGGGAAAGTTAAATTGACACATTTTTAACAAGTTTCGGCTTGTCTCCTTTCCTCCGGCCGGGTGCAAGTTACTGTTCTCAGCGATATTGTTCTTGGAATAAGAACAAACAGAGGGGCTTAGGTGCTGAGATGCAGGAGACATGTGACTTTGGAAGTTTATGTTTCGAATTCCTACTGCTTCAAGTTCGTTTCGAAGCACTAGAATAGCATGTTAAATAAAAACATGCGCATGGCGGGTGGCGCAGGACCGGTCATTGTGGTAATATTTGGGGAAGGTCTATGTCCAGCAGTGGATGTCTTGCGGCTGATAATATGATGATGATGATGCGTTTAGTTTAGATACATGCAAATTAGCCTATTTTCTGACAGGTATTTTAATGTACAGACAAAAAATGAGTATAACAGTGTACTAATATTTTTCATTCCATTTTAATTATTTTAAATCATAGGTAATTTTATCACAAGACATTTCGGATCTGTCGCAACATCCTCGTTTGCAGAGTCTCAGTCAGAAAAAAGTCTATAATCCATTTATTTTCTGAACTCCTAATTGGCTACTTTCCTAAAAAAATATATTTAGTCCGTCAGTTACATTATCAAAAAATATTGGACACGTATTTTTTTGTTTGTCAATTGAACAAAAAATGATGAAGATAATAGCCCGTTAAAGTTTCGCGTGACGTCATATTATGGTACACTTTTTATCATAATGTGACGTCACGCGGAACTTTAACGGGCTGTATCTTCGTATTTTTTTGTTTAATTGACAAACAAAAAAATACGTGTCCAATATTTTTTGATAATCTAACTGACGGGCTAAATATAATTATATTTATTTTACCCAAGAAAGTACCCAATTAAGCCTTTTCATAAAGAGCACTAAAGTATTATCCTACCGTACCCCCTTTGACTTACGCCTCAGCGCCCGAGAGTTTTTGCAAGTTTTATAATCAAAGTATAATATTCCTTTCGCCGCGATGTTGTGGTTATTTGCATGATCCGAGGCCCTTTTGTTTTCCATCAGGCATTTTTTGAGTTTATCGCTACTAACTTTGGCTATGGACTGGATTGTATCTTGTAGGTACACGCATGCCTGTGAAGTAAGGTTCAATATGGAGTGAAATAATATAGACGAAAGTCGGGAAATTAATGAACACTTTATTATGAAGTAGATGGGTATGTAAAGGGTTTTCATCTGTGGCTGTGTGCGTGCACTGTGACGAGGTCAAGTGTTTACTCTTGCGTACACACACTGCACCTGTAATGTTGATGTTTTGTTTCAAGTCTTGCAAGTTATGATAAATAAACTTGCTATGCTCATCCTCAATTGATATTGAAGATCTGTAAGCAAATCACGCTCTTATGAAATCCTTTTTTTAAGTTTGCAAATTACCTGTTAAATATTGGACTAGCGTCTATTCTAGTAAAAGTTTCTGTCAAAAAATATTTTTTGGTACAAGCTTTTATTGCCGACTGTACTTTTCTGTATACCGTCATCAACTGCTTATTGAGGCGATTCTAACGAGCCCAAACTCAACGGGGTTACGTCGGTTAAGTACTGAATCACCACCTTCCGTCTCCATCATCAGATCAGTTCGATGGTACCATAATATTGATCTATACCTTTAGCCAAAATTTCAGCTCAATCGGTTAAAGATATCAGCTTCAAACTTGAGTTGCAAGTTCTGACGGACAACGACTTACAAACATACGAACAGGTCAAGTTAATATAAAGCTTGTAAATGAATAGTTTAAAAAACACTAGAAAAACACGCTTTTATAAATGCACGTAAAAACCAAAAATAAATTATGGATCGTTCAAGTTGTCTCTATTTCTGGGCTGAAGTGTAAACTATGTGCTTTTAAATATAATATTTGATTGTAAAAGCGTGGGGCGCTGGAACAGGAAAGACTTTCTTGTAAACAAATACTAATACTAACTTCCTGGCGGAAGCTGCAGAAAGTCTTTCCTGTTCCAGCGCCCCACGCTTTTACAATCAAATATTATAATTAAAAGCACATAGATTACACTTCAGCCCAGAAATAGAGACAACTTGTACGATCCATAATTTATTTTTGGTTTTTACGTACGTTACGGGAATGGTCAATTTTCGTATTTTTTCCTAAATTACTTCAAATCTGTTTTTGCTAAAATTATAAAAAATATATATCTGAAATGCTTACAACAACCCCTTTCATTTGATATGTCATACAATACAATTTGCGAAACTATGTATTTTTATTTTCCAGTTTACCCCCCAAAAGTGGCCTCTTTGTTCAGAATTCATTAATTTACTTTACGCGTCCATCTTTGGGTCACCACTTTACATGTGTTTACCAAATTTCAATTCAATCGGTCCAGTAGTTTCGGAGCAAATCGGCTGTGTCAGACGTACAGACAGACGCACGAGTGATCCTATAAGGGTTCCGTTCTTTTCCTTTTGAGGTACGGAACCCTAAAAAGGGTTAAGGTCATGAGGTTGCCGTTCAGTTGCCTTGAGATAATAAACTTTACAACTACCTAGGTATATTACGTACCTGTGAACGATATTAATCCTATTATTGACACTATTATTATTTATAACTCATCATTACATGTGATTACTCGCAGCAGCGGCCGAACAATCTATGTAATGGGAGTTATTAACATAATAGGCGCTATCAACGCGTCTCTGTTATATTTTATTTTATCCAAGTTGCTATTTTTATATAATTCTAGGTACTCTATGTTTTATCCGTATTTTTTCATATTAAAAAAAAACCGGACAAGTGCAGTCAGACTCGCCCACCGAGGGTTCCGTTTAAAACTACAAATGTATAGTTTTCAGATTTTTCCCTGTACTTGTAGCATAAGACGATATTAGTAGCCAAATTTCATAGTTCTGCGTCAACGGAAAGTACCCTATAAATTTTAATTCCCTTGAGAGTATCGAAATATACCTTTTTTGCGGTATAAACGGCTTTATCCTTTTTTTTACGTGTACTTGTAAGTTTGATTTTTTCACAGCTTCAAGGGACTACAATATGACGTCGTGATAAACAAAGTATGAAGAGCTGTTACTTACACTTAGGCAGTTTACTTTGTTGTACATTTGGTAATTTAAATTTAGTTAAAGTGTTTAAGAAGGCGGAATTTTAGCACTGTATAAGGACCCAATTTCTCAACTAGGTAATCGGAAGCGTCATACGTAAACATTAAAGCATTTAAACATTCGACACAAAGAACATTCGAAGCATTTGAACAAATGACACCCGAAACAAAACACAAACTAAATAAAAGAAGAGGGTACTCATTGAATTGATGGACTTATAAGCGCCCAATTTCAACTACTTAGGTAATACTCACCAATAATTTTCGCTTCGTTCGGAAGTGTCATAAGAGCATTCGAACGAAGGTCACTCGAAACAAAGCGAGCTTGAAAGCACTTGGGAAGCCTTTGTGCCTTGATTGCTGTTTCGTACTGAGAATGCAATCCGATTAACGGAATTGCCTTTACATTCAATGCTTTCTCACTAGCCTTCCAATTGAGTGTTTAGAAGGTGATTTTTTTCCAAAATGGAAACGTTTGAAATTGTATAATGGTATCTTTTTATTTAATTCAAAGAAAAGAGCGATAATGACTAAGCGAGTAGGGATAGATAAAGTAATTGTTCCTTATTCTTCACTTTAAGCATAATGCACCAAGTTGAGATTTGTGCTTGTATTTTAGTTCCGAAAAAGTAAAATTTTACATTATTACATTAAATTAACAAGGAATACTAACATATTGGATTTAACAATAGATCTTAAAACAATGTTATCATATCATCATCATCATCATGGACGTCCACTGCTGGACATAGGTCACCCGCATCCAGTAGACTCCCGCGACCTTCGCCAGGTCATCAGGGGGGGGCTACCCACGCTGCGCTTCTTGTAACGTGGTCGCCACTCGAGATCCTTTCCGCCCCAACGGCCCTCGGTACATCGGTTATCATGTCAATAAATAAAGATTAATAAAAATTTAAATAGTGTTTTTATTATTTGTTCACCCCGAAATAATTGGCAAAAACTATGGCTTCCAATTACTGTATTTCAAGGGTGTAAATATTTTTATTAAAAAAAATATAATTTCTTTTCACAACAACTCTTGATCATTTAATGAAATTCTCCCAGTATGAGAAGTCACCCTGCATATAACAATGCTAGTGTCGAGTGGTAAATAATATAGCTTGTATACAGCAGCTCCCTGTCTATTGCTTCATTCTCGATAGCGCAAAGTTTTAAACAGTCGAGTTGTCAGTTTATTTAGTACTAGCTCGAGGCAGCTAGATCAGCCTATGCACTTTGCTAGAAAACGATTGTGAACATGATTAGATGAGACGAGTACGCAAACACCATTATTTTAAGAGTTGCCAGGATGCACAATTCTCCATACAAACGTTGTTTGGTTTTCATTTTAAAACGACATGCTAGGATAACATGAAACTTTGTTTACACAACGGGAACTATTTTTTTATACAGCCGCTCAGAAAGTGCTACTTTACGTGGCTGTTTAGAGTGCGGAAAGTTGGTTTTCGTGAACTAGTGCTTTTCACTTTTCCTTGTACAAATTGTACCATTAATTGTTATGTCAATAAAAAATAAATAACTATAGAGCTGTATTTGAACAATAACAATATTTTTGAACAACTTCATTATTTTTCAACTGTATTACAATGACGTTACAGAATTAATAATATAAAAGTTTCGAATTCTTTACTTGTTGTTTTTCATATTTTTGCGTAACTGTATTAAAAAACCTCGTTCGATACACGTGCGGAAAGTCATGACATACTTTCCGCACTAGCATCGAAATGTACTATTCTGTTGCTATAAATTAAAACAGAAAGAAAAATTAGAACGCGTAGAAAAAAATCATACATAGTCTCTAATCGATTCATTTTTTTCTATTATATTTCTCTTATAATTTATAGCAATAGAAATTCGTTTGCGACCTAGATATGGCGAATCCCATGGTGTATAAAAATCACGCGTTTAATAAAAATAAATTTAATAAATCAACCTGTAGGTATACGTCCCACTGCTGGGCACAGAGGGGCTACCGCGAAACGAAATCCATCCTCCATCTCTGTCGCTCAAACTAGCAAGTGCGACAGAGAGGGAGACACACGAACGAAGTTCGTTTTCGTTTCGCGGTAGCCCCTCTGGCCTCCTCTCGTGAATCGCGCGTGAACTTGCCTATGATAGAGGTATGGTTCCCTCTGAGCCCAGCGGCGATTCAGGGGATAAGTTGGTATTGTCACTACGTCTGCCGGAAGGCGCGGGCGGGAGATAAGGAAACTTTTTGCGCCCGTTAAAACCTGTCCTATTGAGGAGGCTACACAAAATGATGATTTTTCTGCATTGTATTGTTTTGCCGAGAATCAATCTTTGAATTGGTTGCTATATGCATTAGAAGTTAATGTGGGGATTTTATCAGTAATTAGGTAACATCGGAATTTGTATCACCACACATTGCCATGCCCCGGAGTTTTAGTTTATTTTTTATTTGGTGGTTTTCTCAGTGTACTTAGTACTTGTTGATGATGTTGATGTTGTGAAGGGACGCCTGGCCGGAAACAAGCGGGCTGTCGATCGCTTGTCCCGTTCATTCAGCCCATTTCCCTCAGGTTGGCGCTAAGGTTACTGTCCCGGCAGCGTTCCCACATCAAATTCTTCCATTCTTCTCGTTTTCCTGCAGAACAGAAGGACATCTTTAAGGTCGACATCCCTCAATTCCCTCTCCTCTAACACATCTTTACCGAATGTATTAAACCGCGGTGCCGCGTACATAATACATTCCGCTAATACATGCTTACTAGTTTCTTCCTCCCCACAGTGTGGGCAGGAAGCGTCGCTACTAATACCTATTACCTTCAAATGTCTATTTAGAGTGTTGTGACCAGTTACGATGCCAGTCAGCAACCTCAAATTGCTCTTACCCAGTTTCAGCAGATACCTGGTTCTTCTGTGATCCATACCTCCTATCATCATCTTTGTCTGTCTGCACCCAGTTTCTTCTCTCCATTCTCTCTCCACATCTTGTTCTTTTAGCCTTTCTATGACCCCCTTTGTGACCTGAGCTGAGAACGGAAGGACCGGTTCTGGGCCTATAAACTCCCGTCCCGCCCCCTCTCTTGCCAGCTCATCCGCGCTCTCGTTACCCGCTATCCCCTGATGTCCTGGCACCCATGCCACTGTGACACCTGGGTATACTCCTATCTTGTTGAGCTCTTCCTTACATTCTCTCACTAAGGCGGATGTTACCGTTGCCTTTTCTAATGCCTTCAGCGCTGCCTGACTGTCCGTATAGATCACTACCCTTCCAGTCTGCTGCGTTGTCTCCTTTATCATCTGTGCGCACCTCATTATCGCGCACACTTCTGCTTGAAAGACGCTTGCATACCTCCCCAGTGGGATAAATACTCTTTCATGCAGCTTGGGTATAACTATACCCGCTCCTGCTAGCTTTGTTGATGTTCTTCTTGATCCATCTGTGAAGCAGACCGTCATTGGGTGTTCAGTGTCTACTTTCCAGTTGTCTCTTTCTCCTATATGTACTCTATACTTTTTGTCGAATATCTCCTGCCTCTTTATGAGATCGTTGTTGGCTATCAGCATCTGAAGCTTCGATAGCACCTCTTCCTGTATCAGCGCGTGTCTTTTATCCACGCAGCTTCCTCTCCATTCTTTGCATGCTTTCATCCTGTACCACTGTTCCATGGCTCTTTTCTCCACTTCAATTCGCATTGTCTTCATACCTAGCAATATTTCCATGGCATGCGTCGGGGTCGTTCTCATTGCCCCCGTCACCATCAGACATGCTAGTCTCTGCACCTTATTCAGTTCTTTTTGATATTCTTTTATACGGACCCTGTGCCACCAGACCACGGCTCCATATAGCACCCTGGGTAGAATGATTGCCTTATAGATCCAATTGATCATTTCGGGTCTCAGTCCCCATCTTCTTCCCACTGCCCTTTTACATTGGTATAGTGTTCTAATCGCTTTCGCCGATTGCTCCTTGATGTGGGTTTTGTATCTGAGAGTGCTATCCAGTGTCACTCCTAGATACTTCACCTCCTTTACTATTTCCAGTTCTTTGTTCTGTATCTTTATAGGTTTTATATTCTCCTTTTTTCTTTTATTGGTGAATAGCACCAGCTTTGTTTTAGTTGGATTTAGATCCAGACCTCTCTCTCTGCACCATCCTAACACCTCTCTGAGACCTCTGTTCATTATGTCTCTTATGATGCTTAGGACCGTTCCCCTCACTAGTAGAACTCCGTCATCAGAGTAAGCCTGCATATACACGCCTCCCCTATTGACTTTCTTCACCAATGAGTCCAGTAGTAGGCACCACATCAGAGGGGACAGACATCCGCCCTGCGGGAACCCCCTTCTTGGACTTATTCTTTTAGAGACCCCTCCCAGCTCCGCTGTTATGTCCCTGCCTTTAAGCATTCTGCCTATCCATCTCGCTACTGCTCGATCGATTCCTTCCCTGTCCAGACTTTTCTCCACCGCTGCAAAGGTTGCCTTGTCAAAGGCTCCCTCCACATCGAAGAAGCAGCCTAGTGCATACTGTTTTGTATCTAAAGCTCTCTCCACCCTAACCGCCAGGTTATGCAGAGCAGTCTCCGTCGACTTTCCTGCCATGTATGCATGTTGGTTCCCATGTAATGGGTTCCTTCCGCATTCCACTTTCTCTCTTATTGATTTATCTATCATTTTTTCTAAGGTCTTTAGTATAAATGAAGATAAACTTATGCTTCTGAATGATTTCACTTCTTGGTAAGTTTTCTTCCCTGGTTTCGGTAGAAATACCACCCTCACCTGTCTCCATACTTTCGGAATATAGCCCAGGGCTATGCTCGCCCTGTATAGTCGTGCTAGGTTCTCCTTTATGTGTTCATACCCTTTCTGCATTAGCACTGGTAGTATCCCGTCCGGTCCCGCTGCCTTGAAAGGAGCGAAGGATTTGATCGCCCACTCCATCCTCTCCTCCTTCACCACCTCCCCTGCAGCCCCCCAGTCCGATATACTCGGCTCCGCCTCTTCTTCTGTGTTCACTTCTTCTTCACAATCCGGAAAGTGAGATCTCAGCATGGTTCCAAGGATCTCACCCGGGTCTGTTATTAGCTCTCCCTCCACTCTTAGACTGCCCAGTTGGCACGTTCGCTCTCCCGCAAGCAGTTTCACTACCCGTGCCCCCTCAGCGTAGCCTCGTATGTCTTCCGTAAACTTCCTCCAACCATCACGACTGGCCTTCTCTCTTTGTCGGGTGTACTCGTTCCTGACCTCTCTGTACGCGTCCCAGCTTACGGTGTCGTCTTTCTTTAAGGCAACCCTCATTGCTCGGCGCGTCCTTTTTCTTATCTTACATAGCTCTTTATTCCACCATGGTTGCCCTTTCCCTGATTGTACCAGTCTTTCGGGACATGCCTTGTAATAGGCTACCATAATGTTCTCTTTCAGTTTCCGTGCCCCTGCCTCTAGGTCTTCCATCTTTTCGTATCTCTCTTCCGAGTTAACCAGTTTTCCTAGTTCCTCGTCGTACTTCATCCAATCTGTTTTGCGTGGGTTTCTTACTTTTATCTTCTCCGTGCACCTTTCGATTCTGAAGAGTATTCTGCGGTGGTCAGACATGCTGTCCCCCTCATCAACCCTCCATCCCGTTATTGTGTCACAGATCTCTTTTGATGCTAGGGTTATGTCAAGTACCTCTCTTCTGATCCTGTTCACAAACGTCGGTGTGTTGCCTGTGTTCATGATATCCAGGTCGTTACTCGTGATGAACTCTAACAATGATTCCCCTCTACAGTTGGTATCGGTGCTTCCCCACACCTCATGGTGTGCGTTAGCATCGCATCCTACTATAAGTGGAATTCTCTTACCTTTATATCTCAGTACCATCTCCTCCAGCTCTCTGGTTGGCGCCTCTCCTTCCCCTGGTAGGTAGCAGGATGCCAGCGCCACCTTATGTCTTCTCCCATCTTCAGCAGTGAAGTAGGTCTCCACCACAATGAGGTCTCTGTAACATATGGTCATGACACATCCCATATTTCTAACATTATTACTTGTGTATATGCATGCTCTAGGAGGTAGCTCACCATTTCTTTCGTAGTGGAGAGCACCCCCCAGATGTCCCAGGCCTGCCACCTGATTCCTCCATGCATATGGTTCTTGTAGCAGCGCTATTTCAACTTTGTTCCTCGCAACATACTGCCCCAGCTCGGACATGGCATCTTTACATTGTTGGAGGTTTACTTGGCATATGTTTGTGTGTGTGTTTGTGTGTTTATGTTTGTGTAGTGTTATTTGTGTGTCCATTGTGTTATATTGTGTGTAGTGTTACTGTACCCGTAGCGTTACTCGGAGAGTTCACCACCGCCGACATCCATATCTGCCGTCTCTTCCGTATGGATGCCGTCCGGTCCAGCACTCTCCTGCTCCGCTGCGGGTTCTTCCTGCTTCGGAACCTTGGGCTTTTGAAGTGGGTTCGCCCGCAGAATCCGAACTCTGACGCTGGTGGCCGAGAAGTCTAATATCTTCGTCCTCTCCTCGCCCCAGTTTTCCTCTACCCCTTCTGGCACGACAAATGTCAGCCGGGTCCCTAGCTCAAGTGCCTTCCTCCCTGTAGCCTTCCACTCCAGGATCTTCAGGTCCGGGCGATCCGGATTCTGAGCGTAAAGGAACTCCTTCACGTACTCAGTATCCGTATCCCCCGGAATCCACACTTGAACCCTCGTCTGATCCAACTTACGCACAGTGATCTTGTTGCCATCCAGCTCGCCGAAGTCCTGACTTAATAGCCACTCCCTCGTCTCCATCGTTTTTGGTGTCACAAGGAAGAATCCTTCTGACACCAACCCCGAAGTCGCGAATCTAGGAGCTATCAAGCCAGGCTCCCCCCTCACCACTCGCAGGACGACCACCTCGATCAGCTGCGTCAGCTTTTTTCTGATGAGCTTCGCCAGTGCCTCATCCACCAAAGCGCCATCTTCTCGGCCAACAGCTACAGCCAGACCTCGGTTAGCCTTAGCAACCTCCCGAGGTCCCTCTGCAGCCACTTTGCCTTGATTCTGGCGCTTCGCTGGAGGACGCTCCGAACGCGTGCCCTCATCAGTGCTTTGCCGCTTCATCTTGAGGCCCCGTTTGCTCGGGCCTGGATTGTCCCCCACCGTGGATGCCATCCCGACAAGTCCAACCCCGTCCCCAGCAATCGTCGCCTTCCTTCTAAGCATTTTGGCCTTTCGCTTCTGAGCCTTGCTCTCGTATTTGTAGAACTTGTCCACCGATTGGTCTTCCCTTACGGTTCCCTCCTTCGGTGGCGTCTTCAGAAGCTTATCCTCTTCTCTAAGTGACAGGCCTCCCAATTGTTCCTGGACATCTGGGGTACCCTGCCTCTCTGCTCTCCCAGCTGGTTCCCCTGTTTGCTTGGTCGGAGGAACACCCGAAGGCACCCCCTCCCTCGCTACTCCCCTTTCGGGTTGCTTTTCCGCTTGCGCGGTAGATTTTGTGTCATTTGATTTTACGTTCTCCATTTTAGATTTGATTTCTGTGGGAAGATAAAGTTAGAGTGGCAGCAGTGCTCCCTTACTACCCCCCAGCAACATTGACCCCTACGCAGTGGCGCCACCCCCCTGCGCATAGTCGTTCAAAACAGCGATTGTACAGAGTAGGCTTGCACGCATGAGATGACAGCCCCTGTACTGCTTGTGTCGGGAATCAGTGCGTATCTGTTCACCCCAAGACGGTCGCTCATGACCATCCGAGGCAAACCACACACATCATTTCCCCTCCACTTCAGAGTCCAGATCAGAGCAGAAGTCCGTTCACTCCTAGGGCGTCGCTATATGACACCCCGGAGCTCCCATCCCTCCACCCTTCCCCTTCCTCCGAACGCACCACAGGTCCTGTCACCCCTCCCCTCGTCCGCTTGCAAGCCCATTCCGCACTACCCCCCGCTGCCCACAGCCGGCTGTGAGGGTCCTCGGCACGTCCTCCCACCTTGACCCTGGGGGTTTTTGGGCGTGTTGCCATGAAGGAGTAAACCCCTAGATACCAACACGACCTATGCACTCCTCTTTTACCCGGGCTTGTGACCGGCTCCTAGCAGACCACGGATGATCTACCAGCAGGCAGAGTTTTAGTACTTACTCCAGCTGGTCGTTGACGGAGTGGATTGCAAATTTTTTATACATAGTTAACCCTATAATTAGCAACGACCATCCGGCTTAACACACTCGTAGACCGTCTTTTTGAATTTTTTCTCCTGGCCAGAATGGTTTGGGCTATTTAGCGTCACCGAGACTTGAACTAAGGACCTTCGCTGTTTTTTGCCAATTAAATTATCTATCTATGCTTTAACTTTTTTTCCACTGTGTTACGAGAGTTACCCATATAAAATGTATGGGTAGTAACGTTACACGTCAATAGACCACTCGTACTCAATTCTATCGGTAGAATAGAAAGGTAGTGCCCGCAATTGACAACTGTATTTTCGTTTATTTAATTTTCGAGCGCTCGAATTTGAAAATCAAGCTCAATTTTGGGCTTCTCTTCGTCCTAATCACCAAAGACGGCCCCTTTTTGCGCATAATTGATGCAAATCCATCGGTGTGTGCAAACAACAGTTTTGACGAACACATATTTCCGCAAAATTCAAGAATCATGATATATTATTAACATCTTGACAATCAACATCGATACATTGCTCGGATAGTATACAAGTTACAATTAGATTAGAACCCCATTTTACTTAAAGGCGCTTTAATTTTTTGTTGATAGTCACAGCGACTTGATTTTGCGCCCAATGTATCAATTTTAATTAGGTATCATTAGATTGTTGATTAGGTTAATAATTTTATTACCAAAAGCAGTAAAATGATTCATATCTCCCACCCCTACGGGAGAGATGGCCAATGCATAAGGGAGACTTGACCATATTCGAGCAGGCAGCTGCACCAATTCATAAACACCATACGATAAAATAAATAAAATACCATACTTAATTGCTGTATTCTGTAAGGATGCTCTATTTTAACTTTTTATATGGCATTTTTGAGTTCTTATGTCGAAATTTTCTGGAGGGCTGCCATCGCTTTTAGCCTCCATTTGAAGAGGTGTGAAGGTTGGGCCGGGTGAACGCCCCGTACAGAATCAGTTTAATTTCTCCCGTACAGAAAGTGGAGCCTCAAATCCTGCGGGTTTATTTGAGGGATCCGGAAACAGGACCTTTTGTGTATGATCAAATATTTCCAATGGCTGGCGCCATACAGCCTGCATATTAAATGTTGTGAGTAGCCTGCATATTTTAAGAGTGCGACGGCAGCATTCACTTCAATTTGGGAATCTTGATAGAAGGCAATGGTGAGGTTTGTTCAGTGTTTCACGAATCGGCATACTTTTTCCCATTCGGAAACCGCCGCATTTGCATATTTTATGATGGCTCATAGTTTTCTTCTTCATCTTCTCTTGTCACAGTGGGCGTGGCTTTCTCACATCTGGCCCCGTAGCATGGTTGGCCTTGTCACGCGATAGGTGATAGGATAGAGCGTGCGTCACTGGCTGACACCGTTCCATAGAACGAGACGACGCTCTTATCTTGTCACTTGTCGCGTGATAAGGCCAACCATGCTACGGCTCCTGCACATTGTCATTATCAATGTGGCTTTAATTTGATCTGTCTAATTCTGAGATCTACATTATTTGACCAGAAGCCAATGACACCCAGTATAAGTATCACAAAAAAACAATAAATCCAGTAATCGCTCCCTTACAAATCAATTATTCATCCAGCAAATGTGTACCAGATTCGATTTATTGCGTCCGGCGATACAATATAGATCATAAAACACTCGTGGCGCGCGTGTGATAAAAACTTTTATTTCTCTGCAATGGACAATTTTCCGGCATGACTTTCTGGTGTTCTAGTTCATAGAAAAAAAAACTTGTTCATTTATCTAGAATAAGGCGACATTATCTTGAGCAAAGATTATTTTTCTTGTTTTGAGAGAAACATTTCAGTTCTCGAATTCAAAGTAATGGCGGTCTTACGAATAGATTTTTATTTCTGTGTTGTAAAAACTGAGGTAAAATATTGAGTCTTATGAATTCGTTTAAAATATAATGCAGTTGATTCGTTATACCTTATTTGACAATTGACATACCTACCTAGAGTAAACAGTCATGTTCTTGAGTTCACTCCGCTAATCAGGATGTGTGGTGTCGGACCCATGGAACAGGTGAAATGACGACTTACGAAGGTCGGCTGGCAAGACCTGGGAGAAATTGGCTGTAGATCGTGCTCAGTGGCGTATAAATGGGGAGATCTAAGGTGGTAGCAATGAACTACTAATATAACGGATGGACTGATAGCGATGATGCTTCTTGCTGAGAATTCAACGTTCTTGCAACATGAAGACCACAAAAAAAGGAGGACATCGCTTTTCAGCGATAAGGACACCTGTTATCTGCTATTGTTTATGTTTAATTTGATTTAATTTTCTTTTTAACCGACTTCAAAAATCGAGGAGGTTCTCAATTCGACTGTATGTTTTTTTTTGTATTTGTTACGCAATAACTCGGTAATTTATGGAACGATTTGAAAAATTATTTCTTTGTTTGAAAGCATATTATACTTTCAGATTGGTCCCGTTGTCACCAAAATCCAGTTCTGATGATGGGATCCTGGAGGTATCGAGGGAACTCTTCAAATTTTATAGGCAAAATTGAAGGAATTTGGCCATTGATTTGAAGTCGGTTAAAACTTTGTTTTTAAAGTAAATTATGCTAATATTTTTAATGAGCAATAAAGAATATTGGTATTGTAATTTAATCATCATCATCATCATATCAGCCGAAAGACGTCCACTGCTGGATATAGGCCTCCCCCAGAGAGTTCCAAATTTAATACTTTACAGCAAAAGCCTCAGACCGCACATTTATCACCTTCGCCTTCGTCTCAGAAACTACTTGCAATATGCCCTTCCTGACCGTCTGCCTGTTCTCCCCCCTATTCAGTAACTTGTTTTAAGTTCACCTCAATGCTCACCCACAAATATATATTGACACTGCGGTGCGTAGTAGCTAAGCGTAGGTAGAGGTCTAGTTTCGTTAAGTGACGCTGTTTTAAGTTCACCTCAACGCTCACCCACAAATATATCTTGACACTGCGGTGCGTAGTAGCTAAGCGTAGGTAGAGGTCTAGTTTCGTTAAGTGACGCTGTTTTAAGTTCAACGCTCACCCACAAATATATCTTGACACTGCGGTGTGTAGTAGCTAAGCGTAGGTAGAGGTCTAGTTTCGTTAGGTGACGCATGGGGTGAGACGCATGAGCGCGTAGCGAATAACAGCCAAGTGACTCCCGTCTGCCACAATTTCAAAAACCAGTCTCTAATTTGATGAGACAAGCTTCGTATTCATAACCAACTCAGACTTTTATTTTATTAAAAATTAAATAGGTACGTAAAGTATTCTTGAATTGGAATACGATAATAAAATTCTATGAATAAACTGGTGGAAACACAAAGATCTTCGTTCGGCGCCTGTCTCGAGAACTCCAGTAATATAAATATTTAATATCATTGTTTTTATGGCCTGAGTGCCGATAAAGGAATAATGGCTGCATTACGCCACTTGATATGCCATATTATACTTTATGCCCTACACGTCACGGACGATTACTGGTTTACTGTTATAGCTACCGTGATTACCAGAAATTGGGGAAGTGGATGATGTTTTTACGAGGATTTAAAGGTTTTTATTGGTGATCGCGCGATATACTGTTTATGTGCTAATGCGTTATGAATCGGACATCGATATACACCATAAATATTTGGGTGTAATGTCTAAGCATGTTAGTAGAAAAGGAACTACAGTTATTTAACGTCATTGCAGAAGGGACTGACCTATAGAAATCAAACAACTTGGGTGTTATTCGGAACGTGCTAATGCGCCTCTCCTCACCGTCACGCCTAACGAAACTAGACCTCTACCACGTTTAGTTACTAATATACGAATCGCAGTGTCAAGATCTATTTGTGGGAGAACGATGAGGTGAGGTTAAAATAAGTTAAAGAAGTTTCCACATGTAAAAATTGATAACGCAGTGTTGCTAAATGTATAGTAAACCATCAAATAAATGTAGTTAAGTATAAATTAAGAAATATAATTAAAATCATAAAAAGATTTGCATGATTTTTTATTGTCCAAAAGTAAATTTAAAGCTACCAATAGAATCCTTACGCTTTTAAAGAAACAAAATTGTATGACAACTATGGTCCTAAACGCATTTCACGACTGAAACAGCAATTTACTTGATTTCCAACACGACGATTAGTAGACACAAATATTACACTGTGACGTCACGATTCAATGTTAATCAGTATGAAACGTTTTCGGCTGCCGCTAGCGAGATCCGTCTTTAACTCAATTTTTTGGGTATTTATGTTTTTTTATTGTAGTTGCTCCCATACAAACATTTGTCCCTCTTCAAAAACTGGTTCGAATGGCATCGTAAAAAAATTTAGGACACAACCCAATTGTGAGGCTTGTGTGAGTGTCCCATTCCCGGCCTGTGACGACACGTATGCGTCCCTACGCCGTAGTGGCTTTCCGCTACATACGAGGAAAGTCACGGGATCGGCTACGAGCGTAGCGCGTGACGATTCTGGGCACTGAATGTGTTCAAGGCCAACTGTAATGGCCGTCGTCTTTTGTTATTAACATATACTTACAATATTGTTTGAGTTCAGTAACACTGGAAATTGCCGTTTACATGCTTAGAGGGTAATCACGTAACGTTTTGAACGCGTGTTAAGTAGATCCTATATTGTTATTTTTCCCATATAAAAGTGATATTTAGATCTACCTGACGCGCGTACAATGCGTTACGTGATCGACCCGCAGAACACCTAATCTTAAATCACGGTGGTCCGTTGGCCGTTGAAAAAACTATTACGGAGCAAAAACAGCAAAAATGACAATGCCCGCCGTCCGTGTTGCATTATTTGAATGACTTATTTTTTTAGCCACAAAGGACGCGTACAGCACGTTTATTATACAAGACGTCGCGCGAGCTGTGTCGCGGCGGCCACTACCCGTCTCTTTCTAAGCGTTCTAATTAGAAAAGACGGAAAGTCTATCTCACTGCGACACAGCGACGCGTCCTGTGATAATCGTGCAGCCAGAGCGAACAGCCTTCCCGCATAAATTCGAGTTGTACCTATTTAACACGTATCTAAGATGATACTTTATAAAACTGAACACAAATGGACTTATGTCTCCTTCAGGATACAACCAATATAACAACATGAAGAGGATACACTTAGGCGACATCCTGATTTGTCTATGTGAAGATGCTACAATAGTATTTAAGCTGCCAGTGTCAACTGTCATTCGAATCAAAAGGGTGTATATATTCAGCGTTTTGAAGGCGTTTTTTTCGTCATTTTTGTAAACAGCAAATACTATTAAAAGAGACGAATATCAGGAGCCGTAGCATGGTTGGCCTTATCACGCGACAAGTGACAAGATAAGTTCTTCGTCTCGTTGTGACGAGTCACGGTGTCAGCCAGTGACGCACGCTGTATCCTATCACCTATCGCGTGACAAAGCCAACCATGCTACGGCTCCCTGAGTCCACTTTTGATGAAGACGTAACCCAATACTGGACTGAGTCTTTTTTTATTGAAGTTTCCGCAGTATGTTACCTCTGCTGAAATAATCATGAGCCGTCAATGTCGTTAGAACTGAGCGGTTTAAACGCTAGGACATTTACCCAAATCTGTTTTTTTTACCGCGCACCTACTTTAATGAGTGCTTGTTGACTGGCGCGGGATATTTGGCAGCGGGCGGTATAAATGCAGTACTCCTGCAATTTAACTACCGAGAAGTGAGGTAATCTGTGCGATATTAGTAAGCTCACGTCAAAATTCAAAACACCGTTTACCGATCCCGCCCCGCTAAGTCAGGAAGTCGCATTAGAATAACTTACAGCAGACGCAAAACCCTGAAGAGAGTGAAAGCAATGAGAATGGAACGAATCACGATTGGAACAGTATCGTAATACACTCGGATAACCCACAATTTTCGTACCAACTTAAAAAACCGTCGATCATTCCAACCCATGTTTAAAGCAGCGAAAGAGTCGTTCGCTCCATCACCGGAGCTAATGACAGCCAGCACTGAACCAGGAACCAATTTAATCGTGACCTGTCAATTCCCTTAGCACACTTGACAAAAGGTCTATTTTGGCTTAGCTACTGCCCTAATTATCTTGGTAAGTATGTAGTCGAACACGCGATCCGACCATCTGTCTCTAGCCACTTTGAGGAAAAGGAAAAGCAGAGATATTCTTGTAAAACGTGCATCTGAGGTTAAGCTACGTATTACGGTTTTAAGGAATCGACGAAACTATAAAATCACCGCCGAAAAGAGGGCCTCGGGCCTCGATTCGGATGTATGTTTCACGTACAAATCACATAGTGAACCGCCCCGGTTTCGCACGGGAAATCTAGATTTTCTTACGTTTTCCGTAACAATTTGGACAAAATTATACAACAATGCAAAATATAAAATCGGCGTTTCCCGGCGACATGTGCTGCTAGCATAATGTTCTACAATAATTGTACGCAAAATTACTTTGAAAGAAGATGTGTTGATACGATTATTTTCAGGCGTCGCCTTGTCATCAGTGATCAGTAAGCAATGAATAGATTTTGAAAGTAGCGTCAAATTACAGATGGCAACATTAATTGTAATGAATCGAGGTCTCCTTCAATTGGAGGAATATGGGTGATGTTATTCTAACAAAACCATTGTCACAAACATCCATCAAAATTACCCTTGATCGGATTAATTAACATGGATTCCGCCGGATCAAACAATAATCTACATCGATTAGAGATTTAAAACTCTATTTAGAATAATCGGATCCGGGGTTTAATTGTTGATCGTTTTCGACGTATTAAAATTATATGTGAATCGTCAACTATATATCTAATCCTTGAATGTCCGAAGCTTATGTATTTTTCTGGCCACCAGGCATTATGTTTGTTTGCCACCATAGTAGCATAAAAATCGCCTTGGTTAAGGTTCTCTCTTTTGCGTAAGCGCATTGTCAAGCCAGTGTGAGTGAGCTCAATGCACTAAATATTGAGGTGGGATGGGTATTCCTTCATTTGACCGAATTTCATTATCCATCATATTCACAGGCCATAATTTTGTGTACCATAATTTCATGTGCCGTAACCGTTTATTTACCATAAACTTTATAATCCATAATATTCATATGCAATAAAATATCTCTTTATCATATTATCACCGCCTTCGGTCCAACTCAACTTTAAAGCAGGTCGGTGTAGGTACGACGACGAGCGAAGCAAGGAGGAGTGTTAGGTAGAACTGCGACCCTACAGCGCGCGAGCCCAACAAGCGCAGCGAGCGTGCCGCCACGGTAATCGGCCGGCGAAGCGCCAGAACCAAACATTCGCAACATTGAAACGGTTCGCAGAAATTAAGCTTTTTATAGCTAATGTATATTCTGTCAAGTAAAATTATTGCATATAAATTATGGCAAATAAAGTTCATGGCATATGAATGATTGGCACACAACATTATGGAAAATAATAATATATCAAATGAATATTATGAAAAATTAAACGTTATGGAATATAAAATTATGGCAAATGAAAATCGGGCAAATGAAATTATGGAAAATTAAATTCGGGCAAACCAGTGGGATAATGTCAAGATGGGACGAAATGTATCTTGAAATTCCACGCCATTCAAACATTATTGACTAATTTAGTTTATTATTATTTCCAAATGGATAATCATTTTGATAACAAACAGGAAATAAATAGTTATAGTTTTGGATGTTCGGTTTGTGGTACGTCATATCTCTCTATGCTATCTCACTCTATGATTGTCTATTGCAAAAAATATATATTTATTTAAATACTGGCCAACTTACACTTACAAAAAAAATAACAGCTAACGTCATCACTTAGGCAGTGGACCAGTTGATTTACCGACAATATTATTATTATTGTTCATCGAATATTGTTTCATCGACAACGATTCATCGAATTCTTCGTTTTCGTATTTTTGTTTGGCGTTATTTTGTTTCATCGACAATTTATTTATTGGATGCCGCACACCTAGTATGAAAAAAAGCTCGGTGAATTGATAAAAAACTATTTCGCGTATTTAAGTGTCTATTCAAAAAGTCCTTTTAGTTACTTTCTAGAAAAACTATTCAACAAACAATTCATTTCACAAGAGTTTTAAGTGACAGAACTACTAAACATCGCTATAAAATATTTATTCGAAGTATTTACCAGATTTTTTATATTATGATATATGTAATAAAATACTTATATGCATTTCTTTTCAAAGAATTTTCACAATAACTACTTAATCATAATTGAACAAATTGACTAATAAAAATGGACTGAATCTTCATGGGCAGGTCTCCAATAGGTACGACGACGAGCGAAGCGAGGAGTAGTGTTAGGTAGAACTGGGACCCAACATCGCGCGAGGTAGCGGCTGACGAAGCGCCAGACCGATTTTTTCTTTTGGAAAGAATTATAGTATAAGTAAATTTTAAGGATTTATTATAAACAAGAAAAAGCAATTTTATGGCTTACTATGAGTTAATTACACTTTTAATTTTTTTGGCTATGCATTTTAGTAACCTCAGTTCTGAATATTCCATTGTGTTTTACAACTCGATCAATTTTGTATGAGAAATATTATTATATTACATAGGTATTTGAAAAAAAAATACGCGAAGTCTGTCTATTATTTATACTGAATGAAATATTATTATACATCGCAAAAACGACTTAATCAACCTACTAAATAACTCATTTATTAAATAATAAATAAAAACCCGTGATTCAGAATTAATTGTACCTATCAATTGTTCGATGAAATGAATTGTAGATGAAATGAAAATATTTAATACGTTAAGTGAGAAGTGATATTCGGTTAAAAGTGTATCAACAATTCAAAGGTAAACGCAGTAGACGTTCTGTACCTTTAGGTACTATAAATTATTCTCTGGAATACCAGACAATAATTTATAGTACCTACAGGTACAGAAGGGTACAGGGGGTAGCAATAGCTAAAGTCTCATTTTGTACAGCTATGCAAACACGTTGTGGCAAAATGGTGTTTCAATCATTAATAGGGAAATATGCATCTTTATTTTTTATTGCGAAAATCAAAGGTATAATCCAGAGGAATATCAACTCTAGCATTAAATAGGAGTGTCATTTAATTTTACTTGTAACGGATATTTCATTTCGTTGAACATGGTATTCAATCATGCGGTCGTTAAAAAGCGCTGTGAGCCATGTTCATATTTTAATTATTAATTCCATGAACTTACTGGGAAATGAAAAACGAGTTGAATAATTATTTCAATAAATACCTACGAATTCATAATTTGTGAGTTTTTTATACAAGATTTGTTTTTGATGTAGGTATGCATATTTATGAAATTTTGTTACATTGCAGAAATATAATAATAATACTTTAACTATATTAAAGTTTATTTGCTAAAAAATACACAGGATGATAAAAAAAATATAAATAATATAACACTTAATTGACATAAAGTTACATAATAGTATTTTATGCAACTGTTGTATAAGAAGGGTCTTAAAACGCGAGTGGCGTGGGTTGCGATGCGAGCCTTGGTGAACATCTCAATTAAAGACGCCACGAGTGTTTTTAGACCAGTTATACACCGTTGCATACAATACTTTTTTTACGACTAAACTACTTAAAACTTAAAACTAGCACTTTCTACCTATTCAACCGAACAAATTACGCCAGGAGGACAAACTAGCGGGAAACAAGTGAAGTTCAAATGTCAGTCCACAAACTAAATAAGAGATACAAATCTGTCTATGGTTTAAGGCCATTACACACACCTAGCAATTTGTAACAACAACTTGCTATAGTTAGAATGAGACAGTACTATATACCTTTCATTCTAACTATCGCTAGATGGGAAAACAAATTGTATCGTTTGTAGTGTGCTTTCTTTCGCGGTGTTGGCAGCAATGATTTTAAATTAAAAAGCTTGACTGGACTGGGGGCCTATCGCCAACGGCATTCGAAGTTTTCCCTCTCTGTTGCACTTACGTACGAACTCGCCAGTCTGACAGAGAGGTAAAACTTTAAATGCCTTTCGCGGTAGGCCCTCAGTTCTCATTCTGACAGTGCTTATATGAAAAATGTATAAACCATAAAAGTACGCTAAACAGTGCGTTTATGGGCCATAGAGCATAGAGTTCATCGACGACTTATTATCGATGTTATTGTATTTGAGTCAGCGCATATATAAATTACAGATAACGGTACAGGAGTAGAAACAATACTTTAAATAGTTTTGTAGAGGATCCTTACCACAGTCGAGTACAAAAGTACCAATGAATTTTAATTGTTTCGCGTTATTACAATGCAATTGCATGTATCTTCTTACTGTACCTACCTACACACTTGAGCTGTTATTTAAAGATATTATCTTTCCTACCTTATAAGAAAGAGTATGTGTAACGCTAAGCGTTATCAATGCCGCGATCCAATGAATCAACAAACCACTTCACTGAGTCTGCCAGTTTATCTTTCGTTACTTGATCGTCATCATCATCGACCCCCATTTGGCACAGGTTACAGAAATAGGAGGAAATGAGATATAAATTGCACGCTAGTTATCTTTTGAAAATCTTTATTACTCAGGGAGTAATCGGTACTTTTAGTACGCTAATTTAATTTCAATGTATTGTGCACTTGCTTTGATTCGTTAGCTCGGTGCACGTGCAAGCCAGTGATTAGATTACAACTCATAAAATTAAGATTTCTCTGCGAAGGGACAAACAAAGTAGCTTCGCTTAGTTATGTAGAACAACCGCCTATGCTAAAATACTGGGTTATGTGCAAAAAGTGGCAACCTATCTAGTGCTTGAATTTACAACAATATGTCATGATTCTTCAAACGATTTGAATGAAAAATTACTCATAAGATCGCAGCACCATTCCGGACATAGACACAGTTGGCAACTGGCGCAGTCCAGTAGGATAATAATAAATCAACACTAGACGGGGTTAATGACCGGTGGACGAGATGTACGGAGAGCTATTACAGCTGTCATTTGTCAAATCGGACTGTTAAGGAGTCTATAGTTTGGAGATTATTGTTGAGTTTATTGCGGCTCACAAATGGACATCTCAATTACCAGCTGGTCATTTACGTAACGCATTGTACGCGCGTCAGATAGATCTAAACGTCAAATAAGCTCAGTTATAAGACTTATCCAAAATTACACTGGTCTTTTAATAGTTTTCTCTCACCATACTGGATATAACTTGGTCTAAGATAATAAATCTAAAGGAAGTAGACATAGTATCTAATGTCTAATGTTTAAATCATATGATATGAATTAAAGCTGCAAAACCTTTCAAAAACGAAAGTTGAAGGGCTTAAACGGTCTGGTCCCAATCTGTGGTCTAAGCCACGTCGACCTTACGTAGGTAATTAAATATCTGTTTGCTTTTATGCTAATATCAATATAAATAGGTACTTTAAATGAATATGTCGTCTGTAATGTATGTTGATTCACAAACAATTAAATAAATATGTCGTCCGTAATGTCTGTTTCTTCACAAACAAAATACACGTATTTATTTTTATATTAAACATTAAACCTTACTCAATTAAGATAAGATTTCAAATTCATCAATATCATCATATCAGCCGATAGACGTCCACTGCTGGACATAGGCCTCCCCCAAAGAGTGCCACAATGACGTCCTGCGCCACCCGCATCCAGCGGACTCCAGCGACCTCTACCAGGTCATCAGTCCACCTTGTGGGGGGCCTACCCACGCTTCGCTTTCCGGTACGTGGTCGCCACTCGAGAACCTTTCCACCCCAATGGCCATTGGTTCTACGTGCAATGTGCCCCGCCCACTGCCACTTAAATTTAGCGATTTGGAGGGCTATATCGGTTACCTTGGTTCTGCTGCGGATAGCCTCATTTCTGATGCGATCACGCAGAGATACTCCCAGCATAGCCCTCTCCATTGCCTTTTGTGTGACTTTGAGCCTTCTTATGAGGCCCATGGTAAGCGACCACGTTTCCGTGCCATACGTCATCACGTCAAGTTGGCAACACACTGGTCAAAGACACTGCTGAATATTGGACGAAAAGATGTGCCGTAGCTTCCCGAATGCTGCCCAGCCGAGTCGGATTCGACGATTGGTCTCTTTCTCGAAGTTGGACCTACCTAACTGGACAGTCTGTCCTAGGTATACTCGTCTACAACTTCGAGCGTAAAGTGTTCGATTGAAATGGGACTTGGTACTACGTGGACGTTTGAGATGATTTCAAATTGGCGAGTGGTATTTAATTGCTATAGTATATTAATACTTAGTTGAGATTATTTGAGTTGGCCGAATCGCATCAATCAAAGTAGTCCATTCAAAAAGTAACTCTACTCTCCAAGGTAGAAGATTCCAATTCCAATCAGAGTTTTATAAAAAGTTGGCCACATTAAATTTAATAATCTCAATAATAACAAATGTTTTAAAAACTTATATTGCAACATACAAACATATTAAAATTATACATTATAATGGAGTACCTATTTGCCTAAACGTAATAATATAGGCTTGGTTTAATACTATTATTTTGTCACGATTTTGAACCAACTGCGTGATCGCATCAGTAATGAGGCTATCCGCAGTAGAACCAAGGTAACCGATATAGCCCTCCGAATCGCTATTATACTTAATTGGCAGTGGGCGGGGCACATTGCACTTAGAACCGATGGCCGTTGGGGCGGAAAGGTTCTCGAGTGGCGACCACGTACCGGTAGCCGCGACGGGGGTAGCCCCCCCCCCCCCCCCCCCCACCCACAAGGTGGACTCATGACCTGGTAAAGGTCGCGGGAGTCCGCTGGATGCGGGTGGCGCAGGACCGGTTAATTTGGCACTCTTTAGGGGAGGCCTGTGTCCAGCAGTGGACGTATTTCGGCTGATACGATGATGATGATGATTGAACTAACTACAAACACTCGACCTATAGAGGTGAACAGCAGGACTTCTGGACATCCGGACATACGAAAGAGTTTTTGCCCAAGCTGAAACTAAGAACTTCGTTCGCTTCGCTCGCTTGTTCAATTAGAGCGCGTCAAGGTATGCAAGCTCTGAACACGGCTTTTTGTGACATTACACAATCAGCTGCAGAGAAATGTGAACCCCCTTGCATGGAAGTTTGTATGCAGGGGAGGGGCGGGGGCTGAGTTGCCATACGTCAGGATTTGTCCTGACATGTCAAGATTTTTGACCCTTTGCCAGGATTGCAGCCGGACTTGGCAAGTGCCAGGATTTTTAAAAATGATTAAATAAATAAAAATTTCATAATTGAAATAATACAACTCCGTTACAAGAAATGTCAGGACTTTTAGGGAGATGTCAGGATTTTTATCAGGAAAATTCTTTTTTCCATATGACAACCCTAGGCGGGGGTCAAGTCTTTCTGCAGCTGACTTTACAGTTTATTGTAATGGTTTACTGGAGACAAAAATTATTGTGGCTACAATGTTATAAAAATGGTGCCGATCAGTTTTAGCCGTTAATTAGTAACGCATAATGACTTTATTTCTAGTCATTAGGGCAAAATTTGCGAAATTCACTGAAGACTCTCATACTTTTTTTTATATAAAGAAATAGCGGTCCTTAGAATTCCACGACTAAAAAGTAAATACTGAATAATAAATTGTCTATTCTGCAAAGGACCATCCAATAACGTGCTTAGGTTAACTACTATAGTTTGTTTTACTTAAAATTACGAAAGTACTTAAAACCAATAATTCCCGACGTCCTGTGTTTAATTGTTATTTTTCAAGTAGGGTTGGAACACACACACACACGCACGCACGACGTGCGTGTGTACTCCAGTGTCTCCAGTACACGTGCCGCACTCCGATCAGTTTTATGACGTCTCTTTGTTATATTTTCCTTTCATATCCCCTCGTCTGTGGATGTCAAAATTGTGCAATCAAATTGTGACTTTGATATGTAAAAGAATGGGTTCAAATGCTTTGCACTGATCCTTATCCAACACAGGCGAAGGGATATTTAGCAACAAAGAAGTTGTAAAATCCCGCGTTAAGTTCATTTTCGTCATTTTAAGTAAAATAAAATATACTACCTTTGTAGGTAGGTACGTACGCAAAACGTTAAATAAATAGTACTTACGCAGCAATGTTTTATGATAATTTCGTGGCCAAATCGTTACTGTATCTCGATACGTGTTCAAGCCTATTTGGGACAAGCAACTTTTTTCTCTCGCATGACCAGCCCAAGACCCTCACGTCCTGGCTCGTTCTAAGTGTTCTTACTAAAAAAGAGATAGTTATAGTCTATTTCGCACGCAAGACAGTTTGCCTGCGGTCATGTGCTAGCCGTGCTGGTTGACTTATTTAACCAAATATTTGGGTTTAAATATATCGATTGAAGGATTTTGTTGTTATTTTAACCCCACTTTCACGGGCATCTTTTAAGAAACTGGAGGCACGGTTGCCACCAATAAGACGAGCCAAGCGAAGTGCAAGGGCAGGCACTACCTACCTTTTCTCGAAGCGCTTCGTCATTTTTTTGAACGCTCATAAATTGTGTTTGGATTATACCAGATAAACGAAATTCTCGGGAAAGTAAACTTATTAAACATTAAAATTTACATATAATACATTCAAAGTTTTAATTGCATAGCTCTTATACTGTAGATTTTATTGATATCTAAAAAACGCCGATTTCGTCACTGACTGAGTGATCATAAAAACTCTTAGGGTACTTCCTGAAGTTCTAGAAAGCTGAAATCTGGTATGTAAGCTAGTATTAATACACAAACAACAAAAAAATCCTAAAAATTGGAACTTTAGCCCCCTCCCCAACCCCCTAGGGGATGGAATTTTGTATTAGACTTCCGCAAATGTTGATGCTATATGTCTGAAAATTTAAATAAGGACTCCTTGTTATAAATAATAAAATATATTTTTCGGGATTTTTAGTAAATTACCCCCCCCCCCCCCTATAAATCAGGGTATGGAAGTTTGTATGGGTTTTCCCATAAATTTTTTCAGAAATCACCTTACAAAAAGGAATGAGATCCCACTAAAAACATTACATGTAAAGTGATTGCCAAGAACCCTAGCTCATATAGTTTTCAGCGTTTAAAATATATTAGATCGCAAATAGCCACGCTCTACAAATTTTATATCTTGGCTTATGGATGTTTGGATGTTTAGATGTTTGTTACTCAATCACGCTTAAGCGGCTCAACCGATTTGGATGAAATTTTGCACGAAGATAGTTTATGGCCTAGATTAAAATAAATAATAGTTTTTATCCCGGGTCAACGCAGACGAAGTCGCGGGCGGAAGCTAATATCATCATAAATTCATACGCGAAAAAAGTTAATTGACCCATTTAAGATAATTTACTCTAGTTGCCCTATTATTTTTAATTGTGCGTTAACACATGCAACGATTCTAATTCATCACAAAACTTTAGTTATTCCCTCGACACGTTTTCACATTGATTTCCTCTCCTTAACTTAAACAGCAACGGTAGACCTCCTTTCACCATCTGGACGACCCCGGACTTGGGGTCGACAGTAGGTCGACGCACCGTCTGCGGCGCTGGCGCTACGGTGAACTTGGACAGGACAGCCGCGAGCCCTGCTAGAGACTGCATCAGCCCCAATCTCTCACCTGGAAAAGACAATATTCAGATTTCAAAACAAAATACGAACACCAGGAAAGTAAATTACCAAAATTATCATTGTACAGTTTTTTACCTTGCTTTCATTCATAGTTTAGAGTTCCTTTTTTGCATGTAACAAGCAAAAAAAAACTTCCTTAAAAGAACTGCAGGTATATATTACAAACAATAAAAAACCTGATACAATTTTTTATTTGGTTCTTTTGTTTGGAAACTACAATTTTCACAGTGATGCACAAACAACCAACACCCTCTTATTTGCATTGGCGGTCAATAAAGACCGAAAACAGCGCCCCGATTCAGTGCCAAAAATTCAATTCCAAGAGAGGGCTAACCACTCCGAGGCTTTTTAACCTATATGTAAACCGCCTGATGGACGAGCTCAACAAAAACTATGTCGGATGCTCTATTGACAATAAATCTATCAATAACATAAGTTATGCAGATGATATGGTTTTGTTGAGCCCTTCCATCAGTGAGCTGCAAAAGCTGCTGGACATCTGCGAGAGGTACTCGGTGGAACATCGGCTAAGGTATAATGGGAAGAGTAAGGTACTAGTCTTCAAAGCAGGGAGAAAATCCTATAAGACAGTGCCTCCGGTGATCTTGGGTGGAGAGCAACTCAAGATCACAAAAACCTTTAAATACCTTGGTCACTGGGTCACCGAGGACCTCAAGGATGACCTTGATATTGAAAGGGAGCGCAGGGCGTTGGCAGTGAGGGGAAACATGCTGGCTCGCAGGTCCGTTAGGTGTAATAAAGACGTCAAAAAGACGTTGTTTGAGGCATTCTGTCAATCCTTATACACCTGCAGCCTGTGGGCCAGCTACACCCAGCGGTCGTATAACAACCTAACACTAATACAATATAACAACGTCTTCAGGATGCTGTTGGGGCTGCCGCGATATTGTAGTGAGCCCGGAATGTTTGCGGCAGAGCGTACGGATGATTTTTACGCAATAATATGCAGCAGGACGGCATCACTAATGCAGCGGATGGGTGGCAGCGGTAACAGTATCCTGAGGACGTTGGCTGCGGGGCTGGATGCTCGATTACCTAGGCACTAGAACACTCTGCATTGTGCAGGAACCTATGCGAGGGGACGGAGCATCTAACTTTATTAGGATTAAATTAGTTTGTATAAATAACATAAGTTGATAAGTTGTGCTTGAATACTAACAAATTATGGATACTACTGTCCAAAATAAAGAATTGAATTGAATTGAATAGTACTCGTCATGTTAAAGCACAAAGCAAAAGAAAAAAAAGTGCTCATAATATGTGCGTCAGTATCTTTAATAAACTACCTGCCGCACTTAGAATACTGCCTGTTCATGAATTTAAAATAAAATTGCACAAAATGTTAGCTGACAAATGTTTCTATAGTATTAAGGAATTTTTGGATTATAGATTTGACGAAGCATGTGACATATAATGGCAAATGATATCTGACTGTTATTATTATTTAATTTAATTATAATTCTATCAATGTTATTTATATAAATCTATTTAATTTAGTGTGCAATGAAATAATGTTTAATATTTACTATTAGATCACTTTTATGCTATAATTACTTAATGACTGGAATAGACTGAGTGTTTAAATCACTGACCTAAGTTTTCATATGCCTGACCTGGCTGAATATATTATGGGACGAAATATGTATAGATATTTAAGATCTTATGTAACCATGTATTCATTATGAATAAACCATTCATTCATTCAATGTGTGCACGGCAGGGTAATTGCGTAACGTTGCGAACGCGCGTAACATTTAATGATATTTTTGAAGGTGAAAACGATAATTCTTATACAGTGTGAGTCTCCATAAAGTAAATATGAAATATGAATCTAGACCCAATTCCATCGACGGGAAAAAAAATAAAAAATAGCATGGGTTTGCAGACAATTTTTGTATGTTTTATGTCAGACTCTATTTTGTCGTAATTTTCTATTAATTCACTTTAGTACTGTTTTTGTTTTATCGTCATAGACCTCTTAGTTAAAAAAATATAACTATATCTTTGCAATGGTGCCACAGCGGTTTAAAAAAAAACATTTTTGACTATAAATCCATTTTTTTTTCTGTCGATGGAATTGAGTCTGGATTCACCCTATTTCATAGGTGCGGTTTATGGAGACTCACACTGTATTGTCGCATAAGCTCATGTTATTCGATTATCTTTATCATAATACTTTAATCCCCACATTTTAATCAGTTTTATTGCATGTAAGACAATAAATTGTTCTTTAAGTACTTCAACCCAAGCCAGAGTCGACAAGTTTCTAAACAGAATTTTGGTTCCAGATGTATAGTATTGCAAGCTGCAATACTATACATCTGGAACCAAAATGCGGCTTTAACTTAGTAGACTCTGGCTTGGGCCGATATTAGTTAGGGAGGCGAATAGGGGAATTTTCTGCAATACTCGAGCGTGGCAGTTTAAGATATGAGAGATACCTTAGACCTAATAGAACAACCTTGTAAAGTATTTAGCTCTATATGTAGTGACGCGCGCCTAGGATAGACGATCAGATTAGTAAAAAAAAATTGATAGTCTGAAATACTCGAGCGCGTCAGATTAAGATATTGGGGGTTGATTTTAGTGTTTAAAGACTAAATTTAACTAATCTGACGATAAGTCCTTGACGCCGCCGAGTTATAGGGGCGCGAACTTGTAAAAAAAAAACGTTAATCCGGCATTCTCGAGCGCGATTTTTTTATTTTTTATTTCGAAGAATATAATCTAAAACTTACTAAAAATACAAAATCTGCCGGTTTCCGCATGACCGGAAGTGTGGAGGAGCCATTTCGTCTTCCTAAGAACGCGTTGCGGCATATAAGTCGCGAACGATACATTTTACAAAAAAACTTATAAACAAAAAAGGTAATTTTATTTTACACAAAAAAGGTCTCTACATTTTTGTCCAAAGTTAAAACTTTTTGACTTGAAGCATCATAAAAACTCAAACTCCCGGTTTTTTGAGTATATCTCGAAAACTGAGGGTGTTAAAAAAAATTGATATGAAATAACGATGATTAAATTATGTGACTTTTATTATAGCTCAAATTTTTTTTACGCTCATAAACGCAACCGACATACGCTCATAAACGCATATATATTTATATATGTATGTAGGTATGTTATATTATGTGTATGTTCGTGAATTTTTTATACATATTTTAAGAGCTACAAAGAAAGTGGCCTACTTCTTTTGGACTCTATTATTTGTCTATTATATGTACGTTTTTTGGGTTCCGTAGCCAAAATGGCAAAATATGGAACCCTTATAGTTTCGTCATGTCCGTCTGTCCGTCTGTCCGTATGTCACAGGCATTTTACTCGAAAACTATTAGGTGTATTTGAATAAAATTTTGAGGATAGCTGTATTTTGTTAGCCGCTACATAGTTTTGTAATTAAATTACTAAAAAAAATTTTTTTTAGGTGTGCACTCCAAAGCCTCTCTCCACTTTTTCTAAAGCTTCTCGACAATTTTCGTGGAAAAAGTTACGCGTATCTGTACAAAAGTATTATTAACATGTACAGTTCCTCGGCCATTCCTCAGTCAGCCGGCATCCGGCACACGTGTCCGTGTCCGGCACTTGCGTATTTCGAGCTCACAGTTTATTCAATATGTTTTTGTAGTTTATCGACTTTTGTGGTAAGATTTTCGTGATGAGTGATAATGAAAGGAAGTGTGTGTTTTGTTCGGAACTATTGACTGCTAAATTTGCGACGTTTACTACAGAAACTTTGAAAAAGTGTAAGACAGTGTTTGAATATCGCCAAAACAAACCGAGCGTCAGAAAATCACGTACGACGTATGACAATCTGAAACTTCCCGATGATGCATCGGGAGATGCTGCATACCATGCGCAATGCTACAAGTGGTTTACAGCGATCAAAATCCCGGCAGATTTTTCTAAAACCACTGAACAGCTTTGCGCTGTCGAGTCAAACATTGATCCGGAAATTCCTGCCTCGGTGGATTGCGCAGCTGATATTCCTACAACTTCAACCGACGCTGCTGACACATCTGTTGACGAGTAAGAACTTTTGTTGTTAACATTTTGTCGCAATAATTGTAAATTTTTTTCTTATATGAACTCTATAGTTTTGATTTAAAATTATAACTGGGTTCTCCTGATCTATGATATTTTATATGTAGTAAGCCATACACTAACATATCAAGTAGGGCTCGTGGTCGTGTACGTGTTTCGTGACACGGGAGCCGTGCGCCCGTTCTCGTGTTACACGGCAACGGTTTTAAGGCCCGTTCGTCACGTTAAATTAGGCTACGTGTAATTGTGTCACGTGTCACGTGTAGATCCGTGACACGGGTTCACGTACCTTAAGTACACGCGGATCCGGTCCGCCAGCGACGTTGAGCGAAGATAAGGAATGAAATTGTATCGTGAGTTTTTATTCGTAGCTCTTTATTCCGTTTCATTCATTAATATTTAGGAGCATGGACTTTTAAATATTTAGTGAGTAATAAATAAATGGAAACCAACAGTCACTTCTTTGAACTTCACGAACAAAAACTTGGTATACCAGGTAAAGCCGAAAGCTGCTTATGAGTATTGTTTGTTTAATTATGTCGCTGGCAAACCTTTATTACGAGTATCTTTATCTGCAATTCTGCACGTGCAACTCCACTTATCTACAAAAATACCACCCTGGTAGGTAAATAAAAATGAATGACTCAATAATTTTTAAACCTTGAGAGAACCCAAAATATTTTTATAGAGATGTAAAATAAAATGTCGTCTGCGGGTTTTGTTCTTTACTTTCATGGTAGAATATATATAGGTGTAGTGTAATTAAACTCTATATAGCGACAATCCATTTAACGAAAAACTTTTTTTACCTTGTTAGTCATACAATGAAGCAGTCGAACAACAATATAGCACTATCTCTATCTACTTTGTAATGTGCCGAACCGAAACCGATAAGAACTGCAGCTGTGTACTTTTTTGTTTGTTGTTTTCTTGTTAAGTCCATGCACGTGTTGTTTGCCTGGATTTACCGTCATCATACGTACCGAAGATTCGCAGAAATTTGCTCTTTTGTTTCTTGGGATTAGGATTGCCTTGCATGTTAACATTTTGACTATGTTATATCCCTAGACAGTAAACTTTGATATTCATTCTTTTCATGAATAGCAGAAAAAAAGCTCTTCTCTTAATTTAACGATAAGTATTTACTGATATGATAACGCTATACGTAGGTAAAATACGCAGTCTGTTAATTGTATAATTAATATAAGTCTAACTTTAAGTAAAATCACAATAGCTGGTTATACAGAAAACAGAATAACGCCGTTATAATTGTTAGGTATATTTAAGTAAAATATACCTTATAACTCAAACTACGCAAAAAATATAATTTAAACTTAAATCCACATAGAAAAAAAGCCTTTCGACCCGTACTAAGTAATAATTAGTTTTAATTTTAACTCTAACCAGCGGCGGCCCGGGTGTATCGTTCCGTTCAGACGGGTGCGGTGCACACGAACGCAGGTACGTACTTTGGCGTGTCACGTACCTTGGCGTGTCACGTGAATCCGTGCGCGAACGCAGGTACGTGCCACGTACCGGCCGTGTTCGTGAAATTCGTGATCTTAGTACCGCCGGGTTTGAATTGTATTGAGCAAAAATGTAAAGATCATACATAAGCATAACAATACAATTATAATCCAATGTTTATATCATTTCATTTTTTTATACAATAAATAATACACTTCGTACTACATTTCATCTACATTTACGTTGGTTGTATCTATCGCTTTATTGTCATTCTTAAATTCCCCGTTTTATCAAGGAGAAAGAAAGGAAAAAAAAGAAACCAAAAAACCTTTTTCGGTCAGATTAAGAGAACCCACCAACATTTTTGTCAGATTAAAAAAATATGCTTTCAGGATACCGAGATAAACCTCCCCTATGAAAATCTGACGCGCTCGAGTATTTCAAAATAACTTTTTTTTTTTGCATTTTCAAAAATTCATCGTAACTTATCGTCACGCCGAAATCGTCAGTTTTTTTAAAGGAAGCTTTCTTGGGGCCTACTTAACACCCCTTCCGAAAATCTGACGCGCTCGAGTATTTTTTTTTTTTTTTGCATTTTTGACTACTTTATATGCCTACCCCCACCACGCAAACCGGCAGATTAGTATACCGTTGTTATCAGAGGCACTCGGGGCATACGTAGTATGAATATCTGACGCGCTCGAGAATGCCCAAGTAACTGTTTTTTTTAACATTTTTGAAAAACCGTACACGCCAAACCCACCGCTAAAATGGTTTTTGCCATACGAGCTTTTCTTTTCGAAATTATTTTATTTTTCGATTTTGATAGGTCTCGACGGCGCCGTTGAATTACGCCATTTAGCTACCTCGCCTCCCTAACTATATGGTACGTCTAACTATAACACATGTATTGTTTATAATCTCTTTCCGGCAACTTTGTACTCGTATTAATAAAATCTAATACCACATTATATGCTATTAGACTTCCCATAGGCGCAGCGCACTTTTCACCTTTGAGAGATGATTTTAGGGGTAAAATTCCAATGTCCTTTCCAAGGTATCAAACTATGACCATTCCAAATTTTATCTAAACCTGTTCAGCAGTTAAGGCGTGAAAAGGTAATATACAGACAGACATAGTTTATTTCGAACTCATATCAAGTATTAGTATGGATCAGACGGGAGTACGGATCGTTGTGTCATGGTCATGAGTGTTAGATTGACTTTTTTTTTTATTGTTAATGTTTAAGATTAATTGTATCAGCCGGCTAAGAACGTCCGCTATAATTACAAACGCTCATTGATTCCATTATATTTCGTCGCTTCATTCTTCAGATATAATTATTAACCAGGTAGTTTCTTTAACTTGCTAGGCAACGCCACACGATTTTTAGAGTAAAAAATTTAACATTTTTGTAAAAAAGTATGTCTTTTGACTTTTATGTCCCCCACTCCTGACCCAATGAGTTCCTATCCGCCATATTTAATCCTCATTCCTTTTTCGTGCGTGGCAACGAGCACACCTTCGCAAAAATGCCGAAGCCAAGGCGTAGTAAATACTTGTGAACAAATCAAGATTTAGAAAGATCAATGGCGGAGTAATCAGTGCTCAGGCACAGAAGAAGTAATAATAGCGTAGGTACACAAAGTTCTTTTAATATTAACATTTTGGTGATTTTTTTACACCATGACATAGACAATACAAATTAATCCGTATTTTGACTATTTTTTTTCGTTTCATTCAAACTTGCTGTCACCTTAAATATTCCTAAAATTAATATTTGTTTGATTTACAGTAACTTTAGATAACCAACAGCATAGTATTTGATCAGAATAAAAACACGGATGATAACCGGTCTAATCACAAAGGTTTGGTTTTTCCTCGGTTTGGAAGGTCAATGACAGTCGCTTTCGTAAAACTAGTTCCTACACAAAATCTTGGGATTAGGCGTTGGTATAAAAAAAACTTACCAATACAAGCGCGAGGACCAATACCAAACGGCAAATATATAGATTTCTGGGTCGAATTAAATTCTTCAGGACTAAATCTCTCTGGTCGGAACTGTTCAGGATTTTCAAAGTACTGATCGTCCATATGCAGAGCCTGTAACGGTATCATTATTCTGACCCCTTCGTCTATAGTTACTTCAGTCTCAGGGATAGTGTATTTACGGGCACATTTCCTCATCAGGAACCCAAGAGACGGGAACATTCTCATGCCTTCTTTAAACGTCCAGTCAAGGTACGTCATTTCTTTTATAGCATCGTAACTTAACTTGTTGTTGTGCACTTTAAGAACCCTGTCGATTTCCTCCTGCACCTTTTTCTGTACATCAGGGTTAAGAGCCAGTTGATGCAACGTGTAACTTGTGGCTGAAGATGAAGTTTCAAATCCGGCAGCGAAGAATATGAACACTTGTGCAGCCATTAACTCCTCATCCATTTCCAAAGTAGCAACTTCTGGAGTTCCATCAGGTTTAACGTGTTCTATAGATTCCCCTGTCATCAATCCTTTCTTCTTACTTTCTATCAGGAGGTCAATAAAGTCGTTTCTACCCGACGGTTCATATTTCCTTTCTCTTAAAATAGCTCCAACTAATTCTTTAATCCCATTTTCTACATGACGTAATGGTCTCAAATAGTAGAAAATTACCGGCATGGCTTGTTTAAGTAGCCCAGATACGAAGCGCATTGTGTTGATCTTAAAGATGCTAGCGCCTAGTTTGCGAAACGCTGATTCCTCTTCGTTGAGTGAGTCGGCGTCGATGCCAAAGCCGCAGGCGCCGATAAAGTCGGTGGTGTAGCGCGCCATGAGGTCACGAGCATCGATGACGCGACCGTCAGCAGCTGCGGCGAGCGCCCGCTCCTGTAACCGCTCAGCTCGCTCCACGATGAGCGGGAACATCGCCTTCAGCTTCCCGCTCGTGAACGCCGGCGTCATCCGCTGCCTTAACAACCTCCACATGTCCCCATCAGCAAAAAACAAGTTCTTCATAATGGGCTCTATCAAATTCTGATTTGTGATTAGACCACGCGGGTAAAAATGATAAAAATCGCTGACCAGCAAGTGCTTAATGATCTCGGGATCCCTTATGAGGAGCTCTGGTCTGGTAGATCTGAAGAAGCCCACGATTCTCTCTTTAGGGTATTTCCAGTACATTTCGACTGCTTTTTCTGAGACGCTTTTCTTCATGAGGTAGTTATCAGCATTGTTGCCGAAGAGGAGTACTGGTTTGTCGTATTTGACGCCTCGTTTTTGCCAGTAGTCGAAGGTTCTGACGCTGTAGAAGTATAGCATGGCGAGCACTACGAGAACTATAGCGAACGTGATCATTGTGACGCGCGACCGTACGCAGTCGCAACTGGAATAAGACTAACAATGAACTGGAAAGTCCCGGTACTTATTACATAATATATATCTTTAGCGTAAGAACCGGATCTTATTTACTAGACGCAATGCGATAACAGTGGTTGCTAGTTTAAGTCATAAATTATCGCGACTTATTATTTTTGTTTACCAAAACTTATTAATAGACAATGAGTCAGCACAACAATAGTTTTGTGTTAGTTACTAGCTTTTCACATATGACTTAAGACGACTTAATTTCTTTATTCAATTCAATTTCCATAGAGTTATATAGTAAACATAACAACCTAGTGTAGTTAGTTACACAGCTAATTCACAATATACATAGGCAACTCCAGCAACGTATCTAACTATTAAAAATTGCACTATGCTTTTAATTTGGGCGGACCAATGTTTAAGTATTGGACAATCAAACCTGGCAGCAAATTCTTTTAGAATGCTGTTGGAACTATGCCTGACACGATTTATGATTCAGTGTTGTGTTAATTTAGGCCAAATATATCTGTACATCACATTAAATGTAAGTAAATCAAGTATGTCACTACGCTTATAAAAGGAATGAGAATAACAAAAATAAAAAAAAGTATGTCACTACACGAAAATTGTGTCAAAATATTAAATTAAGTAATAAACGTTGTAGGCCCATGTAGGCAATAGGGTCATAGTTTATCTAAGTATACCAGTTACGCATACTGTCGACCGACAACAGTAGATGCCTATCTACTCTGCTTGTTTCTGGAATCATTTTACAATACCTAACCCTTAAAAATTTATGTGGCAACCACATCTAGGAACATAATCCCACCACCTATTAGGACCTAGAGTGTTTAAAAAAAAGTTGCAAATCAACAAGAACAAGAGAGTCTTAGTCCAAGACACACCATCGGGTCTTTTGCCATCATCTCTGACAATGCCATCATCGGCTCAAGAAGAGCAAGCACATGTAGATGCTGGCAAGAGACCGGTGGATTATGTCATTAAGTCTCGCATGTGTTGAAAAGTGGCATGCACTTTTTTGACAACATAGTCCGTGGTGACCCAGTCGGTCCACGTCCACAAGGGCAGATGTGTGGAGATATATTATATTTCATTGTATTTTAAATCTATTTTGTAACTTCTTTGACCTTAACAGACCGAAATGACCTGGTACGTACTCATTTTAATTGTTACTTTTCTATAAAAAAGGACGGATGAGAGTGGGGCAAAAATTCAAAGTGTAGTAGGCCAAATAGGGTGTCATATGACAGGGCTTGAATTGCACATTCTTTTTTTTTCTACAGTGGTCAAATTTTGATTTAAAAAGAAAAATTTTGAAAAAAATAGCCACCCCCGCCTTATCTCCAAAGTTAACCAAGCGAAAAAATTGAGAAAAAATTATATGATTATGTTAATAACAGCGCCATCTAGGTTTCCATCCTGGAACCACTAGATGGCTTATCTAGGTAGAATCATACTGATTTCTATCATAGCATCCTTCCGATTATGTAAGTAGTTTAGGATTAAGTCGTCAGAGGGCGTTATAATTAAAAACCACATTGAAATAATGTTATAAGGATAATTATATTTGAACTTGACAAATACACACGAGAGAGGAAACACGCTGTTTCATTGTCTGCAACCTGACCACCACACCCCGAAGCCATCCACATTCCTTCAGATTAATGGTTACCTAACATTAGGGTCGTTCTTCTTTTCGACCGACAATAGCTTGTCCTTCGTCTTATTACGGCATCTCATTTGAGTAATGATGTTTACGGTTTTATAATGTTTGAATGAACGTCCATATTATTTTATTAATTAGTGATATTTAATATTTCACTTTCTCTAACTAGCATTTTTTTAAATGTTTTTTTTTTTCGTAGAATGCCGTGACAGAGTGGTAAACCAAAATGTGGTCCCCACTGAAAGAGTCCACTTTGTCACATGTTTTTTTTAGAAACCAACCGTAAATAAATATTTATATTGGCCAGAAAGGAAACTTTAATTAGTTCTAATGAAGAAACCTATGCATTTTTTTTAAATCGCACTTCAAAACCACAATTTTCGATAGTTCAAAAACCAAAAAAACAGAAAAACCTCGGTTCATTGTCGGTAAAAAAGAAGAACGACCCATTACCAGGTAGTTAAGTCCACACACTGTCCCGAACACGACAACACTCAAAGTGACTTTCTACCGCTGTCTTAGCTATCCATTCCAACTCACGGCACTCCACTGAGTGCGTTGCATAGATTGCAACTCCGTCCTGCTTCTTTCGCTTGCGACAAAAATGAGCAACATTTTTATAATCCTCAATCTGAATTATATCAACCTCCTCGTGTTTTAAAAAAGTCTCAGTAAAACAACAAATATCTACCTTTTTCATGCAGCATTAATTCTAATTGATCTTGTTTTGATTTTATACTTTGTGTATATAATTGCAGAATGACAAGGCTATTCAAACTTCCCGTACGCATGTTTCTCTCTTTATGCACGAATAAGATGTGACTGGTTTTGTTGATGTCCAGAAGATTTATGCGTGTATGGACTCTTAGGAAATATGTATAAAAATGTCAACTTGAATAATTTCGTCCCTGTATAATTTTGATAAAGTAAAAAAATGTCCACATGTATATTAGACGAAATATAAAGATGTTGCGACAATAGACTAAATGAAAATATGACGATGTATAAAAATGTCCGCTTGATTAATTTCGTCTCTGTATATTTTTAACAGAGTATAAAAATATCCACATATGTTAGATGGAATATAAAAATATCGAAGAATAAAAATTAATTCTTGAAAGAAAAGAAATATAGCTAACGACCAGTTACGAGTACAGTCAGCATTATATAGTTGGTAGCAGTCAAAGTGTCCAAATAGTTCATAACATTTTTATACGTTGTCTTTTTAAAATTTTAGTTTTTTATTAGACATTATTATAAATCGTCGTTTTTTATATAAGACATTTACATACTATGATTGTAGACATTTTTATAAATCGTCGTTTTTTTATATAAGACTTTTTTATACTTTGATAATAGTCATTTTTATATTTCAACTTGACAATACTTAAACGTTCTGAAGTATTGGCTTTCTAATACTCAGACAAATGTATGATTAACAGTTAGACATTTTTATACATCGCCATATTTCCCAAGAGTCCATACACGCATAAATCGTCCAGAATCCTGAATACCTTGCGGTGGCTCTTGTATTTGAGTTACACAAGCTTGTTTTGATTTATATATTTCAAACATGTACGGTATGGTGATGTTTTGCAATTTACGTGTTTTATAGGCTAGCGTAATGGGCACCTTTGCACCGGGAGGGACGCGGGGCGGATTGTTTGATACTTAGTTTTAAGTTTAATTTAGTTAGTATTAAATTTTTAATTGATGTAAATAGAATTGTTGTAGTTGCTTTGTGTTTTGTGTGTTATAATGAATAAATACATATATTTTCCTTTTGAAAAGTATTCTGTGATAAATTTTTGACTTCTGTATGGTTGGCGATTTGTTGTTGTTTGTTTTTTTACATGCATGTACTCTGTTGTATCAAAAACTCAGAAAAACTCGTGCAAAAAGAAATCGGAGGTAATAATAATAATCATGATTATTTTAAATTACTGATTTACTTTTTTAAGCATGATTTAAATGCAAATTTTGTTTTACGCCAGTAATAATAAACTTTAATAGCTATAAATTTCTAATTAAAGGAGAAATTGAAAAATTTTTTGCTCCGAGCCGGATTGGAACCGGCGACCACAGGCATACATGGCCCGTCGCTACTAACCAACTGAGCTTTCGGAACAATCTGCTTATTATCTTTAATAGCTATGTTTTTGGACCCGACACGCCAGTGGCGCCAACTGGTGAGCGCAAAAAAGTTTCAAAAAAGATCCTCTGGAGCCGCAATTAGGACGGACGTCCTTATGCTTGTTTGACACCGTGTTAAAAATCACAAACGTATTGCAAAGAAACCTTTCAAGACGTACACACGAACCAGGCAACACTGGCATCATAAGTTAACTTTTATGAGCCGCGCTCGCCGTGAGGCAAAAGGCGCTTTATTTAGACATTTGTCTGGAATAAATCGCAATTTGGGAAGAAGCACGACCGTTGCCGGAGCACACGGCGTCTCAAGTGCGTTGTGAAGTGACGACCACGGCTCCGTATTACAGACGTTCCTGTATTACAGGTGTTCGTATACAAAGACGGCGGCAAACAAGCATGCGGCCGTCTTGATGGTGAACAGACCCCGTAGCCTACAGACGCTTTTTTTTAAAATATTAATTGAGAAAAAGAAAACAAGGCCTTCATCGCAGAGCGATGACGCCGGCCTCATAGGCATCACATATGTTTCATTGTCTACACTTGAGCAATTCAATCATTAATCGGTAAGTACAGCTTAATTGCCAATTCAGATGTAGGGTTCTAACCCTGTCTACAGTATTATAATTATTATATAAGCCAATGTCGGCCAATTTAAGTTTGGCTTGTGTTTCATACGCCCTCCGGTCTGCTCCGATTCGAGCACATTCCACCAATGCGTGGTAGACATCTTCTCTCACACCACAAATCGTGCAATTTGGGGAATCAACCACTCTCATCAAATGCCCGAACACATTAAGTGGCATACTACAGACGCTTGAGACTACACAAGAATCCCAAGCGCGGTGCCGATCTTTTGTTGATTTGAGGGTTCGTTGTGTCTATTTGCAAGTCCCTCACTCTAAACACTTCGCATCCACGGGAGATCTGACGACTCTACCCACCGCCAAAAACACAACACTACATACCTACAGATAAGATCATCATCATCATCATCATATCAGCCGAAAGACGTCCACTGCTGGACATAGGCCTCCCCTAGAGAGTGCCAAATTGACCGGTCCTGCGCCACCCGCATCCAGCGGACTCCCGCGACCTTTGCCAGGTCATCAGTCCTCCTTGTGGGGGGCCTACCCACGCCGCGCCTTCCGGTACGTGGTCGCCACTTGAGAACCTTTCCGCCCCGACGGCCAGCGATTCTACGTGCAATGTGCCCCGCCCACTGCCACTTAAGTTTAGCAATTCGGAGGGCTATATCAGTTACCTTGGTTCTGCTGCGGATAGCCTCATTTCTGATCCGATCACGCAGAGAGACTCCTACTATAGCCCTGTCCATTGCCCAAAGGGCAACAGATAAGATAAAATATTTTTTACTGTCAGAACTGTCTACATTGTGGTGAAAAAATAAAATATAGCATCAACAGTTTGCCCAAACTCTACAGAGCAAGTAGTTCTATTATGGCTGCGATTTTTAGGGTTCTGTACCTCAAAAGGAAAAACGGAACCCTTATAGGATTATTTTGTTGCCCGTTTGTCTGTCGGTTTGTCAAGACCCTTTATCTCGGAAACGCGTGGAGGTATTAAGTTAAATTAAAAGGTACACTGTCTACAGTCCCTTGAAGCTGTGAATAAAATCTAACTTCTAAGTTAACGTAAAAAAAGATACGGCCGTTTATGCCGCAAAAACGTAGGTATATTTCGATACTCTTAAGGGAATCTAAATTTATAGGATTCTTTCCGTTGACCTAGAACTATGAAATTTGGCAAGTGATATCGTCTTATACTACAAGTACAGGGAAAAATCTGACAACTATACATTTGTAATTTTGTACGGAACCCTCGGTGGGCGAGTCCGATTCGCACTTTTGGAGGTGCTTTTTCAGTTGGGCACCAAATATAACCGAGATGAAAATCCGCTGTGCCTCCTCTCCTGTTAGTTTAGGACTAGTTCAATTTGCGTAAGATTGTCGTCTAATATTTACTATCATTACTAACTATCTAATGATAGATGGGCGTAAGTAAACAATAATGATACTAAATATTAGGGGTAAATGTTACACAGTGACCGACAATAGTTATCTGTGTCTCAAGGGAGCAAAATAATGTATTTACGGCGAATGTATATCCTGAGCGTACTAACGAAAGATTCAATCATTAACGCCCATGACGAAAATAATTTTGCCCTCGAGTGGATACATACAATGAGGAAAATATAACAATCATAGTTTTGATTTAAGTAAAACGTATAATTTATTGTGTCATTTTTTAAAATATTACGAAAAATTCATATATTTTTATATCACGTAGTTAAAGATAAAACTTGAAATATGTTCGTTTTTAATCGATTATTCGAAGACCTGTGTTCAATTGGCACATTGCGTAAATGCTACATGCTAATGAAAAAATTAAAAAAGTTGCTTGAACAGAAAAGTAGCATTTTGATCCCTATCGTCGTGGAGCAAAACTTACTTTTCCGAATGAAAGGTGTGAAAAACCAAATGAATACCTATAATACTGCAGTGCGTCAACAATGTTCGCGGAGGCGCGCGTCGTACTCCAGGCAAAATACTGTTTCGAAAAACATTAATTTATAATAGCGTTTTTTTTGTTTATTTCATTCTAAAACGTTATTCTAAGATGCTTTATTCAAGAATCCAACAAACTTTCCACCCGGAAGTAATTATATAGATTTAAATTAAACATTCATTGTCTTTTATATTTTATTTATATTGAATATGTTAAAGCAAATGTAAATGAACCTAAATAAAGATAAAAAAATATTAATATTTATCCGGACTTTTTAGGAGCTAATTAAATATTGATTTTTTTTTATGTCTGATTTTTTGTTGGATTTTGCCTCTAGGTAACTATTTAATTGATAATATATCCGTTACATTAAAAAAATTAGCTAATATAAATTATTTCCAAATCTGTCATTTTTTCCATACAAGTTGTCAGTTCATTGCCTAGACTATCGATAGCTTCTCGGCCATCATGCGCAAGCGAGCCGCCTCGCTACTGGGGAGGGTGAGGGCCAGTACCAACAGCATCCTAGCAATGTTTGCAGGCAGGTGGGATGGGGTTTACATAAACCACTGTACTGCGCTCCACGCCGTATCATAAGGTTTTTTCTAACACCAGTATGTAATTTTTTTTTTGTGTATTTTAATTTAACTTGATTTTATTTTTATTTTTATGTGAATTGTGGACCCATGTTGTCTGGAAATATATGTTTTTTTTTTATATAATGGAACCCGATGGCGGTCAATCGGCGCTGGGTCCCGTGACTACCTTCCGTGTGTTTTCCCCAACCTGGCTCCGCGCGCTGCCAATGTTGATACGCCCTCCATATTCCCTGAATTTACATAACCTGCTTTATGATACTTTCTGCTTTGTCTGCTCTATAAACTTGATTTCACAATATTTGCATAGAGTATTCCTTGTGTGTTTAAGGAATTGGTACATTATTGTTTAAGTGTATTCTGATTTGTAATGTTTAGTTGGTTTGAATGTTTGAGTTAACTCTACAAACATTTGTATAATTCTATTATTGCCATGTTCTTGACAAAGTTTATATAGGAAAGTAATATTTTTATTTTTCAAAATCAAATAAATATTTAAAACAAGTGCGAGTCGGACTCGCGCACGAAGGGTTCCGTATCATTATCTATAAAAACGGCAAAAAAATCATGTCTGTTGTATGGGAACCCCAGTCCGACTCGCACTTGGCCGGTTTTTTAGTATTTGTTGTTATAGCGGCAACAGAAATACATAATCTGTGAAAATTTCTACTCTCTAGATATCACGGTTCTTGAGATAAAGCCTGGTGACAGACAGACGGACGGACAGCGAAGTTTTAGTAATAGGGTCCCGTTTTTACCCTTTGGGTACGGAACCCTAAAAATAACGGACAGGTGTATGTAGAGAGGGGTCAAAGGGCGATGTTGGGTAGAGCTGCCCCGTCGTTGAAGCCGAAAAAATGTTTTACAGATCTCAATCTGCGCCGAGTCCCGCGAATGCACATAGTTGTGGCTCGGATTATGGATATTATGATTTTTGACGTTAGCCTGCCCATTATAACAGTTAGGGGTCTGTCCCAGCGGTCGGCAATAGCTTCACCAAGATGTTTTACAAAGGCGGACATTTGTGGAGCTAAGACACCGTCGACTGATGTGACGAGAAGGGTAAATGTTGCTTGATGTTTCTCGCAGGCGTTACTGTATTTACGTTTTTTCTCTTCTTCTGCGGATTCTAGAACGAATGCTATACCGGGTGAGAGATGTAAGATGGAGCGTCAGTGTCTACGACAAGGATATCAAATAATGCCTCCCTCTGTGCATCCCAAACACTGCGGCAGCTGAGATCTACACGAAGTCCACAGTCACCTTCAGTGATGATCGGTTCTTTAGTAACATTTCCCCAAGCGTTTCGACATAGTTCACAATATATGCTTCATTTGTATATTTTTCTCTGGATTTGACTTGACATACCTCCTTCTTTTTGTGCTGACGATGCGTTGTGTTGAGAGATTTGACTCTAGCTCTCAACATAACGAGTTTTCAAATCAATGAAGGGTCGGCAACGCATGTGTGATTTTACCATGCTTTTTTCCGTATCGACCGAGTCTATATTAAGTAGATATTGTCTCAATATACCTAGTTAGTTATTACGATATGTAAGTATATAAATACTTGTGTGTAATATTGAGGGTTCATGTTTTCTGCCAACAAACTGTCATGCAGTTTGGCAGATAAGTTTAACTTTATATTATGTAACCGGTATTATTGTAATAAAAAATAAAAAGTTTCTATCAAAAATTTCATTTTTGGTACAAACTTCTATAATGCCGACTGTACCTACTTTTTTCCCAGTCATCAATTACTCGTTGAGACGGTTCCAATGAGCCCAAACACGACGGGTTTATCTTATGTAGTTTAGTGTGGTCACCTGTCACCATCATCAAGTCAGCTCGGTGGTACCAAAATATTGCATTGCCACCACACATACATAAGTATTCCCAACTTCAACTCAATCGGATAACGGCAAGTGACTGAAAAACGGATTGCAAATTTTGACGGACCACTTATTTATAACATACCGTAAACCGAGGTTAATTTAGGAAAAAATGGGGCAACTTTGATACCTTAGAATGTAGTATAAAAGCAGAACTATTTGAAAATATATTCACTGCCACAAGTTCACTCACAAGTAAAAACAATGATTTCGGAGAAAAATGTATTTGATCAAAGTCACCCACCGAATAACCACCCCATTTCACCTAACTTACATATCGACGCTGGAAAGGAGAAATGGAATAAGCGACACAGAGCTAACTTTACAGGAGAGGCAAAAAACAGCGAATTTTTTTGAAAAAAAATCATTAAAAATGTTTCTTTCGGTCAATTTCTTATACGAAGCATTTTTCATGATAATATTGATGTTTTCTACATGATTGCTTTATTATTTTACCTATTAATGGATTATTTTAGAATTTAGAGTCGCTTAAGCAAAATGGTCGTAAAAATAGATTCAGGTAAAATTATCTAACCGACACGAATTAATGAAAAACTTGTCAGGTAAAAGAGTCCAATCTAACATTTACACAAGAATTATTCGAGCTTAAATTATCTTAATGCAAAAAATGCTTTTTTTATAGTCGGGTAAAAATATATTATGTGTATAAATAACCACGAAATTAATCAGGAAAAGTCATCTAATCCCTTTTTTAGCAACAATTTCAACCGTGATAAACTACTTAAGCTACAATAAAACCCCATAGTGTATGTTTTCATCAGAAGAAAGCCTTCATTATTATAAAGTAGGTACCTAATGAATGCCAAGTTAATGATTTACCATAGGCGTGATAAACAAAACACTGTTTTAGGATTTTTTGAAGCTTTATTTTTAGTAAGTCTTAGGTTTTAAATAAGTCTCACAGTACCTAAACAAACATAGGTTATTTATCTTACCTATTTGAGATCAAAATATCTTATATAAAATCAACTTAAAAGTACAACATACTCAATATTAAAGTAAAAAACTCATACTTCGAGCCCAAACAGAAAAAAAAACTCTAAATCAAGTTAGATGGCGTTTGCCGCATTTGGATGCAACAGGCAAGCCCAAAAGTAATGCGTAAGCGACACTTTTTTACACTGTGTGTGGTATTAACCACCTTTATAAATATAATAAGTTAGTACTAAATGAGCTATATTTTAGAAAGCATAAAAGGTAAAGTTATCTAACAACCAAATTGTAAAACAGATCTGTGTTTTTACTTCATTCTAAACGACAAATGTAAAAGCAATTTGGGATAAACAACAAATTGACTGGAATTTCATTTAAGCAATTTGGGGTAAACGACATTCGTATTTCAAAGTTGTTTGAAGTAAAAGTGGATAAGTGACAATAGTTTTATATTTGCAATTAGGTAAATGTGGATAAACGCCAATAGATTAGATATGACAACCAAGTAATTTTATCTAACCACATACATTTTTATATATAGATATAGGTAAAATGTCTCAAATGACATTAAAACATTTTATACGGGCGGGTAAAAAAAGATAACCAACAAGTGAAAGGTAAGTTGTAATGAAGTAAAACTATCCAAGTTAAGTTTAATCTGTTCTGACAAATAAGTAAAAAAATCTAAGTTTCATTAAGTAATATAACATTTTATCTAATCTCCATTTTCCACAAAAGAGTCATATACCCAGTCGGTTAGTAAAAAAAACATGTCAGTCATCCTCTAAATCACCTATGGGATAAGCGACACCAAAGTCGTCAGACGGAAACGAGACCTAGCCCATTCGATGCAGAAAAATCTGCGGATTCCAATGATGTATATAACTCAATATCTCCAAAATTGTCGCTTATCCCATTTCTCCTTTCCAGCGTCGATATTTACTTACGAACAGTGCAAGTAAAATAAAAGCTTGTAAAATATCACTACATGTCAAAGGAACAATAGTACATTGTTTAACGAGGGCCGTAAGTGGAATATTGCTAACGAGAGTGTATCAGAAGCCCGACGCCGAAGGCGGAGGGCTTTTGATGACTCGAGTTTGCAATATTCTTACGCCCGTGTTATACACAATGTTTTTCATCACATTTGCGAGGAAATAAATAACAACAAAAGACAGAAAAATGTATGTTTCATACAGCAGCACCAATCAAAAATTGACAACTTCACTTCCAGATCAGTGCTAGTAGAGCGCGCAGTTCAATATTTCAACCAATCACAGAGCAGTATTCTTGCGGGGCGGGGCGTCGTGACCAACTAGATTTTTTTATTCAACCAATCACACAGCAACCAGATTTGCTTAAGCCAATCAGAGGGTTCTATTATTTAAAAAAAAACCATAACGCCCATGGGCGTAATATAGCCCATTACAGCTCAGTACGCTTGCGTATAATAACACCATTTTCGAGCAAGTGTGATGAAAAAATATGTATAGTCTCGCAAGTAGTAATATAATCATAGACCAAAAGCACTTTAGAAATAGGGTCAATCTTTGCGTTTCGAATTCCCTAACGCTTTATATACGTTCACGCAATCAAAATCACTCTTCTTAATCTGAGCGTTTTAAGACAAGTTGACTCAATTGGACTCTGTTTAAAAATACACCTAAAGTCATCGTTTTCATTCACCCAATTCGGTTGAATCTTCATTCACTAGCGTTGTCTTATCTCACCGAGATTTCTCCTCAAGCTGAATTCAATCTTACTGGTTTGTTTTAAGGTTTCCAATAGACTGTAGGAAACATTCGATGTTACCAATGCAATCGTTTATTCAAAGCCATAAGAAGGGCCCTCGTTTAAATTCTTCGGAGGTATTATCACACTTGGCGCTTACGGTTATCACGGCTTAATGTGATATATTCTGAGGGTAATCTGAAACTGAGAGGGCGCAGTTGGAGGAAACATTTACTGGGAAATGGGAGTGAAAATGAGGGATCGGTGTTACGATTTTAATTGTACCGTTGATAGAAGAATCAAAGGTTCCAAATATTTAATAATATATCATCATATCAGCCGAAAGACATCCACTTCTGGACATAAGCCTCTCCCAAAGAGTACCAAAGTGACCGGGTCTGCGCCACCCACATTCAGCGGACTCCAGCGACTTTTACCAGGTCATTAGTCCACCTTGTGGGGGGCCTACCCAAGCCGCGCCTTCCGGTATGTGGTCGCCACTCGAGAACCTTTCCTACGCAACGGCAATCGGTTCTACATGCAATGTGCCCCGCACACTGCCACTTAAGTTTAGCAGTTCGGAGGGATATATCGGTTACATTGGTTCTTCTGCGATCACGCAGAGAAACTCCCAACATATTTAGTCCTATCCATTTCCCTTTGGGTGACTTTGAGCCTTCTTATGAGGCCTATAGTAAGTGACTACCTTTCAGTGCCATATATCATCACTGGCAACACACACTGGTCAAAGACTCTCATCTTCAGACACTGCGGAATATTGTACGAAAAGATGTGCCGTAGCTGTCCGAACGCTGCCCAGCCGAGTCGTATTCGACGATTGACCTCTTTCTCGAAGTTGGACCTGGACCTGGACAGTCTGTCCTAAGTAAACATCTACAACTTCGAGCGTAAAGTGTCCGATTGTAATGAGAGTTGGTACTAAATGGGCATTTGACATGATTTTCGTCTTATCCTTGTTCATTCTTAGACCAACTCGCTCGGAAGCTTTACTGAGGTCATCGAGCATCGTACGTAAGTCATCCATGGTCTCAGCCAAGACTACTATATCGTCAGCAAACCAAAGGTGAGTGATTTACTCGCCGTTGATGTTCATGCTTAGCCTTCTCCGCAGTCTTGAAAACATCCTCCAGTGCAGCGGTGAACAGTTTTGGAGAAATAAAATATCTTTGCTTAACTTCCCGCTGCAGCGAAATAGGTTTCAAATTCAGGTCCTGAAGTCGGACTGGCATAGTGGCTTTCTCATTCAAACAATTCAGTACTTCGATATAGCATTAGTCAACTTGGCACTGCTGGAGAGACTGTATTACAGCCCAGGTTTCGATCGAATAGAGGCTTTCTCATAGTCCACGGACGCTAAGTAGAGGGGCAAGTTATACTCCTCAGTCTCTGTATAACCTGATGGAGCGTGTGGATGTGGTCTATGGTACTTTAGTACTTTAGCCTCTTCGGAAACCGGCTTGTTCGGGAGGCTGGAAGTCATCTAGCCTGCGTACGAGATATTTAGACTTATAGATATGGCTCAGAAGTTGCTTCTGTTTGAAGAAAAGCACCACCTCTCCTCTGTTCCATACCTTTGGCGTTCTCCCTTCCAGTAAGAGGAATCGAACAACTTCTGAAGGGCCGTAAGGACCGCTTTCCACCCGCCTTCAGGAGTTTGGCTGTTTATGCTGTGTCTTCACCGGGTGCCTTGTTGTTCTTGACCTTTTCAAGAGACATTACGATCTCGTACAAACTGATGTCCGGGATGGAGTCGGTATAGTTAAAACAGAATAAACACAATATGTTACAGATGTTGATAGACCAAAGCTCTGCTGGAGTCAATAATCAACAAATCCAGAATCATAATAACCTTAAGTTTACACGATTCCTAAAGGATCTGACCTTTACCCCGACATTAGTTAGTGTAACCGTTGTAACCCAAGTGTAACCAGGACTTGTCTCGGGTAGCTTGTAATTGCCTTGCTCTTAAGTTTCGACAAGCCTCATGGGAGACCCGAATTAACGCTACGCTTTGTCCACATCAGGAATGTAATATTAATTGTTTATAATCTGGAGGCCTTTATTTTTAGGGTTCCGTACCCAAAGGGTTAAAACGGGACCCTTTTACTAAGACTTCGCTGTCCGTCCGCCTGTCTGTCGGTCTATCTGTCCGTCTGTCACCAGGCTGTATCTCATTATCCGTGATAGTTAGACAGATGAAATTTTCACAGATGACGTATTTTTAGTTCCGCTAAAACAACAAATACTAAAAATAGAATAAAGTAAGTATTATTATAGGCTCCCATACAACAAACGTGATTTATTTGCTCGTTTTTATAAATAATGACACGGAACCCTTCCTGAGCGAGTCCGACTCGCACTTCTGACCCCAATCATGTCTTATCCTGTTTCGCGTGCTGGCTCCCACGCGCGACGAGTTAACGCGTCAGAACGTGCGCGAAACACATTGATATGCAATTGAGATGTGAAATGAAAGAGATGATGAATGATGGTTTAAAATGTCTAGTATTGGGTCAGTGTCAAGCACTGGGATGATTACTTCAATGATTTAGGATTCTCGACACAAAAGAAATACGATTTTATTGTTTTACTAGGTAGGTAACTACTGCCCGTTCCCTCTCATGCATGGCCGCCAGCAGTGGGACGCATAGGTATATAATAGGCTAGTAATGATGATGATGTAAGGTAAACGTCCTATTCGCCAACGGTGCACTAGTATACGACATGGGCACTTTATATCAAAGTGCCGGCTTAAATTCGAATAAAGAAAAAAAACCGGTCAAGTGCGAGTCTGACTCGCGCACCGAGGGTTCCGTACGAAATATCATACAACACACCCGTCTTGTCCCACCCATTAATTTTGGAAAAATCTTAACAACGCATAGTGTAGTTAAGTCATGAGTACCTACAGCGCCATTTATCGGTGCATTTTGTCACCAACTTGCGCGACCAAGGAACTCGGTATGTTGGTTTTTCAGCGATAATTCTTTATGAAGTGAATTAATTTCGATAATTCTTTTTTTATTTGCTAGAAGGTACTTTCAGAATACTTTCATATGAATTTGAAGGAAAAGAATTAAATAAAGAAGTATTAAATAACAAACAAAATTAGCATATGATTTTTGAAGACTAAAAAAAAAATAGACAAGATAGATCTCGTTATACTTTTCCGGTAATATTCACGTTAATATCAATCGTATATATTATTTTCAAATTTTTCGCTTGGTTAACTTCGGAGATAAGGGGGGGAATGGTATTTTTTTCAACATTTTTCTTTATAAATCAAAATTTTACCATTGTAGAAAAAAAAAAAAAGAAAAACTGTTTTAGAATGTACAATTCAAGCCCTTTCATATGATACCACATTTGGCCTACTAACTAGACTTTGAATTTTTGCCCCCCCTCTTATCCGCCCTTTTTTATACAAATTAAAAGTATATATTAAAATTTTACATTTTCCATACACGAGGATTAGCTTTGTTTACAACTATTCCAAATTTCAAATCGATAGCATTAGTAGTTCCTGAGATATTTGATTTTGTGACAGATGGAGTCGCACCATAAGGGTTCCGTTTTTACCTTTTTGGTCCGGAACCCTAAAAATTATCTGAGTTCGAATTTAACCCATATTGCTTTGACATAAAATGCCCATGTTAAACACTAGTTCACTGTCGAGGACAGGGACGTTTACCGTTTTAAATTGTATCAATATTATCCTTATCATGATTTATTCTTAAAACCAGTGTGCTTGCCTATTGAGAGTTCACCTACAATTTTAATACAGGCAAATATACGTCAGGTGTGTTTTATGCGGATGTCACAATCAGAAATTAAACTTCTGTGTCATTAACTACTTATTTTTTACCTCCGAGATGAACAAGAGACGTTATAAGTTTAACATGTTTATCTGAGTATCCTGTGCAACCTCGTGTCTGTCTGTCACATTGCAGCTCCCAAACGAATGAACTGATTTGAAAGCGGTTTTTTTTAAATCGAAAGTCTTGGCTATCTAGATGGTTCTTAGTTACGTTTGATAATGTTGGAGAAGTTTTTTTATTTTTATTTATGTAGTTATTGTACCTGTATGACCCAATAATGACTATATTGGCTTTACTATTAAAAAAAACCGGACAAGTGCGAGTTCAACTCGCGTGGTGAGGGTTCCGTTACATACACAAAAATATTGAGAATTTTCCCGTTACTTTGAATACTCAAACTTCTTATAGCTTTTCCTGTAATCTTTAGGCATGGAACTATTTTCCATATTTTTTTTCAGAATTTTAAGCTTAGTACTTTCGGAGATAAGGGGGGGATGGTCAATTTTCGTCTTTTTTCCTAAATTATTTCAAATCTGTGTTTGCTAAAATTATAAAATATATATATCTGAGATGCTTACAACAACCCCTTTCATTTGATATTGTCACACAATACAGTTTGCGAAACTTTTTTTTTAATTTTCCAATTTACTACCCAAAGTGTACCCAAAGTAGTGGCCCCCTTTTTTCAGAATTCATTAATTTACTTTACGCGTCCATTTTTTTGCGTCACCAATTTTTTTATAATCCTAAAAACTTCATTGTAAAAAAAACATAGGTAGGTATACTTATCGAACCTTCTCACAAAATTTCACGAGAATCGTTTGAGAAATTCGACCTGTCGAGGAAAACAGCCAGACAGCTCGACATACGATATTTTTTGCCCAAGCGAAACGGAGAACTTCGTTCGCTTCGCTCGCTCGTTCAATTAAAATAGAAGATGGCGCTGTGGTGTGCGGGTATTGTGTAGTAGTAAAGATTTAGTATGGACAGGTAGTCACTCCAAATTTTTCAATATGACAGTATTTTAAAAAAGGGAGATGATCTATGGAATTTTATTCAAAGTCATAAAGCAGACAGCACTCGACGTAATCCGATAGATTTTATGGATTTTGAAGCCAAATAAATAATGTTTTGTTATTTTCCGCCCCAGTGCTGCAATGCGGTTAAATTTACTGCAAGAATAACCCGGCTCTAACCACTAGGTTTATAGAATAGCCTCTTGAATATCTACACAGAAAAATATATTTAAAATTGTAACGGTCCACCGCATTTAAGAGTATTACGGTGGCATCCTGAAGATTCTTGAGGTCTGTTTGCTACCTTCTTTCAGGTATTGTTACAGACAAGTTTTTGTGAAAGCAACTGCCATCTGACATCTGACCTTTAAACCCAAAAGAGAACTAGACCTTTTAGGGATTAAGATAAGCAAGTTGGCCAATTGACTGTTAGAAATTCATAAAGCATCAGAAAGCATCTAACTCGGTTTGACTACTTTTGCCACAAACAACAACCAGGATCAACGTTTTAGCGTGCCTTATAACGTACGGAAGCGCTCAGTTTGTGAATCAAAATGAACGAATTGTGGTTTTGCACATACCAAACGGTTTGAGCTTTATTGAAAAGCTGGCATAATATAACAGTTTAATTGTATCTAAAGTAAATTTTAGTGCTTCTGGAAGGCATTCACTTTATAGTTTTCGTCCTAAATGAGATAGATATTGTGGCGCCAAAACAAGCTTTGGTCGTACAACAGCTTTTGTGGTACAACTGCATAATTTGGAAACTTTACTGAGCCAGTGTTTGGTTTTGCGGGGACGAGTGACTGGCGCAGTCACATTGGATAATTACGGAGAAACATGTATTTTATTCAATTTATTTGACCAGGAACGTGATTAATCTTTCAAAATAAATCTCTATATGTGACATAAATGCTCATTATGTTAAATGAATATCCCCTCTTTCATTTCGGTATGAAAATAACACCATCAAAGAGGACGTGACGGAGACACCTTGCCGTACATGTCTATACCAATTAAGCTATTGATCTAGTTCAGCTATTAATCTAATTAGATATTCAATAACTTAATTGGAATATACATATAGGCTAATTTGAAATCGGGAAATTATAGAGTTTGTAGGCTTCTATATTTTATCTTGTGGCTCTTTATATTTTGATTTTAAGCAAAATACCTCAGTAGTGACCTCCAGTGAAAATATCTGACAGGTATTAGCTACACAACAATTTTTTCCACAGGTTAAGTCATCTACGTGTGATGAACAAACCGAAGCCTTCTTAACAATGCTCATAATTAGACACTAAACCGGAGCTAGTAGGCAAGTTTGCGGCATCTTCAACTCGGCAGCTGAGATTATAACGAAATAATAAATCAGTTCCGATAGAACTGGATTAATTTGGAAATCTGCTAACGAAACCATTACTATGGGCCTCATAAGAAGGCTCAAAGTCACCCAAAGGGCAATGGAGAGGGCTATGTTGGGAGTCTCTCTGCGTGATCGTATCAGAAATGAGGCTATCCCCAGCAGAATCAAGGTAACCGATATAGCCCTCCGAATCGCTAAACTTAAGTGACAGTGGGCGGGGCACATTGCCCGTAGAACCGATGGTCATTGGGGCGGAAAGGTTCTCGAGTGGCGACCACGTACCGGAATGCGCGGCGTGGGTAGGCCCCCACAAGGTGGACTGATGACTTGGTAATGGTCGCGGGAGTCCGCTGGATGCGGTTGGCGCAGGACCGGTCACTTTGGCACTCTTTGGGGGAGGCATATGTCCAGCAGTGGACATCTTTCGGCTGATATGATGATGATGATGATGAATACTCATAGCGTTATGAAAGTTAGACTTTAAAACTTGGGTCACAAGTTCCTAATGTACGGTCAAAAACATAGGGCAATTTTTTCTAATTCATTCCTTGAAGATGGGGGTTGAAAGTTCACATAAGTAATGAGTGATTTTTAATGATAAACTGTGGCTATAAAGCATGAAATTTGGAACATTATATTTTTTACAGTACGTGGACATGTATTAAGAAAGGGTTTTTCTAAATTCAACCCTTAAGGGGGTGAAATAAGGGCTGAACCGTTGTATGGAAATCGTTCATTTGGAAAGTTATAGACTTTGTGTGGAGGTTTCTTACTAAAAAGCAAAACAAACGATTTAGCGTTATTATTAACCCTTAGAGGGGTTGAACTCTCACATAAGTAATGTGTGATTTTTAATGATAAACTGTGGCTAGAAATATGAAAGCAGGACAGTAGGTTTCTTTGATAATATATAGATCCATCCAGATTTATTTTTTTTAAACTTGCCCCCTAAAGGGGTGAAATAAGAGTTACCACGTAAGAGTAAGAGAGCACGTTCATTTTAAACTTAGAAATTAGAAAGTTCGTATATGACGACGAAGGGTTATTCATGCCGTTGCCGGCGGAACAATTCAACAATTATTGCAAAAATCACACTTATTACGCGGACGAAGCCTAAATTAATAATTTTAATGGTGTAGATCATGAAGCGGAGCCAAATTTTACAACGATTTACATATACTTATTTACATTAACCACATTTAATGCAAATAAAGAACTTACCTACTTACTTACATTACATATAACATATTAATATGACATCTGTGTTTTTACAGCTGATTCAATAGAACGTCAAGGTCTGTTTTTAATTAATTCCACAAATCAATAGTGACCTGCGTCATCTGTAGGTAAACACAGTCCATCGAGAAAGGAAAAATACCTAATTAATTTTTCAATCGTAACTGCTCTGCGATCTATTACTAAATCGAAATAGGTAATTTATTTTAACAGCAATTTACTCTTCATCATGTAGTTATTTATATCTATTCCGATTTTTGTACGCGCGTCAGGTAGATCTATATCTCACTTTTTATACGGAAAAATGACAGGTAAATCTACCTAACGCGCGTAAGAAATGTTACGTGACTGACCCATTTTATGGCCTGACGAAATTTTAAAGATAGAATCTGTGAACGTAAAGTAAAACACCAAGTTTTACTTAAGTCATTAGTAATAAAATAAACTATAAATCACCGTCAAAAGTATTCACTCTATAAGTACATAGGTACTCGTATGTACTGCGACCCTCATCAATTAACTTTATGTTATTTTGGCTGGTTTCATTCTGAATTATCCGTTACCTTATTTACTACTAGCTTTTGCCCGCGACTTCGTCCGCGTAGAATTCGTTTCACTACACAAATTGTTGTTATTTTACCACCTCTAGAGATTATTTTCTTTTTCACGCTATTTATAATTAAAACTAAAAAAAATTACTTTGCTTACGGTCTAGTATATTGTCAGACAATAAAGCACCTAAGCGGAAAGCTTACAAAAATACTGAAACTAAAAAAATAAGTTGGCCGCTTCGCCGCTGCTACTTATTCCAATATACTTCTATAAACTATATTGTATGATTTATTTCGTTCTGCTAAAACATGTAGATTTTTAGATTTAGACACACGTGAGCAAGCTACATACAACTGCCCGTGGGAAAAACATGGCGTGCCTAAATGTAATCCCGCTACTTTTAAGGTAGCGATTTGTTAATTGTCATTGAAAACGCTACTTTTAAAGGGAACTGTAGTCGTTTAAAGTTAAATGGCAAGTTATTAGGTATAATTGGAATACGGGGTATGAGTATAATTATCTTCTCCTTTCGCTTCACCAGTTAAGATTGTGCCCTTTACTATATATTTTCCCAATTCAGTGACCCGTAATCTTGTTCCATTGCACAATTTTGGTGCATCTAAGTTGCGCATTAACATTACGGGTACGCCTACTTTTAATTCGAGTTTGTGGGAAGGTACCCCGGATAGCTCCAGAGAGTTTAAGAACTCAACCGGGTAGCTGGTGCTGTCGTCGGATGTCAATACTGTATCTATGGAGTTGTAAACTGTTGTTTCGGTTGATATTTTTTCCAAGATTTTTTTATTTATTTTTGATACTATCTAATTTTTTGGTGCCAGTATGGTTCTTTCACACAACCAATTTTCATCCAGAATATTTTGTTGCAGATTCGGAAAAACTTGAGCAATAAGCTCGTCTTCCGAATCCACAACATGACAAAATTGGTTGGTGAATAGAATCATACCTTCATCATCAGTTTTTAATCGACCGTCGCCTTTCTCAAGCAATTTTTGAGCATACGCACCTGACTCTACATCATCAAACAGCTGGACTCGCATTTTTGTCGTGAGATGGAACTTTTCCACCTTGGTCGACACGCGTGATGCTTTGAGACAGTAGCTGACTTATATAAATATGTCGCCGTCTAGTAAACAGTACAGTTTTATTTTAAAAACACTGATATTGTAATTATAAAAATCATTAAAAGATCATGTAACCTTCAGAAACTACTTGCCTATAATACGTAGTCTAATAGCGATGAACACTTCGCAACAATCACCAAAGTTAAGCAACGTCGAGTGAGGTCAATATTTGGATGGGTGACCGTTTTTTTCAATACAAATTCTCAAACGCCTTTTGACCCCCTTAGGGAATGAATTTTCAAAAACGCAGAAATTAGTTTTCTAATATTTTGATATAAAATCAATCTACGAAGTTTCAAGTTTCTATTTAAAAAAAAAATTAAGTCCCATACAATCTTTGGTTCCTTATTCCACCCTCTGAAGTAATTATATCTAAAAAAAAACGGCACGCTATGTTCTACTCTGAGGTATAAACAACAATATTGGAAAGTTTCAATAAAATCGGTTCGCATATTTTTGTTAAATCTGTCCTCAGCGCCACTACACCACATCAGGGAAGAATCCATGTTTCTACTGATTACCAAAAGATGGCGCTGGTGATGTGTTCTTAAATCGTTCTTTCTCGAACTCTGTCTACGATACCTAAACTCCATCAAACTCTTTTTTATACGTTCTCATATGGTTTGGCAGAGTTTAAACGCATAGAAAAATCGGAAGAATTACCTACTACGGCTAGAATATGCCTGGAAATGTGTGAAGCTCTGCATCGCACTATTGAAGTTTTTAACGTTAGTTGTATAAATATAATTTCCGTCGATGTTATTCATTATGTATCTTTGACCACATGGATTTCCATGTAGACACTGTTTCACATTTATAATATTAGTGTGATTAGTGTGACTGACATTTACTCCACTTCAATTCGTTGACTCCCTCTGGAACTTCACGGCATAAATTGGTTTTAAAGCAAAGCGTACCTTTACTAAAGTTTTTCTACTATTCAAATTAGACCCGAAAACTGATTGCTCATAAAAAAAATTTAGGTATTAAATGAAAAAAACTGTATCTGATACATACTCGTATTAGGTCCCTAGGTAAAGTAAATAATAAACCGGGGCGAGCAGGCTAGTAAAATAATAATAATAGCCATTGATATTTCGTAGTCATATCCGGTGGCGACATTTTTTATTTCTCTTCCACTGGAACCTGGCGGAGGAGGCGGCATAGAAAGAAAAAAGAAAAAAGAAAGATACATTTATTCACAAACACGCCGAACACACAACATCATTCGCTTGTCCTTATCCCAATTACCTACGTGGGGTCTGCGCAGTATGTTTTTTTTTCTTACATACCTCTCTATCGCCCGTCAACTCATCACACATCCTTCCTATTCATATCGTCTCTCACGCAGTCCATCCACCTTTTCCTTGGTCTACCTCTTTTCTTGCAACCCTCCACATTCCTACTAAATGCCCTTCTGGTAACATGACTCATCCCTCCGCATAACATGTCCATACCACCGTAGGCGATTTGCTCTCAGCTTATCAGTTATGGGTGCTACTTTCAGGCTTTCTCTTATTCGATTCATTCTCGTCACGCCACACATCCATCTCAACATTTTCATTTCTGTAACATGCAATCTCGTTTCATCCGTCATCTTTGCGGCCCAACATTTTGATCCATGCATGACGACTGGTCTTGTAAATTTTGCTTTTCAGTCGAAGGGGCATTTGGCCTTCGCAGATTGTTCCCGTAACCTGTCGCCATTTCATACACCTTGCGCTGATTCGGTTTATACACAGGACACACATAAATATTATACAATAAAATAAACAAGAAAAACATATAAAACAAAAAAGAAGTGTGTCTCTGTGGCAGTGAACCGGACACTGGCTCAGCATCATGCATTAGCATACGAGTAGCGAGACTTTATTTCTCTATGTAAATTGTCAGTTTGTGTAAAACGTGACTCTGCAGTTTATCTGCTTTGTCATGGACAGGGAGGCTTTTGTGGGCGATAGAGTTTATAGTGTGGTCCTTCCGCGCTACTCCACCCGTCCACCGGAGCAGTGTTCATATCCGTGACACGCAGTACCTACCAGTTTGAATCACTAGTGCCTATTCCATAAGTATTTTAGGACAATCATAATCATGGATAGCTAGAGATCTGTTCGTTCTGCTTAACATCGTTGGACAAGCCAATTTGGGGTCACAAATGATGGCAGTCGGGTCAAACCATTTTGTTCGAACTTCTTCCATACGAATATTAACGTTGTAATCAACGTCGCCGGACGCGTGAATACTCACGACGATTAAACTGGACCGTACGAGTACACTCGACCTAGTCTTCGCTTGTGAGATGAGTATGGTTAGGAGACGCCCCGATAGCGCTGTCGGTGGTGGCACCCTAGGTGAGATTTTTTTATTAGGGTTCCGTAGCCGAAATGGCAAAAACGGAACCCTTATAGTTTCGTCATGTCCGTATGTCCGTCTGTCCGTATGTCCGTCTGTCCGTATGTCACAGGCATTTCACTCGAAAACTATTACGTGTATTTCAATAAAATTTTGAGCCTTTGGGCCCATGTCTACAGATTCCCAATTCTACAGATTCTCATGTCTACAGATTCCCAATTCTACAGATTCTCATGTCTACAGATTCCCAATTCTACAGATTATCATGTCTACAGATTCCCAATTCTACAGATTTCCAATTCTACAGATTCTCGTGTCTACAGATTCCCAATTCTACAGATTCTCATGTCTACAGATACTATAACCAACCAGTAATTATTAATCTAGAGGAAAATAGGTTTTATCTCTTCGGAAAAAAGGTTCTAATTCTAATTCTAATCACATGATCACACTATTTTGCGATAGTTAGACTAGAATTGGCAGTCTGTAGAATCAGAAATATGTAGAACTGGAAATCTGTAGAACGTAGGATTGGGAATCTGTAGAATGGGAAATCTGTAGAATTGGGAATCTGTAGAATTGGAAATCTGTAGAATTGGAAATCTGTAATAGAAATCTGTAGAATTGGGAACAAACCATTTTGAGGATAGGTGTATTTTGTTAGCCGCTACATAGTTATCTTCTCCATACATATATCTGCAAGTCAAAAAAAAACATTGTAAGTCCACGTGTCGCACAAAAAAGGTTCTAAGCATTTTTTTTATTTAAGTGAATAGAGTCGGAGATAATCGCCACGAATAGCACAAAATTGTTTCCCCCCTCTAATTTATGAACGGTGTATTTAAAAAATATAAAAAAAACATGGACTCATTAAATTCTTTCACCGAAAATTATTTTGAACAAGGTCAGTTAAAAGGTTTTCGAGATATTGCTGAAAAACTGCATTCCCTTTAAAAAGGAACGTCAGTGCCGTAAGATTTCTGTGACGATACGACCTTCTTAATAGGCACGGAACCTTTCGTCGTGCGTGGTCCGATACGCACTTGACCGGTTTTAATGTGATTATATTTTGTTATTTTTATATCGTCTCCGCTAACGGGACAGAATAACAACAGGAAAAAGTTGATTGGCCCATTTAAGATAATTCTAGCTGACCTATATCTAAATTGTGCATTAAAACATGCAATGATTCTAACTCAATCTCAAAATCTTAGTTATCACACGTTTTCATGTTTATTCCTCTCCTTAAATAGCAACGGTAGTCCTCCTTTAACTGTCTGGACGACTCCGGACTTGGGGTCGACAGTAGGTCGACGCACCGTCTGCGGCGCTGGCGCTACGGTGAACTTGGACAGGACAGCCGCGAGCCCTGCTAGAGACTGCATCAGCCCCAATCTCTCACCTGGAAAAGACAATATTCAGATTTAAAAACAAAATACGAACATCAGAAAAAAAAGCTCAATGAAAAAGTATGTTTCGGTTATTGTTTAAAGTCCCGGGGCGACCGAGCTCTGCTGGAATCGAATTTTCTCAGCTGACGATTCCTCGCCCCCGTAAACGCTATATTCCAAATTTCATCGAAATCTTTAGAGCCGGTTTCGAGAACGTGATTGCAAATATATATACGGGGTGGGCCCCGTAACAGGAGCAAATATTTAAAAGGAGGCTTCCTTAGAGCATCTGTAGTCTTTTCAATTTTTTTTAACTCGAAAAAAATTGATCTAAAGTCATGACCACTCGTGGTGCCAAGATAAAATTACTTAGAATCTCGATGCAAATTTCAAAACAATGCAGAATGCAGATTTTGAGGTAACATCATGTAGTGAGTCATAATAGTTTTTGCATTTTTGTTTTCAAAAGATATTTTTGTGATTTTTTCATTTTTTTTTAGTGTTTTTAAAATTAAAAAGTTTTATTAAATTAAAACCACTTAGAAACAATTGCTGACAAGCTTAATAATCTACCGTTTCATTTTTTGCTCCTGTTACAGGGCCCACGCATTCCTGAATGCTATATAGATACATAAAAAATATTGCTCGTTTAATATTATATAGGATTCATGTGAAAACTCACTGTTATCTTACACAACCCCGTGTGGTGCCGGTTTAGAATAGTAACCCTGAGGGTATCGTAAGAGTCGACTATCAAATGCGTAAGGGGTTGAAGTATGTAGTGAGCGATGAACTAGCAGCCTATCACTATAATATCATATTTTCAACAATGAAGTGATACAGATACACTATCGTCTAAGGTCTAAGACGATAGCGATTCCTACGAAAAAACAAGTTTGAAAAACACGTTTCGTTATGGTCAAAATTTTACACTTTTTTACATCTTGTCATACTAGTATTCCTTGTTTGAATGTAGCAAGCTAAAAAAGAACTTCTTTTCAAATAAATAAACTACTGCAAATACAAAATTGCAATAAAAATATCAACTGATTTTGTTTGCTTTTGTGTGATCAAATGAAAATTGGTTCGTTCGTTTGGAAACTACAATTTTCACAGATACACCAATACACAGGGTAAACATACAACACGCTCCTAATTGCATTGGAGGTCAATAAAATAATAACATAGAGCCTGGTTTCGTGCAAAAAAACTCAATTCCAATCTATAGTAATATTAAAGACTCACTGTACACAAAGCACTATGTCCACGGTAGGGTAATCGCGCAATATTTCCATAAACGCGTTAGGATTTCAATTGAATCGGCATAAAAGTTTTATACAGGCTGTATTATTCAGACGGGGCAGTGAGGGAAATTATCCGAAACTTCAAGAGCTCTTAAGAGTCACTAGACTGCCTGGTTGCGAGCTCCGTACATCCAGGAGTCTTAAACTCTCTATCCTGTCTCACCGTACTGGTTTACTCTCACTGTTCAGGCTATTTGTCTGTGGAATGATCTCCCTCTTACCGTCAGGCAAGCTCAGAGCAGACTGTCCTTTAAACGCAAGTTGCGTAAGCATCTCTTTTCTACTATTTAAGATTGATGATCCTCGTGATAACTTTGTGCGGGTTCATAAAATGTGTGTGTATTTAATTATGTATAAGTAAGTTAATATTGTATGCATTATATAAGTATGTATATTCATGAAATTAATTGATTTATGTTTCCATTCGAATCTCAGTATTTAGGATCCTGCACCACTAAAGTTTCTGTAATGCCTGGCTTTTTTTGCGTAAATTAATATTAGGTACTGGATGTAAGGAATAATTATTGCTATGAATCTCTCTATGTATAATTACAGGAAAATGCCGTATTTCATAGTTTTAGTTACAGAAAGTAATCTCCCCATCCCCATACTTAAGTCATGCCGTGACATCATACTTAAGTGAGTCATACGTCATACTTATGTCGTGACGTCTGAAATTAGACAAAAAAGGTTAATTTGTAGTTGTTTTATTAATTTTAATTTTTTGTGCCAATCTTTTAAAAACTGCAATTAAATATATTAATATCATTGTCATACTCATCCATAGTGGTTTGTGCGGAGAGATCCATTTCCGTACCTACATAAAACTATGAAATACGGCATTTTCCTGTGAACGTAAATAGCAACATGTGAATCGTTAATCCTCTCAAAACTGAATTATGCTGATACTGTCATAGGTTGCCTATTGTACCAAACCAAAAAGCAAATACAGCGTGTGCAGAATGCATGTGCTCTATATTGTTTTAATATACCCCCTAGAACTCATGTTACACCTTATCTTAATAGTAGCGGGCTAATGAACATGGAATCGCGTCGATCACTGCATTTTGCCTGTATGCTCTTTAGCATTGTGAAAACTCTAACGCCCAGGTATCTGTACGAAAAGCTAAATTTTTCTCAACGGCCGGTCAGGGATGCCACCTTTCTTATATATCCACGGTACCGTACAACTGCTTTCCATGGCAGTTTTAAATATTCTGCCACAAAGTGCTGGAATAATATACCGCCACCTATCAGAAATTCACCATCAGTTCCCTCCTTTAAAGTTAAATACCTACAAAAAGCATATTTTAAATTTGCAAAAATCATGTTGATCTAGGTACCAATTTCATAAAAAACTTCCGACTAAGACTGTCAGCATATAAAATTTTAATGGTTAGTTAAATTTAATAATAATATAACCCACCCAAAATAGTATGTAAGCCTGTGATTTCTTTTTTGATCTTGTATATTGCAATGTAGTTTTAGTGTATTGGATCTCCTCAAACTATGTCTAATGTTATTTATCATTTAGCTAATTTCTGTTACTATAAGTTATGTTTGCCGCGTATTGGAGCGTTCTCTTGGAAGGGTATCCACGGAAGACCAGCGTCATGGTACTCACAAGGTACCTTGACATAAAGCTGAGTGGAGGCCATTTCAATGACGATTTAAAATGTTCACTACTGTTTCTTCTCCTATGTATTAGCCTAAGTTTTAAAACGTCATGAATAAACTTATTTTCTTCTTTCTTCTTCTTCTTCTTCAACAATTATTCCTTTTTCCTTCCTTGCCCCCAACACTATTACTTTACGCAAAAAAACGAACTCCGATTTTTAGATAGATTTTACCGGGGTGATTCCCAGCCGTTTATGAGGCTATTTTGAAAATCTTTGAATCTCTTGTAGTTTCAGATTATCCTCACTGCCCCGTTTGCATAATATACCACGTATAATAATTGAACTTGCTCAAAAAATTTCACGAGAATTGGTTGAGAAACGCGAGCTGTGAGAGGAAAAAAGCCGGTCAACTGGACATCCGGACATATGAAATTTTTTTGGCAATTTGTCCGAGAGTTTCTACTTGCTGAAACAATGCCTGCGGTTTCGGCTGTATAAAATCTAACTGCAAATTATATGCTGTTACCCGTCCGACAGGTGCAGAATCAATTATGGTCATAGAAACTTCCACTCCCCTTTTCATCTCTTTAAGGGATGATTTTCGGCATAAAACTCTCATGTCTTTCCCGGTTTGGTACCTGCCACTTCCAACATCACAGTATAAAATGATATTCATGTTCTACAAATTCCGTACTTAACGGAGCGATTTTGACGTTTCATTAAAACCGGACAAGTGCGAGTTCAACTCGCGTGGTGAGGGTTCCGTATAATATAATTTAAAGTTTTATTATGGCGCCTACGTAATTTCAGAAGCAAGTGCAAGAGTAAAAATTGCTATGCTCTAAGCATCAGGCGCTCCATACAAAATACACAAAAATATTGAGAACTAGCTTTTGCCCGTGACTTCGTCCGCGCAGAATTAGTTATTGTCTCAGATAAATGATTGTTATTAAATTATTTTAGGCACATGCTTAATTATCGCTATCCCAAACAAACTTTTACCATATTAAGGGATGATTTCCGAGATAACGCAACGTCGACATATTGCAAATATTAATTATATACTTATTATTGCAAATGGTAACATTGATTGTCCTGAATTGCTCGCTAAGCTCAACTTCATTACTCCATCTAGGGCTAAAAGATACTTCCCTCCCCTCTCAATTCCATTTACATCGTGTAATTTCTACTGGTCCCACCAATAGAAATTACCTATACCTAATTAGCTTTCTGTTACTTACATATATAATTATTGTACAATTGTTAGCTGTTGGTTCTCCGAATAATAAATAAATAAATAAAAAACTATCCTATGTTCTTCCAAGGGTCTCAAATTATCTCTAAGACAAATTTCATCTAAATCCGTCCATGCTTTAAGCTTAAAAGGTAACAGTGCGATGAGTTCGTTAATTTAAATTGCTTAACCTATCTTACTTGAAATGTTCGTTTTTACAAATATAAATATTTTAACTATCATCAACAGAAGACTTTTCTGCTTAAATTGTATTTTTTTTAATTCATAATGTAAATATTAAAGGAACATTGTACCCCTTTTTAAACCCCCATACGAGTGGAATTTTTGGTAATGCTGAAAGATTTTTTGTATACAATTATTTTAAGGCTCTAGCTTAAAAAAAGTTACCCGTATACAAACTGCACCCCTTTTTTAAACCGTTAGGGGTGGAATTTTCAGTAACGCTGAAAGTATTTTTTTGTATTCTAATAGGTAATCTTTCTACAAAATTTTAAGCCTTGCTAAAAAAAAATCCCTTGTACACTCCTTTTAAACCCCGTTAGGCGTGAACTTTTCCAAAATGCAATAACTACTTTATTTTTACTCGAATAAGTAATCTTTCTACAAATTTTAAAGTTCCTATCTATAAGAAAAGTTTCCCCTTACAAACTTTACACTTATTAACCCCGTTAGGAATGGAATTTTCCAAATTGATGAAAGCACTTTATTTGTATTCTATTATGTAAACTTCAATAGTTTTAAGTCTCTAGCTAAAACAAATGTTTCCCCTTTATGAACATTGCACCCCTTTTTAACCCTCTTGGGGACGAAATTTTCGATAACGCTGAAATTACTTTTTTTGTATTCTAATAAGTAAACTTTCTATAAATTTTTTTCTCTATTTAAAATAAATACCTTATTCAAACTTTACACCCCTATTTAACCCGCTTAGGGGTGGGTTTTTCCAAAACCGTACAATTCGTTTTCTTGTATTGTAATAAGGAGTCTATACACAAATCTAAATACAAACTTTCAACCCCCTTTTTACCCCTTTGCGGGTGGAATTTTCTAAAATTCCTTCTAAATGAGTATTAAAGTTATATAATCTACCTATTGTGAAAAAAAAACAGTTTTCTAGGTTCAACGGTTTGGGCTGGGCGTTGATTTTAAGTGAGTGAATCAGTCAGTCAGGACTTTTACGTTTATATATAGGTATATAGATGTTCCCGTTACTTTGAATTCTCAAATTTCTTATAGGTTTTCCTGTAATCTTAAGGCAAGGAACTATTTTCCAAATTTTTTTCAGAATTTTAAGCCTAGTTGTTTCGGCGATAAGGGGGGGGGGGGTCAATTTTCGTCTTTTTCCCTAAATTACTTAAAATCTGTTTTTGCTAAATTTATAAAAAAAACTGAGATGCTTACAACAACTCCTTTCATTTGATATATCACACAATACAGTTTGCGAAACTTTTTTTAATTATCCAATTTACCCCCCAAAAGTTCCCTTGTTCAGAATTCATTAATTTATTTACTTTACGTGTTCATCTTTGGGTCACCAATTTACATATATACCAAATTTCAACTTTTGGAGCTAATCGGCTGTGACAGACGGACAGACAGACGCACGAGTGATCATATAAGGGTTCCGTTTTTTCCTTTTGAGGTGCGGAACCCTAAAAAGTAGCTGATTTGACTACATTAGTCAATTACCGTATTGCGTACGTTGACGATTGCGTAGAAACTCTTACCGCTTAACTTTGTATAGTGTCTTTGTGTAGTTATATCTCTGCAAATATCCGCGCCAGCAGACGAACGCAATTTTTAACCAATTTCAAAAAGAATACGGAGGTTCTCAATTTGGTTGGTTTTTTTACCATTATGGAAATGTTTATGTGGCTTGGCGGATTGATATAGTGACTCTCAAATTTATTTTTCATTGTCAAAAATAAACTTACAGTGTAATACTTCTAAGACCAGCATTATCATTAACATTATCTACTTTTGTTTGTGTGAGGTGTGCAATAAAGAGTATATATGTGCTAATACATTCACCTAAGCTAGAGTGCTATAGGTACTCATTCGCGGCCACGAGAGTGATCAGAAGTGGCTTCGCGACAAAGGGCGAGCCTGACTCGCGCACCGAGGGTTCTGTACAAAATTTCATACAATATACCCGTCTTGCCCCGCCCATTAATTTGTAGGTACCTACAGCGCCATTTATCGGTGCATTTTGTTACTATCTTGTGCGACCAAAGAACTCGGTATGTAATAATTCTTTATCAAGTGAATTCATTTCGATGATTCTTTTTTATTCACTAGAAAGTACTTTCAGAATACTTTCATAAACATTTTGAAGAAAAAAAATATACACAGAGTATTATAATTACAAACGTAACTAACAAATGTTTTATGAAAAATAAAAAAATACATTTGTATTGTATTGTATCATTTCCCAACTACAGCCCAATAGCAAAACTTCAAACTTTCGTTGATATCTGTTTGATTAACAGTAACTTTTAGATAACGGATAGGATGGTATTTGATCAGAATAAAAACAGGGATGATAACCGGTCTAATCACAAACGTGTACTTTTTCTTCTGGTTTGGAAGTTCAGATGACAGTCGATTTCGTAAAATTAGTACCTACACCAAATCCTGGGATTAGATGTTGTTATAAAAACTTACCAATACAAGCGCGAGGACCAATACCAAACGGCAAATATATAGACTTCTGAGTCGAATTAAACTCTTCAGGACTAAATCTCTCTGGTCGGAATTGTTCAGGATTTTCAAAGTACTGATCGTCCATATGCAGAGCCTGTAAAGGTACCATTATTCTGACCCCTTCGTCTATTGTTACATCAGTTTCAGGGATAGTGTATTTAAGGGCACATTTCCTCATCAGGAACCCGAGGGACGGGAATATTCTCATGCCTTCTTTAAACGTCCAGTCAAGGTACGTCATTTCTTTTATAGCATCGTAACTTAGCTTGTTGTTGTGCTCTTTAAGAACCCTGTCGATTTCCTCTTGCACCTTTTTCTGTACATCAGGGTTGAGAGCCAGTTGATGCAATGTGTGACTTGTGGCTGAAGATGAAGTTTCAAATCCAGCAGCGAAGAATATGAACACTTGTGCAGCCATTAACTCCTCATCCATTTCCAAAGTAGCAACTTCTGGAGTTCCATCAGGCTTAACGTGTTCTATAGATTCCCCTGTCATCAATCCTTTCTTCTTACTTTCTATCAGGAGGTCAATAAAGTCGTTTCTACCCGACGGTTCATATTTCCTTTCTCTTAAAATAGCTCCAACTAATTCTTTAATCCCTTTTTCCACATGACGTGACGGTCTCAAATAGTAGAATAGTACCGGCATGGCTTGTTTAAGTAAAGTAGCTACGAAGCGCACTGCGTTGACCTTAAAGATGCTAGCGCCTAGTTTGCGAAAAGCTGATTCCTCTTCGTTCAGTGAGTCGGCGTCGATGCCAAAGCCGCAGGCGCCGATAAAGTCGGTAGTGTAACGCGCCATGAGGTCACGAGCGTCGATGACGCGACCGTCAGCAGCTGCGGCGAGCGCCCGCTCCTGTAACCGCTCCGCTCGCTCCACGATGAGCGGGAACATCGCCTTCAGCTTCCCACTCGTGAACGCCGGCGTCAACCGCTGCCTTAATAATCTCCACACGTCCCCATCAGCAAAAAACAAGTTCTTCATAATAGACTCTATCATTTTCTGATTTGTGAAAAAACCACGCGGGTAAAAATGATAAAAATCGCTGACCAGCAAGTGTTTAATAATCTCGGGATCCCTTATGAGGAGCTCCGGTCTGGTAGATCTGAAGAAGCCTACGATTCTCTCTTTAGGGTATTTCCAGTACATTTCGACTGCTTTTTCTGTGATGCTTTTTTTCATGAGGTAGTTATCCGCATTGTTGCCGAAGAAGAGTACTGGCTTGTCGTATTTGACTCCTCGTTTTTGCCAGTAGTTGAAGGTTCTGACGTTGTAGAGGTATAGCGCGGCGAGCATTAAGAGAACTATAGCGAGCGTGATCATTGTTGCGTGCGACCTTGCGCGGTCGCAACTGGAATAAGACTAACACATGGTAGAATAAAACAAATTCAAATTCAAATTCAAATAATTTTATTGCATGGTTATGGGTTTACAGAGCTGTTATATAAATGGTTTATGTTCTCCATATCCTGCCTCACAGAGGCGTACAATATAGACTTAGGTCTATTATGCAAATTTTACGTTAACATTATAATATATCACAAATGTCAACAATTAGGGTATTAGTCTACTAACATTATATCTTATCATATAATATACTAACTTTGTAAAAAATCTCTTATACTATAAAAGCACTGTTTCACCAGCCAATCAAACAACTGTTTTTTAAAAGGCTTTGGTGGTAATTTTTTAAATTCCACTGGAAGTTTATTATAAACCGTTCTGGTCATACAAATAGCACTTTTTGTAAGAAGTGCGGTTTTGGAATTTGGACATACTATATCATAACCATATTTTAAACGGAGCCTTTGTGCACCAGGATTTCTCACTGTAAACATATCGGGATTGTTTTTTATAAATATGCAGACCTCGTAGATGTACAGAGAAGGAAAGGAGAGTATATTATTGGCAATGAACAGAGGCCTGCACGATTCTGTATGTTTAAGACCGAATACACTACGAAGACATTTTTTCTGCAATCTAAAGATCCTGTCTTTGCTACTAGTGTTGCCCCACAGAATTAAGCCATATCTCAGATTTGACATTACATAGGAGTGAAACGCGAGTAGAGCTGTTTTCTGAGAAGAAACATCTCTTAACCTTCTCAGAGGATATAAAAACCTAGTTAGCTTTGCTATTACATGTTCCGAGTGATAATGCCAATTCGTATGTGAATCAATAATTATGCCAAGAAATCTTAAAGAATTAACATTTTCTATTTCGCAATCCTTATAACAAACTTTTGGCTGAATTTTTTTACCCTGCGGTGCACAGAACTCCATGAATTTTGTTTTTTGTAAATTAACTTGTAGATTATTGGTCTCCATCCATACATTAATGTCATGAAATACTCTATTAATTTCAACCTTATAATCAAGGGTTTCGTCACTACGAATCACGACAGAACACTCATCAGCAAACAACAGTATCTTATGTTTCGTGATATCGGGTAAATCGTTTATATAAACTAAGAATAATAGAGGGCCAAGGATGCTTCCTTGGGGCACTCCAGCTTTAATATTTCTGAACATAGATCTATAGCTATTGAAAGTTTGACTGTTCTGGCAATATGATTGTATCTCGGTACAGTGCTGTCTATTTTCGAGATATGATTGGAGCCATGTATAACAGTTGCCTCTTATCCCGTAAGCATATAGTTTGGCCATAAGTCTTTGATGACATACTCTGTCAAAGGCTTTAGACATATCCATAAATATAGCAGCTAGAGGGATCCTGTCATTTCTACATTGTGCAATGGTATGAGTAAGCTCATATACAGCTAATGTTGTTGTTTTATTTGCCCGAAACCCAAATTGTGCATTGGTTAATATATTATGCTTCTCAAAGAAATCTATTAATCGTTGGTAGATAATTTTTTCTATTATTTTTGAAAATATAGGTATTAAGGCAATCGGTCTGTAATTATCTATGTCCGTAGCTTTGCCTTTCTTGAGAATGGGTTTAATGACCGTCACTTTTAATTTATCAGGAAAACATCCGTCTCTTAATAGACAAGTTGATGATATGCTTTAACGGGTATACCAATATGTCAGCGTTATCTTTTATAACTGAGGTTGGGATGTTATCATAACCTACAGAATTGGTGTTACGCAACTGCTTCATGGTTTTGGAGATTTCTAATGAATCAGTTGGTTTAAGGTAAATACTGGAACATACAGTATTACATATATACGGATTTACTCTTCTGTCATGGTTACGGCTATCATTCACTATATCGATAAATTTATCATTAAAAGATGCAGCGATTCTATCAGGAGAAGAAATTACATCACTGTCAACAATAATGGAATCTATTCCTATCGGGGAATCCTTACCAACAGTATTATCTTTAATGACATTCCAAGTTCCCTTTACAATATTGCTGCATTTTCCAACATATCTGGCATTTGAAATTTTGTGAGATTTCAGTACGCACTGTTTTAATAAGTTTGCGTATGTTTTATACTTTTCTTTACGATCGTCATTGGGACAATGGATATATTTTTGGTATCTAATTCTTTTACTCTTTGATGAAATTTTAATGCCAGGTGTTAGCCATTTCGTTTTTCTTGTGCGCTGTGTTTTTAGTCGAACAAGCGGAAAGCATAAATTAAAAAACATTGTAATAAGGTCATGAAATTCCGTGAATGCCTCATTAGCGTTATCAGCTTCAAATGTTTCACTAAAAGACAGATTGTTAATACACTCCCTGAATTTTTTCCGATTGTTTCGGTTCATATCCCGCTTCCAGGTATACCATGATTCTAGTACTCTTTTATGTTTAGTAGGTATCGCTACAGTTTGGGCAGTATGGTCCGATAGCTTAAGATCATGGATAACAGCTGCATTTTTATTAGTGAAGTTAAAAGCATAGTTATCAATGCAAGTACTTGTCTTGGAAGTTATTCTTGTTGGCTCATGAATTTGCAATTTAAAATTATATTCCAGGAGAAGGGACTCGAATAGGGTATTAGTTGAATTATTACTATTCCGGTCTATGTTAAAATCGCCACAAAGAACAATTTTTTGTTTACATTTTTTTGTCAATCTTGATAGTAAAACATCTAAGTTTTCGAAAAAGGTATAGAAGATATTAGAATTTGGCGTTCTATAGATACATAATACAATTACATTTGTTTCTTTGATCGATATTCCACAGCATTCGAAACATGTTTCAATACTTAAATCATTAATCCAATCAATTGATTCACTTTTCAACCCATTTCGTAACAATATACATGATCCTCCTCGGTGTGCATTTTTTCGAGAGTATTGGGCAGCCATATTATATCCTCGAAGTATAAAGTTACTCTCTTCGCCTTTTTTGATGAAATGCTCGGTTAAACATACTACATCAATACAGTTTGCGTTAGTCCTAAAGTCATCAAGTATAATGCTAAGGCTATCCAGTTTGTTAAGGGCACCGGCAATGTTCTGATTCACGGGAATGACAAGTTATGTCATTCCCGTGACAGCTCGTGACGTCGGCGTATCTTACCTACGTCATCAGTATCTAGAAATGGCGGACTTTTCAGTGTGTTGCTACAGTGTGAAAGTAAATTGCAACTTTAGCTGCATAGAGGCCTCTCCGTCCCTCATTGTGGCATCACGTATAGCTTGTCCTGAGTATCATAAGTCCATGCAACGAGTTAATTGCATTACTTCACTTACGTGCTTTCAATTAAAATTTACATTAAACTACTAATTGTACACATTTGTATTTTTACCCTAAATAAATATTTTAACTAGCTAACATTTTTTTTAATACAACAAAACTTCTTGTTTGTATAGAAAATGTCAGTCAATGGAATGGGAATGGGCTGTTTGTGTGCCGACTTTGCACAATGGCATTTGTGTGACGTAGGCAAGATACATCGTCGAGAATTATATACCTTGTCCTTCCATGGATTAATCCATGGCAGAACAAGGTATATAATGAACAGGAAAGTTCCGGTAATTATGTATAGTCTGTTGTATAAGCACCGCATCTCACCTCCCTTATGGACGCAGATAACCTTTGTTATAAATACAAGTCATTCATAAATTGTCGCGGCATATACTTTTTGTTTACCTATACCTATTAATAGACAACACAACAACAACTATCTGCCACATAGAACTGTATACGGCACTATCATAGCTGTAGTTAACCCGGCGCGCATGAGGCAGGGTATCTCATACCCTGGTAGTATTAAAAAGTTATTGGTATTTTCTAAATCTTCGACTGACGACACTAGCTCGCTCAGTAGCTGGAGGCAGGGGTGTGCGAAAGGGGATAATGGCGTGAGCACAGTGTGGCGTGACACACTGGCCGGAATATTCGTGCACAAACCTGTCTCGGGTATGTCATACCCTGCCTCATTTTTGACGTATTTATTTTAAGTATACATTTTTAATAATTTTATTAAGTTTTTTTTATTATTCTTAATTCTTTTTTATGATTTTATTGTATAGGTTTGAGACGCGTTTATTTATTTTAGTTAATATTGTTTTATTATTTATGAACACTTAAATTCAAGAAAATCATCAAAAAATTATTCTAAGCTATATCCGCCGGCAAATGGAAAAATAACTGGGTGAGCCTTCACCTAGACATGTAAATGTATCTGGACGGTATGTCGGATACCAGGACTGTCCAAACATAAGGATATAAAAACCAAACATTCCTGCAACGCTTGCGGCAAGCCCATAATGTTTGTAGCATGCAAAATTGAAAAATGTCCGGATCTCAATGGTAGTAATTAGTCATATTTTTTACTTAAAAATTTTAATTACTCACTTTAAGAAGAAAATCTCAGTATCTTTCAGTTTAAAGTTGATTTATATTTTAAAGAGTTTTTTTTGTTGTTTTATTGTTGATTTTTTAAACCCCTAAATTTTTGTTCCTATAATTACATAGTATAAGAAAAACATGAATAAATAAAAATAATTTCATAATTAAAACTTTTTTTCGATTTAATTCCATTAACTAATTAATTATTTAACTATACATTATCAAGAAAATAAAATAACATTAATAACAACTATATTATGGGGCATTAAATTTTGGGTATGTCATACCCTGCCACATGCTTGATGTAACTTTTTTTCACATCATGCTCGCCGGGTTAACAAAGTACATAAATTATATGTGCTACTACCTTTTTGAATTTATTTTTGGACACACTCAAATAGTTTTATCTGTCATTGCATGTGCTTATTTAAATTTCAAAAGGAAGCGTAATATTGTTATAATGCTATGCTATGTATAATAAAATAACTATCACAGATTAAGGTTTCATACGGTTTTTGTGGTAATCTAATCCTTATTTTGACAACTGTTTACTTTGCACCACTAAATATAGCTTTACGTATGAAAATATCCACATAATGTTAAAGCGTAATCTATGTTGCATTTAATATACATGGTTTTTGACTTTAGAGTCACCACTAAGGATATACGAAACATCATTCGAGGAATTATATAGAGCATTGTCAACTGCGTTTGAGGAGCCAGAAGATACGCATTCCACTAATACAAGCATATCTAGTCAATCTGATAATAAAATCCCCATCCCATGTTTTGTTGATGACTCTGATTATAGTCCAGCGGAAAGTATGGTTAAAAGTATGAACAAGTTGGAGAGCCATATATTACCAATTTCTTAATGAACAAGTTCAGAATGACTGACTTTAGGTTTTGGTCTGATAATTTGCATTTTGATGTATTATGCCAAATCAAGTCAAGTCTTGAGCATCAATTAAGCCTAATTTATCTTATCTGCTTTGTGTAAATAATTCGAGTGTTCAAATTTAAGAAGTTATACTTTTATAACGCAAACATTGTTGTAGTAGAAAAAAAGGAAGTGTATGTTGAATACATTTTATTTTAGGATTATCTACTGAACTTGGCACCCATTTAACAATATCACCCAAGAACTGTACTGGACTGGACACGCCATATACTCCAGGCAAAATACTGTATCGAAAAACATTAATTTATAATAGCGTTTTTTTTTGTTTATTTCATTCTAAAACGTTATTCTAAGATGCTTTATTCAAGAATCCAACAAACTTTCCACCCGGAAGTAATTATATAGATTTAAATTAAACATTCATTGTCTTTTATATTTTATTTATATTGAATATTTAAGTAAATGAACCTAAATAAAGATAAAAAATATATTAATATTTATCCGGACTCTTTAGGAGCTAATTAAATATTGTTTTTTTGATGTCTGATTTTTTGTTGGATTTTGCCTCTAGGTAACTATTTAATTGATAATATATCCGTTACATTAAAAAAATTAGCTATTATAAATTATTTACAAATCTGTCATTTTTTTCATACAAGTTGTCAGTTCATTGTCTGGACTAATAGTTTAACTATAACAGAAACAAAATTAGTTGACACCTCAACAATTAAGTCCTTGACCGTACTAGATGACGATATATTTAATAGATACAAATACTTAAATATATATACAATCCAAAAATCCGAAACAAATATGAATGCTCATCATACAAATATTTTACCTTACCGGTATTCAAACCCAGGTCCGTCAGCTTCATAGGCAGTGGTTTGGATATAATTGACACTATTAAACGCGGCCGCGGCGATTTTGATGACGTCATTACTGGGGAGACCGACTCCTTAGAGATTGTCTACCGGTAGTTTTGGGGTCCAGGAGACATGTCTAACAACATACTAAAAGATGGGCGCTGATATCCGAAAGTGAAGTATTTGTTCGAAGGAATCCCGTAAGTCCCGTGGTCCGACACGCACTTGGCCGGTTTTTTGATTAAGTGAATAAAGTCGGAGATAATCGCCCCGAAAGTCTGAAAGTCACTAAAATTCTGTCCCCCCCTCTAATTTTTGAACGGTGTATTTTAAAAATAATTATGAAAAAAATCACGGACATAGGGCTTATTAAATTCATTCATCGAAAATTGTTTTGAAAAAGATCGGTTCAAAGGTTTTCGAGATATTGCTGAAAAACTGCCTTCCTTAAAGAAAAGGACGTAAGTGCCGTAAGATTTCTGTGACGATACGACCTTTTTAATAGGCACGGAACCCTTCGTTTTGCGTGGTCCGACACGCACTTGGCCGGTTTTTTATTGCAAGAACGATCCCAAACAGATGTGGAATCTAATTAAATGCTTATCTACTAACAAAAGAAAAGCTGAGAGTATTCCTTCACAACTAACAGCCATTACCAGACCTTTTACCGATGGAAAGGAAATATGCGAGCACTTCAACACCTTTTTTGCTACAATCGGTCCCCAGTTAGCTAGCAAAATTTTGTTACAGTACCACTAGAATGGAAATACTATTACCAGCCAAGCTAGCAACGCAAGCAGCAATACAGGCGCCTTGTCAAATTTAACACCGTACCTACTTAATAAAAAAAAAACCGGTCAAGTGCGAGTCTGACTCGCGCACCGAGGGTTCCGTACCGTACGAAATATCATACAACACACCCATCTTGCCCCACCCATTAATTTTGGAAAAATCTTAACAACGCATAGTGTAGTTAAGTCATGAGTACCTACAGCGCCATTTATCGGTGCATATTGTTACTAACTTGCGCGACCAAGGAACTCGGTATGTAAGTACAGTAAAGGAAATGTATTCACGTACCACTGTAGAACCCTGTCGCAATTGACAGGCCGCCGTCACTCAAACTCGAGTGGTATGTCACCCTATTGCGATAGGGTTCTACGGTGGTACGTTAATACATTTCCCTTACTGTATGTTGGTTTTTCAGCGATAATTCTTTATCAAGTGAATTAATTTCGATAATTCTTGTTTTATTTGCTAGAAAGTTCTTTCAGAACACTTTCATATGAATTTGAAAGAAAAAAATTAAACACAGAATTATTAAATTACAAACTAAAGTAACATATGATTTTTGAAGAATAAAAAAAAATTACGCTAGATAGAGGTCTCTTTATACTTTTCCGGTAATATTCACGTTAATATTAATCATATATATTATTTTCAAATTTTTCGCTTGGTTAACTTCGGAGATAAGGGGGGGAATGGTATTTTTTTCAACATTTTTCTTTATAAATCAAAATTTTACCATTGTAGAAAAAAAAGAAAAACTGTTTTAGAATGTACAATTCAAGCCCTTTCATATGATACCCCACTTGGCCTACTAACTAGATTTTGAATTTTTGACCCCCCTCTTATCCGCCCTTTTTTATACAAATTAAAAGTATATATTAAAAATTTTCATTTTCCATACACGGGGATTAGGTTTGTTTACAACTATTCCAAATTTCAAATCGATAGCATTAGTAGTTCCTGAGATATTAGGCTTTGCGACGGAGTCGCACCATAAGGGTTCCGTTTTTACCTTTTTGGTCCGGAACCCTAATTATCAACTAAGTATTTAGATTCGTACTGTAGTGCTGGGATGGACAAAATTACTAAAAAATCTATCCAATGTATCAAACATCATATCGCTCCAAATATTGCCATATGCATTAATTACTGTTTGAAGAATGGCATTTTCCCGGACTCGCTTAAATTAGCGAAAGTGACGCCAATATTTAAATCAGGAAACTAAATGGACCCTGGAAATTATTGACCTGTCTCCGTATTATCGACATTGTCCGAAGTATTTGAGAAGATCACGGCCGTTTGAATAATTACCTAACGCAAAATATTTTTTTATTCAAGAAAAAATACTGCTTTCATCCGGAATCTAGTAAGTACATTATCTGCAGCTATTGACTTAGTCAGTAATATCAAATCAAATATAGATAATAGAAATAGTTATTGGTGTTGGAATATTGAGGCGGAGGTGCTTAAATGTTAAGTATTCGTTAGAAAATAGTAAAAGAGATGTTACTGTCACGAGTGTTTATATTGAAGTAACTAGGTAAACAATAAATATTAAAATATTGAATAAAAGAATATGTCAAATAGAATATGCCTAATATAAAAGAAAAATAACTTATGAAGAGTCTGCACAACAGAGATTAAACAGTATCTACAACAGCCGCCCTTAATCGATGTTGTGCCTGACAACAACAAAAGAAAGTTAAGTTTCTAGTCCTAAACTAATTGTACACCTTTTGTGTACCATAGGCCCAAGTGGCTTAGTGAGGACATCTGCAGGCATGTCACTACTTTTTACATATTCTAAGGTCACAACATTATTGGATACCTTTTCTCTAATAAAGTGAAACCTAGTATCAATATGCTTCGTCCTGCTGTGGTGTATAGGATTCCGAACGAGATTGATGGCACTCTGGCTGTCAGACGCTAAGTTAACTGAAGTAAGTTTACATGTTATCTCATAGATAAAGCGACGTAAATAACAAGCTTCCTTAGTGGCAGACGCTAGCGCCATATATTCTGCTTCCGTAGATGACAGAGCAGTCGTAGGCTGCTTCTTTGACTCCCAGGATACTGGTCCTCCACCTAACTTGAAAGTGTATCCCGTGTATGACTTCCTATCGATGGGACAATTTGCCCAATCGGCGTCGCAAAAGCCTTTTAAGAGTTCTCCACTTCTCCTGTAAACCAATGAATAGTTTAGAGTACCCTTCAGGTACTGTAGAACCCTCTTTGCAGCATTCCAGTGTTCCTTAGTAAAACACGTATTAAACTGACTTAAATAGCTTGTCGTATAAGCAATATCGGGGCGAGAATTCTGTGTGAGGTACATGAGGCATCCAATTAAGTTTTGGTAGGGATAAGACTCACCAACATCACCATCACTTCTCTTCTCCATGCATTTTTTAATTAATGGAGTATTCACAGTCTTACATTCTCTCATATTGAACTTATCCAGTAACGATATAATGTAATTTGTTTGGTTTATTTTAACACTCTCGGAATCGCATTGAATTTGTAAACCTAAATACGATTTTAGTATTCCAAGATCTTTCAGTGAAAAATGTTTCGACAAATCTTTCTTGACAATGTCAAATGTCAAATCGGATTTAAAGAAGACAATTATGTCATCGACAAAGACACCCAAAATCACGAGTTCTTGACCAAATAGTTTAGTATACACGCAAGGCTCCGAGGGAGTTCCTATGAAACCTATTTTTATAAGCGTTTCGTTTAACTTTTTGTTCCAAGCTCGTGGTGCCTGTTTAAGGCCGTATAATGATTTTTTCAGCAAACAAACCTTGTTTTCCTTGCCTTTTTCTACGAAACCAAGGGGCTGCTCCATGAAAACTTCTTCTTCTAAATCTCCGTTTAGGAACGCGGTATCAACGTCCAAGTGCTTCATTCTTAGGCCCATCTCTGCAGCTAGTGCAAATAGAGTGCGCAGCGAAGAATGACGAATCACTGGTGCAAACGTCTCGTCGTAGTCCACTCCTTTGACTTGATTAAAACCTTTGACGACGAGTCTTGCTTTATATTTCGTGATATTACCATATGCGTCCTGTTTGATTTTATAAACCCATTTACATGGTATAACCTTTTTGTTTGGTTTATCCACTAAATCCCACGTATGGAGTTTAATCAGGGAATTATACTCATCAGCCATTGCATGCTGCCATTTTCCAGCATCATCGGCGTGAGTAGCTTCATAGTATGTCTTCGGTTCAATAGAATCGACCGATGACACATTGTACGTAAGGTAATCCGGTCGCTTCCTATCTCTTGAGGGGTACCTGCGCTCGTTGATAGGTTGATCCTCATTCACACTTGCTGATTCTACATCACCATCAGGAAGCGTCAGCTCATGAAAATTTGGCTGCTCTTCCATAGCTGCTGCCTCTTCGGTATTATCCTGATGCACTGGTGTAGATGATTCAGCCGCAGGATCGGTACTCTCAACACAGTCAAAAAATTGACAATCTTCTGTTTCCGGCTCCTTATCTTCAAATAATAATACGGAGTCTGACTGTACCACAGGCTCAGCCTGCCGCTGCTTCAACCCTGTAAAGCTATTTTCAAAAAAGGTTGCATCTCGGGACATAAATACTTTTCGTGGGTTAGACGGATCCCTAAAAATATAAGTATTAGGGTTTTCTGAATAACCGACAAAAATAGCTTCTTTTGCCTTTAAATCTAATTTCTTCCTGTGACATGAAGGTATATGAACTAGTGCTCTACATCCGAACACTTTCAAATGACCAAGGTCACTCCTACGGCCACACCACCTGTCATAAGGAATTTGTCCACCTAAAGCTCTGTGAGGGGACCTATTTTTAAGATAAACGGCAACCCTGAAGGCGTCTTCCCAGTATGCTTTCGGCAGTGAGCTTTCAGCCAATAACGACCTCGCCTTTTCTGTTATTGATCTGTGGGTTCTTTCAGCTACTCCAACTTGTTGAGGGCTGTACGGTGTCGTCATTTGATGCTCGATACCTTTTGAGTCAAGGTAATCGATAAGATCCTTGTTGACGAACTCCTTTCCTCCATCAGTCCTAACCGCTTTAATCTTTTTATCTAATTGATTTTCTACAAAGGTTTGAAAGAGACAGAACTTGTCATTGACCTCTGTCTTTGAAGAAATAAAGTAAGCAAATACCTTTCTTGTATAATCGTCTACCAAAGTTAACATGTACTTATTCCCCTGAAAAGAGGTTGTAGACATAGGCCCACATAAATCAATATGAACCAATTCCAATGGAAAGGTAGCCCTATTGTATGCTACCTTCTTAAAAGGTTTTCTTGCTTGTTTACCTTCTACGCAAGCGATGCAATTATTTTTATCTACCACTCTAAACTCTACGCCTACCTCGTGATTCTTCAGTTGATTCATGCCTATTCGACACAAGTGTCCTAACCTCTTGTGCCAAAGTTGGTAACTATTCTGACAACCAGAGTGCACATCCTGCGTCGAATAATTATTTGCCACGTTATCGGGAACATTTACTGTACAATCAAGTACATACAATCCACCACAGGGCGAGGCATGAAGAACGGAATCACCTGTAAAACGAAAAGTATTATTTTTATAGAAATTACATCCACTTTTATCAAAAACACATATAAAACCCTTATCAACAGCTTTTTGTACAGATAACAGATTTGCTTTTAAATCAGGAACAAAAGCAACATCACTGATCCTGTTGACAATGTTCTCTGGTGTATTTATTGAGACATTACCAATTCCGCAGCACTTGATTTGTTCTCCGTTTGCGACTGTAACGCTACCATTATTTTTTAAAGAAATATCTTGAAACCAATCACGTCTAGAAGTCATATTTTTCGAGCATCCCGAGTCTACGTACCAAAGGTTCTTATTAGACTGGCCAGAAGTATTGAGAGCAGTAAATGTGGAGTTGTTTCCTTTTACCGCATTAGCTTTCTCCTTCTTGCATTTCAGTGGACAGTCCGGCCTTTTATGTCCAGGTACTTTACAGTCGTAACACACTATTTCTTTCTTCTTAGATTTAGATTTCAGTCTGGCATTAAAAACGGAATCCATAGGTAGTGCAGCTGCATTTTTGGACATCTCATTCAGCAGTTTAGATTTTACTAAATCTGTAGTTACGTCTACATTACAGTTCTCTAGCGCCATAATAAGAGGTTCATATTTTAGGGTGAGACCTCCCAAAAGTATAGCGGCAATCGACGTATCTTCTATTACCTTGTCAATATCCGCCAAGTCCTGTGCGGTTGACATAACTGCGTTAATGTACAGTTCGATATCATCGAAGTCAGACAGGCTTAACCTGTACAGTTTACGCTCTAAAGCTAGTCTTCGTCCCATCCCTTTATCCTCAAAAGCTTTCTGCAAACATCTCCACGCTTCGGCTGCAGTTTTCGCACATCTGACGTGCGTGATAGCTGCACCGTCTACTGTTAAGCAAATTTTTGCAAGTGCTTTTGCGTCATTTCGTACCTTGATCGAGGCGGGGGTTGTGTCATCTTCCGGATAACCACTTACTGTTGCCCATAAGTCCTCGTGTAAAAGGTAGTTTCGCATCTTGAACTTCCAAGTAGGATACCCATCTTTATTCCTTAGGCAAAAAGATGGAATCGAATGTGAATTCGACGTAGTTGACTTATTAACACCTGAGACATCTCCAGATTCGTGATTTCCAGATTCGAGTGACATTTCGACGAAAAATTTTATTTCTATCAGTCACACGAAAAATACACTATAACTATATCCAATTAAACTTTGCATATGCACGCTCTCATTCTCGTGCTGATAACGTGTTGGAATATTGAGGCGGAGGTGCTTAAATGTTAAGTATTCGTTAGAAAATAGTAAAAGAGATGTTACTGTCACGAGTGTTTATATTGAAGTAACTAGGTAAACAATAAATATTAAAATATTGAATAAAAGAATATGTCAAATAGAATATGCCTAATATAAAAGAAAAATAACTTATGAAGAGTCTGCACAACAGAGATTAAACAGTATCTACAACAATTGGTATCTTCATAGACCTTAAAAAGGCATTTGATACTGTTAGTCACGAATTCTTGCTAGAAAAGCTAAAAGCCATAGGAATAATGGCATACACAATTTTGAAATCATATTTAAAAAATCGAATTCAAATTGTAAAAATAGGCAATGAACAAAGCTCTCCTCAAAACATTACTTGCGGCTCCCTCAAGGATCTATATAAATAGTATAAATAAATTATCATTAAGAGGAGAGCTAAGTTTCTACGCCGACGATACAATGCGTATTTTATTTTGGGCAATCAATAAATGAAATAAAAAGCATGGCACAAGACGATATTAAATTGCTATACGACTAGTATCAAAATAACTTACTCACTGTTAATATAGCAAAAACCTGTTATATGATATTCAAGGCTATAACGGTAAACGATGAAACTCCGCTAACAATAAATCAGATCAAAATTAGAAAATCATCAGAAGAGAAGTACATATAATAGGTCTTATAATGCTCAGTGAACTCACGTGGAAGCCCCATATAAATAAAATAAAATCTAAACTATCATCACAACGAGGATGTATTTTTAATACTGTGCAATATTTTTCGCACCCGGTACTATACACTATATACAACCCTTTAGTACAGTCACATCTAAATTATCTGGTCAAAATATGGGAAAGTACGAATAAAACTCTACTTAAAAATCTACCTACAGATTGCCCAAAATAAAATAGGTAAAACACTTTTTCGATACGACTATCTCACATCCAGTGCTAAAATGAATTTGGAAACCAAAAAAATGTATCTCAATCAGCTTTGTTTTAACAATATGTGTTTGCTTATAAGAAAAATATTACATAAAAAATCCACTCAATAAAAATAATAAAACTAATACTGAGCTAGGGTTATGCCCTCTACGGAACACGAATAATTTGAGCCTCAAACCAATGCGCACTCATTTTGGAAATATAACCATACGATACGAAGGGGCACAGTTTTACAATAAAATACCGATTGATATTAAGGAAAGAAAAAGTTGTAATGTTTTTAAAAATAAATTAAATAGTTTGTTTAATTGAAAATATCTACATTAATTCTTGGGAATACCAAGTCGTATACAAAGGACTGTCGTCAAGCGGCAGAATGTGTTATTCGTGATCTACAATTAAAAGAGACTAAGGAGGCATCATAAACAACCAAAGTTGCTTGAAACAGTATTTATTAATCCAATCAATACAGCGACAATGACAGGTAAATAGAGCTAGCGCTTTCTATATTAGTTATTACGTAGATGTCACAAACCTTAGTCTAATCCAACTACGACACAACACCAGATACCAATAACAAACTATATTTATGTATTCATACTCAACTTAAAATAACATCATGAATTCATCAGCGACGCCGGCCCAAGGACGAATAATGGGGGTCTCTGTCGCGGTCTTGTCCTCCAAGTGCCGTAGGCACTTACTCTTTTAATCAGAATTACTTGAGAAGCCATTATAAATGAGTGTAATAATCATAAATAAAAATATAGTATTTTATACGTTATCCTTACACAATTATAGTTTTACATATTTCTATGTTCCACACTGATTTATACTTATCAACCTAGTAACAATATGTTTTTGTAATTTTTGTTATTTCTGGGTTTTAGTTAAGTTGTACTTTGTATCAGCGCCTTGCGGTGCTTACCTATAATATTTGTATTTTAAATTAAGTTCTCTAAAGTGAAATGTAAAATTTCTTTGAGAAATAATAGTAGATTGTATGACAAGGGGCTAAAATAAGTCATATTACCACGAGATGGATATTTTCCCGAGCGAAGCGAGGGAAAATACTTCGAGGGGTAATATGGCTTTTAGACCCGAGTTATACACTCTACTTTTCACTTCGATTGCGAGAAAATAGTAAAACAAAGATTATCCATCCACAATCAATAACAAAATTCACTGCGAAGAAATTGTTCAATTTAGCGTCAGGCGTTTTCTTTTTTAATGATTTGGAATTAGGGACTAAAAAACACCTGATGTTTGATTGGTCGATTTTAATATGTTGCTGTATTCTGGTTGGTTGATAGCAAAGAGAAATGTTTTTTGAAAGAGTTGTGATTGGTGGATTTAATATGTAGTATATATTGAATATGTAGTAGTATATCTTTTTGTTTGTATCTTATATATTTTTATTTATGTATGTCTATATGTAGTGTATAATACATTTGTATTTTTTTCCTCTCTCCTCAAGTATATTCGTAACAGAAATTATCATACTTTTTTCTTTGCACCTGTTATAAGTCTCTGTTTAGCCCAATGGTTAGCTGGTAGAGAATGCCATCTGGCATTAAGCTCGCCATTTGTACATATATTTTTTGTATTTTGTGCAATAAAGTTTAAATAAATAAAATAAATTTAATATGGTGAAGTGTTTTGATTGGTCAAATTAAATGTGTATAAATCATAAATATGTATACATATTTTCCCTAGGGGCTAAATGTACTACTTTAGCCCCGCTTATTAAGCCGAAAATAAACATTATTATTATTATTTTCCGTTGGGTTTTTATTTCTCAGCATGAGCTGCTGGTAATTAATGCCACCTACGGGCTGAAGCCAAGTAGATGACATTTGAATACGTTGATATTTTCTTAAAGTCATCATTTACGTGTTAGTTTTAGTCTAAGTCCGTTCGGTCATCGTCAATTTGCAAAAACTTTCGCACGATTCTGCATGTATTCAATATTGCGGCTTTCTGCATCTGCATGTAAGTATTTCGTTTAAGATCAATGAGCTTCAGACTGTGATGGAGGTATTTAGGAATAACGCCAGTGGTTGATAGAACAATGGGAACAATGTATACTTTTTCCTGGTTCCAGATCCTGGTCACTTCATCTTTAAGGTCGGTATATTTGTGTATTTTTTCTGCAATTGTTTTCTGTAGGTTATGGGTGTTGGGGACGGCAATATCGATAAGGTAAGTGATTTTGTTTACTTTGTCCGTCAGGGTTATGTCTGGTCGGTTAAAATGTATAGTTCTATCAGTGAGAATGGCGCGGTCAAAATACAATTTGTGGGTATTATTTTCCAGTACGGGACTAGGACTATATTTGTAGTATGGTACACTATGCTTCACTGCTAGATTTTGATGTATGATATTTGCTACTTGATTGTGACGGTGCGTGTAGTCTGTTTGTGCAAGGTTAGGGCATGCTCCAGTTATGTGTTGTATCGTTTCTGGGTGGCTGCGGCATTTACGGCATCTATCATCTACGAGTTTAGGGTCCTTGATAATATGTTTCCTGTAGTTCTTGGTGTTAATCACTTGATCTTGAATTGCAATAATGAAGCCCTCCGTTTCTGGAAACAGTGATCCTAGCTTCAGCCATTTGTTCGAAGCTATGGGGTCAACATGTGCTTGTGAGAGATCGTGCGGGTGTCTACCATGTAAAACTTTTTTCTTCCACTGTTCCAATCTCACGGCTTGAGAGTCAGTTTCGGTGGTAAGTGGTGTCTGGTCAGTTAAGTTTAATGGGGTGAAATTTACATCATTACATACTATTGCTTTATGAATGTCGCTACTATTGGTTTTGTGGAAGAAAAATGCTTTAAGATTATTTATTTGTTATTATTATTATTATTATTAATATGACACACTTTTCGAGCATGAGATGTGAAAAGTTAATTAAACCTAATAAATTCCTTATTGCCACATCGGGTACACACTTTGTCTTGTCTCGTAGCTACTACTGTTATGCAGATGACGTCAATAACTAATGAGTTTACACAGTTCTTGCCATATTTAATTAGATGTTCGAACAATCGTTGAATAGTATGTACCAAGGTTATAACGCGATAAGTTTCAGTTTCTGTTTAAAACGGTTTTACCGCCGCCTTATCATCGGATTGTTCCATTTGGGATGATAAATAAAACTCGCGGTTAGTGGCTGAAATGGCCGCATTCACTATTATGTTACTTGTACCTCACCTCACCGTTCAATCACAAATATATATTGACGCTGCCATTCGTAGTAACTAAACTCTTCAGCGGCGGTTTATCACTTTTTAGGGTTCCGTAGCCAAAATGGCAAAAACGGAACCCTTATAGTTTCGTCATGTCCGTCTGTCCGTCTGTCCGTCTGTCCGTCTGTCCGTATGTCACAGGCATTTTACTCGAAAACTATAAGGTGTATTTGAATAAAATTTTGAGGATAGGTGTATTTTGTTAGCCGCTACATAGTTTTGTAATTAAAATGACAAAAACAATTTTTTTCAGGGGTGCACTCCATACATAAAACTAAAAGTCAATTTTTTTTTTTTCATTGTGACCCCCCGTGTGGCACATCAATCGATAGGCCTTTCAAAATAAATATAAGGTTTCTTAGCATTTTTTTTGATTAAGTGAATAGGGTCGGAGATAATCTTTTTTTTTTAATAATAATAATTTATTCATAAAACATATTGTACATAGTTACTAAAGACTAGGAGCTTATTATTAGAGACAAATAACACGTGCCTGAGCTAGGATACCCTGTGTTTCAGGCAAAAAAGGATTAACAATTGAATATGTTATTCACATGCAAAAAATAATAATACAATATCATTCTTATTGAATATAGTACAAATAATTAGGAGTTTATAACCTATGCGGTATAAAAGATAGAACAAAAATTATATTAGAACGACAAATAACTTCTCTGTATCTTCATAAGACATATTTAGTAGGGCTTCTCGTAGCGTTGATTTACATTTCATGTAGTTTAGGGAATATAGATCTAGCCGAGCATTAAGTCTATTGTAAAGAAGTGGACCTAGGAAAAGAAAAAATCTAGAAGAGAATGCGTGTCGTAGTTGAGTATATTTAGAACATACAAAATCTTTACGCCTTTTACTAGCATGATCAGTGTTGTATGGGGTTTTGGTGTGCTGTTTTAAAACTGTGTGCAATATGAATAATTGTCGGACTGTTAGAACTTCACATGATTTATAAAGAAGGTTAGTGGGGAATTGATAGGAGCGGAAAGTAGAAACCTTGAGGATTGCTCTCTGAGCTCTTTCTAGGTTTAGTAATGTGGTTTTAGCTAAGCCACCCCATGAAGAGATGCAGTAAGTTAATACAGATTGACATAACGCAAAGTAAACTTGTTTGATTATGTGCGAGTCTGCGATAGTACGTAATTTTTTGAAAATGAATATTAATTTACGAACTCTAGTGCACAACGCTTCTACATGATGTCGGAAAGACAGAGCCTCATCAATTATGATTCCTAAATACTTTGATTGTGGTAGCTATGCCCGGACATGCACACCGATTATTTGTGGGATGATTACAATTGTGAGCATAGAGATTAAGGTTAGTCGGAGCTAGTTTGGATTTGCGCATGGAAAACTTTATAACATTCGTTTTATCCGAGTTCAATGTTAGTAGGTGATGTAGAAGCCAGCTACTTACAATATTAAAGCCTCGCTGTGCATATGCATAGACTTGCTCTACTGAGTTTGCAGAAAAAAGTAGGACAGTGTCGTCAGCGTATGAAATGATTTTACCACAGTCGATTTTTAAATTGCAAAGGTCGTTTATATAAATTAAAAACAGCGTAGGACCTAAAATACTTCCCTGTGGGACCCCAAAAGAGGCATTATTTAGGTCAGAACTCAAGACATTATCTATTTTTGTGCGTTGCGTGCGGCCATCTAAATAATCTGCAAATAATTTGAGCTGAGTACCTCTAATTCCTAACGATTCAAGCTTGTGGAGTAGCATGGGAACGGAGACGGTATCGAAAGCTTTAGCAAGGTCAAGGAAGATTCCCAATGTCTGATTACCCTTGTCAAGTTCTTGCACTAAGTAGTCAGTCAATTCGTGTACGGCGTCGGCAGTAGATAATTTCGACCTAAATCCAAACTGATCGCCCCGAAAGTCACTAAGATTCTGTCCCCCCCCCTCTAATTTTTGAACGGTGTATTTTAAAAATATGGAAAAATTCATGGACATAGGGCTTATTAATTGCATTCACCGAAAATTGTTTTGAACAAGATCGGTTCAGAAGTTTTCGAGATATTGCTGAAAAACTGCTTTCCTCAAAGAAAAGGACGTAAGTGCCGTAAAATTTCTGTGACGATACGACCTTTTTAATAGGCACGGAACCCTTCGTTTTGCGTGGTCCGACACGCACTTGGCCGGTTTTTTTATTTATTTCGTACACAACAAAATTATGAAAAACTTAATCTAAGTCTTCGCCAAACTGCATAACAGTTTTTTGGCGAATTAACACTCTTTATAATTATGTTTGTATCTATATCTTAACATTAGCTATGGTTATTTTTTTTTATGGTTAGTATTAGCGGTAAACAGGAATGGCAAGTGATGTAAACACGTATTTCATCATAATTACGGAGCCGCAAACTAAGCTACTTTTAGTGACAACAAACTGTCACTACGAATCTCCTACTGTGTAATTTTACATGTAATCGCGTAGATGCAAAAAGTGTGTCGATTTCAATGAAACTTGATGTATTTGTCGGTTCTAATCACGTAGGTTAAGATCATAGGCAAGGCTATTCCTTTTTGCAAGCTTTTATTTAACCTGCAGTGTTCATAATTATGTATTGTGTCCGTTTAAAATCTTGCAAACCATATTTCAACCGCTTGCCGTTGCTGGTTTACGATTAAACTGAAAAGACAGTACACCTAGGATGAAAGAAAAAAGCTCGGCGATTTAACACGAAAAAATCTATTTTGTGTATTTAAGTGAATATTCAAAAATGGTGAAGGGGCAAAAACTTTATATGTACTCGTATGTAGTCTTTGTAAAAAGAAATTGTGTAAATTTATCCAGAACTGAGCTCCATGGTAAAATGTAGGGGGAAAAAATTAAAGTGATAAAATTCGAATAAATTGTATGTTATAAAAAACCGGACAGGTGCGAGTTCAACTCGCGTGGTGAGGGTTCCGTAAAAAAAACTGGTTGGTTGACTTTTTATATATACGGACTATGTATAGTTGAGTAGGTACCCAAAGATTACTACACAAATCGTCATGTTCCTCCAAACCAATTCATTTGAAAGAAACATATAGGTACAAGTACGGAAAGAGAAGTCACAGTAGTGTAAAACAAATGGTCGGTGTCGCAAGTGTCAAAAAAAAGTTTGAAATATTTGACATCGAAAATGACCAACTTAATGTTGACCTAGATAAGAGACGTATGGTTTTTTACAAAATTATTTCCCTCGAAATCATTAACAACATACGTTAATTACAAAAGAAACGGCATTTGTTGCTACCTTACCCAGTTATAGCCTTTTGCCAAACAAATACGCGGAATAATACCAAATAATTTCACAGACAATACAATATTTAACCAAAACATGTCTTTCCCGCTCACGGGACATGATGTCCCGGACCTTTGGGAGGCGTGCGTGGGGCTAGGTACCTACAAAGTACCAACTGAGCCAACACGTAGAGGCCCTTTTGACAATTTAATGGAATGCAAGGAGTACACCGAGCGGACAACCAAAACATTATTATTATGAATAAGTATTATGATGGCTGCGTTTTAACAGTTGATTCAATAGAACGTCAAGTAAAATATAGTTTTTTTTAATTAATTCTACTAATGAACAGTGGCAAACCAAATGAATTTTTAATTGTAACGGTAAAAGTAACCATACTATTATGATAGTGATGCGTTGGTACGTTAGGAAGCAGTCTGGAATATAATTCAATTGTCTGGGTCCGCGCAAGAAAAAATATACGCTGCTTATTGAATGAGTAAGTACAGCGCAAATTCACTCGTTTCCTATACAAACGCTACTACGAGTACTATCCGACTCTCTTTCCATCATTATTAGTGACCAGGATGGTTGGAAACCCTGCATCTGCGCCGGAAAATTTTGACGCTTACACATTACTGCCTTGTTCTACGCCATAAGGTAGTTAAACCGGCCGTCTTGGCCGTGGGTCGCAAAGGAAGGCCGTTACGGAACCTTTCCGCTTTTACGAGCAAACCTCGCTCTTTGCAAGCCTGCTACGCACCTCAATGAGTTCCTTGCACAAATCCAGGATACCGATGTATTTGCGGATAGTTCGTCCAGGTCAAGACTTGATCATTGTTCATTTCGCAGATATTACCTCCTTTTTGTAAAATATAACAATTAGTAAGTAGTGTTAAGTTTATTGTCTAAGGAAACTTGTAAAATAAGTATCTTTTGGATGGTTTGGGTAACTGTGAGTCCATAAAAGAATGATTAGAAATAAACAAACAGTGATTGTGATGGTGATGATGATAGAAACATTGATAATAATAATAATCATTTATTTCAGTTTTTTTTTTAATATTTATTCAAGACTAGCTGCCACCCACGACTTCGTCTGCCTGGATCCAGAATAAAAATTTAAGCGTGATTGAGTAACAAACATCCAAACAGCTAAATATCCGAACACCCAAAATTTCGCATTTATAATATGAGTAGGATTAGAAGGATAATATAATATAATATTAGTAAGATGATGATGGATTATTACTGAATTTCATTTTATAACTATATATCTTTTCTCATATCAAGAGCATTGTGAGAATACCAGTATTTTCCGTAAAAACCTCGTGTCCTGTGAAAATATGGTATAGCAAGTGTTGTGTTTTGGTACACTTACGAGTAGGTATATTGTTTTTTTTTGCCTGATTTCACCGAAACATGATTGCTTATTTACTCTTTTCAAGAAAAATAACAAAATTGGGACGATATTTTCCTTTCATACCTTAGTTTAGACCAATATTGCATTATTGAACGATACAATCTAGTTAAAATGGTGGAAAACGGTAGCCCCCTACGGATTTTTCGTCTCAGCTAACGGGGCAGAATAACAACAGGAAAAATTAATTGACCAATCTTAAATAATTCTAGGTGCCCTATTAATTTTAATTGTGCGTTAAAACATACAATGTTTCTAATTGACTCTCAAAATCTTAGTTATCCCACACGTTTTTATGTTGACTTCCTCTCCTTAAATAGCAATGGTAGACCTCCTTTTACAGTCTGGACGATGGTTGACTTGGTCGACAGTAGGTCGACGCACCGTCTGCGGCGCTGGTGCTACGGTGAACTTGGACAGGACAGCCGCGAGCCCTGCTAGAGACTGCATCAGCGCCATTCTCTTACCTGGAAAAGACAATATTCAGATTTTCACTATACTTAACAAATGGTATTCAATATTATTGGTATTTGATCTGCATGGATAAAAGCGCAAATACAACTCGGTTTAATCCTAACACGATTTAGTCGCCCCTCTGGGTAAGAAAGTCAGATAGCAGTTCCTTTCGTAAAATTAGTAAGCAAACCCCGGCCTTCTTTATAACCGGGACAAACCGCAGGGAGCATGACGAAAAGAGCAGATAAATAAGAAACTTACCAATGCAAGCGCGAGGACCAATACCAAACGGCATATATACAGACTTCTGAGTCGAATTAAACTCTTTAGGATTGAACCTCTCTGGTCGGAACTGTTCAGGATTATCAAAGTACGTATCGTCCATATGCAGAGCCTGTAAAGGCACTATTATTCGAACCCCTTCGTCTATAGTCACATGAGTCCCAGGGATAGTGTATTTTAGGGCACATTTCCTCATCAGGAACCCACCGGACGGGAACATTCTCATACCTTCTTTAAACGTCCAGTCAAGATACGTCATTTTTTTTATAGCATCGTAACTTAGCTTGTTGTTATACTCTTTAAGAACCCTGTCAATTTCCTCTTGCACCTTTTTCTGTATATCAGGGTTGTATGCTAGTTGATGCAACGTGTAACTTGTGGCTGAAGATGAAGTTTCAAACCCAGCAGCGAAGAATATGAACACTTGTGCAGCCATTAATTCCTCATCCATTTCCAAAAAAGCAACTTCTCGAGTTCCATCAGGCTTAGCGTATTGTATAGATTCCGCTGTTATCAACCCTTTCTTCTTCATTTCTATCAGGAGGTCAATAAAGTCGTTCCTACCTGACGGTTCATATTTCCTTTCTCTTAAAATAGCTCCAACTAGATATTTGATCCCATTTTCTGCCTGACGCAATGGCCTCAAATGGTAGAATAGTAGCGGCATGATTTCTTTAAGAATCCCAGCTACGAACCGCGCTACGTTGAATTTGAATATACTAGCGCCTAGTTTGCGAAAAGCTGATTCCTCTTCGTTGAGTGTGTTGGCGTTGATGCCAAAGCCACAGGCGCCATGAGGTCACGAGCGTCGATGACGCGACCGTCAGCTGCTGCGGCGAGCGCCCGCTCCTGTAACCGCTCAGCTCGCTCCACGATGAGCGGGAACATCGCCTTCAGCTTCCCGCTCGTGAACGCCGGCGTCAACTGTCGCCTTAACAACCTCCACACGTCTCCATCGGCAAAAAACAAGTTCTTCATGATAGGCTCTAACATTTTCTGATTTTTGATCAAGCCACGCGGGTAAAAATGATGAAAATCGCTGACGAGCAAGTGCTTTATGGTCTCGGGATCCCTTATGAGGAGCTCCGGACTGGTAGATCTGAAGAAGCCTACGATTCTCTCTTTAGGGTATTTCCAGTACATTTCGACTGATTTTTCTGTGACGCTTTTTTTCATGAGGTAGTTATCAGCATTGTTGCCGAAGAAGAGTACTGGTTTGTCGTATTTGACTCCTCGTTTTTGCCAGTAGTCGAAGGTTCTGACGTTGTAGAAGTATAGCGCGGCGAGCACTACGAGAACTAAAGCGAGCGTGATCATTGTGGCGAGCGGCCGTCTCAACTGTAGTTGCAACTGGAATAAGACTTGCACATCGTGTGTGACTAATTGACGTGTGTCATCAGCAAATACCGGATGTGGGCAGATCTGTACTGACGTTTAATATAGCGAGGACACATTAAACTAATATTGGTAGTTGATATCGATAAAAATGGCGTACTACCGTTGTGTAATTTTAAGAATTTGAATTAAGAAGAAAACGATAAACACAAAAATAAACTTTTTAAGGGACTAACTTCTATAACATTTTATAATATACGATCATTTTTTTTTCCACATTTTCACACTTTAGTCTTCGTCGACTGGGCGACAATATCCATCTTAGCCAACTAAATGAACTTTCTAGTTCAACTGTAGTAATTGGAGTAAATTCAAACAACTTGTAGTGTTGACGATTTTCTTCTGAACGACTCAGTTTTATTTCTTTTCCGGATACCAAATCATTTAATGTTTTTAAAGTTAAAATGTAATCTTACTGGTATTTAAAAAACTGGAAATTGGAAAGGAAATGTGGATAGTTTTATGTACCTACGGGGCTTGGCTTATGGATTTCCACCGTACTTTAGATGCTGCTGCCCATCCCCAGGTGGTCTTGGTCGTAGTTTAATCATATACCTGGATCCATTTGGGTTCATTGGAACTCTATTAATGTGTAGTTAATGATTGTGAACAAAAAATTACAGTCGGTAATAAGAGCTTATACAGGGTGTCCCAAGAAGTAGTGATATACTGAAGCTGGGAGGTAGAGGACCTAGATGGATATCTGAATCACCCCCATGTATGTTCCGCGATTTTTCGTATTTTCGGAGTTATGACCTTTTTTTTAATTTTTCACCTATCGCCGAGTACGATAAGATTTTTATTTACGGTGACGTGAATTATTGCGGTAGATGCTTGATTTTTTTGTGTGCTAAGCTGATAGATGGGCCAATTCAGTATGGTAACATTTACTATCGTTAGATCTGTGAAGGGAATAAAAAAAAAATGCCAACAATGATTTTATTTTTTTAAGGGCCCTTGAAGTTGTGAACATACTGGGTAATTTTATCTTTCTTGGCATTTTTTTTTATTCCATTCAATTGGGGTGATTCAGATAGCCCTCTAGGTCCTCTACCTTCCAGCTTCAGTATATCACTACTTCTTGGGACACCCTGATAAATATTATTTTATTTTTCGTTTGAGAGTTTCATTTTTACTTTTGGAGAAATCGAATTTTGATACTTTCTTCATACAAGCCGAACCGCAGTGCAACGGCGTGTTGTGATTGGCATTAGACTCTCACGCAAATCGTTATGCGTTCGAATGAAAAAAAATTGATAAATTAATACAATGTTACTATATTTATTTTATTCTGTCTTTATAGTACAAAGGGTCAAAATATAATACAATACAACACTTGCTATACAATTAATTGACATAAAGTTACTTAAAATAAATACATACCTGACTACAACGTTACTTAGATTTTTTATTAATAAAATGTTAGTTATGATAAAGCTGGATTATATGCGCTGACTTGAAAACTATGAGTATATATTTTAAAACAATAGGAAGGCTTTCAAAATTAAACTGTTCATATAAATTTAACCTATTAATGAATATAATTATTAATTCAAACTGTTGTTATCTGTGATAGTATTTAATACAATTCTGTAACGAAAACTCACCGTAAACTATATCAAGTTGAATGTTTTCTTCCAGAATGTATGGCAATTGCGCAATCAATGCTCGAAGTTTGCAAATTAAAATTTCTGTCTTCTCGTTATCTTGTTCTTCGCGAAATATTTCTCGGAATATAAGGAATGGGGGCTTTTTCTTGCCAAAAGCGCGTTGAAGGTCAGCAATGGCATCGTCCCATGATTTGACGTTTTTTCGAACGCCGTTCCACCATGTCGCCGCAAGTCCAGTTAAAACAATTGACAGTCCGCGTAACGCATTTTCGTCTGATACTTTTGCGCAATCTTTATAAATCTGGATGCCGTTGATAAATGCTTCCAAGGCGTCTTCAACCGAGTCTTCAGTTCCGCTAAAACTGAGGTTACAACCGGCGAAGTGACCGCTGGGTTGCGGTATCGCAGCTTTAGTCGCAGATACCAATATATCGCACAAATCATTGTGTGATTGTTGCATTTGTTGCAACAATATCGTTAAATATTCTTGAGGCATCGTCAAATTAAAAGATGTCTGTTCACCCGTTTTTCCGCTGGAGTCGGCCGCCATTACGGTATCTTTTTTCGGCCCCATCGGAACGAAAATTTTCCCTATTTACGCAATTTTGCAACACAATCCTTAGCGTTGGGCGCCACGTTTAACCATTGAAGGCTAGGGGTCCTGTGATTTATGCTTCAACTGTGTAAGTAAAGGAAATTCACTCACGAAAAAGTGATGTGTTCTCTAGGCTAGACGAAATCGGACTAGATTTGAATACGGCGCGCGCAGTCTCAGGGAATGAATGAGTGAAGTGACGAAAGGTGAATGTATGCAAGTAAGGTTTAGTCTACAAAAGGTTGGCACAGACGTGTGTATAAGGGTGTGGCTACACGTCTGTGGTGGTGTGTGCTTAATGGCTGTGCTACAACTTGAATAATCTTTTAGAGGAAATAGTTTTTTTTTATTCGTTTCGGATTATACTGACGTTATCACCTGATAGAACTTTTAGATGATAGGGGAGGTTATAATAGTTAAATGCAACATTCTGTATGAAAATTGGTTGTGTGAAAGAACCATACTGGCACCAAAAAATTAGATAGTATCAAAAATAAATAAAAAAATCTTGGAAAAAATATCAACCGAAATAACAGTTTACAACTCCATAGATACAGTATTGACATCCGACGACAGCACCAGTTACCCGGTTGAGTTCTTAAACTCTCTGGAGCTATCCGGGGTACCTTCCCACAAACTCGAATTAAAAGTAGGCGTACCCGTAATGTTAATGCGCAACTTAGATGCACCAAAATTGTGCAATGGAACAAGATTACGGGTCACTGAATTGGGAAAATATATAGTAAAGGGTGAAGCGAAAGGAGAAAATACGAGTATACTCATACCCCGTATTCCAATTATACCTAATAACTTGCCATTTAACTTTAAACGACTACAGTTCCCTTTAAAAGTAGCGTTTTCAATGACAATTAACAAATTGCAGGGTCAAACCTTAAAAGTAGCGGGATTACATTTAGGCATGTTTTTCCCACGGGCAGTTGTATGTAGCTTGCTCACGTGTGTCTAAATCTAAAAATCTACATGTTTTAGCAGAACGAAATAAATCATACAATATAGTTTATAGAAGTATATTGGAATAAGTAGCAGCGGCGAAGCGGCCAACTAATTTTTTTAGTTTCAGTATTTTTGTAAGCTTTTCGCTTAGGTGCTTTATTGTCTGACAATATACTAGACCGTAAGCAAAGTATTTTTTTTTAGTTTTAATTATAATTAGCGTGAAAAAGAAAATAATCTCTAGAGGGGGTAAAATAACAACAATTTGTGTAGTAACGAATTCTACGCGGACGAAGTCGCGGGCAAAAGCTAGTATTTAATATGTCTGCTGTACGTCGCCACGATATTCTTGTGCTGGAATTTTGCTGTTTAATTCAGGTATTAAAGGGTCATGAATCGGTGATGAACAATGTACATTTTGTTCGATTTCGTCATCCAAAACAATAAGAAAGAGGTAATTCAATTCACGGAAAAAATATTTTCATTTGAGGGTCGTAGAGAAACGTGTATTCTTATTGAAAGATGCAGGTATGTTCTGCTTTTTTTACATCTTTGGAGACTCCGACCCCGATGTGTATTTGATCCCCATGGCTCATTTTAACCACTTTTCGTGTCAATAATTAATCAGTGGGCAAAGCATACGGTTGTTTTACTTGCTATCGCTCCCGGTCACCGATATACCAAATTTACCAGGTCGAACGCTTTGGACAGCTCCAGAAAACATGCGTAAACACTAGAAGTTGCTCGTTCGGTATGTTTGATAGTCTGCTTTAGTCACATTATGGCAGCTTCAGTAGAGAGACCAGGCCTGAAGTCGAAAATACTTATCAAGTTGTGTATTTAGCAGACTATCAAGTACTTTCGCTATTACCATCGCTAGTGGGATAGATCTATAGTTTGACCTTATCTCCAACATCGCCACTTTAATTCTTAACAATTGGCACTACAACCCCCCTCCCCTAACCCTGATTGTATTTTTTGGCTGACTGTTTATGTATCATTATATTTGTGTTTGTGTTATTTGTATATATGTATGACTGTGTGTGTATGTTTATATATAGAGGTATTTATGTACGTTTATTTTTATAATTTCTTGATTTTTGATTAATAATAATCGCTGCACCACCTACTGCATAATCTAGTTTTATCTCTTTCTCCGATACCCAAAGGTTGTCTGGAAGAGATCGCTCTTCAGCGATAAGACCGCCTGTTGTCTACCTCTACCTACATGTTATTGTATTGTTTCTCTCTGTAACTGCTTTGTTTGTGTGAGGTGTGCAATAAAGAGTATTTGTATTGTATTGTACAACCATCGTCATCATATAGCATAGCATTAATATGAATATTATGATAACTGTGTTATAACAGCTTAGTCAATAGAACGTCAGGTTTAAACATTGATTTTAATTAATTCCACAAATGAATAGATACTTGCGTCACCTGTACACACAATCCAACCCGGAGTGGAAAAATACCTAATTAATTGACAACATTTAAAAATATGTAATGATGCCTAAATCTATAACCATTACGGTCAGTAATTATGTTACCTGAACGTAATAATATAGTTTTCAGATTTTTTTCTCGCACTTGTTTTTAACAAAAACCTCGAAATTGTATAAACGTGTTTGAAACCGTGTGTGACGTCAATTACATATGAAAGATGTACAAAGCTGCCTTCTGGAATTCACCACTTTTCAATTTGATATTTCTGAATAAAAATTACAATTTAGGGAGATATAAAAAAGCACGTGTCCCTTAAAAAAACATTTTCTAGTCAACTAAATCATAAAATGGCCCACTTGAAATAATGAAATGTTGCCAATTAACCAATTTGCATGGTAAAAGTAACCATTTTATTACTATAGTAATGCGTACGACAGAAGCAAGCTGGAATATAATTAAATTGTCTGGGATCCGTGTCAGAAAATATATACGCTGCTTATTAACCTTTTGAGAGCTAAAGACGGCTGTGGACGCGGACGAAAACTCGTGCCACTGAAGCCACGGACGGCCATAGCCGCGCGTGCGCTTTGCGCTTTTTCGTTAATTTTATGTGATAAAAATACGTACATTAATTTTGACATGACAATATTTATCAGAAGTTTCATTTTATTCATATTTTGTCTGGCTATTATTTTTGTTCTGGCCTCCGTTGGGCACCATTCCACCATCTGTCAGACAGAGCGTTTGTGTAGGAAACGAGCGCATTTGCGCTGTACTCTTTTAACCTTTTGACAGCGAGGGTGCAAAATTAAATGGTGCCCAGAACAAAAATAATAGCCAGACAAAATATGAATAAAATGAAACTTCTGATAAATATTGTCATGTCAAAATTAATGTACGTATTTTTATCACATAAAATCTACGGAGTACCTACTATACGACTCTCTTTCCATCATTGTTCGTGGGCTTTATTGGGCTAAAAACTATCCGTTGTCCTTCCTCGGAATTCAAAGTACTTATCTCTGCACCAAATTTCATCTCAATCGGTTTAGCGGTCTAAACGTGAAAAGGTAACAGACATACAGAGTTACTTTTGCATTTATAATATTAGTGGATTGTTTAAAACGAAAAGGGATTCCATATGGCTGAGTTACATCATTTTATAGATAAGCTTACTCCGAACGCCTTTTTAGGGTTCCGTACCTCAAAAGGAAATAAGGGAACCCTTAGAAGATCACTTTGTTGTCCGACTAATTGTCTGTCAATCTCGATAACGCGCGGTGGTATCGAGTTAAAATTAAAGCCTTATATACTCAGGTCTACAGTCCCTTGAAAGAAAAAAACAAACTTCTAAGTCAACGTAAAAAAAAATATACGGATATGCTGCATAAAACGTATATGCCAATACTCTCAAGGAATCAAAATTTATGGGGTACACTTCCGTTGATCTAAAACTATGAAATTTGATGCCATGTCATTAAAAAACAAATTCGTGTTACTTATATTGTTCGAATTTGTTGATACATTTATTGAAATTACGCCTGAATACGACATTGGCGCATATAAGTTCTCATATCAGAATTTATTATTTTTTAATGCTTTATCTTCTGCTATGCTATCTATCGTAGAGCTGATTTAAATTATTAATAGGTAAAAGACAAAGCAGTTCCGCCATTTTGACGTTACGGACAGCTTACAGATGTGGCGGCGATATACCTATTAGAAAAAGAAATGAAAAAGTTAAAGAGGTCAAATATTTCGGAAAATTAATTTACTGTCGCAGTCAGATGAAAACTATCCTGAGCGGAAGCCAGAATAATAATGTACCCATAAATAATGTTCCATGTTTTTTCGTTCATGGGAAGCTGAGATCCTTCGTGACAAAGTAACGTCTCTGGGATGATACTGGCTGATTCTTTTTTTAATTCAGAGATTTATTATAAGTGGAGATGGAGACAAACGGTGATTGCGATGGTGATGATGATATAAACGTTGATAATGATGGGTTACCTATCGTTTGTCTCATTATCATGAGCATTGTGGGAATACCCGTATTTTCCGTGGAAACATGCCTCGTGTCCTGTGAAAATATGGTATTAAAAATTTTAATTCAAACATTTATTCAAATAGGTATTAGTAGGTTTGTGGTGGTGGTATGTTTTGGGACACATATATAAAATAAGGTAATTGATTTTTTTTTTCTGATTTATCCGAACCATGATTGCTTAAATTTTTTTTTTAAGAAAAATAGCAAAATTGGGTCTATATTTTCATTTTATATATTAGTTCAGACAAGTAATGCATTATTAAATGACAAAATCTAGTTATAATTTTGGAAAGCGGTAGCCCCCGTCGGATTTTCGTCTCCGCTAACGGGGCAGAATAACAACAGGCTAAAGTTGACTGACCCATTTAAGACAATTCTAGCTGCCCTTTTAACCTTAACTGTGCGTTTAAAACACGCAATGATTCTAACTCAACCTGAAAATCTCTCTCTTTTTCCCACACATTTTCACATTGACTTCCTCTCCTTAAACAGCAACGGTAGACCTCCTTTTACACTCTGGACAGCGCTGGACATGGGGTCGACAGGAGGTCGACGCGCTGTCTGCGGTGCTGGCACTACGGTGAACTTGGACAGGACAGCCGCGAGCCCAGCTAGAGACTGCATCAGCCCCAATCTCTCACCTAGAAAAGTCACATTGAAATTTTTATTTAATATAAGGAAAATAAAGTATATACTAAATCCGTATTTGAATTGGATGCGGGTGGCGCAGGACCGGTCAATTTGGAACTCTCTGGGGGAGGCCTGTGTCCAGCAGTGGACGTCTCTCGGCTGATATGATGATGATGATGATGTATTTGAATTTCTGGTGAAAGCTCCTGGTTATCTCAGATCGCCCAGAATCAGAATCAGAGGAGACGAAAAAGCATATTTTACTTAGTGACGATCATAAAATTATACTTTTTCGACCTTGTTTTATATGTTAAACACTATTTGAATACTTAAAACAGCAACAGAATCAAAACGCAAATCTAGTGTTTATTGCTGATTTTGTTTCTTTATTTAGTGATCAAGTCGCCTGAAAAAAAAAACCTTCATGAAAATCGATTCGTTCGGTTGTAAACTACAGTTTTCCCAGATACAGAGATTTTTAATTCGATAAATTGACCACAGTACTAATCTTATTCATCCTTTCAATGTACTTATGCCCTTTTCGAACAAGGAAATCAGTAATCAGTATCTTTATTGCTTTCATAGGTAAATACAGGATGGTACATTATATATGTTCAGCTATGAAACCCTGTAGGGCACTACAATATAACTAAAAGTAAAATTTAGATAATTAGGTAGTTTAAAACGCCCAAATTAAGGGGGTTTAACTTAAATTAAATTTAAAAAAAAAATACGCGTCGCCTAACATTTCAAATATTAATAAATGCCTAAACAAAATTAAGGAGTCAGAAAAATGGAATGTTGTTAATTGTACCTTAACATGTTATATTGAATTGTAATAACTGTGAATTGTTCTCTCTATTTTTAGTTTAGTTTTAAATTGTACTTTGACATCTGAATTGTTCTATTTTTTTTTTATTTAACATTAATTGAATCCATATTGTTAGCTTGATTTTGAATGTCAAACGGCAAAACATAGTGATATTAACATTTTTATCTTAACACCTCTGTAACCAGATGTACCTATGTTTAGCAAATAAACACTTTTGTATTGTTGTCTTTGGTGTAAAAATTGTGTGTTTTGATCATTTTTTTTTCATTTCATTTAACCGTCATGTTGTGTCACATTTAGTAAAACATTCCTTATATATCTGTTTGATTTACAGTACATTTTTTATTACGAATACAATGGTATTTGATCTGGATAAAAACGTAGATAAATAGGTCTAATCCCAAAGGTCTAGTTTTTCCTCCGGGTTAGAAGGTCAGATGACAGTCGCTTTCGTGAAACTAGTCCTACGCCAAATCTATGGATTAATTGCTTAAACGGACTCCGGCCTCGTTTACAACAACAGAAACAAACGCTAGGAGAACGATGAAAAGCGCAGATAAAAAAAACTTACCAATACAAACGCGAGGACCAGTACCAAACGGCAAGTATATTGACTTCTGGGTCGAATTAAACTCTTCAGGACTAAATCTCTCTGGTCGGAACTGTTCAGGATTTTCAAAGTACTGATCGTCCATATGCAGAGCCTGTAAAGGTACCATTATTCCAACCCCTTCATCTATAGTCACATCAGTCTTAGGGATAGTGTATTTACGGGTGCATTTCCTTATCAAGAACCCAACGGCCGGAAACATTCTCATGCCTTCTTTAAAAGTCCAGTCAAGATACGTCATTTCTTTTACAGCATCGTAATTTATCTTATTATTGTGCTCTTTAAGAACCCTGTCAACTTCATCTTGCAGCTTTTTCTGTACATCAGGGTTGTGAGCCAGTTGATGCAACGTGTAACTTGTGGCTGAAGATGAAGTTTCAAAGCCGGCAGCGAAGAATATGAACACTTGCGCAGCCATTAAGTCCTCATCCATTTCCAAAGTAGCAACTTCTGGAGTTCCATCAGCCTTTACATGTTCTATGGACTCGGCTGTCATCAATCCTTTCTTCTTACTTTCTATCAGGAGGTCAATAAAGTCATTTCTACCCGACGATTCATATTTCCGTTCTCTTAAAATAGCTCCAACTAGTTCTTTAATCCCATTTTCTACATGACGCATCGGCCTCACATAGTAGAATAGTACCGGCATGGCTTGTTTAAGTACCTCAGCCACTACGCGCACTGCGTTGTAGTTGAAGATGCTAGCGCCTAGTTTACGAAAAGCTGATTCCTCTTCGTTCAGTGAGTCGGCGTCGATGCCAAAGCCGCAGGCGCCAATGAAGTCGGTGGTGAAGCGCGCCATCAGGTCACGAGCATCGATGATGCGACCGTCAGCAGCTGCGGCGAGCGTCCGCTCCTGTAGTCGCTCCGCTCGTTCCATAATGAGCGGGAACATCGCCTTCAGCTTCCCGCTCGTAAACGCCGGCCTCAGCTCCTGTCTTAACAACCTCCACACGTCCCCATCAGCAAAAACCAAGTTTTTCCTAATAGGCTCTATCATTTTCTGATTTGTTATGTAACCACGCCGGTGAAAATGATAAAAATCGCTGACCAGCAAGTGCTTTATGATCTCGGGATCCCTTATGAGGAGCTCCGGACTGGTAGATCTGAAGAAGCCTACGATTCTCTCTTTAGGGTATTTCCAGTACATTTCGACTGATTTTTCTGTGACGCTTTTTTTCATGAGGTAGTTATCCGCATTGTTGCCGAAGAAGAGTACTGGCTTGTCGTATTTGACTCCTCGTTTTTGCCAGTAGTTGAAGGTTCTGACGTTGTAGAAGTATAGCGCGGCGAGCACTACGAGAACTAAAGCGAGCGTGATCATTGTGGCGAGCGACCGTCTCAACTGCAGTTGCAACTGAAATAAGACTTGCACATCGTGTGTGACTAATTGACAATACAATACAATACAAATACTCTTTATTGCACACCTCACACAAACAAAGCAGTTACAGAGAGAAACAATACAATAACATGTAGGTAGAGGTAGACAACAGGCGGTCTTATCGCTGAAGAGCGATCTCTTCCAGACAACCTTTGGGTATCGGAGAAAGAGATAAAACTAGATTATGCAGTAGGTGGTGCAGAGATTATTATTAATCAAAAATCAAGAAATTATAAAAATAAACGTACATAAATACCTCTATATATAAACATACACACACAATCATACATATATACAAATAACACAAACACAAATATATTAATACATAAACAGTCAGCCAAAAAATACAATCAGGGTTAGGGGAGAGACAAATAATGTTCTTTAAGAAGGGATTTGAGGTTGCCGATAGATTTTGCTTGTCTGATGTGAAGAGGGAGAGAGTTCCACAGTCGGATAGAATTAATTGACGTGTGTCATCAGCAAACACCGGATCGATGTGGGCAAATCTGTACTGACGTTTTATATAGCGAGGACACATTAAACTAATTTTGTTAGTTGATATCGATAACCGTACTACCGTAGTGTAATTTTAAGAATTTGAATTAAGAAGAAAACGATAAACAAAAAAATAAACTTTTTAAGGGACTAACTTTTATAATATTTTATAATATATTTTTTATAATATAAGGTCCATTTTTTTTCTACATTTTCACACTTTAGTCTTCGTCGACTGGGCGACAATATCCATCTTAGCCTACTAAATGAACTTTCTAGGTCAACTGTAGTAATTGGAGCAAATTCAAACAACTTGTAGTGTTGATGAATTTCTTCTGAACGACTCAGTTTTTTTTATTTTCCGGATACCAAATCATTTAATGTTTTTAAAGTTGAAATGCCGACGTTTTTCTCTAACACTATTTAAAGTTTTTTGTGAATAATTTTAACTTGAGGATTCTTAAACGTAATCTTACTGGAAATCAAAAAACTAGAAATTGGAAAGGAAATGTGGATAGTTTTATGTGGCTTGGTTTGTGGATTTCTACCGTACTCTAAGGATGCTGCTTCCCATCCCCAGGTGGTCTTGGTCGTAGTTTAATCACATACCTGGATCCATTTCGGTTCATTGGAACTCTCTTAATGAGAAGTTAATGATTCTAAACATAAAAGTACAGTCGGTACGAGTAATAAGAGTTTATACAAATATTATTAAATTTTTCGTTTGAGGGTTTCATTGATACTTTTGGAGAAATCGAATTTTGACACTTTCTTCATACAAGCCGAACCGCAGTGCAATGGCGTGTTGTGATTGGCACTAGACTCTAAAGCAAATTATTGTGCGTTCGAATAAAAAAAAAGATAAATTAATACAATGTTACTATATTTATTTTATTCTGTCTTTATAGTCCCACCCCATGACGGTGTAATCTGGGGGGATAGGCAGGGTGATGAGGTTGAAATGTATCATAACCTTTGTCATGATCGACTGAAGGGGTTGCACTTTCCCTCTGAGTTAATTTTATGTGCTGATAGTACTGGCTGATTCTTTTTTTAATTCAGAGATTTATTATAAGTGGAGATGGAGACAAACGGTGATTGTGATGGTGATGATGATAGAAACGTTGATAATGATGGGTTACCTATCGTTTGTCTCAATATCACGAGCATTGTGGGAATACTTAGAGTGTCCTGTGAAAATATGGTACTAAAAATTCAAATTCAAATTCAAACATTTATTCAAATAGGTATTAGTAGGTTTGTGGTGGTGGTATGTTTTGGGACACATATAAAATAAGGTAATTAATTTTTTTTTCTGATTTATCCGAATCATGATTGCTTAATTTTTTTTTTTAAGAAAAATAACAAAATTGGGTCTATATTTTCATTTTATATATTAGTTCAGACAAGTAATGCATTATTAAATGACACAATCTAGTTATAATTTTGGAAAGCGGTAGCCCCCGTCGGATTTTCGTCTCCGCTAACGGGGCAAAATAACAACAGGCTAAAGTTGACTGACCCATTTAAGACAATTCTAGCTGCCCTTTTAATCTTAATTGTGCGTTTAAACACGCAATGATTCTAACTCAACCTAAAAATCTTTCTCTCTTTCCCACACATTTTCACGTTGACTTTGTCTCCTTAAAGAGCAACGGTAGACCTCCTTTTACACTCTGGACAGCGCTGGACATGGGGTCGACAGGAGGTCGACGCGCTGTCTGCGGTGCTGGCACTACGGTGAACTTGGACAGGACAGCCGCGAGCCCAGCTAGAGACTGCATCAGCCCCAATCTCTCACCTAGAAAAGTCACATTGAGATTTTTTTTAATATAAGGAAAATAAGTTATATACTAAATCCGTATTTGAATTTCTGGTGAAAGCTCCTGGTTATCTTAGATCGCCCAGAATCAGAATCAGAGGAGACGAAAAAGCATATTTACTTAGTGACTATCATAAAATTATACTTTTTCGACCTTGTTTTATATGTTAAACACTATTTGAATAATTAAAACAGCAACAGAATCAAAACGCAAATCTAGTGTTTATTGCTGATTTTGTTTCTTTATTGAGTGGTCAAGTCGCCTGAATAAAAAACCTTGATGAAAATCGATTCGTTCGGTTGTAAACTACAGTTTTCCCAGATACTCTAAACACACACGGTAAACATTCAACATCCTTCTATTTGCATTGGTGGTAAATAAAAACCAATCCGGCCATTCTCCATTTTTGTGTCTGCGGTTATGTGTAATTAATTACCACGACCTTTTATGCACATTTTATAATTATGAGGTCATGGAAATTAGACACAAACACAAATCTGGACAAGGACCGCCACATCATGTTTAGTTTTATCGGGGTTGTCATTGCAAAATAAATTTTAATCTATAGTTATGTTAAAGACTCGCTGTACACGAAGTAATGTGTGCACGGCAGGTTAATTGAGTAACATTTCGATCAGAAGACTTATAAAATGTAATTTTTGAAGGTGAAAATTACGGATGGTGATATTATCTTAACGCTCGAATTAGCAAGTGCAATTCAATTAGGTGTGATCGTCTTTGTCATTAAACATTATGCCTTTTAATAATATTTATTGGGTATATGACATTATAATAAATGATTAATAATATGTATAATAATATTTTGCTTTATTATTATCATACTAAGCTAGCTTTTCCCACGACTTCGTCTAAGCATTATATGCTGTTAGACTTCCCACGGGCGCAGCGGGCCTTTCACCCCTTTAAGGGAGGATTTTCGGGACAATACTATATCCAGGGTCTCAAACTGTCTCCATACCAAACTTTCTCTCAATTGTTCACCGGTTAAGGCGTGAAAAGGTAACAGACAGACATACTGAGTTTTTTCACATTCAAAATAAGTATTAGTATGGATCAGATGATAGTACGGAACATTGTTTTTATGAAAGCGGTCTTTGTGAAAACGAACCCATCTCTGGTTTAGGACGGTCTTTGAGGTTTTTCCAACGGGTACTCAATACGGTCACAAGCTATTTACGGAGTGGGCAACTAGTGGGTTTACTGCCCTCAAGCGTAATAGCGTATTGTGTATCGCGAGTAATAGTACATTACTTAGGGCGGTAAAACAAAGAATGTCTCAGATCGCAGGTAGCCGAGCATATTATAAGCTTGATTTTGTATGTCAAAAGGCAAAACATAGTGATATTAACATTTTTATGTAACTGTAACCAGATGTACCTATGTTTAGCAAATAAAAACTTTTGTATTGTTGTCTTTGGTGTAAAAATTGTGTGTTTTGATCATTTTTTTTTCATTTCATTCAACCGTCATGTTGTGTCACATTTAGTAAAATATTCCTTATATAAAAACGTAGATAAATAGGTCTAATCCCAAAGGTCTAGTTTTTCCTCCGGGTTAGAAGGTCAGGATGACAGTCGCTTTCGTGAAACTAGTCCTACGCCAAATCTATGGATTAATTGCTTAAACGGACTCCGGCCTCGTTTACAACAACAGAAACAAACGCTAGGAGAACGATGAAAAGCGCAGATAAAAAAAACTTACCAATACAAACGCGAGGACCAGTACCAAACGGCAAGTATATTGACTTCTGGGTCGAATTAAACTCTTCAGGACTAAATCTCTCTGGTCGGAACTGTTCAGGATTTTCAAAGTACTGATCGTCCATATGCAGAGCCTGTAAAGGTACCATTATTCCAACCCCTTCATCTATAGTCACATCAGTCTTAGGGATAGTGTATTTACGGGTGCATTTCCTTATCAAGAACCCAACGGCCGGGAACATTCTCATGCCTTCTTTAAAAGTCCAGTCAAGATACGTCATTTCTTTTACAGCATCGTAATTTAGCTTGTAATTGTGCTCTTTAAGAACCCTGTCAATTTCGTCTTGCACCTTTTTCTGTACATCAGGGTTGTGAGCCAGTTGATGCAACGTGTAACTTGTGGCTGAAGATGAAGTTTCAAAGCCGGCAGCGAAGAATATGAACACTTGCGCAGCCATTAAGTCCTCATCCATTTCCAAAGTAGCAACTTCTGGAGTTCCATCAGCCTTTACATGTTCTATGGACTCGGCTGTCATCAATCCTTTCTTCTTACTTTCTATCAGGAGGTCAATAAAGTCATTTCTACCCGACGATTCATATTTCCGTTCTCTTAAAATAGCTCCAACTAGTTCTTTAATCCCATTTTCTACATGACGCATCGGCCTCACATAGTAGAATAGTACCGGCATGGCTTGTTTAAGTACCTCAGCCACTACGCGCACTGCGTTGTAGTTGAAGATGCTAGCGCCTAGTTTACGAAAAGCTGATTCCTCTTCGTTCAGTGAGTCGGCGTCGATGCCAAAGCCGCAGGCGCCAATGAAGTCGGTGGTGAAGCGCGCCATCAGGTCACGAGCATCGATGATGCGACCGTCAGCAGCTGCGGCGAGCGTCCGCTCCTGTAGTCGCTCCGCTCGTTCCATAATGAGCGGGAACATCGCCTTCAGCTTCCCGCTCGTAAACGCCGGCCTCAGCTCCTGTCTTAACAACCTCCACACGTCCCCATCAGCAAAAACCAAGTTTTTCCTAATAGGCTCTATCATTTTCTGATTTGTGATGTAACCACGCCGGTGAAAATGATAAAAATCGCTGACCAGCAAGTGCTTTATGATCTCGGGATCCCTTATGAGGAGCTCCGGACTGGTAGATCTGAAGAAGCCTACGATTCTCTCTTTAGGGTATTTCCAGTACATTTCGACTGATTTTTCTGTGACGCTTTTTTTCATGAGGTAGTTATCAGCATTGTTGCCGAAGAAGAGTACTGGTTTGTCGTATTTGACTCCTCGTTTTTGCCAGTAGTCGAAGGTTCTGACGTTGTAGAAGTATAGCGCGGCGAGCACTACGAGAACTAAAGCGAGCGTGATCATTGTGGCGAGCGGCCGTCTCAACTGTAGTTGCAACTGGAATAAGACTTGCACATCGTGTGTGACTAATTGACGTGTGTCATCAGCAAATACCGGATGTGGGCAGATCTGTACTGACGTTTAATATAGCGAGGACACATTAAACTAATATTGGTAGTTGATATCGATAAAAATGGCGTACTACCGTTGTGTAATTTTAAGAATTTGAATTAAGAAGAAAACGATAAACACAAAAATAAACTTTTTAAGGGACTAACTTCTATAACATTTTATAATATACGATCATTTTTTTTTCCACATTTTCACACTTTAGTCTTCGTCGACTGGGCGACAATATCCATCTTAGCCAACTAAATGAACTTTCTAGTTCAACTGTAGTAATTGGAGTAAATTCAAACAACTTGTAGTGTTGACGATTTTCTTCTGAACGACTCAGTTTTATTTCTTTTCCGGATACCAAATCATTTAATGTTTTTAAAGTTAAAATGTAATCTTACTGGTATTTAAAAAACTGGAAATTGGAAAGGAAATGTGGATAGTTTTATGTACCTACGGGGCTTGGCTTATGGATTTCCACCGTACTTTAGATGCTGCTGCCCATCCCCAGGTGGTCTTGGTCGTAGTTTAATCATATACCTGGATCCATTTGGGTTCATTGGAACTCTCTTAATGTGTAGTTAATGATTGTGAACAAAAAATTACAGTCGGTAATAAGAGCTTATACAGGGTGTCCCAAGAAGTAGTGATATACTGAAGCTGGGAGGTAGAGGACCTAGATGGATATCTGAATCACCCCCATGTATGTTCCGCGATTTTAGGTATTTTCGGAGTTATGACCTTTTTTTTAATTTTTCACCTATCGCCGAGTACGATAAGATTTTTATTTACGGTGACGTGAATTATTGCGGTAGATGCTTGATTTTTTTGTGTGCTAAGCTGATAGATGGGCCAATTCAGTATGGTAACATTTACTATCGTTAGATCTGTGAAGGGAATAAAAAAAAAATGCCAACAATGATTTTATTTTTTTAAGGGCCCTTGAAGTTGTGAACATACTGGGTAATTTTATCTTTCTTGGCATTTTTTTTTATTCCATTCAATTGGGGTGATTCAGATAGCCCTCTAGGTCCTCTACCTTCCAGCTTCAGTATATCACTACTTCTTGGGACACCCTGATAAATATTATTTTATTTTTCGTTTGAGAGTTTCATTTTTACTTTTGGAGAAATCGAATTTTGATACTTTCTTCATACAAGCCGAACCGCAGTGCAACGGCGTGTTGTGATTGGCATTAGACTCTCACGCAAATCGTTATGCGTTCGAATGAAAAAAAATTGATAAATTAATACAATGTTACTATATTTATTTTATTCTGTCTTTATAGTACAAAGGGTCAAAATATAATACAATACAACACTTGCTATACAATTAATTGACATAAAGTTACTTAAAATAAATACATACCTGACTACAACGTTACTTAGATTTTTTATTAATAAAATGTTAGTTACGATAAAGCTGGATTATATGCGCTGACTTGAAAACTATGAGTATATATTTTAAAACAATAGGAAGGCTTTCAAAATTAAACTGTTCATATAAATTTAACCTATTAATGAATATAATTATTAATTCAAACTGTTGTTATCTGTGATAGTATTTAATACAATTCTGTAACGAAAACTCACCGTAAACTATATCAAGTTGAATGTTTTCTTCCAGAATGTATGGCAATTGCGCAATCAATGCTCGAAGTTTGCAAATTAAAATTTCTGTCTTCTCGTTATCTTGTTCTTCGCGAAATATTTCTCGGAATATAAGGAATGGGGGCTTTTTCTTGCCAAAAGCGCGTTGAAGGTCAGCAATGGCATCGTCCCATGATTTGACGTTTTTTCGAACGCCGTTCCACCATGTCGCCGCAAGTCCAGTTAAAACAATTGACAGTCCGCGTAACGCATTTTCGTCTGATACTTTTGCGCAATCTTTATAAATCTGGATGCCGTTGATAAATGCTTCCAAGGCGTCTTCAACCGAGTCTTCAGTTCCGCTAAAACTGAGGTTACAACCGGCGAAGTGACCGCTGGGTTGCGGTATCGCAGCTTTAGTCGCAGATACCAATATATCGCACAAATCATTGTGTGATTGTTGCATTTGTTGCAACAATATCGTTAAATATTCTTGAGGCATCGTCAAATTAAAAGATGTCTGTTCACCCGTTTTTCCGCTGGAGTCGGCCGCCATTACGGTATCTTTTTTCGGCCCCATCGGAACGAAAATTTTCCCTATTTACGCAATTTTGCAACACAATCCTTAGCGTTGGGCGCCACGTTTAACCATTGAAGGCTAGGGGTCCTGTGATTTATGCTTCAACTGTGTAAGTAAAGGAAATTCACTCACGAAAAAGTGATGTGTTCTCTAGGCTAGACGAAATCGGACTAGATTTGAATACGGCGCGCGCAGTCTCAGGGAATGAATGAGTGAAGTGACGAAAGGTGAATGTATGCAAGTAAGGTTTAGTCTACAAAAGGTTGGCACAGACGTGTGTATAAGGGTGTGGCTACACGTCTGTGGTGGTGTGTGCTTAATGGCTGTGCTACAACTTGAATAATCTTTTAGAGGAAATATATTTTTTTTATTCGTTTCGGATTATACTGACGTTATCACCTGATAGAACTTTTAGATGATAGGGGAGGTTATAATAGTTAAATGCAACATTCTGTATGAAAATTGGTTGTGTGAAAGAACCATACTGGCACCAAAAAATTAGATAGTATCAAAAATAAATAAAAAAATCTTGGAAAAAATATCAACCGAAATAACAGTTTACAACTCCATAGATACAGTATTGACATCCGACGACAGCACCAGTTACCCGGTTGAGTTCTTAAACTCTCTGGAGCTATCCGGGGTACCTTCCCACAAACTCGAATTAAAAGTAGGCGTACCCGTAATGTTAATGCGCAACTTAGATGCACCAAAATTGTGCAATGGAACAAGATTACGGGTCACTGAATTGGGAAAATATATAGTAAAGGGTGAAGCGAAAGGAGAAAATACGAGTATACTCATACCCCGTATTCCAATTATACCTAATAACTTGCCATTTAACTTTAAACGACTACAGTTCCCTTTAAAAGTAGCGTTTTCAATGACAATTAACAAATTGCAGGGTCAAACCTTAAAAGTAGCGGGATTACATTTAGGCATGTTTTTCCCACGGGCAGTTGTATGTAGCTTGCTCACGTGTGTCTAAATCTAAAAATCTACATGTTTTAGCAGAACGAAATAAATCATACAATATAGTTTATAGAAGTATATTGGAATAAGTAGCAGCGGCGAAGCGGCCAACTAATTTTTTTAGTTTCAGTATTTTTGTAAGCTTTTCGCTTAGGTGCTTTATTGTCTGACAATATACTAGACCGTAAGCAAAGTATTTTTTTTTAGTTTTAATTATAATTAGCGTGAAAAAGAAAATAATCTCTAGAGGGGGTAAAATAACAACAATTTGTGTAGTAACGAATTCTACGCGGACGAAGTCGCGGGCAAAAGCTAGTATTTAATATGTCTGCTGTACGTCGCCACGATATTCTTGTGCTGGAATTTTGCTGTTTAATTCAGGTATTAAAGGGTCATGAATCGGTGATGAACAATGTACATTTTGTTCGATTTCGTCATCCAAAACAATAAGAAAGAGGTAATTCAATTCACGGAAAAAATATTTTCATTTGAGGGTCGTAGAGAAACGTGTATTCTTATTGAAAGATGCAGGTATGTTCTGCTTTTTTTACATCTTTGGAGACTCCGACCCCGATGTGTATTTGATCCCCATGGCTCATTTTAACCACTTTTCGTGTCAATAATTAATCAGTGGGCAAAGCATACGGTTGTTTTACTTGCTATCGCTCCCGGTCACCGATATACCAAATTTACCAGGTCGAACGCTTTGGACAGCTCCAGAAAACATGCGTAAACACTAGAAGTTGCTCGTTCGGTATGTTTGATAGTCTGCTTTAGTCACATTATGGCAGCTTCAGTAGAGAGACCAGGCCTGAAGTCGAAAATACTTATCAAGTTGTGTATTTAGCAGACTATCAAGTACTTTCGCTATTACCATCGCTAGTGGGATAGATCTATAGTTTGACCTTATCTCCAACATCGCCACTTTAATTCTTAACAATTGGCACTACAACCCCCCTCCCCTAACCCTGATTGTATTTTTTGGCTGACTGTTTATGTAACATTATATTTGTGTTTGTGTTATTTGTATATATGTATGACTGTGTGTGTATGTTTATATATAGAGGTATTTATGTACGTTTATTTTTATAATTTCTTGATTTTTGATTAATAATAATCGCTGCACCACCTACTGCATAATCTAGTTTTATCTCTTTCTCCGATACCCAAAGGTTGTCTGGAAGAGATCGCTCTTCAGCGATAAGACCGCCTGTTGTCTACCTCTACCTACATGTTATTGTATTGTTTCTCTCTGTAACTGCTTTGTTTGTGTGAGGTGTGCAATAAAGAGTATTTGTATTGTATTGTACAACCATCGTCATCATATAGCATAGCATTAATATGAATATTATGATAACTGTGTTTTAACAGCTTAGTCAATAGAACGTCAGGTTTAAACATTGATTTTAATTAATTCCACAAATGAATAGATACTTGCGTCACCTGTACACACAATCCAACCCGGAGTGGAAAAATACCTAATTAATTGACAACATTTAAAAATATGTAATGATGCCTAAATCTATAACCATTACGGTCAGTAATTATGTTACCTGAACGTAATAATATAGTTTTCAGATTTTTTTTTCGCACTTGTTTTTAACAAAAACCTCGAAATTGTATAAACGTGTTTGAAACCGTGTGTGACGTCAATTACATATGAAAGATGTACAAAGCTGCCTTCTGGAATTCACCACTTTTCAATTTGATATTTCTGAATAAAAATTACAATTTAGGGAGATATAAAAAAGCACGTGTCCCTTAAAAAAACATTTTCTAGTCAACTAAATCATAAAATGGCCCACTTGAAATAATGAAATGTTGCCAATTAACCAATTTGCATGGTAAAAGTAACCATTTTATTACTATAGTAATGCGTACGACAGAAGCAAGCTGGAATATAATTAAATTGTCTGGGATCCGTGTCAGAAAATATATACGCTGCTTATTAACCTTTTGAGAGCTAAAGACGGCTGTGGACGCGGACGAAAACTCGTGCCACTGAAGCCACGGACGGCCATAGCCGCGCGTGCGCTTTGCGCTTTTTCGTTAATTTTATGTGATAAAAATACGTACATTAATTTTGACATGACAATATTTATCAGAAGTTTCATTTTATTCATATTTTGTCTGGCTATTATTTTTGTTCTGGCCTCCGTTGGGCACCATTCCACCATCTGTCAGACAGAGCGTTTGTGTAGGAAACGAGCGCATTTGCGCTGTACTCTTTTAACCTTTTGACAGCGAGGGTGCAAAATTAAATGGTGCCCAACGGAGGCCAGAACAAAAATAATAGCCAGACAAAATATGAATAAAATGAAACTTCTGATAAATATTGTCATGTCAAAATTAATGTACGTATTTTTATCACATAAAATCTACGGAGTACCTACTATACGACTCTCTTTCCATCATTGTTCGTGGGCTTTATTGGGCTAAAAACTATCCGTTGTCCTTCCTCGGAATTCAAAGTACTTATCTCTGCACCAAATTTCATCTCAATCGGTTTAGCGGTCTAAACGTGAAAAGGTAACAGACATACAGAGTTACTTTTGCATTTATAATATTAGTGGATTGTTTAAAACGAAAAGGGATTCCATATGGCTGAGTTACATCATTTTATAGATAAGCTTACTCCGAACGCCTTTTTAGGGTTCCGTACCTCAAAAGGAAATAAGGGAACCCTTAGAAGATCACTTTGTTGTCCGACTAATTGTCTGTCAATCTCGATAACGCGCGGTGGTATCGAGTTAAAATTAAAGCCTTATACTCAGGTCTACAGTCCCTTGAAAGAAAAAAACAAACTTCTAAGTCAACGTAAAAAAAAATATACGGATATGCTGCATAAAACGTATATGCCAATACTCTCAAGGAATCAAAATTTATGGGGTACACTTCCGTTGATCTAAAACTATGAAATTTGATGCCATGTCATTAAAAAACAAATTCGTGTTACTTATATTGTTCGAATTTGTTGATACATTTATTGAAATTACGCCTGAATACGACATTGGCGCATATAAGTTCTCATATCAGAATTTATTATTTTTTAATGCTTTATCTTCTGCTATGCTATCTATCGTAGAGCTGATTTAAATTATTAATAGGTAAAAGACAAAGCAGTTCCGCCATTTTGACGTTACGGACAGCTTACAGATGTGGCGGCGATATACCTATTAGAAAAAGAAATGAAAAAGTTAAAGAGGTCAAATATTTCGGAAAATTAATTTACTGTCGCAGTCAGATGAAAACTATCCTGAGCGGAAGCCAGAATAATAATGTACCCATAAATAATGTTCCATGTTTTTTCGTTCATGGGAAGCTGAGATCCTTCGTGACAAAGTAACGTCTCTGGGATGATACTGGCTGATTCTTTTTTTAATTCAGAGATTTATTATAAGTGGAGATGGAGACAAACGGTGATTGTGATGGTGATGATGATATAAACGTTGATAATGATGGGTTACCTATCGTTTGTCTCATTATCATGAGCATTGTGGGAATACCCGTATTTTCCGTGGAAACATGCCTCGTGTCCTGTGAAAATATGGTATTAAAAATTTTAATTCAAAAATTTATTCAAATAGGTATTAGTAGGTTTGTGGTGGTGGTATGTTTTGGGACACATATAAAATAAGGTAATTAATTTTTTTTTCTGATTTACTATCCGAATCATGATTGCTTAATTTTTTTTTTTTAAGAAAAATAACAAAATTGGGTCTATATTTTTATTTTATATAATACTTTAGACAAGTAATGCATTATTAAATGACACAATCTAGTTATAATTTTGGAAAGCGGTAGCCCCCGTCGGATTTTCGTCTCCGCTAACGGGGCAGAATAACAACAGGCTAAAGTTGACTGACCCATTTAAGACAATTCTAGCTGCCCTTTTAACCTTAACTGTGCGTTTAAAACACGCAATGATTCTAACTCAACCTGAAAATCTCTCTCTTTTTCCCACACATTTTCACATTGACTTCCTCTCCTTAAACAGCAACGGTAGACCTCCTTTTACACTCTGGACAGCGCTGGACATGGGGTCGACAGGAGGTCGACGCGCTGTCTGCGGTGCTGGCACTACGGTGAACTTGGACAGGACAGCCGCGAGCCCAGCTAGAGACTGCATCAGCCCCAATCTCTCACCTAGAAAAGTCACATTGAAATTTTTATTTAATATAAGGAAAATAAAGTATATACTAAATCCGTATTTGAATTGGATGCGGGTGGCGCAGGACCGGTCAATTTGGAACTCTCTGGGGGAGGCCTGTGTCCAGCAGTGGACGTCTCTCGGCTGATATGATGATGATGATGATGTATTTGAATTTCTGGTGAAAGCTCCTGGTTATCTCAGATCGCCCAGAATCAGAATCAGAGGAGACGAAAAAGCATATTTACTTAGTGACGATCATAAAATTATACTTTTTCGACCTTGTTTTATATGTTAAACACTATTTGAATACTTAAAACAGCAACAGAATCAAAACGCAAATCTAGTGTTTATTGCTGATTTTGTTTCTTTATTTAGTGATCAAGTCGCCTGAAAAAAAAAACCTTCATGAAAATCGATTCGTTCGGTTGTAAACTACAGTTTTCCCAGATACAGAGATTTTTAATTCGATAAATTGACCACAGTACTAATCTTATTCATCCTTTCAATGTACTTATGCCCTTTTCGAACAAGGAAATCAGTAATCAGTATCTTTATTGCTTTCATAGGTAAATACAGGATGGTACATTATATATGTTCAGCTATGAAACCCTGTAGGGCACTACAATATACGAGGGGCAAACCGAAATGATCGGGAATTTAAAAAACTAAGTACACTTGATACATAAATTATATATTATTGTTTTTCGAAGTACTCTCCGTTACAATCAATGCACTTTTGCATTCGTTTAAACCAGTAATTGAAACAGTAATTCCAGTTTAAACTAGACATTGCCAAAATGGCCGATTTATAGGCTTCCACGGCGGCTTCTGGGTTTTCAAACCGCTGACCACGCAATAAATCTTTAATTCTAGGGAACGTAAAAAAATCATTTGGACTCAGGTCAGGGCTGTATGGAGGATGGGACATCAACTCAACGTTTTCCTCGTTCAAAAATTGATTTGTTTTACGGGCGGTGTGGGAACTCGCATTATCGTGATGTAAGATGACACGTCGTGTGGGGTTCCCTCGGCGAAGTTCGGCCAGCATCTCTGGCAAACAAACTGTAATATACCAATCAGCGGTAACCGTTCTTTGTTCTTGTAAAGGAATTGTGGCAATATGTCCTTTTTTTGAGACGAACGAAGCCGCCATTTTCTTCGACACGCTGCGGGAACGCACAACTTTCGTTGGTTTGACCTCGTCATCGAAGACCCAAACTGCCGACTGGTGCTTTCTTTCAGGCTCATAGGAATAAATCCAAGATTCGTCACCCGAGACAATATTATAAACGGCTTTTGACCTTCCTCCATTGTAGCGTTTTAGAGTAGATCGGCACCAATCAATACGAGCCGCCTTTTGCTCTTCTGACAAATTATGGGGTACCCATCGGGAAATCAATTTTCTGACACCCAACTCACTATGCAGAATAGTGTGGATTGCAGTCATTCCAATGCCTATGGTTGCCCGAATCTGCTCGTATGTCACATGTCTATCTTCTTTTAGTATTTTTTCCACAGCCGCGACGTTTTCAGGCGACACCGTTGTTTTCGGCCGACCTGTTGAAGGTACGGTGCTGAGAGAGGCACGACCCCGTCGAAACACTGCATACCAACGATATATTGTCGTTTGACTAGGTGCTTCAATTTCATATATAGAAACAAGCTCATTAAGACAGTTATCTGGAGATAACCCTCGACGAAAGTTGTGATAAATAATTGCACGAAAATTTTCACGCGTGAGCTCCATTTTGTCCATCGACTTGTCAATTTGAAAATGGAATTAAAAAAATGTGACGTTATTTTTTTAAATTGTGAAAACGGCATCGTGACTGTCAGTCGCCAGTACGCATGTGATAAAAAAGGATTTAATGTAACTCAGTTTAAAGTACTTTATTCTCGATCATTTCGGTGTGCCCCTCGTAACTAAAAGTAAAATTTAGATAATTAGGTAGTTTAAAACGCCCAAATTAAGGGGGTTTAACTTAAATTAAATTTAAAAAAAAAATACGCGTCGCCTTACATTTCAAATATTAATAAATGCCTAAACAAAATTAAGGAGTCAGAAAAATGGAATGTTGTTAATTGTACCTTAACATGTTATATTGAATTGTAATAACTGTGAATTGTTCTCTCTATTTTTAGTTTAGTTTTAAATTGTACTTTGACATCTGAATTGTTCTATTTTTTTTTTATTTAACATTAATTGAATCCATATTGTTAGCTTGATTTTGAATGTCAAACGGCAAAACATAGTGATATTAACATTTTTATCTTAACACCTCTGTAACCAGATGTACCTATGTTTAGCAAATAAACACTTTTGTATTGTTGTCTTTGGTGTAAAAATTGTGTGTTTTGATCATTTTTTTTTCATTTCATTTAACCGTCATGTTGTGTCACATTTAGTAAAACATTCCTTATATATCTGTTTGATTTACAGTACATTTTTTATTACGAATACAATGGTATTTGATCTGGATAAAAACGTAGATAAATAGGTCTAATCCCAAAGGTCTAGTTTTTCCTCCGGGTTAGAAGGTCAGATGACAGTCGCTTTCGTGAAACTAGTCCTACGCCAAATCTATGGATTAATTGCTTAAACGGACTCCGGCCTCGTTTACAACAACAGAAACAAACGCTAGGAGAACGATGAAAAGCGCAGATAAAAAAAACTTACCAATACAAACGCGAGGACCAGTACCAAACGGCAAGTATATTGACTTCTGGGTCGAATTAAACTCTTCAGGACTAAATCTCTCTGGTCGGAACTGTTCAGGATTTTCAAAGTACTGATCGTCCATATGCAGAGCCTGTAAAGGTACCATTATTCCAACCCCTTCATCTATAGTCACATCAGTCTTAGGGATAGTGTATTTACGGGTGCATTTCCTTATCAAGAACCCAACGGCCGGAAACATTCTCATGCCTTCTTTAAAAGTCCAGTCAAGATACGTCATTTCTTTTACAGCATCGTAATTTATCTTATTATTGTGCTCTTTAAGAACCCTGTCAACTTCATCTTGCAGCTTTTTCTGTACATCAGGGTTGTGAGCCAGTTGATGCAACGTGTAACTTGTGGCTGAAGATGAAGTTTCAAAGCCGGCAGCGAAGAATATGAACACTTGCGCAGCCATTAAGTCCTCATCCATTTCCAAAGTAGCAACTTCTGGAGTTCCATCAGCCTTTACATGTTCTATGGACTCGGCTGTCATCAATCCTTTCTTCTTACTTTCTATCAGGAGGTCAATAAAGTCATTTCTACCCGACGATTCATATTTCCGTTCTCTTAAAATAGCTCCAACTAGTTCTTTAATCCCATTTTCTACATGACGCATCGGCCTCACATAGTAGAATAGTACCGGCATGGCTTGTTTAAGTACCTCAGCCACTACGCGCACTGCGTTGTAGTTGAAGATGCTAGCGCCTAGTTTACGAAAAGCTGATTCCTCTTCGTTCAGTGAGTCGGCGTCGATGCCAAAGCCGCAGGCGCCAATGAAGTCGGTGGTGAAGCGCGCCATCAGGTCACGAGCATCGATGATGCGACCGTCAGCAGCTGCGGCGAGCGTCCGCTCCTGTAGTCGCTCCGCTCGTTCCATAATGAGCGGGAACATCGCCTTCAGCTTCCCGCTCGTAAACGCCGGCCTCAGCTCCTGTCTTAACAACCTCCACACGTCCCCATCAGCAAAAACCAAGTTTTTCCTAATAGGCTCTATCATTTTCTGATTTGTGATGTAACCACGCCGGTGAAAATGATAAAAATCGCTGACCAGCAAGTGCTTTATGATCTCGGGATCCCTTATGAGGAGCTCCGGACTGGTAGATCTGAAGAAGCCTACGATTCTCTCTTTAGGGTATTTCCAGTACATTTCGACTGATTTTTCTGTGACGCTTTTTTTCATGAGGTAGTTATCCGCATTGTTGCCGAAGAAGAGTACTGGCTTGTCGTATTTGACTCCTCGTTTTTGCCAGTAGTTGAAGGTTCTGACGTTGTAGAAGTATAGCGCGGCGAGCACTACGAGAACTAAAGCGAGCGTGATCATTGTGGCGAGCGACCGTCTCAACTGCAGTTGCAACTGAAATAAGACTTGCACATCGTGTGTGACTAATTGACAATACAATACAATACAAATACTCTTTATTGCACACCTCACACAAACAAAGCAGTTACAGAGAGAAACAATACAATAACATGTAGGTAGAGGTAGACAACAGGCGGTCTTATCGCTGAAGAGCGATCTCTTCCAGACAACCTTTGGGTATCGGAGAAAGAGATAAAACTAGATTATGCAGTAGGTGGTGCAGAGATTATTATTAATCAAAAATCAAGAAATTATAAAAATAAACGTACATAAATACCTCTATATATAAACATACACACACAATCATACATATATACAAATAACACAAACACAAATATAATAATACATAAACAGTCAGCCAAAAAATACAATCAGGGTTAGGGGAGAGACAAATAATGTTCTTTAAGAAGGGATTTGAGGCTGCCGATAGATTTTGCTTGTCTGATGTCAAGAGGGAGAGAGTTCCACAGTCGGATAGAATTAATTGACGTGTGTCATCAGCAAACACCGGATCGATGTGGGCAAATCTGTACTGACGTTTTATATAGCGAGGACACATTAAACTAATTTTGTTAGTTGATATCGATAACCGTACTACCGTAGTGTAATTTTAAGAATTTGAATTAAGAAGAAAACGATAAACAAAAAAATAAACTTTTCAAGGGACTAACTTTTATAATATTTTATAATATATTTTTTATAATATAAGGTCCATTTTTTTTCTACATTTTCACACTTTAGTCTTCGTCGACTGGGCGACAATATCCATCTTAGCCTACTAAATGAACTTTCTAGGTCAACTGTAGTAATTGGAGCAAATTCAAACAACTTGTAGTGTTGATGAATTTCTTCTGAACGACTCAGTTTTTTTTTATTTTCCGGATACCAAATCATCTAACACTATTTAAAGTTTTTTGTGAATAATTTTAACTTGAGGATTCTTAAACGTAATATTTCTGGAAATCAAAAAACTAGAAATTGGAAAGGAAATGTGGATAGTTTTATGTGGCTTGGCTTGTGGATTTCTACCGTACTCTAAGGATGCTGCTTCCCATCCCCAGGTGGTCTTGGTCGTAGTTTAATCACATACCTGGATCCATTTGGGTTCATTGGAACTCTCTTAATGAGAAGTTAATGATTCTAAACATAAAAGTACAGTCGGTACGAGTAATAAGAGTTTATACAAATACTAGCTTTTGCCCGCGGCTTCGCCCGCGTACTAAGAGTAATGTTAACCGTCTACAAAAAAGGTGCATCTCAGTTTCAGTCTCTTATATATTTAGATCGACTCTACATAGACTCTGCATATCGAACATAGACTCTACATATCGAATCTACATATCGACTCTACATATCGACTTTACATATCGACTATAAATATCGAATCTACATATCAACTCTACATATCGACTACATATCGACTCTACATATTTATATAGATGTCCACTGTGTACTTAGATAGGTGTCGACTCTACATATCGAATCTACATATCGACTCTACATATCGACTCTACATATCGACTTTACATATCGACTATAAATATCGAATCTACATATCAACTCTACATATCGACTACATATCAACTCTACATATTGACTCTACATATCGACTATACATATCGGCTCTACATATCGACTACATATCTGGACCCCCATATAAAATTTCACCCCCTCTTTTAAGAGGTTGGGTGCAGATTTCCAAAAAAAAAATGATGTACGATTTTTTGTTAGTCACAAATAGTCCGCATACCAATTTTTAGCTTTCTACCTTGAAAAATTCGGAATGCTCCATACAAACTTCCACCCCCCATTTTGTGGAAGTAGGAGGTTAGAAAGAGACAAAAAGTAGCCTATGTCACTCTCCATCCCTTCAACTATCTCCACTTAAAAAATCACGTCAATTCGACGCCCCGTTTTGCCGTGAAAGACGGACAAACAAACAAACAAACAAACAAACACACAAACACATACACTTTCCCATTTATAATATTAGTATGGATTATTAAATTTTTCGTTTGAGGGTTTCATTGATACTTTTGGAGAAATCGAATTTTGACACTTTCTTCATACAAGCCGAACCGCAGTGCAATGGCGTGTTGTGATTGGCACTAGACTCTAAAGCAAATTATTGTGCGTTCGAATAAAAAAAAAAGATAAATTAATACAATGTTACTATATTTATTTTATTCAGTCTTTATAGTCCCACCCCATGACGGTGTAATCTGGGGGGATAGGCAGGGTGATGAGGTTGAAATGTATCATAACCTTTGTCATGATCGACTGAAGGGGTTGCACTTTCCCTCTGAGTTAATGTTATGTGCTGATAGTACTGGCTGATTCTTTTTTTAATTCAGAGATTTATTATAAGTGGAGATGGAGACAAACGGTGATTGTGATGGTGATGATGATAGAAACGTTGATAATGATGGGTTACCTATCGTTTGTCTCAATATCACGAGCATTGTGGGAATACTTAGAGTGTCCTGTGAAAATTATGGTATTAAAAATTCAAATTCAAATTCAAACATTTATTCAAATAGGTATTAGTAGGTTTGTGGTGGTGGTATGTTTTGGGACACATATAAAATAAGGTAATTAATTTTTTTTTCTGATTTATCCGAATCATGATTGCTTAATTTTTTTTTTTAAGAAAAATAACAAAATTGGGTCTATATTTTCATTTTATATATTAGTTCAGACAAGTAATGCATTATTAAATGACACAATCTAGTTATAATTTTGGAAAGCGGTAGCCCCCGTCGGATTTTCGTCTCCGCTAACGGGGCAGAATAACAACAGGCTAAAGTTGACTGACCCATTTAAGACAATTCTAGCTGCCCTTTTAACCTTAACTGTGCGTTTAAAACACGCAATGATTCTAACTTGAGTTAGGTTGACCTAAAAATCTTTCTCTCTTTCCCACACATTTTCACGTTGACTTCCTCTCCTTAAACAGCAACGGTAGACCTCCTTTTACACTCTGAACGGCGCTGGACATGGGGTCGACAGGAGGTCGACGCGCTGTCTGCGGTGCTGGCACTACGGTGAACTTGGACAGGACAGCCGCGAGCCCAGCTAGAGACTGCATCAGCCCCAATCTCTCACCTAGAAAAGTCACATTGAAATTTTTATTTAATATAAGGAAAATAAAGTATATACTAAATCCGTATTTGAATTTCTGGTGAAAGCTCCTGGTTATCTTAGATCGCCCAGAATCAGAATCAGAGGAGACGAAAAAGCATATTTACTTAGTGACTATCATAAAATTATACTTTTTCGACCTTGTTTTATATGTTAAACACTATTTGAATAATTAAAACAGCAACAGAATCGGGTCACTATCAAATTTACCTTATCGCTAAAGGACAATATAGCTGAAATGTCTGGATTGTGTTATGTCTTTGTAACTACATAGACATGAATGCTAAATGCCTCTTTGGCGAAACGTCTGGATCTTAGAACGTAACAATTTAAAATGATCTAGCAGCAAAACATCTTTATCTTCGAATGTCTTTATTTCTTAATAGAAACAAATGCAAAATGGTTCGGTGGCAACACGTTTGTATCTTAGAACGTCTTAATTACTAAACAGACATGAACGCTAAACAGTCAAGAAGCAAAAAGTCTGGATTGTGTAATGTTTTTATTTCTAAATGGAATAACCGCCAAGCGACCCATTAGCAAAACGTCTGGATTTCAAATGTTAAGTATACATAGAAAAATCCAAATATAAGTTAAAACAAGTTAGCAGTAAAGGAATTACTTCAAATTTTATTTTTAAGTGTGATAGGATAAACCAATGTTTTTAGGGGGTATGCGTTACTAACAAATAAAAATGTCAGAATATCCATATTAATATTATACCTAACTTATAAGCCTCGCTTAAACTTAAACCAGACGTTTTGCTACTAACTCGTTCTGCGTACATGTCAATCAAATAATTTTACTTTCGACGAATTGGGAATTCTAATTATATAGACTATTTACATTTCATGACGTTTTGCTATTAACTCGTTCTGTGTTTATGTCAATTAACTAATTTCACTTTCGACTCACTAGATATTCTAATCATATGGACTATTTATATTTTCTGACGTTTGGCTACTTATTCATTCTAATTCTTAGCCATCCAGCTAAACTGTCTTTTTGCTGACTGAGTATTCTACTTTCATGTCGTCGCAGCTGAATTGACTATATGCTGACTGTGTATTTAAATTTTATGTCATCTAGCTGAAATGGTCGTTTAATGATAAGGTAAATTTGATAGTGACCCACAGAATCAAAACGCAAATCTAGTGTTTATTGCTGATTTTGTTTCTTTATTGAGTGGTCAAGTCGCCTGAATAAAAAACCTTGATGAAAATCGATTCGTTCGGTTGTAAACTACAGTTTTCCCAGATACTCTAAACACACACGGTAAACATTCAACATCCTTCTATTTGCATTGGTGGTAAATAAAAACCAATCCGGCTATTCTCCATTTTTGTGTCTGCGGTTATGTCTAATTAATTACCACGACCTTTTATGCACATTTTATAATTATGAGGTCATGGAAATTAGACACAAACACAAATCTGGACAAGGACCGCCGCCACATCTTGTTTAGTTTAATCGGGGTTGTCATTGCAAAATAAATTTTAATCTATAGTTATGTTAAAGACTCGCTGTACACGAAGTAATGTGTGCACGGCAGGTTAATTGAGTAACATTTCGATCAGAAGACTTATAAAATGTAATTTTTGAAGGTGAAAATTACGGATGGTGATATTATCTTAACGCTCGAATTAGCAAGTGCAATTCAATTAGGTGTGATCGTCTTTGTCATTAAACATTATGCCTTTTAATAATATTTATTGGGTATATGACATTGTAATAAATGATTAATAATATGTATAATAATATTTTGCTTTATTATTATCATACTAAGCTAGCTTTTCCCACGACTTCGTCTAAGCATTATATGCTGTTAGACTTCCCACGGGCGCACCGCACCCCTTTAAGGGATGATTTTCGGGACAATACTATATCCAGGGTCTCAAACTGTCTCCATACCAAATTTTGTCTCAATTTGTTCAGCGGTTAAGGTATGAAAAGGTAACAGACAGACATACTGAGTTCTTTTCACATTCAAAATAAGTATAAGTATGGATCAGATGATAGTACGGTACATTGTGTTTTTAAATATGAAAGCGGTATTTGTGAAAACGAACCCATCTGACCTGTAGGACGGTCTTTGAGGTTTTTCCAACGGGTACTCGATACGGTCACAATGTTCTTTATTACCGTCCGTTCCGAGTACAAAATGTTACGTCTCTCCCCTGGCCAGGAAGTTTGCATTTCCCTTACGCGTAGCGTGCGGTAATTCCTACTTTATGGCCAGGTATGACGTAAAATAATTAACAAACTGACTGATAATTTCAAGGAATTGCCTATGACTGTATTTTTGAAAAATGATTTTATTCAGTTACAGACTTCCTGGCTAGTGACATATTATAAACTTATTTTTTTTATTCCAATTTTTTAAGATATTCTAACAACCAATTGTATTTTTGACATGTTATCTTTAATTTTTAATTGTATGTTATGATAATATTATTTATTTACGAGTGTTTACGAGTATTTACGACCGGTTAGCCTAGTGGGTAGTGACGCTGCCTACGAAGCTGAAGGTCCTGGGTTCGAATCCCGGTAAGGGCAAATATTTGTGTGTTGAGCACGAATATTTGTTTCTGAGTCTTGGATGTTTTCTATGTATTTAAGTATTTATATCTATTATATATATCGTCGTCTAGTACCTGTAACACAAGCCTTATTGAGCTTACTATAGGCCTAGCTCGATTTGTGTAAGAATGTCCCATAATTTATGAAAAATAATTTGATTTATCGTGTAAGCTTAATTTTAACTTTTCTAGATTATAAACTACATTTAGTTTTAAAAATTGTATTTGGCATGCACCTAACCGAATTGTTCTTGTGTAGTTTAAAATTGTACCTTACCATGTTATATTGAATTGTAATAACTGTAAATTGTTCTCTCTATTTTTTAGGGTTCCGTAGTCAACAAGGAGCCCTTATAGTTTCGCCATGTCCGTCCGTCTGTCTGTCTGTCCGTCGTTTTCGTTGTCCGTTTTTTTCTCGTTAAACCTAAAGTGTGGGGTATCGTTGGACGTGAAAAAATTTGTGGCAGTAGTACATATAATGAATAAAAAAAAAAACTATCACAGTTAAGTAGACATAACTAGTTAACGAGTAATAGACATAACTAGTTAATTTTAGTTTAGTTTTAAATTGTACTTTGACATCTGATTTGTTCAATGTTTTTTACTTTTTATTTAATATAAATTGAATCCATATTGTAAGCTTGATTTATAGGCCAAAAGGCAAAACTAGCTAGCATTTCTTTTTATCTTAACACCTCTGTAACCAGATGTACCTATGTTAAGCAAATAAACACTTTTGTATTGTATTGTCTTTGGTGTAAAAATTGTGAGTTTTGATCAAATTTTTTTTTTGTTTCATTCAACCGTCATGTTGTGTCACATTTAGTAAAATATTCCTTATATATCTGTTTGATTTACAGTAACTTTAGATTACGAATACAATGGTATTTGATCTGGATAAAAACGTAGATAAATAGGTCTAATCCCAAAGGTCTAGTTTTTCCTCCGGGTTAGAAGGTCAGATGACAGTCGCTTTCATCAAACTAGTCCTACGCCAAATCTATGGATTAATTGCTTAAACGGACTCCGGCCTCGTTTACAACAACAGGAACAAACGCTAGGAGAATGATGAAAACCGCAGATAAAAAAAAACGGTTCTCTATTGGATCGCATAAAATCATTTGGAATAATATAATAACGCATAATTTTTTTAAGCCGAATTAGCGTTAAGCCTAACCATATTATGGCATAAATTTTTAGGCATAAAATTAAAAAGCATAAACGTCAATAGCATAATAATCACAAAGACTAACATCAGATAGCATAAATACAAAAAGACATAATAATTACTTGGCATCATTACAAAACGCATAAAAATTGTGTCCTAAAAAATAAAATCATGCATTACACAAAGTGCAACGTTCGACTTATAACCAGAGTAAATGATGCACAAAATCATGAAATCACATCCAAACAGATAAAGAACCACAATCACGAGCCTGATGCACTACGAGAAAAGGTTAGTTTTGTGATCATATGAATTTAGTAACAAAGGCGAGGTCGACGGAGGTCCGCTTCACGGACCTCCTATTTTGCGTTGTTTAGGCGCTTCGCGCCTGGATATCATGCTAACATAACCTAACCTAATCTAACGTAACCAAACCATGGCATAACAGATTTGCACATTTTGTGGGAAAACATCATCCACATTTTTATTATTTAGCAAGAAAGATTTCCCAAGAAATACACCACCAAAGTACTCAAATTGAACAAAGAGAACTTGGGATAGAACCACCACCAAAACAGAAAAAATACATCAATAAATAGAACCATTTGAACAATATTATCAATAATAAACATGAATATCCAACAAATATTGCATTTCTACAAGCCATAGCAGGTAATCTTAAACTCAAATAAACAAGCACAATTACAAAGAAAAAAATACAGAATAATACATTGCTTACAAAATAATGCATGAATGAAAGTAAATAAGCGTACACTATATTAAATGATTAAAAATAAATAATAAATGCATGCCAACAACGAAACTGTGTTTTATTCATTTAGAAAACAGAAATTATGCTTCAAAACAGATATGATAAATAATTATTAGCCCATACAATTGTATGCATAATGAGTATTAGTCGAATACAAATTAGTCCAAGTAAAATTATTCTAAAACCATAGTATGCCAAACAAAGTGGTAGGCCAAAGAATTATTATGCGACAGTATTATTATGCCAATAGAAATTATGCCAAATCAATTATGCGAAACTATATTAGTCTAAAAAAAATTATGCCAATGAAGGGGATCCCAAAAAAAACTTACCAATACAAGCGCGAGGACCAGTACCAAACGGCAAATATATAGACTTCTGGGTCGAATTAAACTCTTCAGGACTAAATCTCTCTGGTCGGAACTGTTCAGGATTTTCAAAGTACTGATCGTCCATATGCAGAGCCTGTAAAGGTACCATTATTCCAACCCCTTCATCTATAGTCACATCAGTCTTAGGGATAGTGTATTTACGGGTGCATTTCCTTATCAAGAACCCAACGGCCGGAAACATTCTCATGCCTTCTTTAAAAGTCCAGTCAAGATACGTCATTTCTTTTACAGCATCGTAATTTAGCTTGTTATTGTGCTCTTTAAGAACCCTGTCAACTTCATCTTGCAGCTTTTTCTGTACATCGGGGTTGTGAGCCAGTTGATGCAACGTGTAACTTGTGGCTGAAGATGAAGTTTCAAACCCGGCAGCGAAGAATATGAACACTTGCGCAGCCATTAAGTCCTCATCCATTTCCAAAGTAGCAACTTCTGGAGTTCCATCAGCCTTTACATGTTCTATGGACTCGGCTGTCATCAATCCTTTCTTCTTACTTTCTATCAGGAGGTCAATAAAGTCATTTCTACCCGACGGTTCATATTTCCGTTCTCTTAAAATAGCTCCAACGAGTTCTTTAATACCATTTTCTACATGACGCATCGGCCTCACATAGTAGAATAGTACCGGCATGGCTTGTTTAAGTATCTCAGCCACTACGCGTACTGTGTTGTAGTTGAAGATGCTAGCGCCTAGTTTACGAAAAGTTGATTCCTCTTCGTTCAGTGAGTCGGCGTCGATGCCAAAGCCGCAGGCGCCAATAAAGTCGGTGGTGAAGCGCGCCATCAGGTCACGAGCATCGATGATGCGACCGTCAGCAGCTGCGGCGAGCGTCCGCTCCTGTAGTCGCTCCGCTCGCTCCACGATGAGCGGGAACATCGCCTTCAGCTTCCCGCTCGTGAACGCCGGCCTCATCCACTGCCTTAACAACCTCCACACGTCCCCATCAGCAAAAACCAAGTTTTTCCTAATAGGCTCTATCATTTTCTGATTTGTGATGTAACCACGCCGGTGAAAATGATAAAAATCGCTGACCAGCAAGTGCTTTATGATCTCGGGATCCCTTATGAGGAGCTCCGGTCTGGTAGATCTGAAGAAGCCCACGATTCTCTCTTTTGGGAATTTCCAGTACATTTCGACTGATTTTTCTGTGACGCTTTTTTTCATGAGGTAGTTATCCGCATTGTTGCCGAAGAGGAGTACTGGCTTGACGTATTTGACTCCTCGTTTTTGCCAGTAGTCGAAAGTTCTGACGTTGTAGAGGTATAGCGCGGCGAGCACTACGAGAACAATAGCGAGCGTGATCATTGTTGCGCGCAGCCTTGCGCAGTCGCAACTAGAATTAAACTAACACATGGCAAAATAAAACCAGCTATTTAATTCCCGTGACAGCTCGTGACGTTGGCGGCGTATCTTGTCTACGTCATCAGTATCTTAAAAATGGCATACTGTCAGTGTGTCGCTACTGTATGAAAGTAGGTAAATTACCTGAGTTAATTGCAATACTTTACTTACGTGCAGTTAATCAATATTTACATAAAACTACTAATTGTGTACAGTTGTATTTTCACCCCTGATAGATAGTTTTTAAATACAAAAAAGTAGTTTGCAAGTATATTCCCTAGCATATTTTCTCTTTGTACAATATTCTTTTAAAAGTTTATTAATTTGTGAATGTTTTTTTTTGTGTTCAGTAATTTTACGAGTCATGTAGATCAAATGAAAAAATGAAAAAAAAATGAAAAATGATTTATTGGGTAACACTACGTCTATGTAACAGATAAGCAGGTTGGTATCTCTTTTTAAGTACCGGGGTACCTGTGTCAAGAGACACCGCTCTTCACATGAAGGTAATTTTGAATAGCAAACAAGAGGTTTAAGCTTAAACTATACATGTAAGGAGGAGTGAACAGAAGCTACTTAATTAGGTTTGTTTTAATATTAACTGTGCTACTGCTTGTTCACTCCATGACCTCTGAATTCATAGCAAATATATAGGAAGACGGAGATCAACGTTGCACGTTTTTAGTATCAACCGCTGTTGATACTATAGCCTAAAAACGTCGTCAGCTACTGAGTTTCCATCATAATTTAGGTCTCTAATGTCTCACAGCTACTATCGGTTAAGATATCAACCATTTTTGATTATTATTTAGTCTTTAGCCGCCTAGCACTATTTTTCATCCCGTGTTTCTTCATGTTTTATCTTTATTTTTTATTTTGAATGGAGTTATTTTTACTTTCCAGTCAAGTGTATGCTTATCAATTTTCAAGTCTTTAGCTCATGGATTTGAGGAGTTCCCATACAGGGTTTAACCCCATTTTTTACCCCCTTTGAACCCTTATCTTTATCATTTTTATAGCATATTATAAGCTGGCCGGGGGTTTTTTCGACAGATTAGTAAAGTTTGCATCAAAATCCGTTCAGTCGTTTTCACGTGATTGCGGGAACAAATAAGGGTGATTCTTGAGAGGGTCAATTTTCACCGTCCAGAGGGAAAAAGTACCCGCAAACATAAAATAATTGACCTTACATATTTTTTTATAGTAGTTGAACCCTTAATCTAACTGGGGCAGGATTTACTTTTTCATTAAGGTAAGTAGATGTAGTCATAAAAAATATCAAACACCTAAAACCTGATTCCCCCGGTGCGTCCATCCGCCATTTTGTGAACAATCTACTCTTAAAATAACTAGTTATGGATTGAAATCAAATATTGTATGGAGTTAAATCGTTAGATTATAAGTTGATGATTAAAATAAAAAAATATGGTTCCCCTATATATAGTAGTTTTTGTTGGAATCTATATCAAAGGTTTGTCCAGAGCTAAGCTACGATTCCCCTGATGCCTCACATGGCCTCACTAAACAACTCGCACATCCCTACTGTAACATCTTGTGACGCGGAATTCCTGCCGTGCCTCGCCCATGTCAGTAGCGCTACCAATGCCGCGGATAAAGGACGCGTCTCATCACTGGAGCTCTGAACAATGAAGGTATATATATGATCCCCAGACTTTGGTTCACTATGACTACGATTCCCCTTTATTTTCATATAAAATCTATTTACTGCAATTGGTATACAATGTTTAGTGTAAAGAATAACACATGAATGTTTGCATGTGTTGATTAAGTAATTACTCTAATATTAATAACAGTTTCGGCATTATCGACAAGAAACATACTTTTTCTGATTCCCCCGACTCTGATTCCCCCGGTTTCTGATTCCCACGACACTCAGACTAACTGATCTATCAATGCACAGCACAAACCGCTGGTTTTAGAGATTCCAAATTTGGCACGTAGGTTCCTTATAAGGTCTAGGGGTGCACTAAGAAAGGATTTTTCATAATTCAACCCCTAAGGGGGTGAAATGGGGGTCCAAAGTTTGTATGGGGAATCAATATTAGTTGGGCTATTTCTTTCGAAACTTCACAGCAGTATTCCTATCAATAAATGAGTAAACACGTGTTTCAGGTATTTTGAGAATTCAACCCCTAAAAGGGGGAAATGTGGTGACAAAGTCTGAAAATCAATATAGGTATTGTTTCTATGGTTTATCGGGTCGATAATTACAAAAACAACAACGATTTTTAAATCCAACATGGCGAACGTGAAATATCATCTCCCCTGTTGGGGTGCGGTGGGGTTGAAATGTCCAAAATATCATCGATTTTAAAATTTTACATTGTCGACATGAAAATTCTTGAACCGAGCTTACTGCGGACTTTTAATAAAAAAATCTGATCTTAAACTACCAGTGTTTCATTCCCCTGTCAATTTATCATTCCCCTGTAGTTTTTATAATCATTCCACGACATTCTTATCATTCCCTTGTACTTTTTATCATTCCCTTGACATTTTTTCTGATTTCCTTGTAGTTTGTATGATTCCCCTGACATTTTTTCTGATTCTCTTGTACTTTTTCTGATTCCCCTGATTTTTTTTTCTGATTCCCCCGACATTTTTTCTGATTCCCTCCACATGTTTTCTGATTCCCCCGACAGCTAAACTTTGAATTGGTATATTTCCATACCTACTTGACCCAAAGTGATGCCTATTCGATAAATATGTTTATTATTATATACTTAGTAGAAATTTCTTAAAATAAAAAACGCCGAGGGAATCAGATGAATAATGCAATTCTCAAGAATGACCCATTCTAAAAACTGTTGGAACGTATTCTGTTATCGATTCTAAGTATCCCCAGCCAACTTTTTTCGAATATCTTCTATGTACAGACTTTCGACCCTCTTCAACTTTAATCTATAGAGCAAAGGTTTCGGGTACACTTTGTATAGAATTTCAGTACAAACTGTACCCAAAACTTTTGCTCTTGAGTGTATTATAAAAGAAGACTTCCTGACTGATTCATCAACGCACAGCCGAAACTACTGGGACTAGATCCTTGAAATTTACACCCAAACTACCTTTTATAACGTAGGCGACGGATAGGAAGGGGTTTTTCGGAATTCCACCCTTTAAGGGGTTAAATAGGGGTGCAAATTTTGTATGGGGGAGACTTTTTTTTGTGCTAGGGTCTTAATACTTTGTAGAAAGATTACTTATCAAAATACAAATAAAGTACTTTCAGCGTTTTGGTAAATTCTACCCCTAAGAGGGTTAAAAAGGAGTGCAAAATTTGTAGGAGAATTATTTTTTGAGCTAGGGACTTAAAATTTCGTAGAAAGATTACTTAATCTATACATATACTCGTATATAAAAGAAGACTTCCTGACTGATTCATCAACGCACAGGCGAAACTACTGGGACTAGATCCTTTAAATGTACACCCAAACTACCTTTTATAACGTGGGCGATAGATAAGAAGGGTTTTTCGAAATTCCACCCCTAAAGGGGTTAAATAAGGGTGCAAAGTTTGTATGGGGGAAAACGTTTTTTTATGCTAGGGTCTTAATACTTTGTAGAAAGATTATTTATCAAAATATAAATAAAGTACTTTCAGCGTTTTGGAAAACTCTACCCCTAAGAGGGTTAAAAAGGGGTGCAAAGTTTGTATGGGGATTTTTTTTTTGAGCTTGGGACTTATGTTAGGCGCTAATAAAACCATGAAAGTAAATTTATAATGAACTGTATTAAATATTAAATATATCGAACATTGGGTTCTCCGTTCCAACGCTGTGCTTACGTGTAACGATGATTCTATACTAAAGTGACAGGTGTCAACTAAACTTATATAAATCTACTAGCTTTTGCCCGCGGCTTCTCCCACGTACTAAGAGTAATGTTAACCATCTACAAAAAAGGTGAATCTCAGTTTCAGTCTTTTATATATTTAGATCGACTCTACATAGACTCTGCATATCGAACATAGACTCTACATATCAAATCTACATATCGTCTCTACATATCGACTATAAATATCGAATCTACATATCAACTCTACATATCGACTACATATCGACTCTACATATCGACTCTACATATCGACTCTACATATCGACTCTACATATCGACTCTACATATCTGGACCCCCATATAAAATTTCACCCCCTCTTTTAAGGGGTTGGGTGCAGATTTCCAAAAAAAAATGATGCACGATTTTTTTGTTAGTCACAAATAGTCCGCATACCAATTTTTAGCTTTCTACCTTGAAAATTGCGGAATGCTCCATACAAACTTCCACCCCCCATTTTGGGGAAGTGGGGGGTTAGAAAAAGACAAAAAGTAGCCTATGTCACTCTCCATCCCTTCAACTATCTCCACTTAAAAAATCACGTCAATTCGACGCCCCGTTTTGCCGTGAAAGACGGACAAACAAACAAACAAACACATACACTTTCCCATTTATAATATTAATATGGATATATTGATGTACCGTCTTGTACATATTCCCAGCCACGAGAAAGGTGTAGATAAATACACATATCAACACGGCTATCACAAGACGGCGCGCGAGCTCTCTCGATTTTTCTCGCACTATACCTCTCTTTCTAAGTTTTCTAATAAGAGAGAGACGGATAGTGCGAGAAAAATCGAGAGAGCTCGCGCGCCGTCTTGTGAAATGATTAACTAAACCTTAATTTTCTATAGGAAGAACGCACACTTTATATATGCTTGTTCTTAGGACAGGCGTCCTGATGGAGAGAGCTCTAACTTTACCGTCTGCTCCAGGGAATACTTCTACCACTCTGACCATTGGCCACCTCAAGGGTGTTACATTGTCATCTTTAACTATGACTAAAGTAGCTACTTTAATGTTATTACACTCCTTGCGCCACTTAGGCCTATTTTGTAACTGTACAAGGTACTGCTTGTGCCACTGTTTCCAGAAGCTTTGAACCATACGATTACAATCTCTTTCAGGGTAGGTGGTAAGAGGTGAACCCGTTAAAAAGTGCCCAGGGGACACGTATGGTGTTTCATTAACATCAGTTGTAGGCAAAGCAGTCATAGGGCGAGAATTTAAAATACCTTCTACTTGATATGATAACAGTACTGTATTCAATTCCTCATAAGTCATGACGGTTTCACCCACAACCCGCTTTAGGTGATACTTTACAGATTTTATTCTAGCCTCCCACAATGAACCAAACACTGGAATGAATTTAAACGAAATGCCTTGCTCGGCTGAGTAAAATTCAACAGCATTCATATGGTCCACGAAGTGCGAGCTCTTTTGCTGCGGCAATGTTAACGCCGGGTTGGTGTCGAGCTTCGAGTCGGTGTTACCTGGGGTGCGGCGTCTTCATAAATCATCTTTGTCTCTCCTGGGGGCTCCTATCTTCCCGGAAGGAGTTGGTTCAGCGTTGGAAGAGAAACTTTTAGCGTTGGTGAGGGCGTCAGAGCGCTTGAGTAATTTATCTGCGCATGTCTCCCTCGTACTGTTGCGGAATTGTTTCGCTTTGCCACGGATAATGTACATTTTGAGGACTTCACCCACCTGGTTGTTTGAGGACAATGTGGCAAGGCTGGATGCAACACTCAAGCTAGCTCTGGAGTCCCAATTGAATGTGCATCTGGAGGAAGCGCAGTGGTGTCAGGCAGCTCTTCCGGTCCGTCACGGTGGGTTGGAAGTACGTCGCTGTCGGGATGTCGGTGTGGTGGCTTTCCTTGCCTCGGCGCATGGGACTTTGGATCTTGTCACTCGTATTTTACCAATTGATGGTGGCAATATCCAGGTCCCATTTATCGCCGAGGCACTCTCTAAATGGTCTACCGTTAGTCAGGGGGATGAACGGCCTAAAAGTCTTGCTGTGCAGAGAGGTTGGGACGACATTCTGTGCAAAGGAATTTTGGCGGAATTATTAGGGGGGGGGGGGGGGGGGCAGTAGGGGCTAATATAGCGCGCCTTAAGGCTGCATCTACCCCCGAGGCGGGAGCATGGTTGCACGCACTACCCTCGCCCCACATAGGCACTCTGTTGGATGATGACTCGCTGCGGATCGCGGCTGCGTTGCGGCAAAAAGTAATTCAATTACAAATCAAAAATTACAATTACAAAATGTAATTTCAGTTATAAATTAAAATTACATAATGTCATTTGTAATGCAATTAATGCATTACTTCGTAAAATTACAAATGACTTTAATTTAATAAAACACTTTTCATTATTGACCGAGTGAGCGAAGCGTCTCCGTTTCAGCTCGGAGAAAAATGCTTTCGTATGTCCGTTTGTCCAGATTCGCGGCTTCCCACAGGTCGCACTTCTCAACCAATTCTCGTAAAATTTTGTAAGCAGGTTCTTTTATTAAATAAAATCTTTTAAAATTGCGGAAATATGAGTTGAAAAAAAAATTCAGACATTTCGAAAACTCACGAGGTGTACTAGCCAAATCAAGTCTTGAGCATCAATTTAGCCTCAGTTCATTAACAGTGCCTTCTGTTAATAATTCGAGTGTTCTAATTTAAGTAGTTACACTTTTATAAAGTATACATTGTTGTATTAGAAATAATAAGCAATTGTAAGAATACATTTTATTTTAGCATTATCTACTGAACTTGGCACCCATTTAGATCTCAATTCTTTTGTCGGCGAAGTTGACAACCACGCATATTTTTAATAATGAACTTGGCTCCCATTTTCACATGTATGTTTTTGGTGGGATAAGGATTAATGGACACGCAACCATGAGCTTATACTTTCAGTAAGGCACGAGATATATAGATATACCGCTGTTCTGGTAAAAAAAAAACATCACAACGTTACTCTGCGCGAATCTTGAGCCAATTTCTTCGCGTTTATTCATAATCTTCAAACTCGGTACTCTTTGCAAATAAAGTTACAGTTACGCTGCATCTCGAGACTAAATGAAAAATTCAAATTCAGTTACCGTGTATAAATCTCAAATCATAAAATCGGAGGCAAAATAAAATAACAAGCCCCGCCAAAGCGTGGAAAGTTCTCGAATGATTTTCGATTTAAAAAGTTTAATATTGCGCTGTATTTCGACTCCGATCGAAGCCAAAGCGGTAGTGTGCCGTTGTATGGCATGAATTAAAGATTTAGTAACTCGTTAAAATTGTTCTGTTGGTTTGATCTAATTATAAAGAGATAAAGTTAGTGAGTAGGTATACCTTTGTAAGTTTGTATACAGTAGGGGAACAACTATATACAACTACCCAACAAACACTGATAGGCCCAAGGTTACCAGAAGCGCAGGGAAGCTCAAAACAACTTTTTTCAGGCTAGTAAAAGCGAAAAAGTCGTTCTTGGGAAATTGTATAAAATTCTACAATAAAATTCCAAAACACATTACCGAACTTACTGACTCTAAATTCAAATCTGTCGTAAAACGGACACTTATTTCAAAAGCATATTATAAGATAAACGACTACATCATGGATAGGGATATTTGGCAGCGATAAATCCTGCACTAGAAATCTGTCGTAAAACAAATAGGCTTTCTACTGTAGCAATGTAATTTTAAAATTTTATAATACTCTGATACTGAAATGATATATATTGTATACTGTTTTGAAAAAATGACACCTCGCCGAGTTTTTTACGCCGGTTCTTCTCGAGGCAGAGGTTTACTTTCCGAACCGGTGGTAGTTTATCGACATTCATAGGTGCATGTAATATGCCTAAATTGAAGTAAAAAAAAAAAAAAAAACTTACCCGATTTCATAAATTCTTTCAGCAGATTACATAATGGACTTTGAGGTGGCTATATTATTTCCAAAGTTTTAAAATATTAACAGCTAATTAAATATTCAAATTCCTAATGTTTCACGCCCCAGTTTGTTAGTATTTTGAAGTAGTTGTAAAAACGACAGCTTTGATTTTAAGCTATAAGAATTGTGGCTAACCTGGTATCCTATCATTTGACCAAAATCGTCATTTGACAAAGGACGGTTGACAAAATTATGTTTCGTAAATTTTTCATTTTATTAAATATTACTTTGGCAAATTGCTCTTGTGACAAATGTTTAAATTTGTAAATTTTTCATATGATAAAACTTTACCACTTACAATATATACTACTCGTAGTTGCTATAGGATAATTAGTATATGTGCATCAAAGAATGTCAGTGATGTATGTGTATATGTGAGTGTGTAGTGTTCCTACTTACTACTATTACTTACTATTTTTTATTTTAAAAACATTATTTGACAAATTATATTATGACAAGATAAAAAAAGTTTGATAAAATGCATTCTTTGACAAGTAGGTAAGGTACATTATTTAACAATATTAAAAACAATTTCTTTTTGTGGGGTGTGTAACGGTTGCTATAACAACTTCTGATACATTATTGGTCGATATAACGGTTAAGGGATTTTTTTTAAACAAGGCACTTTTGTTTTTTTTTTATTTATTTATTCAGAAAAAAGTATGGTACGATTTACCATTAGTTATGGAAAGTGACAATTATATATAAATCCCACCTACGCACGGCCGAAAACGTTACATAGTCAACCCATAGCTTATCTCATCTAACCACAATCACTCTCCACAATCAATCACTGACCACAATCTTTGTATTTATTTATGTACCTTGTCTATTTTTTTATTGTGTATTTAATTGATCTTACGTTGAGGTGTTCAAAAGCAACTTTTTGAGTTTGATCTTAAAGATATTTTTGCTGCTACACTCGTTTTCAAAATTAATAGTGTTAAGTAGCCCGTGTTAGGTAGCGTGCCCTTTTACGATATATACGTTACATTAGCATTTGGTACATTCTGACATGATCTAACTAGGCATAATGAACTTGTAATTTATAACAACTATTTTTTAACCCCCGACGCAAAAAGAGGGGTGTTATAAGTTTGACGTGTCTATGTGGCATCGTAGCTCCTAAACGAAGGAATCGATTTTAATGCGGTTTCTTTTGTTCGAAAGCTGACGTGATCGAGATGGTTCTTAGTTACGTTTCAACAAAATCGGTTTAGCCGTTTTTGAGTTATGAACTTTGAAATGAAAAAAATCGAGAGGCTTTCAACTTTTCTAAGTTGTAGTTATTTTATTACGTTGTCTAAGGAGTGCAGGTTCGAATATGGGGTAAAGCAGGGCGGGATGACGTCTCCCAGCCGCCTTAGCAACATGCATGTGGGATATTATATACAGGGTGAAAAGTTGAGATGAGGCAGTAAGGGCAGCTACTACTCCACTAGATCCCTTGCTGCTACTTGAAAATGCTCTTAGGATACCTTTACTAATGTAATGAATTGTAATATGTATTTTCTTTTTGTGTTAATCAATAAATTAAAAAAAAAAAAAAAAAAACTAACTTTTTAAGTGATGACATTTGACATTCACAATTTTTTGATAAAATGTACAGTCAGCGAGAAAATCGACAGATTTGAGTAATTTTTGTTTTCATGTCAATCGGTTCCATTCCTATCAAGGATTAAAATACTCTTTGAGACCAACTAAGGTTAAAATACTCTTTGAAACTAACTACAGTACTATCATATCAGCCGAAAGACGTCCGCTGCTGGACATAGGCCTCCCCCATTCCATCCCATCCAGAGTGCCACAATGACCGGTCCTGCGCCACCCGCATCCAGCGGACTCCCGCGACCTTTACCAGGTCATCAGTCCACCTTGTGGGGGGCCTACCCACGCTGCGCCTTCCGGTACATCGTCGCCACTCGAGAACCTTACCGCCCCAATAGCCATCGGTTCTACGTGCAATGTGCCGCGCCCACTGCCACTTAAGTTTAGCGATTCGGAGGGCTATATCGGTTACCTTGGTTCTGCTGCGGATAGCCTCATTTCTGATGCGATCACGCAGAGATACTCCCAGTAGCCCTCTCCATTGCCCTTTGGGTGTACCAAATTATATAACATTGTGAAATTATTACATAACGGTACCTAACCTATTATGTTATGACTTGTAAAATGTTTTTTTTTTACCAATATGTAGTGGGCAGATCAATGTATATAGGCTAAGTTTAGTCGAAAATTCGAAATAAATCGCTTGACTCCTAAAGACGTGTTCTTCCTTCGAACCTGACCCCGCACATCTCCACATGGCGACCTTGCCGGAGCGACGCGCTGCTCCGGGGCTATACCGCGGCGCCGCGCGCGTTAGCATTTGCGTTGTGCAATGGACTTATTAATTGTTAGCGCTGGGACTCTCAAGAAAGCAGTGTTGTGCAGTTGAATCTAATAATCAAACAATCTCCGGAAAAAAAACTAAAAAAATATCTGTATTATGTATCTGTATGAATACCAATTTGTATTTGTAATGTTATTTGCAAGCCTTCGAAGAACGAAGACGTAACAAACTCGATGCTAAGCGCGAGGAGTTGAAGGCTCGACCACCTGCGGCCATACACTACAATTTTGTCGGAGGGGTGCTGACCTGTAGGGAATGTGGTCGCACATTATCTGCAAAGATAGGCTACGTCAGTCACCTGAGAGCTCACGAACGACGCTCCAGTTAGCCAGAACTATTCTCTTTTTCCAGTCGCCGTGGTCGAAATCGGCCAGGATGATGATGTTATTTTTAATCTTAATCTAATCTATTTTACAAGCAACGGACGTGGACCGACTGGGTCACCACGGACTTTGTTGTCAAAAAAGTGCAGGCCGCTTTTCAAGACATGCGTCACTTAATGACATAATCCGCCGGTCTCTTGCCAGCATCAATGTGCCTGCTCTTCTTGAGCCGCCTGGCATTGTCAGAGATGATGGCAAAAGACCTGATGGTGTGTCTCTGGTTCCATGGAGGTTGGGACGGATGCTTGTGTGGGACGCTACATGTGTAGACACACTGGCACCGTCTCACCTCCAACGGACTACTTCTAAAGCGGGTGCAGCGGCGGAAAACGCCGAAAATCTGAAATGTAATAAATATAGAGGCCTCGGCAGAGAGTACGACTTTGTACCCTTTGGCGTCGAGACCCTCGGTCCGTGGGGTCCCAGTGCGCATAAGTTATTTGCAGAAATCGCGAAACGTCTGGTCGATGTAACTGGTGACCGAAGAGCTGGCGGCTTTCTCGCGCAACGCATCAGCATTGCAATTCAGCGAGGAAATGCCGCCAGCATCCTCGGTACAATGCCTCGAGGGCCTTTTTTAGATTTAACTTAGTTTTAATTTATGTTAGTTAATGTTAATTGTAATCTTGTATTCACTTTTAATAAATATCCATTTGTCCTTTTACAAGCAATTTTTTTTTGTCCTTTTTAACTTGACCTGTTCGTATGTAAGTATGTAAGTTGTCCGTCAAAATTTGCAACTCAAATTTTGAAGCAGATATCTTTAACCGATTGAGCTGAAACTGTGGGTGAAGGTATAGTTTGGATGACAATTCAATATTATGGTACCATCGAGCTGATCTGATGATGGAGACAGAAGGTGGCCATGGGAATTCAGTACATAACAGACGTAACCCCTTTGAGTTTGGGCTCGTTAGAATAGTCTCAATGAGAAGTTGATGACGGTTTACAGAAAAGTACAGTCGGCAATAAAAGCTTGTACCAAAAATGAAATTTTTGACAAATCTTATTTTAATCTTAATCTAATCTATTTTTATGTACTAACAAACTATGGAGCCATGTGATTCGAAATAAAGTTTATCCGACGCACAATTTTACGATTTTTTCTTAATCTGTATTGTGGAACAATGTCATATGATACTACAGTGTAGGTAAACATTATATAGCCAACTTATATTTAACGAAAAAACTTTACAACGTAGATATTGTTAAGGTTTGTTTGGTTACTAAATACCTTATCGTGACATCGGGTACACAATTTGTCTTGGCTCGTAGCTATTGTTTCGTATATGACGTCAATTACTAATGACTTTATACCGTTCTAGCACTATTTAATTAGATGTTCGAACAATACTTTGAACAGTACCTACTTCGAAGATTCCAACGCGATAAGTTTTAGTTTCTGTTTAAATTGGTTTTATCGCGGCCTTGTCAACGGACTATTCCATTTAGGGTAAAAAATTAAACTCACCGCTAATGGCTGAAATATGCAAAAAAAATGTGGACATAGAACTTATTCAATTCTTTCACCAAAAATTATTGGTTCAAAGGTTCAAAGGTTATCGAAATATTGCTGAAAAACTGCCTTCCTTAAAGAAAAGGACGTAAGTGCCGTAAGATTTTTGTGACGATACGACCTTTTTAATAGGTACGGAACCCTTCGTTTTGCGTGGTCCAATGCACACTTGGCCGGTTTTTTTGTTGATAGATTGACAAAATAATGTTCTGACTGTGATTGTTCAAATCGCTGCTTTAACACATTATTGGACAGTTTGAATTCATAGTTGGCCTGTTCGTGCGACGTCCAACTACCCAGCTTTGAAGCCCTAATTCTGACCATCTATTGACACATTTCCGAACAGTGGCGTGATTTTTTTATTCTATGAAAGTAGCCAATTGTTGCAACTATAATAGAGCCGTTAGCATCTGAGCGTTACCTAGGGTAATAAAACTCTGCTATAGCCTTCTCGCTCGCACTCATTCTTAGTTGCCGGCGGGTTTTATTACCCTAACGACCGAATAGCCTAGTGGTTGGAGAACCTGACTATGAAGCTTGAGGTCCCGGGTTCGATCCCCGGTCGGGGCAGATATTTGTATGATGAATACGAATGTTTGTTCTCGAGTCTTGGATGTTTAATATCTATTTAAGTATGTATTTATATATATGTGACGGTTTTTGGGAAAAGGTCCCACTTTGTCGATATGGAGTTAAGAGTAGTTCCTAATACTACAGATCATACGCTATCTTTTGGTGAAAGATTCATGTCTCTAGGTGCTATAGTTATTTTTTAAAAATTCTGCAAAGTTGCAGAAGTGAAAAAGCGACAATTGAGAAAACGTTGGTTAAAGTTTGGGATGGCAGAAAACACACTTCTACTTTGAAGTTATGGAGTGGTTGGTATTAAATGAATGGACATACTTTAGGGATTTCAAATTAGTTAAAATCATGTATGTAACCTTAGTATTTTGAATGTTATGGAGGCTTGAACATAAAAACGGGACGAAAATATGTAAATCCTGAATATGGGTTTATTTCTATATTATATTATACGGCACGCAGATTTATCATTAAAGTTGTATTTATAAATGGTTTCCCATGCTAAAAAAGACAGAAATAATTCTGTGGATCCTTTTATTTAGTTATTATGTCAAAAAGTTAATAACAAATGATTTGAAGAGTGCCATGCATAAAAATTAAAATACACGTGTCTCTTAATATATAACATGAGATTACTTAAAAAACATACTTATCAAGCATAGAAAGTATGTAAAATATCAAATTATAAGTACTTTTTGTGTGTATAAAGTTTAGTGATTTTATATAGGGAGGGTCCCACTTTGTCGATTTACTAAACTTTAGTGCTTCTTCATTGAAAGTGTTTGTGTTTGGTATATTTTTCAGTTTTATGTATGAGATAATGGTTTGTTATTGTTAATCTAAGAGTCTTTGATACTAACGTCGTTTGTTTAAACTTATTTAACGTAACTGAACGAAATTTCTTTTCGACTCAAGTTTAGTGACCCACTTTGACGGTTTAGTGGATCATACGCTAAAAAATTACTACAAGTATAAAATCATAATTTATAAACATAGGTGTAATTTGCTGAACCAAAAACTATATAAAATTACAAACCAAAAACCGGCCAAGTGCGTGTCGGACCACGCAAAACGAATGGCCGTGCCTATTAAAAAGGTCGTATCGTCATAGAAATCTTACGGCACTTACGTCCTTTTCTTTGAGGAAGGCAGTTTTTCTGCAATATCTCGAAAACCTCTGAACTGATCTTGTTCAAAACAATTTTTGGTGAATGAAATTAATAAGCCCTATGTCCATGAATTTTTCCATATTTTTAAACTACACCGTTCAAAAATTAGAGGGGGGGGGACAGAATTTTAGTGACTTTCGGGGCGATTATCTCCGACCCTATTCACTTAATCAAAAAAAATGCTAAGAAACCTTATATTTATTTTGAAAGGCCTATCGATTGATGTGCCACACGGGGGGTCACAATGAAAAAAATGTTTTTGACTTTTAGTTTTATGTATGGAGTGCACCCCTAAAAAATTTTTTTTTGTCATTTTAATTACAAAAGTATGTAGCGGCTAACAAAATACACCTATCCTCAAAATTTTATTCAAATACATCTTATAGTTTTCGAGTAAAATGCCTGTGACATACGGACAGACGGACATGACGAAACTATAAGGGTTCCGTTTTTGCCATTTTGGCTACGGAACCCTAAAAATGGTGTACGTATTGAACCTATGAGATGTAGCAAACGGATCGAACTCATCGCAACGTTTATATAAGTCGCCGCGCCGCCTCGTCGGCAACATCAAAGGCACCGCCGCCGCTAAGCGCTTTGTGTAGAGCCGACGTGGGTATGTACCTACGCCGGTCGGCTCGACGCGCAGCGCAAGCGGCGACGGCGATCAGTGCGAGGCAAGCTACCGCTGAGGTTGGGTGTAGTAATGTGCATCAAGTAGCGTATGATCCACTAAACCGTCAAAGTGGGTCACTAAACTTGAGTCGAAAAGAAATTTCGTTCGATTACGTTAAAAAAGTTTAAACAAACGACGTTAGTATCAAAGACTCTTAGATTAACAATAACAAACCATTATCTCATACATAAAACTGAAAAATATACCAAACACAAACACTTTCAAAGTTTAGTAAACCGACCAAGTGGGACGCTCCCTATATAAAATCACTAAACTTTATACACACAAAAAGTACTTATAATTTGATATTTTACATACTTTCTATGCTTGATATGTATGTTTTTTTAAGTAATCTCATGTTATATATTAAGAGACACGTGTATTTTAATTTTTATGCATGGCACTCTTCAAATCATTTGTTATTAACTTTTTGACATAATAACTAAATAAAAGGATCCACAGAATTATTTCTGTCTTTTTTAGCATGGGAAACCATTTATAAATACAACTTTAATGATAAATCTGCGTGCCGTATAATATAATATAGAAATAAACCCATATTCAGGATTTACATATTTTCGTCCCGTTTTTATGTTCAAGCCTCCATAACATTCAAAATACTAAGGTTACATACATGATTTTAACTAATTTGAAATCCCTAAAGTATGCCCATTCATTTAATACCAACCACTCCATAACTTCAAAGTAGAAGTGTGTTTTCTGCCATCCCAAACTTTAACCAACGTTTTCTCAATTGTCGCTTTTTCACTTCTGCAACTTTGCAGAGTTAAAAAAAAATAACTATAGCACCTAGAGACATGAATCTTTCACCAAAAGATAGCGTATGGTCTGTAGTATTAGGAACTACTCTTAACTCTATATCGACGAAGTGGGACCTTTTCCCAAAAACCGTCACAAATATGATATCGACGATTTTTTCTGTATGCGACAAAGTGGGTCGCTGGGCACTAAACTTTGGGGCCCTGAAAAGGTGCTTAAAATGGAGATTTATGCGTCGTCATCAAAATCATAGGTTTATTACAGTCTGTTCTATCAGTTTTCATCGAAAGTTGATTTTCGGTAAGTTTTGCCATATTTCACTAAACTGCCCGTAACTCCGTAACTAGAATCGACAAAGTGGGCCCTTTTACTAAACACCGTCACATATAAGTATGTTTATCCGTTGTCTAGTACCCATAGTACAGGCTTTGCCTAGTTTAGGACTAGATCAATTGGTGTGAATTGTCCCACGATATTTATTTATTTTATTTATTTATTTATTTAACGCTCAGATGCTAACGGCCCAGGTATAGCCGTAGCGATTTGTATTGTTAACCTGCGTTATGTGGTGTAATATTCCAGGTTCTTGATGTTCAAGTTACTAACGAGTCCCGTGGTTCATAGAATCAAAAATCTATAAACATAGTCCATGTCTGTCTGTCCAGAAAGACGTTCCTATTACAATTACATACAAACTTACAACCACTAGACAATCTCATAGACTTTTCCTCTTTATAATACAAGTATAGGTATGAGACAGAAATCATCTTGAATTAAGATGATTCTCTCGAACCAAAATAATAAATCTTGCCTTCAGATGATTTCGCTTCATTCGAGATAATGTAGCATTATTCCTAAGTAATTTCTTGGTTCAAGAATTTACCTCTCATTTTGAAAGTATATTATTTTCTGTGAAAGAACGAAATGTCTAACAAGTGGAATTAAAATAATTAAAAAAAAACCCAACTGCTTTTTTAGGGTTCCGTACCCAACGGGTAAAAACAGGACCCTATTACTAAGATATCGCTGTCCGTCCGTCCGTCCGTCCATCCGTCCGTCTGTCTGTCACCAGGCTGTATCTCAAGAACGGTTACCGTGATAGCTAGAGAGTTGAAATTTTCACAGATTATGTATTTCTGTTGCCGCTATAACAACAAATACAAAAAAACCGGCCAAGTGCGTAGTACATAGATACGTACATACATACATACGCTCGAAAAACATAACCCTCCTTTCCTTCGGCAGTCGGGTAAAAGCAACAGCACTTCGAATAGCAAAAAATGTCTGTTATACGTTCATAAAAGTGTCTGTTCTACGTTTAGTAAAGAACTAAGTCCTAAATGACTAATGTTCACAAGTCTAATAAGTATAAAAAATACAATATTTTCCATTCACAAACAAAAAGCTAAAAATTAAAAAGGCCCAACTGCTTGTGTTACGATATTATGACTATTATACTCACACCGCTTTGAGGCTTCGAAACCTTTTAATACTAAGTGAAAATCCTACTAATCCTACTAATATTATAAATGCGAAATTTTGTATGTTTAACACTTTGCACGCCGACGTTATAATCCAATGCCGCACTCCGACAGCCCATCACGAGCTCCACTCGTGATGCTCTTGCACCCAAGTACGCCGCGTGTTTTTTAAAGCGTCATCTGTGGTTCGCCGGCGTTTTTCGGTGGTATTGTAAGATTTATAAAAAAATAATTAGCGTATGTATAGGAACAGTTCTTTTTGTATTTGGAAGGTGATTTTATATATTTTAAGGATAAAAATAAAACAATGTGTTTATATATTTTTTTATTATTTTAAAACTATAGTAGTGTGAACACGTTATATGAAAAAAAAAACTCTAACATGTCTTTATTCTTGCTTTACACAGTATATTATACAGTATAATATTTTTGTGTGTGATATTTTTTGAAGCAAGGGTAATTACATAGTGGTACTGAAAAGTTAGGACAATAAAAAATAGTCGACGCATCGTCACGCCACTTCCAGCCACATTCATTAATGAATTGTATGTGTGCGTGTAGCTAAATCGTTCCTCTATACGTTGCTATCAAGCGGATCGCGAACTGTGTTCGTTATTTTGATACAAACAGTATGGAATCTGATCACGAGTACTTTTGGTCATCCGCGACTCTAAGAAAAAAAGTGTAACGAGTGGTATTCGTGATCGGCGAATTACGCGAGGCAGTTATTTAAATGGCCGGCGAAATGGCGCCAAAACTGCGAACCGAATGGTCCTCGTGAACGGCGTGCAAAGTGTTAATAGATGTAGATGTTGTTGTGGATGTTTGTTACTCAATCACGCTTTAACCGCTCAACCGATTTGTGTGAAATTTTGCACGAAGATAGATTATAGCTTGGATTAAAATATAGGATAGTTTTTATCCCGGGTCCATGCAGACGAAGTCGCGGGCGGAAGCTAGTATAATATATGCAATGTAGCATTTAATCTAAATCAATGTGCATTACGTATTTTTACCTACAACGGGTAACTGTAAACTAACACATAAACAAGTTTCAAAATCAAAATATACCTAACATACATACATACGCCGCTCCGGTTAAGCACAGAGCGACATATGAATAGCATTAGCATTGCTAATTGTCAAAGGTCTCCTGCCATCCTGCTAACATCTACAACGTCTTTTCTACCTTAAAAACTCGTGCACTTGCGTCCTTTTTACGTTAAATTGGTAATTATATTCCTAGAACTAAACTGGTCAATGTGCCTTTAAGCGTGAAGTGTATTCCCGCTCTTTCTGATTAGAGTAGTAGACGTTATTTATAATATAAAATAGCTTAAAGGCGATACAGTTGCTCAGGGCCTTATGCTGTTTTGCTTGGTATCGCTCAGTGGCATTTCAAGCGTACAGTTTCGCTTAATTTGCAATGCACGAAGCTTTATTGGCTGAGTGTGGTTTTATTGATCTCTGGAGGCGTTTGTTTGTTAATTTGTTTAGGATTTACGAGGGCGAAACAGACGTGTAATAAGCTTTGTCACGTTAGAAACAGCTATGAAATTATACTGACCCAATGAGATGAAACGCGTTGGTTATGATATGAAAATTGATTGAAGGAAGGCCTCTAATTTAAATTAACGACTGAAAGAAAGAAAGTAGACATTTATTCACTACACAAAATACACACATAGACAAAGGGAGTAAACATACAATACAATTGACACATTGTGTGTGTCTTCGCGGCAGTGAATCGGTCACTGTCTCAGCATTATGCCGAAGTGTCAGGCAGACACCTACAGTGCTGGTTTTTAGACAGCACCGTACGTGACCCACGGAACGTAACACGACATACTATAGATACAAAAGTATAGATAATAAATAAATAATTAATGTAATAAATTTGTAGAATATAGGTATAGCAGCACAATGGGATGAAAAACACAAGGCATAAAACGCGACACGGTTGGGACTGCCGTCTTTGACAAAGGCCGTGATCAAGCCATGAATAGTGCCGCTAGGCCATGAATGCTACATTGAAACGTTAGTGGTATACATGACATTTCTGTCACAATTCGAGCGAGTAACAGATAATTTTGTGGTTTTCAGTCAGTAGTAGTAAAGATAATTATTGTCATTCAGCACAAATGGAAAAACGACAACATGAAATGACCATTTTGAAATTGAACTAAAAGTCCATTGGTGAAATTGGTGAAAATATAATTTCGTCTATACTTTTTATGAGTTTTCTAGACCCTAGTTATTATTATTACCTAACTAACACTCATTTATTTCTTAAGTTAATTAATTTTTACTAACAAATGTGTATGGACTTTATCTGAATTATTATTATCTTTATTAATTTTCATTCTTAGGCTAGGTTTTTACAATATTAATATAAAAAGTAAAATATAAAACTATACATACAAAATATAAAATCATTATAAAAACCTAACCTAGGGAGCCGCCGGCAGCGAGGCGGGACCTAGACTACCGGTGGTCAGGGTGACAGCCGGAGAGAGGAGCCTCCTGACTATCCGCGCCGTGCCCAGAAGTACCGCCTTCTGTATCTGACCCTTTGACTCTTTGCTATTAAACCGTTCGCCGAAAATCGGGATGATGATCGTCGAATCAACATCCCGTATGGCGTTACCTCGTGAGTCAGGTCTAGGTACTTGCTGGCTTTGTCCTTCTCGGCCTTCACGAGGTTCTCGGCATGGGGGATGGTGATGTCGTGTCGACGAGCACTGCCTGGCGTTCTTATTATTATGTATGTCCGGTTTAAATTGTGATATAGATCCAACACGTGGTGATATAGATCCAACAGTAGAGACCCTTTGGAGACGAAGTTTAACGTGGTAACCATGCCAGAACCCATTCACGGGTACATCGGTAGATACCCGTGAACCGGTACCAACAGGCGTTTGGGATATTCTGCTGCCTTAAGAATTCTACTTTTAGGTCGTAATTACATGTTGGCATTATTCAGGCGGGACCATTTTCCATGTGGATTTTCAAATTGACATTATTCAGATTAGACCAATAGTTTTGAGGTGTCAATATTCCATTCTTGCTGAGTGACAGTCAATCGTAGTAAAGTTGTAAATTAATCAAATTAAGAGACTCTCACAATCCTCTCCGACCAGTGACACAGCTTTTTTTGGATCCAGATCTCACGTTTACTCCCCGTAAAGAACAATAAGTGTCAAACGTTGTAATTCGTTATAGGCGCGTGCCGACTGTATCGGGCTTTGTGTAGGGATAATGGAAGGCAGAACGCGAGTGTTTTGTTTGAGGGAAAGAGTTGTAGATGTGTCAGAGCGAAAGGAGTAGGTATAGTTCGTGTGTGCTTGCCTGATTGTGTGAGACTCTTAAGCTTGGCTTTCGCCTAGGTGCAAATTAGAGGTTGGGCTCTCGGCTTCTCCTTCTCCATAATTTGACAAACCTATATCCTACTAATCCTATTATCCTATTATTATACCTAGATATTTTTCTAGCACGAACGACTTATTGTAAGTGATTGACAAAATAAAAACATCGACAGTCCTGTTATCGATAAGTTGAAGTGGTACTTACGTGTGTAAGTGGTACGACGTCATAGAGGTAAATAAATACAAATATATATAGGGTAATAGGGTGCGTTCAATCAATTTATTTATATTTTACATACTTCAGAAAACCATTTGCAATACTTTCGTAACTTTCTTTCTTCGTGTCACTGAATTAGTTATCCCCTAAGTTACTCCATAACATACACACACACACACCAAAATTGTCTTTCAAATCGACGCAGAATGTCACAAGTTGTGACATTCTGTGACTCACAACATGTAGTTTTTCCCAAACCCATTTTTGGTCCCAAAACAAATCTGTGTCTCTGTATATGGTTACAGTGTAGGTGCACGCGGCGTCTAGGTAGGTAGCCAATATATGTCTGTGGTTGTATGTACGTATTGTCGTTGAAGTAGTATGTACTTAGCGGTAACAGCATTGTCGATATTTTTATTGAGGCAAGCACTAGACAAATGTTGTTCCTGCTAGAAAAATATCTAGGTATACCTACTATACTCGTATATGCGAAAGTTTGGATGTTTGGACGTTTTAAAAAAGTCAAAACTCACAGTGATTTATTATTCAATTTAGGCATATTACATGCACCTATGGTCGATAAACTACCACCGGTTCGGAAAGAAAGCTCTGCCTCGAGAAGAACCGGCGTAAAAAACTCGGCGATGTGTCATTTTTTCAAAACAGTATACAATATATCATTTCAGTATTAGTGTATTATAAAATTTTAAAATTACATTGCTACAGTAGAAAGCCTATTTATTTTGCGATAGATTTCTAGTGCAGGATTTTATCGCTGCCAAATATCCCTATCCATGATGTAATCGTTTATCTTATAATATGCTTTTGAAATAAGTTTTACGACAGATTTAGATGTTTAGATGTGTGTTACTCAATCACGCTTAAACGGCTCAACCGATTTGGATGAAACTTTGCACGAAGATATATATAAGAATATAGCCTGGATTAAAATACAGGATAGTTTTATCTCGGGTCCACGCAGACGAAGTCGCGGGCGGAAGCTAGTATAGTAGCGAATAGATAGTAGCGAAAGTTTAGATGTTTGGACGTTTAGGTATTTAGAAGTTTGGATGTTTGTTACTCAATGATGCTTAAACGGCTCAACCGATTTGGATGAAATTTTGCACGAAGATAGTTTATAGCCTGGATTAAAATACAAAATACTGTTCGCGCGGCTTCGCCCATCTATTACAAAGAATGCCGGCAAACCCGCGGGGTAATAACCTATGACGATGTAGAAAGTCCATTCCACACGCAGGGGAAAGACTTTTTGAAATGAGATCAGCGGTTCCAATCAGGGATCGGAACCGGTTTTTTCAAAAGCCCCCGAAGTAGTCTAATATTTTAAATTATTTTAGGCTCTTAATGTAGGACTCTATCATGTATTTAGGTACCTAACATTTTCGTATTATTAGACAGCCTGATCAAAAATGATATTATAAACCAAAGAACGAAATTGAACGAAATAAAATCGGTATTTTTGTAAGGTGAAAATACCGGTATCCGATCCCTGGTTCCAATGATTATCTATTATATACAAAACTTACAAAGCAACAATTCCACGGACACTTCCTCTTTATAATATTTGTATAAAAGTCTATATATAACTTAACTATGCTAGTGACTGTGTCCTTTTGTTTCGCTTCTGTTTTTATTTACTTACTATCTATGTTAGGAGTATCTCTGCGTGATCGCATCAGAAATGAGGCTATCCGCAGCAGAACCAAGGTAACCGATATAGCCCTCCGAATCGCTAAACTTAAGTGGCAGTGGGCGGGGCACATTGCACGTAGAACCGATGGCCGTTGGGGTGGAAAGGTTCTCAAATGGCGACCACGTACCGGAAGGCGCGGCGTGGTTAGGCCCCCCACTATGTGGACTGATGACCTGGTAAAGGTCGCGGGAGTCCGCTGGATGCGGGTGGCACAGGACCGGTCACTGGCACTCTTTGGGGGAGGCTTATGTCCAGCAGTGGACGATGTGATGATGATGATTATTTACGGACCAACAAATGCGAACCAAATAAAACGGAATGAAGGAATATGACAAATAGTAGATTGTATGACAAGGGGCTAAAATAAGCCACGAGATGGATTTCGAGGGGTAATATGGCTTTTATACCCGAGTTATACACTCTACTTTTCACTTCGACTGCGAGAAAATAGTAAAACAGAGATCCACAATCAATAACAAATTTCACTGCGAAGAGATTGTTCAATTTAGCGTTTTGTTTGGACGCGCTATTAACGGTCAGAGGCGTTTTCTTTTTTAATGATTTGGAATTAGGGACTAAAAAACACCTGATGTTTGATTGGTCGATTTTAATATGTAGCTGTATTCTGGTTGGTTGATAGCAAAGAGAAATGTTTTTTGAAAGAGTTGTGATTGGTGGATTTAAATGATTTGGAATTAGGGACTAAAAAACACCTGATGTTTGATTGGTCGATTTTAATATTGAGCTGTATTCTGGTTGGTTGATAGCAAAGATAAATGTTTTTTGAAAGAGTTGTGATTGGTGGATTTAATATGGTGAAGTGTTTTGATTGGTCAAATTAAATGAGTTAAAAATCATAAATATGTATACATATTTTCCCTGGGGGCTAAATGTACTACTTTAGCCCCGCTTATTAAGCCTAATATGACACACTTTTCGAGCATGAGAAGTGAAAAAATAGTTTCATTTCTCTCCTAAACCTGCCTCTTTACACAATATACCTTGTCAAAACGGTCTAATTTTCGAAACTTCCGAAACTCACTTGAATATGTTTCCATAACGACCGAGATCAGAACACTTGTATCAATAATGTAAAGCTCCCTCCAATATCATAAGCAGGAGTTATAAAACGGGGTTGCATGTACCAGATTTATATAGTTGTCAGAATCCATTCGGATGAAATCACAGTCAATTCACAACAGTAATACCACGGAGTAAATCTAATAACAGTTCTTATAGTTCGTTTTAGATAAAATGACGAAAATGTGTGGGATTTTACAACTACTTTTGTTGCTAAATATAAAAGGTAGAGATAACAAGAGAAGTCGTAAAACTGACCGAAGTGGGGCACGTGTACTGGAGTAGCTACTGTTTGTTCTATTGTTTATGCGTAATTGTTCTACAACCCTGCCTGAAGATAGCAATCAAACTATAGATGTCGGTAATGGTTGGTTTAAGTACATTTCATCGTATAAACTAAAACAAATTATAGGTACCATCGAAATTTCTGAGGCCGTTTCACACGGCGACAACAGCGGCCGCAATTTACGATACATGGGAGCGACAGGCCGCGCTCAGATCTATCACTCCCACGTGTGGCACACCGCTGCCGCTGCCGCCACCGCTCAAGCTTCCTATCGCACCTTGATAGAACCCTTTTGCTACCTAGTTCCAAGACTTGGAGTAGGCGCTTGTACTCGTATTAAGTAGTTGAGGAAGTAACTATGTTATATTATCTGATTTCATTTAAATTTTCTTAACATTTTAGTTTTTAAATCATGATAATTAATTATCATGACATAGTTAAATTATACAACTAAATTATTTACTGAGAGAAAGAGTAATATACAAATAAAAGTATATAAAAAAGAACTATAAAAAGAATACGCCATCTAAAATATCCGCCTGCGGCATGGTTCCAAGTACACTGGCTACGTTACCTAAGTATGATTTTAATTAGGTTCAGTAAATACACATAGTCACTAAACTTGGCAAAAAAATCGTGCGTTCAAAACTTGTCACGTGCGTTCAGAACATAAAAAATCTTGCTGTTTTTTTGACGTGATAACGTCTTATAAATGATTGCCTTGTAAATGTAGTGTTTTTGTTTAATGGATAATTATGCTAATCGTTCAGTGTCAGCATGGTGAGGTGTGTAATTGTGTCTGGTCGACCGACGGGCTAAATATGCCCGTAATTATTTGTTAGTAGTAGCGTTTTTGCTTGCATATAATTATATTGTCCTTATTTATAGTTATATAATTATGTCTATTGATGGATCCAACGTTTCTTTTTATTCCGCATGTGACTTGTCTGACTCTTTTCACTCGGTTAACGAGCCGATTGAGTTGAGTACTCTTGGCTCATTGTTAGACTGTGAATTTCAGAGCAATCCGAATTATTTCAACGTATGCCACATTAATGCTCAAAGCATTCCTAGCCATTATTCAGATCTTTTAGACACCTTTTCGTCATGCGATGTTCATGCTGTTCTCATTAGTGAAAGCTGGCTAAAGCTTAATATCTCATCAATCTCTTACAGCCTCCCTGGGTTCATCCTCTTGTGGAATGACCGTACAGGAAAACGCGGTGGGGGTGTGGCAATATATATCCGCTCTGATATCCCACACAAAATTGTTAAGTCATCCCCATCTCCCTATTCCGGTTCCATGGAGAATTTAGCTATTGAGGTAAAGTTGCGTGGCGTCTGTATAATTTTAGGTGTTATATATTGTCCTCCTACAGTAAATTATTTTCTTTCTTTCGAAGACTTTCTCACAGATATCGGTTGTGAGTGCACACATCACATAATTATGGGTGATCTTAATACGGACTTACTGAAAGACAATTCTAGATCACGTCAGCTTCGGTCGATTGTTGAAGATGCAAATTTTTCTATAGTTCCGTTGCAGGCAACACACCGTAATACCGACTGTCCTGACTCGTGGCTGGACGTGATCCTTACGTCTTCGCCGGACAATGTCGTTAACTCTGGCCAACTGTTGGCACCGGGGTTCTCACATCATGATCTTATTTTTCTAACGTACAAAATCAAGCCACCCAAACAGAAGCCAGAGGTAATCCATTTGCGAAGCTTTGCCCGACTTGATTTGGACCTATTGAGACAGGACGCTGCTTCGGCTGACTGGGCTGCCACGTTTAATGCATTGACGGTGGATAAAAAAGTAGCTAATTTCAACTCAGTTCTCTTAAAACTGTTCGATGCTCATGCGCCGGTTCGTGCAGTTAGGCTGAAGGGCCCGCCTGCTCCAGTCAACAAAAAGGATCACCAGTCAAGGCGAGACAAAGCGTTCCGTATTTACAAACGGGATCGGTGCGCAGAGAACTGGCGTTTATTTAAAGTTTCCAGAAACCGCTGCAACCAAATGGTAAGAGCAGCGAAGCGTCGTTACATACATGACAACGTCTTGGTTTCCTCCCTTGCTGATACATGGAAGTTCCTAAGATCTCTTGGTATCGGCAAGTCTAATTTTGACATAGGTTCCTCTCCATTCACTTTAGATCAATTAAACTCTCAATTCTCTAAAACATCTTCTCTAAACGACGTAGTTAAATTTAAAACCCTGTGCTTTATTGCCTCTCTTCCTTCTCCTGATATCCCATCTTTCACTTTTACCCCTGTCGCAAATGAAGATATCCGCAAAATCATTGTATCTATTAAGTCGAAGTATGGTTCTCAATGTTCTTGACTGTATCTTGCCTGTTATAACTCACATCGTGAATTCTTCCTTATATACTGGAATGTTTCCCTCGTGTTGGCGTAAGGCTTTTGTCATCCCACTTCCCAAAATTAGCAATCCCAGTTCCCTCAATCACTTTCGGCCCATATCAATTCTCCCATTTCTTTCCAAAATTCTTGAAGCTGCGGCTCATAAACAGATCTCAAATTTCGTTCATAGTAACAATCTACTTTCTCCTTTCCAGTCTGGTTTCCGATCTGGACACAGCACTGCCACCGCGCTTCTGAATGTGACAGAGGACCTTAGACTTGGTCTGGAATCCTCTAAAGTTACAGTGTTAGTGCTCATAGATTTTTCAAATGCTTTTAATGTTGTAAATCATGATCTACTTCTTGCAACGCTTACTAATTTGCGGGTCTCTTCAAAGGCAACGGAGTGGTTCTCTTCCTATCTTTCCGATTGCGTCCAAGCAGTTCGTGCCAACCGCTCATTGTCTGACTGGTGTGAGCTAAGCACCGGAGTGCCGCAAGGGGGTATTCTTTTTCCTTTCCTATTCTCAGTATTTATCAACCTCATCACCACCATGATTAAATGTTCTTATCATCTGTATGCGAACGATCTGCAGCTGTACGCTCAAGCTGAAATAAATGACATCAATGGTGCCATTTCCGTAATTAACGCAGACTGGATCACATTGCTGAATGGTCTAACAGTTTTGGCATTTGCGTCAACCCAGCTAAGTGCCAAGCTATATTTATTGGTAGCCAGCGGCAACTTTTCAAACTCAGTTCAGTTTCTGTTTCACCGATCCGGTTTGACAACGCTGTCATTCCCCTGAGCAAACAGGTTAAAAATCTCGGATTAGTTATTGATTCGAACGTCTCCTGGACTGGTCAGCTCTCCGAAATTAGTCGCAAGCTCACCGGAACGCTGAGAACGTTATACAATTTTAAGAATTTCCTCCCAGTCAGTACGAAGAAGTTGTTGGTGCAGGCGCTGGTGCTGCCAATTATTGATTATGGTGATGTGTGCACTACAGATGTCACTCAACAATACCTCAATAAACTGGATCGCCTCCTCAATAATTGCATACGATTCATTTTCGGCCTCCGTAAATATGACCACGTTTCCTTCTACCGTCGCCAATTTAACTGGCTCTCCATTCGCCGTCGTAGATCCCTCAGATTACTTTGCATCCTTTTTTCAATCGTGTCTGAACCTTCTGCTCCAGGACACCTCAAAAGTAAATTTATTTTCGATACCCCTCGCCCAGGCTGTGACCTGCGTACCTCGCGTGTCCTCAAACTATCCATACCTTCCCACCGCACTAGTTTTATGACTCACTCCTTCACCGTACAGGCAAGCTGTCTCTGGAATTCACTCCCTCTCAACATCAGACAAGCCCCAAGCAAGTTTGCTTTCAAGCTGATGCTGCGTAAGCATCTGCTTAAACAAGAATTCGACTAAAATCCATCCACTTATTGTTAGTATGTATTGAATACGTAGTAGTATATCTTTTTGTATGTATCTTATATATTTCAATTTATGTATGTCTTTATGTAGTGTATAATACCTACATTTGTTTTTTTTTCCTTTCTCCTCAAGTATATTCGTAACAGAAATTATCATACTTTTTTCTTTGCACCTGTTATAAGTCTCTGTTTAGCCCAATGGTTAGCTGGTAGAGAATGCCATCTGGCATCAAGCTCGCCATTTGGACATATTTTGTTGTATTTTGTGCAATAAAGTTTAAATAAATAAATAAATCGATGGACGCCGGGCACGCATGAAAAAGTGTGACTCATTCTCCCGTTCTGTTGACTGACATATCAAGGCACAGCCCAAACCGCTGGTTCTAGAGATTGCAAATTTGGCACGTAGGTTCTTTATAAGGTGCACTAAGAAAGGATTTTTCAAAATTAACCCTTTATGGGGGTGAAATGGGGATCCAAAGTTTGTATGGGAAAACAAGATTAGATCGACTATTTCATTCGAAACTTCACGGGAGTATTCCCAACGATAAATGAGTAAAATGGGATTAGTGTGAAAATCAGCGCTGGATGTAAACATCTCATTCAGCTGAAGCTGAGACTGGTACCCATTGCCCAGATATATTATAATATGCTTAGTTTAAATTGTAGTTTTTTTCCCTTTTCTTCATTTGTTTGTATGTTTGTAAGGTTGTGGCAATAAATCATTTTTTATTTTTTATTTTTTTATTTTTAAATACGTGTTATTCAATTTTTATCACTGTTTTCTTATGTCGTTGTCACGTAAAATTATCGTCCGTATACCATTTATATTTCTTTTATACCACCTATTTGTACCATGTTTAAGCGAATAAATGACTGATTACTGATTACTGACTTCACAGACGATCATTTTTTTTACAAAAAGTAAATAGAAAATGTGTGCTTTAAAGATACACTGCCAAGCAAAGGGCTGTCGTACTGTTTTCTACACCGCCGCGGCAGGGGGCTGGGGTCAGCAGTTCCTCCAAATGTTTCCCACTCGTGTATCCGATTTGAATAAAAGAACCCAATACATTATTACCGAGTGCTCCCTGAGTAAATCGCGGGCTCAATATAAATATTTCCACCCAAGTACCATGATACAAGGACATTTACGTATAGTAAGTGGCAATATTATGTTGGTTATTGGTTTTGTATCGTTGAGAACATTGAAGTTGCAACACGAGCTTTTGTGTTGCTTTATTCTCAACAGTTATTTGTTAGGGTTCCGTACCTCAAGGTCAGTACGGGGCTATCGGACAATCTCCGGAGAGGCGGCATGCGTGTTGGCCGGATCCCTGCCATGGGACTTGGACGCGAGGACTCTTGCGTCAGTGTTCTTCTGGCGGGAAGAGGCGCGAGCTAGGAATTTCTGGCCAGCACCGCGAGAGGTAGAGGCCAAGCAAGCGGAGTTCTCCCGCGAGGCAGTTGCCGAATGGGTGATCCGGCTGGAGCGGCCGAGTGCGGGCGCCCGGACAATCGAGGCGATCCGGCCAGTCTTGTCACAGTGACTGGAGCGAGCACACGGAGCTTTGACCTTCCGGCTCGTGCAGGTTCTCTCGGGACACGGATGTTTCGGGAGATACCTGCACAAAGTTGCCCGCAGAGAGCCGACGGAAGAGTGTCACGACTGCGGAGCGGCTGTCGACACGGCGCAGCACACCCTAGAGGCGTGTCCAAAGTGGGGGCCAGAGCGCAGCGACCTCATGGCCATAGTAGGGCCAGACCGCTCCCAGCCGTGGTCAAGTCCATGGTTGACAGCGACAGGTCTTGGCAAGCGGTTAAGGCCTTCTGCGAAACAACAGTCCAGCAGAAGGAAATGGCGGAACGGGCCAGGGAGGTCGACCCATTGGCCGACCCACGGCGCCGCAGGCGTCCTGGACGAAGGCGAGCAGGGTAGGATCGCCGCCTGCCTCCGTAGAGTGACCGCGGGGTGACATGCATGGGGACGCCTGTCATCCCTCACATACGAGGTCACTGGGCGGGTGCCCGCACTGGCACACGATAAAACGAACAAGGTCAACAAGGACCTCCGGAGGCGGTGCTCTGGAAATCGGAGAGGTGCTGGTGGTGCTGAAGAAGTAAAGCGCAAGCGTTCCTCCAGCCCACCACTAAAGCACAAAGACGGTAGACGGAGAGGTTTTTTAGAGGTTCCGTACCTCGAAAGGAAAAAACGGAACCCTTATTACATTGTTGTCCGTCCGTCCGTCTGTCAAGACCCTTTTTCTCAAGAACGCGTGGAGGGAGGTATCAAGCTAAAATTTATATGAAATACTCAAGTCTACAGCCCCTTGGAGCTGTGAAAAAATTAAACTTCTAAGCCAACGCAATAAAAAGATACAGCCGTTTGTGCCGCAAATTTCCGCAAATTTTCGAAACTCGCAAGGGACTCAAAACCTACAGGGTACTTCCCGTGAACTCAGAATCTTGAAATTTGGTACGAAGGAACGTCTTATAATACAAATTAAGGAAAAATTGCGAAAACCGTAAATTTTTAGTTAGGTATATCATATAATAAAAATATTTTTATTAAATTTTCGAAACTCGCAAGGGAATCAAAACCTACAGGGTACTTCCCGTGAACTCAGAATCTTGAAATTTGGTAGGAAGCAACGTCTTATAGCACGGATAAAGGAAAAATTGCGACAACTGTAAATTTTTAGTTATCTACATCATTTAATAAAAATATTTTTAATAATTTACTTATGTACCTACAAGTTTGTACGGAACCCTCGATGCGCGAGTCCAACTCGCACTTGGCCGCTTTTTTATAATAAAACTAGCTGCCCACCCCGGCTTCGCACGGGTGGTGCAAGATGTATTTATTATTTAATTTACCTAGAGACCTACTATGTCATAGAGCCAGTTTTTTTTATTTAGGCAATAGTCTAATACTTTTTATGCAATAAGTTTTTTCTCGGCGGGTCTAATTTTCGTAGAAGAAAAACTTGGTAGGTACGCTTATCTTTAAAACCAATTTGTGCGGCGAAATTCCAGAGGGAGTCAACGAATTAAAAATTTCTGTTGGGTACCGAAGCATTTAGTTATCTTCTAGGTACTACGGTATCCACGGAAAGATGTTCCTCACTTGGACTTTGAAACTTGTTCGGTTAAAATCGTTCACTTTATTCGCTTCTTCGTTGCTTGGACGCTATGTCAGTGACATCTGACTCTGAGTAGACGTTGTTGACCAAAGATTGTACATTTTATTTATTAGTAATCATCTTCAACATCATCATAATATCAGCCGAAAGACGGCCCCTGCTGCAAAGGGTGTGCCACAATGACCGGTCCTGCGTCACCCGCTCCCAGCGGACTCCCACAACTTTTACCAGGTCATCAGTCCACCTTTTGGGGGTCTACCCACGGTGCGTCGTACATGGTCACCACTCGAGAACCTTACTGCCCCGATGGCCATCGGTCCTATAGGTAAAAAAAAGTAAAGCCCTTCTTGTATGTTGTGGTGACGTATTTGAATAGACATTACATATTTAAACTGTCTAATACAAACATAACTAATGCCTGCGTGCAATGTGCCTCCTCACCCATTGCCACTTAAGTTTAGCGATTCGGAGAGCATGACCATGGTTCTGCTGCAAAAGGCCTCATTTCTGATGCGATCACGCAGAGAAACTCCCAGCATAGCCTTCTCCATTGCCCTTTGGGTGACTTTGAGCCTTCTTATGAGGCGAATAGTATGCGACCACAGTTCAGTGCCATAAGTTATTACTGGCAACACACACTGGTGTGAGATTCTCGTCCTGCGGAACATTGGATGAAAAGATATGCCGTAGCTTTCCTAATGTTGCCCAGCCGAGTCAGATTCGACGATTGACCTGTTTTGAAGTTGGACCTACCGAATTGGATAAATTGTCCTGGGTATACGTAATCGTTTACAACTTCGAGCGTAAAGTGCTTAAAGGTATTGGTTATACTACCAATATGACATGATCTTCGCCTTATCCATGTGCATCTTTAGATTCCAACTTGCTCAGGGGTTAACTGAGGTAATCGAGCATCGTAGGAACCTACTCTAGGCGCAAGGAGCATCGGTCATATTTCCTACTATCAGCACATTCCTACTAACGAGCTCAAGAGCAGCCCATAGCACTATCAAACAAACTTATGTAATACCTATAAATAATACAGTTACTAGTTTAACCCTGATAGTATCCTAGTTCTATTTTGCCTACGGTTGGGCGCAGTACGAAACACTAATATTATTATCAAACCAGCATCTATTCTTATATCCCAACTGTAGGTACGCACATAGTCGTATGACCCGTCCGTTCTACTCTTGCCATTCATGAACTGCCTTATAACTTATAACACACTGTTGGTCTACGCACTGTTTAGCAAAATCTATTCTCATCACAAACATACATACACACAAACACACACACACACACACACACAACACACTACTATACTCGCTCTTTACTACAGTCTCTCTCTAGTAACTTATGCAATAATTATAAACAAACCTAAATGCCTTAAAATAAGTATTATTATAGTAATGATATTTGTAGATAAATACTTATATATATATACACTGTAAACAATTATAACTGCTATCATGTACAACGATCTATAACTACACGGCTGATCATGGGGAGAAGGAGGGTACCTTGCCGTAATACAGTTTTAACTAGTACGGAAGGTGGCTTACTTTAACTTAATATGATTAGTTTCTTAATATGTTTACCTTTACTTACCTAAGATATCATGCAAAAATGTTTAGTTTAAGTAAGCTGATAAATAAATAAATAAAAATAAATATTAATAGGCTACGATTATCGAAACTGATTTTCTCATCTATCGTTGGCACGTGACCATTACCAATAATTTTAGTAAGATTCGGCAAAAATGTTCTGATGTTTTTGATCTTGACTCGAAAGTTTAGTTTTGTAAAATGAGGCCAAAGATAGGATCATTTTAAAATCGCGTTAACTTCGCTTAGTATGTCCCACTTTACGTGTGCTGATTGCACTACTCTACGAAGGCTGAAGCAGTAGTAACGTGGAGTATGTGCGCGTGAAGACCGGATTCATCCTGAGGGTGGAGTCTCGCCATAACGTGAATTTAAATTCCTTTGTGGTGAGAGTTTCAACAGATCATCTTTCGGCTTTCAGTAAGGAAGAATTTTGGCAGAAGGGAGTCAAGTTCCGGCGTTTTCCCGGTCGAATGCCTGACACCACGAAATTGCCCAACACATCGCAGTAATAGTATTTTGTAGTTTTTAATAAGTTTATATTGATATCTATTTAATAAAATAATAAATAAAATATATGTCATTTTCAGGAGACTACTGGTAGGATTTGACAAACAGTTTACAACCACTGATAGGACACTCATGCGTTCTTTTAGGCTTCGACAGAAATATCATATAAAAGTACAAAATATTTCAAAAATTACAAAAAAGTATTTAAAAAAAGGAAAAAGTTGCCTCGCCTACCGGGACTCGAAGACGTCCAGGACTTTCACGAACAATATATTAGCGTCGTATCGTATCCGATGGGCTACCGCAGACTTTGACAATGGTGACGAAATTAGTATTCTATAACAGCGTATGACGTTTTGTCTACATAAGAAGCCATTTGTCACGTCGAAGCATATCCAAATCATCTGAATTGGTAGAAATAAATCTTTGTAGTGAACTATTTGCAAATGAAACATATTTAAATTATATACTAAAACCACTACGGTAAAATTATCTACGCATTTGTGCAAACGGCATAAAAATCGGTCCAGTCGTTTTCGAGTTTATCAATAACATACACTGGCGGGCGACTTTGTTTTATAATATGTATAGAAGATAGATATAGATACCTTCTGCCCGCGACTCCATCCGCGTGGAACTCGTTTATATCGTCGCTCCATACAAACTTTCACTCCCCATTTCACCCGGGATTTCTGGGATAAAAACTACCCTATGACCTTCCCCAAGACTCAAGTTATCTCTATACCTACAAAATGTCATCTAAAACAGTTCAGCGGTATAGCCGTGTAGAGGTAACAGACAGACAGACACACTTTCACATTTATAATATTAGGATTTGCATACTCTGCGTCTCTATTTAATTCCTAGCTCTCGCGTGTCTATTGACGTGGTTGTTGTTTATTTTTTTAACCCCGCTGTTTGAATTATTGAACGAATCCAGCTGGTCAATCACGTAACGCATTGCACGCGTGTCAGGTAGATCTTAACGTCAATTTTTGGAGTTCCGTACCTAAAAAGAAAAAAAACTTTTGAATCGGTAGCTGCGTCGGGGAGCGGCGGCGGGGTAAGGCGGCGGGGTTACGAAATGCAAGAGCGGCCAATGGGAATTTAATGCCATGGCGTCCTTCACCTTCCCGCCACCGCTCCCCAACGCAGCTACCGATTCAAAAGTTAACGAACTTTTGGTCCACATTTCTCGGAACACTTGTCAGGCCGTCACTGAAAATTTTCGCTCCAGGTTACGGCAATGCCAAAATAATGAAGGATCACATATGGATGACGTAATTTTTTAAAAATAAAATCCCTATTCATGTGTTTTCATAATTAATAAACGTTTTCATCTGATATAATTAGTTTTCATTTTATTTTAGTTTGAAATGTAAAAAGAGTTATGGTCCACCCTGTATTTTATTTTTTAGCAAAAACAGATTTGATGTAATTTAGGAATGAAGACGAAAATTGACCATCCCTTCCCCCCCCCCCCCTTATCTCCGAAACTACTTGGCTTAAAATTCTGGAAAAATATGGAAAATAGTTTTGCCTAAAGATTACAGGAAAACCTTTAAGAAGTTTGAGTTATTAAGGTGCGTTCAAAACGGTTACGTGATTACCCCTCAGCAAAGCGATTAACATGCGTGGTAGGAGAAAAGCCTGGAGGAAATCGAAAGGATCGAGCACGTGTTCTCACAGCAAGGATACGAATCATATTGAAATGTGAAAGATATGAGAAGTGACGAACGAATTAACTACAGGAATTGAACCAAAATAATAATAAAATAATCATCATCATCATATCTGCCGAAAGACGTCCACTGCTGGACATAGGCCTCCCCCAAAGAGTGCCAAGGTGACCGGTCCTCCGCCACCCGCATCCAGCGGACTCCCGCGACCTTTACCAGGTCATCAGTCCACCTTGTGGGGGAGAACATTTCCGCCCCAACGGCCATCGGTTCTACGTGCAATGTGCCCCGCCCACTGCCACTTAAGTTTAGCGATTCGGAGGGCTATATCGGTTACCTTGGTTCTGCTGTGGATAGTCTCATTTCTGATACGATCACGCAGAGAAACTCCCGACATAGCCCTCTTCATTGCCTTTTGGGTGACTTATATAATAATAATTTATGCGGACAATCGTACACAAATCGACCTAGAGCTAAACTAAGCAAAGCTTGTACTATGGGTACTAGACAATGATAAACATATTTATATATGTATATAGATAAATAAATACATGAAAACATAGAAAACATCCATGACTCAGGATCAAATATTCGTGCTCATCACACAACTAAATGCCCTTACCGGGATTCGAACCAAGGATCTGAAGCAAGGAGCTATTCTGAGGTACAACGTCAATTTTACTCTCAGCACCAAGAGAGCAAGAGAGACTTATTTTAACTTACATTTGTCTACAAATAGTTCAGTTGTATACCGACATCATTTGCGGCATGAATTGAACAGAAATTACCAATCAAACACCAAATCAACCAAACTGGATTGCAGCTTTATAAATTGAAATATATTTTGTGGTGCATGTTTATTGCGGTATTGTGTAAATGATATTTGATAGTGCGGGACATCGGGCGAGTATGTACCAATATAATTATGCTAGCATATTGAAAGCCTAGCTTTGCACACAAGATTATCTTCCTCGCAATTTTCCACAACAGCAATTCACTTAATCAATTATTCACTTCTCATTTTCACAGAAAAGCGTTTCTCCTATTCGCTCTCCATCATTTCCCAAACTGGGTTTAAATGCAGCTTCTCAACACATTATTTATTCTTCATAGTTCACAGTTTTTTCTTGTAGATATCTAGTGAAATGTGTATCATGTACCGACTAACGAATGCGGTTAATTGCTATTTTTGCACACACAGACGATTTCGTGTAATAATGAGTACTGTGAAGAATGACAAACGTGTCGAATAGGCATGATGACTAAATTTTTTTCCCAAAGCCATTTGCACCAGTTTTTGAAAATGAACAAATGTTTGTATGGGAGCAACTACAATAAAAGAACATAAATACCCAAACAGTTGAGTTAAAGACGGGCCTCGCTGGCCGCACCCGAAACGCTTCATACTGATTGACTCAAAAGTATGACGTCACACTTTGGTATTTGTACTAATCATTGTAAGGGAAATCAAGTAAATTGCTGTTTAGGTCGCGAAATACTGCGTTTAGGTCCATAATTGTCATACAATTTTGTTTCTATAAAAGCGTAAGGATTCTATTGGTAGCTTTAAATTTACACTTGGACAATAAAAAAAATGCTATATTTTTCTAAACTTTCAAGGTTCATGCAGAAATCGCGAAACGTCTGGTCGATGTAACTGGTGACCGAAGAGCTGGCGGCTTTCTCGCGCAACGCATCAGCATTGCAATTCAGCGAGGAAATGCCGCCAGCATCCTCGGTACAATGCCTCGAGGGCCTTTTTTAGATTTAACTTAGTTTTAATTTATCTTAGTTAATGTTAATTATAATCTTGTATTTTTATTTCAATAAATTTTATCAAGGTTCATATCTTTTTATGATATTTAATATATTTTTTAATTTATACTTTATTACAATAATTTGATGGTTTACTATCCATTTAGCAACACTATGTTATCAATTTTAACATGAGTCATCATGCCTATTGCACTTGTGAATAGTTGCGTTTGTGAAAAATTGCAAAATGGAAGAGAAGTTGTTTTGTAAAGCTTAGCATACTTTTTATCAAACCCGAGTACCCGACCAATGAGGAAATAGACGATCCCCGTTCAAATACGCCCATGCTCCGATGTGAAATGTTAGTCCCAAATCGACTTCTCGCTACCGCCCATGCCTTGCCAGTCATCACGTATGTATCCAGCGGTTAATTATAGCGGCACCATGTTGGACCTTTTTTCATTTCGGCCGGGTCCGGCTATTCATATTGGAGATTAGATATCGAGAGCTTTGTGGAATTACTCGTATTTTTCGTGGAAACGTGCCTCGTGTCCTGTGAAAATATGTTATTAGTAAGTGTTGTGATTTGGGAGTTTTCGTATTTACATACCTATAGGTATAAGTAATATATGAATTCATACACTTGATTATTACGTTATTTTGATTATTATTAGGATATAACGATTCTGACGTAGTGTTGGCCTGTATTTAACACAAGCTGCCCGCGGGGCTTTGCCCGCCGCGTATTACATACTAGTCCCTACGCGACCGAGCTCTGCTCGGATGAAAATAGAGAAAATACGGAAAAAACTAATTATCCCGGGCATGAATTCCAAATTTCATCGAAATCGTTAGAGCCATTGCCGAGAACGTGATTGCAAATATATATATATAGGTATATAAATACCCTCCCTACTTATGTCCATACAGAAAGTTCATTCTAACTCAGTTGATATCCAAACTTAGGTCAGGTAGGTAGGTATATCTGCATACCTATTACATTAAAAATTCGTTCTTTGAAACACCATTCTGATCGGATTAAGAAGTACCAATCAGGATAGATCTTAAAGAATATAATTATGTGCTGCAGGTTTAATGATTTTTAGGGTTCCGTACCTCAAAAGGACAAAAACGGAACCCTTATAGGATCACTCGGTTGTCTGTCTGTCCGTCTGTCACAGCCAATTTGCTCCGAAACTACTGGACCGATTGAGTTGAAATTTGGTACACATATGTAAATTGGTGACCCAAAGATGGACGTGTAAACTAAATTAATGAATTCTGAACATGGCCCCTTTGTTCAGAATTCATTAATTTACTTTACACGTCCATCTTTGGGTCACCTTTTGGGGAATAAACTGGAAAATTAAAAAAAAAAGTTTCGCAAACTGTATTGTGTGACATATCAAATGAAAGGGGTTGTTGTAAGCATGTCAGATATATTTTTTTTATAATTTTAGCAAAAACATATTTGAAGTAATTTAGGAATAAAGACGAAAATTTACCATTCCCTCCCCCCCCTTATCTCCGAAACTACTAATATTAAAATTCTGAAAAAAATATGGAAAATAGTTCCTTGCCTAAAGATTACAGGAAAATCTATAAGAAGTTTGAGTATTCAAAAACACTTATGAAATTTAGATTATATACGGAACCCTCACCACGCGAGTTGAACTCGCACTTGTCCGGTTTTTTTGTCTAATTAAACCGAAACTTTAAATTTTCTCTTTAAAAAAAGTGGTTTTTTTTTTCTTTTGTACCTCAGTTTAGACAAATAATGCATATTTCACGATACAATCTAGTTAAAATGGTGGTATTTTTTCTAATCTAAAATCTCACTTATTACCAAATTAAATGACCAAAACTTCATAAAATGGGATATATTTATCGAATTAGTCCGAAAAAGACAGTCCCGAAGGATTTCGAATTGAGAACTTAACTACAGTTGAATCCACAACTAGGTGAACTTAACTGACGGGTTAAAAATCACAAACGTGGCCATAGTTTAGCCAGTGCTGTTGATATCGATAATAAAACGCTTTCTCACATTACGTAGAGATACGTAGTGTGAGAAAGCCTTTAATTCTATCGATATGAACAGCACTGGCCAAACTATGATCATATTTGTGCATTTTCACCTGTCAGTTTAGTTTGCCTAATTGTGGATTCTATTTTAGGTACGTTTGCATAGAGAGTCGACCCTTAAAATACGTAGCAAGCGAAATAAAGCTAACAGTTTTGAAGCAGTTCGGCGTCCCATTCTGGAGCCCATAAATATGGTGACACGGTATTACAACTCACATATTTTATCTTTCCATTTCCCTGTAATACATTCTATAACGCCGGCCTAATGTACGGGGAGCGTTTCATAGACCGAACGGCATGAGTTTAGGTTCGTAAGTTTATTACACTTGTGGCCTAGATTTCGGGCTTCTGGGCAACTATAAAGTGATACAATTTATATTATTTACCTAATAATGTTATTTGTATCAATATAAAACGTTCGGCATATTCTTAGATTTTAATATTATATCCCTGAAACGATTCATCTCATTTCAAAAATCTTTAATGTTACATAACTGGGTAGCGACGTGTATATATAGACATTGTGATATTGCATAAAAATGCTTTATAAATAAGCTTCGGTAACGGCTAATCGGATAAATGTATATGTACTAATACTCGTAATATAAAGAGGTAAAGTTAGTATGTACCTATGGGGTAATCTTTGGAACTGCTCATTCGATTTCAAAAAATATTTCGTCACCAGAATATAGATTCAGTTTTCGAGATAATCACAGGCCATACTTTATCGTGTGGTACTATCTCCGTTATCTCTGCCTACCCCTCCGGAAAACAGGCGTGATTATATGTATGGTACTATCTCCATTCTTTGCTAGTTGTTAGGCTGCTCCAAATATGAACAAAATATCATCTTCTGTGCTGCAACTTCTCAAAAAACAGTGGTGCGTTAAGCTGCTGCATTTGGCGCGGTGGAATCAGTAGGTATGCGGCATTTTGTACTTTACAGAGAGCTCAGCAATGCCGTCGATTCCTTACTTGTGGTGGAAGCGGAGCGGTACGCATAATTTCCGCACCAATCAGGAAGCTCTTATTATATGAGATTACGATTACTATATGTACATATATATATTTATATCATCGTCATCAAAATGTAAGCTTGCAGAAAAGAATCTGTACTGAATTGACTGACAGCTGACAGCTTACTTTTATACCGAAAGGTACCGCACCACCAAATGCGGTTGTCCTAAATCCACAAAAACTTCACACAGAATCAATCAAAACGCGCTCGAATAGTGACACTCGCCACAATATCACCGGGTCTCAAAGCCCGTTAATGAAATAAAGACATAATAGCCCGTGAATCCACGTTTAACTATTAATCAGGCTTTCGGTTAAATTTCGTTAAATCGGCGATCAATCAACTCGCATTGTGTCACCGGGCGTGATGAAGGGGGTAAAATTACGCGATATTCCGCTCGCCGCGGGAATTTACGCGTATCAATGCTGATGGAAAAAGATCCCTGTTACTGGTTGTGCCAGATATTATACTAATAAACATGACTGTTACCGTATTTTTAGGGTTTTGTGCCAAAAAGTTAAAAATAGCCTTTATTTTATTTTTTTGTGCCAAAAAGTTAAAAATAGCCTTTAATTTACGCGTATCAATGCTGATGGGAAAAGATCCCTGTTACTGGTTGTGCCAGATATTATACTAATAAACATGACTGTTATCGTATTTTTAGGGTTTTGTGCCAAAAAGTTAAAAATAGCTATTATTTTATTTTTTTGTGCCAAAAAGTTAAAAATAGCCTTTAATTTACGCGTATCAATGCTGATGGGAAAGATCCCTGTTACTGGTTGTGCCAGATATTATACTAATAAACATGACCGTTATCGTATTTTTAGGGTTTTGTGCCAAAAAGTTAAAAATAGCCTTTAATTTACGCGTATCAATGCTGATGGGAAAGATCCCTGTTACTGGTTGTGCCAGATATTATACTAATAAACATGACTGTTATCGTATTTTTAGGGTTTTGTGCCAAAAAGTTAAAAATAGCCTTTAATTTACGCGTATCAATGCTGATGGGAAAAGATCCCTGTTACTGGTTGTGCCAGATATTATACTAATAAACATGACTGTTATCGTATTTTTAGGGTTTTGTGCCAAAAAGTTAAAAACAGCCTTTATTTTATTTTTTCCATAATATTATAATAAATAAAATAGTCAATAAAATTATAATAAGTTAATAAAATAGTTGTCACCTGAGTTTTCGTCACTATTTTTATAATTTTTGGCCACTTTTCATTTACTAGTAGGTAGCTAAAGTCTACTAACGAAAATTTGACCAGAAACATTATTTCCCTTTCATTTGCAATTTACCATTTTTACAATGAAATTTGCTCAGAAAAGAGATATCTATTTATATTTACTCTCTCTGGTTCCACCTGTTCCTATCCGTTCCGTGATATATTATAAAAGATACTAGGAAATTTGTCTCTTTTAACAAATTTCCTAGTATCTTTCTATTTCATAAAAGTATTTTTTAAAGAATGGTATTCTGTAAGAAACTTAAAAAATTCGTTATCAGAAAAGCATACTACTCAATCCAGGAGTTTATGACTGACATTGCATGACATTAAGTACTTGATAAGTTATATTACCTAGTTTTAAGTAAATCTATCAAATCTTTGACATTTATACTGAAAATTACAATGAATCAATATCTCGCTCAGTGACCTCCAAAATGTATTTAATAATAAGAATAAGCATGCTGATTTTATATTTTATGACGTTATTGCATCCAAATCTAAAATTAAATGTGAATTTAGTTTGTAAGATCTTTTGCAATGCCCTACCGGGGTATCAGTGCCTCTTAATTTGCAACCAACATCTATGTAATTTAATGTACCTGATTATGCATGAAATAAATGAAATGAAATGAAAACGTTTTTTCTCTAAGACGACGTCGATTTTTTGCAGTGCTGGACATGTGGCGTTTAGACATGACAACTTTTATAGCGATTACCTATAGATAGGGGATTTCTAGCGTCCTAGCGTATGCCTGAAAAGGACGATGGTAAATTAACCTCACTTAAAAGAAAAAAAAAGAAAAGAAGACATTTATTCCCTACACAAAAGACACACAGAGACAAAGGAGTAGACATACAATACAATTGACACATATTGTGTGTCTTCGCGGCAGTGAAACGGTCGCTGTCTCAGCATTGTGCCGAGGTGTCAGACAGACACCTGCAGCGCTGGTTTTCAGACAGCACCGCAAGCACTTAATTGAGAGGTATCACAAGACTAATATATTTTAGTCGTGTTATATCGGTCAATAGTTGTGCGTCAGTTTCAGTACAATATTTTGACAGGTGGTGACAAACAAGATGGTGACAAACAAGAAAAGCTTACCTATATACATGCTGAGGGACAGGAGATTTGACAATGTATCTCGTTCCCACTTGTGGTAATGTCTATGCCTACATCACTGTCACTCATGTGTGTATGTGTGGGCGAGTCCCTCTTTTTAGGGTTCCGTACCCAACGGGTAAAACCGGGACCCTATTACTAAGACTTCGCTGTCCATCCGTCCGTCCGTCCGTCCGTCTGTGCACCAGGCTGTATCTCAAGAAATAATACAAATAAAAATACAACAGACATGATTTTTTGCAGTTTTTATAGATAATGGTACGGGTAATGCATCGTGCGCGAGTACGACTCGCACTTGGCCGGTTTTTTTATTTTTTCTCTATGCGATTACCGCTCTAACACGTACTGCGCCACGAAGTATTTCAGACCATTATAAATACTCGCTCGACCTACTGTTTTGAACCATCCGTTATCTACTCGCTGCAAAAATGTGTAATTCGTTAATTTCGATTGTGCCAAGCTGTCGGCTCTGGCTTCACGCGATCCGCCGTTTTGTCGCGTTCATGTTGCCACGTCGTGTTTATTTTGAGGTTATTTATTGCTGGTAATGTTTAGGTTAGTGGTAAAATACTTTTATAAACGTAGGTATTTATTAATTGAACTAGCTGCCCGTGCGGCAAACCCGTGGGATAAAAGATTGTCTATGAGAAATAAACAATTTATATTTGTATGATCATCCAGAAAGTCCATTCAACACGTAGTTGGAAGAATTTTTGTAAAATAATAATTAAAATATACAAACTTACAGAGCTACAATAAATATATATAATCAATAAATATAGTGGGACAATTCACACCAATTGATCTAGTCCCAAACTAGGCAAAGCCTGTACTATGGGTACAAGACAACGGATAAACATACTTATATAGATAAATACATACTTAAATAGATATTAAACATCCAAGACTCGAGAACAAACATTCGTATTCATCATACAAATATCTGCCCCGACCGGGGATCGAACCCGGGACCTCATGCACGCTTCATAGTCAGGTTCTCTAACCTCTCTATATGGATTACAGTGAATAGGCTTATATTTAATAATTTATAATGCACTTGCTCTCAAAGTGCGCCTTTATAATGGTTCAACATAAACACGGGAACTCCACTAAGCCCGCACAGCGGCGGGGGGCGGGGCGGGGCCGTGCGGGAATGGATTTCGGGCCAATATTCCCACACACGTGCGAGAATGAGATTTCATGACAGTTAAAATTTCACACTTTATGTTTTTAGGGTTCCGATACCTCAAAAGGAAAAAACGGAACCCTAAAAACATAAAGTGTGAAATTTTAACTGTCATGAAATCTCATTCTCGAACGTGTGTGGGAATATTGGCCCGAAATCCATTCCCGAAACTACAATACTGTCAATTTTCGTCTTTTTCCTAGTAGTTTCGCAGATAAGGGGGGAATGCCCCCCCTTATCTCCGAAACTACTAGGATTAAAATTCTGAAAAAAATATGGAATATAGTTCCTTGCCTAATGATTGACAGGAAAACCTATAAGAAGTTTGAGTATTCAAAAACACTTATGAAATTTAGATTATATACGGAACCCTCACCACAAGAGTTGAACTCGCACTTGTCCGGTTTTTTTTTTCCTTGCATGATGTTTTGTAAAATGTTGTACCTATGATACACGTGCGGATAGGTAATTCCCAACTCGTGTCGACCAAAAACACCCCTGACGGTCGTGTTGTTGGTCATCGTCACTCTTTGGGAATTACCTACTTTCCGCACTTGAACTATGAACAAGAACGGATAAGTGATTAGTTATTTTTAATTTCTATCATTATTATACTATAATTTCTATTAAGATTATTTATAATCTAGGGGCGGCAGCAGCTGCAACGGTGAGCCGTATGTGGGAGCGAGAGAGAGCACGGCGGAAGTGACCGACAAAAATAAACCCGCCGGCAGGTCTATTCTTCTTAACACTTCGGCTAAACTCGGCTCTCGCACACCTGCGAGGTGTGTATATATCCGATCCAGGAGCCGTAGCATGGTTGGCCTTATCACAAGATAGGAGCGTCGTCTCGTTCTATCGAACGGTGTCAGCCAGTGACGCACGCTCTATCCTATCACCTATCGCGTGACAAGGCCGACCATGCTATGGCTCCTGTTAGGAACGAAAGAGTACGTAGGTACTATGCGGCAATTGCTCATCAAACATGTTTTTGTTAAACAGAGAACCTTCTGAACTTAAGAAGGTATAAAATAATATTCGTCTGTGCGCCGAATAGCAGCCAATTCATGCCTAGTAATAAAATTCAAACACGCTTGCAATGTCAACTAAGCTCATACAAAACATTTGACAGTCGAAAACCCCTCGCAACGTACGAGTCAGAAAACCATTACGAACAGTCAAAACGGGCTTTGTCGTATGTTGCATGGCCTTCCAGATGCCCCCTGGACTGGAAAAGGCGTAAGTGACAGCTGATACCGAGTGAAATACGCCATTTGGGCATTGAAGGTCCTTTCTAATAGAGGATGGCACGGTTCGCCACAAACACCTGCCGAAATCAATTTTCTGCTCCGGGGCGCGCGTTGTACTCATGTGTTTATTTTTCAGGGTTCCGTCCTGTTGATTTAGGACCGTCAAATTATAAAATTGGGTAGTTTCCTAATGTTAGAATTGATAACATACTGTTGCTAAATGGATTAGTAAACCATCGAATTGTAATAAAGTATAAATTACGAAATACAATTAAAATCATAAAAATATATGGACCTTGAAAGTTTAGAAAAATATGCACCAATAGATTACTTACTATTTTATAAAAACAAAATTGTACAACAACTATGGACCTAAACGCAGTATTTCGCAAACGAAACAGCAATTTACTTGATTTTCTATACAACGATTAGTACAAATATCAAATTGTGACGTCATACTTCAATATCAATCAGTATGAAACGTTTTAGGCTGCCGCCTGCGAGGTCCGTCTTGAACTCAATTTTTTGGGTATTTATGTTCTTTAATTGTAGTTGCTCCCATACAAATTGTTCATCGTAAAAAAATTTGGGGCACAAGTCTGTACACAAGAAAAAACAACTTGAATCAAGAATTTAATGAGTGCATCAATTCATAGACTAACACTACTCCAGGCAATATACGGTTTCGAAAAACATTAATTTATAATAGCGTTTTTTTTGTTTATTTCATTTTAAAACGTTATTCTAAGATACTTTATTCAAGAATCCAACAAACAGTAATTATATAGATTTAAATTAAACATACATCGTCTTTTTTATTATATTTATATTGAATATTTTAAAGCAAATGTAAATTAACCTAAATAAAGATTTAAAAAAATATGTATTTATCCGGACTTTTTAGGAGCTAATGAATTTTTTTTATATCTTTTTTTTTGTTGGATTTTGCCTCTAGGTAACTATTTAATTGATAATATATCCATAACATTAAAAAAATTAGCTATTATAAATTATTTCCAGTTTTTTTTTTCCATACAAGTTGTCAGTTCATTGCCTGGACTACACTAGAACATAGTTGATGTGTCACAGCCCTTTCAAACATGAACAGACCAGACCCCACAAACGGCACCCGTTCACGAGTATGATATAATCTGTTCCTGTAATACGCACGTGTTCCATTTATCCCATTCTAGCTTTTGCCTGCGGTTTCGCCCACGTAGTAAGTGTATTTTTTGCAATAATTATTGAATGTTACGCCAGCAACGGCCTACTACTACTTACTTCCCCTATGAATAACCATTCGTCGTCATATACATACACAAACTTTAAAATTTGTAAGTTTTCAAATGAACGACTTCTCGGTACAACTCCTATTTCACCCCTTTAGAGGGCAAGTTTTAAAAATATATATTTCTGGATAGATCTATGTATAGTTATTGTAAAATAAACCTGCTGTCCTGCTTTCATGATTCTAGCCACAGTTTATCATTAAAAATCACACATTACTTATGTGAAATTTCAACCCCCATCTTAACCCCTTCAAGTGTTTTAAACGTCTAACTCTTAAAACGACATGTTTCCTACACAAACTTTCAATTCTTTTTTAACCCCCTTAGGGGATGAATTTTTAAAATAACGTTAAATCGTTTGTTTTGTTTTTAAGGAAGAAACTTTCATATAAAGATTCAAATATATAATTTTCCTAATGAACGATTTCCATACAACGGTTCAACCCCTATTTTTTTTTATCGTTTATTGCTTTATATGGTTACAAAATGGTCTTACAATATTTTACGTCTCAATATAAACCCTGTTAGAGCACTGCAAAAGTAATAATAACAACACTGTTTAATAACATTAGGGTTAAGATTAACAAACATCTATTAATTACAACTAAAATACTCTTTTAATGTATAATAACTTTCCATGATTAAGAAATCTTTCAACTTGTGAAAGAACTCCTTATTTTTTTCAACCTGTTTTATAATTATAGGAACACTATTGTACACTTTTATCGCCATGTGGTATGTGCCCGATCTTACAATTTTAAGGTAATTTCACCCCTTTAAGGGTTGAATTTCGAAAAATCCTTTCTTAGTACACGTCCACGTACTGTAAAGAATATATCGACGGTGGAAAGGAAGAACCCCTTAAGCGACATTTAGTGAATTGTACAGGAGAGTGTTTCAAAGTTTTCTTTTTGAGAAAAAAAATCATAACTTTTTTCCTATTTGAAATAGGTAAATGAGTTCTTAAGACGATAATCTTATTAAATTTTTCTCTATTTTATGAAATAAACATTTACTCCAAAATCTTACAGGATCCTGAAAATGTTGTCGCTTAATTGAAAAGGTCCTCAAAATATTCCCGGAAGAACCATTTAAGCGACATCATCATAGTACCATAAAACTCACTGAAGCCACTTACCTTCTTTAACTTGTCTCTAAGATATTCAATTAAGCAACAGTCGTATGGGCAGTTATTACGTGCCAATTTGAAGTGGTATACCAGAAATTTGAAACTAAATCGAAACTTTTTTGTGAATTATAACGCTAGCTTTAATATTTTTTTTAACTATTTCATATTATTGAAAAATTTAGAATATATTTGCGGTTAAAAAACGCTATATTGTGCGTTTTTTAAGGAGAAAAATAAAATATTGATACGAAATTAACGTGCATTTTAATTTTAATAAAATAAATCTACTTCTAACAAATAACTATTAATTAAGTATGCATTTTTTTGAGATCACAATCATTTTGAGTTTATAAATTATTAAGAATAAGTAGCTAGCTTACTTATTTACTTTTTGGTAAGTGTATAAATATACAAATTACAATGATCAAAATGTTTTAATGGTAACACTTAACTAGTTAATAATTAAGCACTTAGGCAGTTTTTGATATCACAATCATGTTGGGTTTATAATTTTTTAAGTATAGATAAGTATAATGTAAAGTATTATTAGAATAAATTAGTACAACATCACAATGTTTATTACGTACGCTCTTCATATTCCTCATCGTGACACGAAACTGAAATGTGTAGAATAATGTATGGTATAACTATACACCGTGTATTTTTCATTTCTATTAATTTCAGGGTACATTCCAGTGTTCTTTAAAATTCAGAAATCATTACAAAATTTTTTGACTATTGAGACAAAGCTACAAAATGAGACACCTGTGTATTAATTAATGAAATGATACATCAGGCAGCGATCAGCGACACAACCGCCGCACTCCGGTGTTCTTCGCTGACTGAAGCGACCCACTGCATTCCATTGTATAAGTAAAGCACCATTCGCGTGAAATTCGCGCCAAAAATTGTTCACTGTACCGACATCAAATAGATTAGAGCAACACTTTAACCGTTATCATACCATTTTCAATCTCCACTTAACCGACGTATCGCATTTATAAAGTATACTTTAAGCGACAGGTTCAGCCGCGGTAAGGAGTGTCGCTTAAAGCAATTAAATAACAACGTAATTTTTCGTAACATTCATTTAACCGACAATCGTTTTATTAAGCAGTTTCGAAGAACCACTTAAGTACAGAATTCAAGATATATGTGCCCGGAATAATCAATTAAGGGACATTACATCGGAAACGAACTCTTTTTAAAAATAATTTATACGACTGTGGTAATATTGGAGTAGGTTTTAAGTGACACAGATAATATTTTATTCAAATTGTGTGTCGCATAAGGGGTGGTTTTTCAAATTCAGACCTCATTCGTGAATTACTTTAAGCGACATATAAGTCATCGGATCGCCGTGAAACCCAATTCAAACGACGCAGAAAAAAACGCTGATTCCAATGATATGTATAACTCATTTTCGGCCAAAATGTCGCTTAAGTGGTTCTTCCTTTCCACCGTCGATATGTTCCAAATTTCATGCCTATATCTTTAGCGGTTTAGGCTGTGCGCTGTCTGTCAATCGACCAGTAACGCTAGAGTTTTATATGTATAGAGAGGCTACACGCTGTAATCCTGCTTATTAATTTATTTATTGACATGAGACAACAATGACATACATATCGATATTATCAAATTATCATCGTCCTATAGCGATTTTCCCTGTTCATGCGCTAAAGGTGCCCGAGCGCCGCTTTGGCATCTAAAGTTTTACGAAAGTTACTGCCATCTGAAGTTCCACCCCCAACAAAAAAACTAGACCTTATTGGGATAGGACCGGTTTCCTCGCGATCTATTACTTCACCGAAAAGCCACTGTTAAAATATTAAATGGTATTCCGTGCATGAGTTTTTTTTCTCTAAAAACTCAGTAGTTCGAGGCGGGGTTCGACTACCACCTCCAGATTGAAAGTAGCGTGCCACAAACGGTAAGCCACTCGGCTACTGTAGCTACATATCGATATACAAGTACACGTTAAGACAAAATGCACAATAATGCACATTGGTGTAATCTTTATTGAAATAAATAACCTCCAAGCGAACCTCCTTACCATTTACGTAAATACACAAAAATACCATTACGTTTTTGCCATCTCGGAAACGGATTTGATGATTGATTGAGTCTTTGAATAGAGACCAACCTAGATTGTATCGGCTTCCATAAATCACGCCGAATGTAAGAAATTTTATGATATTTCTTACTGTGTGTGATTTCCAATCGTCATTAAAGTAGGATTTCATCGATTTCATAGAAGTATACATCCATATTTGGATTGAATCTCTTTGAAACATACAAGTACATAGGTCTATTCGAGACTTGAGCACTTAAATTTTTGTTTGTTCTCATTGACAGTAACGTAATCTCAGCTTATGTGTTAAAACAAGTGCGCATACAACGAATTGAAATCAAATCAAAATATAAATACAATGTTCATAATATGTATTAATTTAAATGGACTAAAGTACGGATTAATAGTACATTACTGCAGAGGCCGGGATCTCCCAATTTATCAATTATTTATTGCTATCTAGCAATTCGTGGATGAGTTGATTTTACTGGATGAAGCGAAGCCTGTGTGAAACTAATTGCTATTATGATACGTGAAGGCGCTTTATATATTTTTACTAGAACGATCGATCATTCGCATTGATACGTGATTTCTACGTATTTAAGGCGACTGTATCCCAATTTTGGGGACAACAAACGGCCTAAATGTCACGCTCACTAATGTTACCTCGATATGCCGCGCACGGACCAACTTGCGAGATTTCATAAAAAAAGCATACGATTATTTTGGAACCAATTACGTTCAAATTTAAGATAAATGAATAGTAACTTAAACTTAAATTAATAATAATATCAATTTAAGTTTTAAGCAGCCTGTCGTAACGGGTACGCATTTGAAGATCGATAACGAAAGGGTTCAGATTTTGATTTTGTTGTTTCGGGTACCTGCAACGAATGGAGACACTAGCGCCATTTCGCGTTCTTATTAGTTCTTAAACATTCCAGAACTACGCTTCCACTGCTCAGCAAGTTGCACTTAATTACGATCTAACTTTAAACATGACTGTAAATCTTTTCGCTCGAGGATTCCTTAATCGCGGCCACCGTCACCGGTTTATTGTTATGAAAGCATTATTAGCCATCGGGCTCAACGCCAAATTGGCCGTGTGCTTTATCACCCGCGAACTTGCCTGTGTTTACGACTTTTGGCGCGCGATCTGATCCCGAATCCCGACCAACTTCGAAGTTGGCTGGCGGGAGTGTGAGTTTTTGCGTCGGAATGAAAAGAGTCGAGTAATGAAGTTCGCAAGTTGCCCGAAGTCCATCTGAATCGATGTTCCGGTGCAAGGGTTACACGATAAAATGGGCCCCGCTTTTTAAGTCTCAGCCTTTTTATGGTTCCGTAGCTAAAATGGCAAAAACGGAACCCTTATAGTTTCGTCATGTCCGTCTGTCCGTCTGTCCGTATGTCACAGGCATTTTACTCGAAAGCTATAAGGTGTATTTGAACATTTTTTGAATGTGTATTTTGTTAGCCGCTACATAGTTTTGTAATTAAATGAATAAAAAATTTTTTTTTTAGGGTGCACTCCATAAAACTGAAACTCAACATTTTTTTTTATTCATTGCAAGCCCACGTGAGGCACATCACGATTTATGTGCCTCACGTGGGCTATCGATAAGCCTTGGCCTTTCAAAATAAGTATAAGGTTTCTCAGCATTTTTTTTGATTAAGTGAATAGAGCCGGAGATAATCGCCCCGAAAGTCACTAACATTGTGTCCCCACCCCTCAAATTTTTGAACCGTGTATTTTAAAAATATTTAAAAAATCATGGACAAGGGCTAATTAAATTCTTTTAGCGAAAATTGTTTTGAACAAGATCTGTTCAAAGGGTTTCGAGATATTTCTAAAAAACTGCCTTCCTGAAAGAAAAGGATGTAAGTGCCATAAGATTTCAGTAACGATACGATCTTTTTAATAGGCACGGAACCCTTCGTTGTGCCTGGTCCGACACGCACTTGGCCGGTTTTTAGACAAATGTAACAGAATAAACGTAAATCAACTAGTGAAGTGACTGACGTAAGATGTAAGGGCCTGGCCACATATCAGCGTTGTGGCGCCGCAAAAAACTCGCGTTGCGGCGCCGCAGAAGTTTACGCCACGCCGTGAGTTTCTACGGCGCCGCGTTGCATCGAATCGTGTTTTCCTAAGGTGCTGCTTCGTGATAATACAACGATCAGTCTTCAAACAGATATGGACCATATCACACGCATTCTGCTCTTGTTGTTGTTTTTTTTAATTTATTGATGAAGACAAAAAGAAAATACTTGATTATAATTAAATACAATGCCCATGTTGGCAAAACCTTGAGTAGGTTTGTTTGCCAATGGGGAGTTCTTAACTACTGATCTAATTTACATATATATTAGCTAATTTGAAAGTAATTATTAAGTTAAGAAGACGGAAGAAAAATAACAAATAATAAGAAGATTTTGGGTGAACCCATATCCATCATGAATCCTGATGAGAGTAATTTCAAGAGGAAATATGAGGCGCATTAAGATTGCCTTTACTTCGTTACACAACATAATAAGTTTAACTCATAAGCCATGGTAATAAACCTCCGCCCTCTAGTAAATAATTTAACGATTATTGTTGCCGTCAGCAAAACTTGGTGACCTTTCGACATTAAAGGTGCTGAATAGACTTGAGCATTTACATGTAAAAGAACATTAAGCATTCCCCGTTTTTGAATTTGTCGAACTGAGTAACGAATTGAGTCAAGCAAGTCAAACATCGTCACGTACATTTCACGGTCATTTTAGCGAACGCTTTAGTACATGTTGTGCGGGAGATGTGGGCGGAGAAGGATGGCGGCGAAACAATAACAAACTTGCTCAGTTTGGCAAAAAAATCGAAGCAAATTTACGGTCGTTTTGCTAGAATGCTCGCTAATACGCTCCTGTTTATTTCGTGAGCTATTACCTGTAATGTAACATATACTAGAATCAATGATGGCTCTAGCCATGCTCATTACAAGTGAATTCTCGAGTACCTATTACCTATACCTTTTTTCACTCTACTTCTTTTTTGTGTACTTTTTAGGGTTCCGTCAATTTTTTTTTCATCGTGAGCCGACGTGTGGCACATGAATCGATAGGCCTTTCAAAATAAATATAAGGTTCCTCGGCAATTTTTTTGATTATGTGAATACAGATAGAGATAATCGCCCCGAAAGTCACTAAAATTCTGTCCCCCCCTCTAATTTTTGAACGGTGTATTTTAAAAATATGAAAAAATTAATGGACACAGGAGGAGTGGTCTGACACGCACTTGGCCGGTTTTTTATTTTTGTTTGTTGGATGTTGCAAAATGCCGAATAAATGATTTATCATACGAAGGGTTAATAATATAGACATCTATCTATATTATTATCTTCGTATGTCTAAGCACTGATCAGTGCTGTTGAAAATTGGCTCTATGACAGAAACGAAAAATGTATCCTTCAGTGTCAACGTCAGTGTCAAAGCATCCGAAAGGTGCATTTTCATTGGTCGATACGGCCTACACGCGGGGTGTAAGAGATTTCCAAAACGCATCACTGGGCCCGCATTCGGGCATCCGTTTTCACTGCTTTAAAGCGCTGTACCCCGGGAGAAAACCGGACAAGTGCGAGGGTTCCGTAAAATATTGAGAATTTTCCCGTTACTTTGAATACTCAAATTTCTTATAGGTTTTCCTTTAATTTTTAGGCAAGGAAATATTGTCCATATTTTTTTCAGAATTTTAAGCCTAGTAGATTTGGAGATAAGGGGGGGGGATGGTAAATTTTCGTCTTTTTTCCTAAATTACTTCAAATCTGTTTTTGCTAAAATTATAAAATATATATATCTGAGATGCTTACAACAACTCCTTTCATTTTGCGACAGTTTGCGAAACTTTTATTTTAGTTTCCGTAGGAATTACCCACCGCTACCCTACACATGACCCCTGGACGGTGCTAAAAGTGCAACTGCCTGGCAACCGTACTGTCTTTTCGAAGATTTCACGGTTCTAAATACTTACACTGATAAAAACAGTGTTTTTTAATTACCATACGATAAATAAATAAACTGAGACTATAACGTTAGCAACACTCAAACAGGATTTTAATCGACAAAATAGATTTACCGACCAACCAATGAGGAATGCACGAATGGATGAAAATTTTAGAAATGCCTGATTATTTTTTTGGTAATAAGAATAACCTTCCTTAGCACCCGAAAAAAGTTTCAGATTTTTCAGCTACGTCAATTATTTTTCAAAAATATAAACAGTTTCCTCTTTTACGCTTTGGGTCAAGAACGGTCAATAGACACTTTCCTTAATCAGTCTCATATTACAGAAAATTATCTTAAATGTCTGTGGTAAACTGACACTGGTAATGCCAAATATAGCTGCTGCAAGTGTCTAAATCATTGCCAGTGTCAGTTTACCACATATATTTTAAATATTTTTTTGTAATATGAGACCCTTCGAGGAACGTGCCGTCCCTGACCCAAAACGTAAGTGAGGAAACTGTTAATATTTTTCATAAATAATTGACGCAGCTGAAAAATCTGAAACTTTTCCTGGTGCTAAGGAAGGTTATTCCTATCACCAGAAAAATAATCAGGCATTTCTAAAATTTTCATCCATTCCCTATTGTAATCGGTTTAGTATCGAGAGATTTTTGACACATTAGACTAGCTGATATCCCAATTGGGCATTCTAGGGGTAAAAACCGTGTACAGACAACATAAGCTAGGTTTCATTAATAATAGAAGGCTGGAAGCAATTAGAGTAACAGCAGATTAGCATAGCGTTAACATAGCCTCGTCGGGTCCGACGCCTTGCGATTCTAATGAGCCCATTCGTCAGCCCCGATCGTAGATTGCGGAACACATTTATTTATTGTCGTTTTACCCAATTTATAGCTGCATTGGGGGTGTTAAAAGATTATCGAGAGAGCGTGAGTCAAATGTACTAGCTATATTGGACGACCGGTTTTGCCTAGGTTCGAGGACCTAGGTTCGAGTTCGGCGGGTCGATCGCGTAACGCAATGTATGCGCGTCATCTAAATGTCACTTTTTGTATGGGAAAATGACAATTAAATTGTCCTAACGCGAGTTCGAAACGTTACGTGATTACCCCTCCGATAAGGGCATGTACTTGTGTGATGAGCATGAATATTTGTTCCTGAGTCATGGATGTTTTCTATGTTATTGAGTATTTATTTATCTATACAGGGTGTTACAAAAATACCCCTAAAGCCGAAACGGGGTAAAACGTCTCTTGTAAGGAGTATATTGGCTATATATGAAAGCCGTAGTATGATTAAAAAAAAACAGAATTTGGTTATCCAAGGTTGGTTATAAGTCATAAAAATAATCATCATTGAAACGCAACCCTGAAAACATAAAACTAGTAGACTACCCAGAAATGTTACTCATACAAACTCAGGCCGGCGCTGCGGCTGATCAGGCCCAATTATTTAAGCGCCGCAAATACTCTTCTCTAGTTCAGTACGAGTTTGCGGCGCTTGCAGTTGACACGATGGTACCCTGGTCAGCCGACATGAAGACCTCCATGAGAGCCCTGTCGTCGATGCTGGTCCACGCCTCAGGGGACCCCAGAGCTGGCGCGTACTTTTCCCAAAGGATCGCTCTCGCGGTCCAAAGGGGAAATGACGCCAGCGTCATGGGGTCCATGCCGCAGGCAGACAGTCAATTTTTTTTGTAATTAGTTTTAAATTTTTCGTTTAGTATTTAGTATTATTGAATTTCATTTTAAGTCGGTTTGTTTTTTTTATGTAACTGTGATTTTGGTTGTTTAATAAATATTAGTTATCCCCAGAAAGTAATTTACATTCTTAGCTAATTTCCTCTGAGAGACAACAACCATAAAATACTACTTGATTATTTACAGTAATAATAAAAATAGGATGCAAACCATAATCTAATGCTCAAGAAGTTTGCCGGCTGTTATACCAATTGTTATAAATGAAACCTTTACTTGTTGAATGCAATTCCACGACTTTAGGTACGTATTGATAAACGTATCAAATTATCGTTGATTTCCACGTACCAACACTAATAAGAGCAACCGTGTCAATGTCAACATTAAACGTCGTTAAAGGACGCCGAGGAGTTTAATCTGAAACAAACGTTGCATTTCCCATTCCTATTGCAATGCCAAGCTAACGTGTCAGGGTGAGCGCGCAAATGCGTGTCTCAGATGACACCCCAGCCACCTTGCTCACCTCACCGTCTAAGTTTCTCATTACAATTGGATCTAAAGCGTCGTTGAAACCGAAACACACCTTATCACTACGCGCGTCAGTCCAATTTGCACCTTATTCGTATTAGAATACGATTCTTACTAGCTTAAACCGGTTAATGCATACAGTATGTGTTAGCTTGATCGGTACTATATTATCTTAGGGGTGGACAAAGGCCGCAAACAGAACCTAACCGATGCGTACTAATTATCCAAAGCCCAACGCGTTGGCTGTCTGCTTTAATTACCATAACAAACCGACCCTGGTACAGTAACCTACATTCAATCCTATACTATTAAACGAGCAAGGTTTGTACGTATATTTCATCATCATCATATCAGCCGAAAGACGTCCACTGCTGGACATAGGCCTCCCCTAAAGAGTGCCAAATTGACCGGTCCTACGCCACCCGCATCCAGCGGACTTCCGTGACCTTTACCAGGTCATCAGAAATGAGGCTAGGCGGATAGCCGCAGGAGAACCAAAGTAACCGATGTAGCCCTCCGAATTGCTAAACTTAAGTGGCAGAGGGCGGGGCACATTGCACGTAGAACCGATGGCCGTTGGGGCGGAAAGGTTCTCGAGCGGCGACCACATACCGGAAGGCGCGGCGTGGGTAGGCCCCCCACAAGGTATATATATCCTACTAATCCTACTGATCCTACTAATATAAATGCGAAAGTTTGGATGTTTAGATGTTTGGATGTTTGTTACTCAATCACGCAAAAACGTTGAACGGATTAAGACGAATTATGGTATGCATTATAGTGTATAGCCTGGATTAACATATAGAATACTTTTCATCCCGGGAATCATCCCCTAAGGGGGCGAAGTGGGGGGCGAAAGTTTGTATGGAGCTATGATATAAACGAGTTCCACGCGGACAAAGTCGCGGACAGAAGCTAGTATTTATATATATATATATATTTGTAATCACGTTCTCGGAATGGGCTCTAACGATTTCAATGAAATTTGGGGCGAAAAATCGATCTAGCTGGATCTCATGACAGTCAACCAGTTTGATATCTGGGCCACTTCGTACCTTGTCACAGTGACAATGATATGAGATCTCTAGGGGCTTTCATATTGATTTTCACTGTGACAAGGTACGAAGTGGCCCAGAAATCAAATTGGTTGACCGGACCTATGGGAAAATTCGTTTTCTCCGTATATTCTCTATTTTCACTCGAGCAGAGCTCGGTCGCCCAGGGACTGTGCCTAAATAAGGAGAGCAAAAACACACACACACATACATTCTTACGACAGATATAGTCGTGTCAGATATTTATGCGCGCTCTGTTGTGGCATCTATTAGTGCCGCTGACTATACAATAGGAATCGAAATGCGTAATTAACTGAGCAACCAACGTAGGTACGTAGCATAATGTATAAGAGTAGTGTATAGTACGTGTTTAACGAGAGGCATAAGTGGCAAATTACGCCCCTCGAGTTTGCAATATTCTTACGCCCGTGTTATACACAATGTTTTTAAATAACTACAAAGGACAGCAAAATCTAAGTTTCATACAACCGCACCAATCAAATATTGACGAAATATTGCGCGCAGCGCTGCAGGAGTCTGTCTGACACCTCGGCACAATGCTGAGACAGCGACCGTTTCACTGCCGCGAAGACACACAATATGTGTCAATTGTATTGTATGTCTACTCCTTTGTCTCTGTGTGTCTTTTGTGTAGTGAATAAATGTCTTCTTTTCTTTTCTTTTTTTTCTTTAAATTGACAACTTCACATCCAGATCAGTCCGAGTGGAGCGCAGCTTCAATATTTCAACCAATCACAGAGTAAATTTTAACCAAATACAGAGCAGAATTATAGTGGCGCGCGGCCAACTAGATTTGCTTAAACCAAGATCACACACAAGCTCATAACTTCCTAGAAAGCTTTCCTATAAAAACCGGCCAAGTGCGAGTCGGACTCGCGCACAGAAGGTTCCGTACCATTATCTATAAAAACGGCAAAGAAATCATGTCTGTTGTATGGGAGCCCCAGTCCGACTCGCACTTGGCCGGTTTTTTAGTATTTTTTGTTATAGCGGCAACATAAATACATAATCTGTGAAAATTTCAACTCTCTAGCTATCACGGTTCTTGAGATATAGCCTGGTGACAGACGGACGGACGGACGGACGGACAGCGACGTCTAAGTAATAGGGTCCCGTTTTCACCCTTTGGGTACGAAACCCAAAAAAAAAGATTTGAAGCACACGAGTTCTACAGCTCACAGAGCCAGTAGTGGTATATTACCTACAGCAATACTTTAGACCAAGTAGGAGGAATACTTCGGGCTGCTTTAGGATGGAGCTGACATAACACTAAGAAGAGGGGGGTGTGCGCCTGAGCAAAAAAACAATTGGGTTGTGTCCTCATGTTAAAATTGATAGCGCAGTGTTGCTAAATTGATAGTAAACCTTCAAATAAATGCAATTAAGTATAAATTACGAAATATAATTAAAATCATAAAAAGTTTACAAAAAATATGCATTTTTTTTATTGTCCAAAAGTAAATTTAAAGCTACCAATAGAATCCTTACGCTTTTATAGAAACAATATTGTATGACAACTATGGTCCTAAACGCAGTATTTCGCAACCGAAACAGCAATTTACTTGATTTTCCATATAACGACTAGTACAAATATTACCCTGTGACGTCATGATTCAATGTTAATCAGTATGGAACGTTTTCGGCTACCGCCAGCGAGGTCCGTTTTTAACTCAATTTTTTGGGTATTTATGTTCTTTAATTGTACTTACTCCCATACAAACATTTGTTCCACACCAAAAACTGGTTCGAATGGCATCGTAAAAAAAATTAGGACACAAGCCTATTAAAGGCACATAATTATGCGGCAGATGCTTCAATATTAGTTACTTACTTGAATAATTTCCATTAACATTTCAATTTATAGTACCTACAAACCTTGCTGCTGTATACACGGTGCCCGTGAGCATTGCAAGAGGTTTTAACAGGATATTCCTGACTATATTTTAAGTTAAAAATATTAATTAACGTCGAGTAAATTCGGTTCGGTTTTAGAGATATTTCCATTTTTGTGTAAAAATTTTGTAATGAAATCTCCAGTATGAAACACCTTTATGATTGCGACGTTGCGAGACTTAACCATCTACTTTGACAGCTCGTCCTAAAGACACGTTTTTACTAGATTAGCAATTATTGTGTATGAAAATAAGAAAAAAATTAAAAATCATAATTCGACCTAGCTTCATATAACATTTATTACTCCCTATAGCCTCAGGAATTCGTGATTAAAATCTCTCGCAATGCTCACGGGCACCGTGTATAATTACCAAAGAGAGAGAGAAAGAGGTATGTGATACTAGCCTCGTAAGAAGTACCTTTTCATCTGTTCCACTCTGTGCATTAGTTAATAACTATAAATAGTTCCGATAGTTTGGATATACAACATAAGCGACGATAAACGACCCACGATAGCGATAATCAGTGTAAAAGTTGATAAAGGATTTTAGTCACTGAAAAGTTTCACTTTCTGGTGAGAAGAGAAGAGAAGTGAGACTACATGATTTAAAAAAGGAATAAACACAATCAATTTTTGTAAGTATACTTGCAAGGTTTAAAATAATTATGATAAATTAGCTTCCGCCCGCGACTTTGTCTGCGTGGACCCGGGAAAAAAAACTATCCTATATTTTAATTCAGGCAATAAACTATCTTCGTACAGAATTTCATCTAAATCGGTTAAGCCGATTAAGCGTATTTGAGTAACAAACATCCAAACTTTCGCATTTATAATATTACTATCTTCCGCCCGCGACTTCGTCTGCGTGAATCCGGGATATAAACTATCCTTTATTTTAATACGGCTATAAACCATCCTCGTGCAAAATTTCATCCTAATCGGTTGACCCGTTTAAGCGTGTTTGAGTAACAAACATCTATACTATTATTGTTCCACCTAATAATTATATTGTAATGTCATAATACGAGTAAACAATTTGATTTTGAATTTGAATTTAAACATCCAAACTTTCGCATTTACAGTTCTAGGTATATACAAATAGTTTATTTCACAAAAACAAATATTACAATGAATCGAGGATGTCTGTCAGTGATCAAACTAGGCTGAGCCTGTATCTTGGCCTGCTGCGAGTGCGGTTAACATCGGATCGTACTTTATTATTAATTACAGTAAGATATCGAGTACCTACAGAAAATAATAATAATAACAATAGCAGAATGAGTATTACATCAGCACATCTAATACTTAAGTATTATGTAGTCTAGAGAAAAGGAAACACTATTGAGATAAATGGGAGACAACTAATGACAATATGTATATTATGTATTATAGTAGGATTAGTAGGATAGACTAATAGAAGTGACGAAAAATCGACTTGCAAGATAGGATAACATTGTTTCAAAGATTGTTGCAATATACAGGTAAACTCAGAGTAGGCTTGTGTAAATGATAAACTAGATTTCTGGGTGTAAATTATATAGGCATAAACCGTTCATGTCTCAGTATTTATAAAATTAATGAGCAGCTCTGTATGTCCCGGATAAAATAATGCATTTAAACGATAAGTACGAATTTTTAGCACTGAGACAGGATTTCTGATATAATGCGTTATGACGTTGATTAGGCATTTATTAAACGGGAATTACTAATGCAATGTAAAATGATATCCAGCAGAACATGTATCAGATACATTTGCAGATGTTTATAAGACGTTGCCCCCAAATTATCAGTATCACTCGCTCGCTGGCGGCAACCGGTCGCTTCACGCAAGACCGATATGCTAATCACAGCCATCATAATAGTCGCGCTTGCCGTGCTCTATTATTACAATACAAGAACATTCAACTACTGGAAAGACAGAGGCGTGAAACATGATAAACCCGTGGTTCTATTCGGAAACAATCTCAGAAATTACCTTCAAAAGAAAAGCATCACGGAAATAGCGACGGAGATGTACTTCAAATACCCGAATGAGAAGATCGTAGGGTTTTTTAGATCTACGCGTCCGGAGCTGGTGATCCGAGACCCAGAAATAATGAAGAGGATTTTGATTGTCGATTTTACAAATTTCTATCCGCGAGGATTAAATCCGCATCAGACTATCATAGAGCCGATGATGCGGAATTTGTTTTTTGCTGATGGGGATCTGTGGAGGTTGTTAAGGCAGCGGATGACGCCGGCGTTCACGAGCGGGAAGCTGAAGGCGATGTTCCCGCTCATCGTGGAGCGAGCGGAGCGGTTACAGGAGCGGGCGCTCACCGAGTCTGCCGGCGGTCGCACCATCGATGCGAGAGACCTCATGGCGCGCTACACCACCGATTTCATCGGCGCCTGCGGCTTCGGACTAGACGCCGACTCAATAAACAACGAGACCTCCGCCTTCAGAAAACTGGGCTATGAAATATTCAACGTCACATTCAAAGACTTCATTGTAGCCGTGCTCAAAGAAATATTCCCGCAAGCCTGCGCACGTTTGAAATATATGGGTAAAATTGAGCAAGATTTGATAGACCTGGTTAACGAAATACAAAGGCAAAGGAACTACGAACCGTCTGGACGGAATGATTTTATTGACTTGATGTTGGAGGTAAAACAGAAAGGAATAATGACTGGGGAATCAATAGAGAGGTTCAAAGCGGACGGTACTCCAGAGCAAACATCGTTAGAACTTGACGAAATTCTGATGGCCGCTCAGGTGTTTGTGTTTTTCGCTGCTGGTTTTGAAACCTCATCATCAGCTACCAGCTTCACTCTCCATCAATTGGCGTTTTTCCCTGATGTTCAGAAGAAAGTGCAAAGTGAAATAGATAGAATACTATCGAAATATGATAACAAACTCAGCTATGAAGCGATAAAAGAAATGACATACCTAGAATGGTGTTTTAAGGAGGGTATGAGAATGTTCCCGTCTCTTGGATTTTTAATAAGAGAGAGTGCCCGAAAATACACGATACCAGAAGTAGATGTATCAATAGACGAACGTGTTGGTATATTTATCCCGCTGCAGGCAATGCACAATGACCCCGCGTTCTGGGACAATCCTGAGGAGTTCAGGCCCGAAAGATTCCATCCGGATGAATTTAATTCCATGCAAAAACAAATTTATCTGCCTTTCGGGGAGGGCCCGAGAGTTTGTATAGGTAAGTCGAGATATCAATATCCCCTTTCACAGTTTGGTGATTTCTTGTAACAAGAGAAACAATGAAGTACATTAGTTGATTAATTGTTTTTCACGCCACTGCTCGGAAATGTGGCAAAAGATGGTCAGAATTCAGGCTTCAAAGCTGGGGATAGTTGGACGTCGCACGAACAGGCCATCTATGACTTCAAACTGGCCAACAATGTTATTGTTGGACAGTTTGAACAGCAATCGACCAATCACAGGGCACCGCGCGCGGTCGGCCGGCGTGAGTGCGCCCGTTCCCCCTCCTCCGCGCCGGGCGCGAGGCAAGCGAGCCTGTTTAGTATTATGATCTTCAATTAGATACTTAATTTTGATTTTAAATTATAATTAATTGCAATTTCCTCGCAGTAGGCGTGAAAAGCACTATGTTAAGCCTCGGCCGAAAGGGCAATAGCTGGACTCGTACTTTCGAGGGCCTCCGCTAAGCGTCGGCCCTCGAACTAACTCGTCCATCTATTGCTTCCTTTCTAGCCTCTTCAACAATGTACTATTGTTATCTTAATTAAGTAGGTATTTAATCGCATGTAATTGCCTTATCGTCGAAAAAGACGATGCGTCGAACTATTTATTCCGCGGATAGTGCAACTAGTCAATCACGTAACGTATTGTACGCGCGTCAGGTAGATCTAAATGTCAATTTTAGTATGGGAAAATGACGGTTGCATTGTCCTAACGCTCGTTTGAAAATTTAAACATTACCCCTCTGATCTATACAGAGCCTACAAATCACAGGTTTTATTTTCGCTAAGGAAAAAATAGTCATACGAAGGTTGAAGTATATTTTTTTATGCAGGTAAAGTATTGAAACACTATACTTAGGTTTTATGCATTCTATTTTAAAAAAAAACACGTGGGAAATATCGTCCTTCAGACCGATATGGATATCTGGTTTTCACTCAATAGAACTTTTTGTCATTCTCCAATAGGGCCAGATGACTTAAAAGTACCTAGCTTTTGAACTAGCTGTACATTTATTTTATTTCTTTATTTGAACTAAAGATTCGCCAAACTGCGAAACATTTGATATATTCATTTGGTGAATATTTGATAGGTAATTTATCTCCTCGGCAGGGCTAGATATATCCAGAATTGGCTGTTCCTCAGTCACTCACAGCTATCCTCAGGTTCTTCATTGCCAGATGAGCTCAAGCATAGTTTACGCTAAATTGACATGATTACTTCTCGTGAAGTCAAAAGTTTTCTTGTTTTATGAGCACGATGAAGTATGAAAAAGTAAGATTCATTAACGGTCAGAATAACAATATTCCCCACATGTTGCAAAAGAAATTTCTGTAGCGGTCAGAAGTAAAATATTTTCCACAAATTGGAAACTTCCAAATAACACTGAAATTCTGAAGTAATCACGAAAATATCACTTGTAAGTTTTCAAGCACATAACTCCTTTGCCACACTTGATGCGTTCTGCGGTCTACGGTCAGGTCAAATTGAATTTGTTCATACATAATGCGGGCTTGGCCTGATCGCAGACCGCAAAGATCCAGTGTGGCAAAGGCATTAAACAACTCAAAATCTATCCATAACACTAGTAAAAAAAAACATTATCCATCCACAATCAATAACAAATTCCACAGCGAAGAGATTGTTCAATTTAGCGGCATATTTTTTTACTAAACTGCTTTGACACAGATTCAAAATATTGACATCACGAATAAACGCCTCTGAGGCATCCAATACACGGTGAGGTATTATCACGCGATCCACGCGCTGTCTCTTTCTCATTGCATGTTATAGATAGAGACAGCCATATAATACAATACAATACAAATACTCTTTATTGCACACCTCACACAAACAAAGCAGTTACAGAGAGAAACAATACAATAACATGTAGGTAGAGGTAGACAACAGGCGGTCTTATCGCTGAAGAGCGATCTCTTCCAGACAACCTTTGGGTATCGGAGAAAGAGATAAAACAAGATTATGCAGTAGGTGGTGCAGAGATTATTATGAATCAAAAATCAAAAAATTATAAAAATAAACGTACATAAATACCTCTATATATAAACATACATACACAATCATACATATATAACACAAACACAAATATAATGATACATAAACAGTCAGCCAAAAAATACAATCAGGGTTAGGGGAGAAACAAATAATGTTCTATGCCATAGTGGATCATCAGTATTTATTCACCGTGTATTGGCAGCCTGATTGTCTACAGGCGCGTCGTTAACGGCCAGAGGCGTTTTTTGTTTTAATTATTGTGAATTAGCGATTATTTTTCTTATCCTATACTATTAAACAAGCAATATTTGTATATACCTATAAATATAATATATTATTTGCAATTACGTTCCCGGAAACGGCTCTAACGATTTCGATGAAATTTGGAATATAGAGGTTTACGGGGGCGAGAAATCGATCTAGCTGGGTCTCATGTCTGGAAAAAATCGTTTTCTCCGTATTTTCTCTATTTATTGCACACTTATAGACCATGTTTTGGCAACACTCAACCGGAGTTGTCACTTTGACATGTGTCAAAAAATATTTGTTTGTCTTTTGTTTTTGGCATAGACAAATTAATATACAATTATATTTGACACAAAGCGGGATCCAGCGTCCTTCGGAGTGATTAGAGCACCATAAAATATAATCTCCACTTATAATAAATCTCTAAATAAAAAAAAAGAATCAGCCAGTATCTTTTCGGACTTTGTTCTGTCACGAATGATCTCAGCTTCCCATGAACGGAAAAATATGAAACATTTTTTATAGGTACATTATTATTCTGGCTTCCGCTTAGGATAGTTTTTATGCGACTGCGACAATTAATTAATTTTCCTAAATATCTGACCTCTTTAAAATTTTCATTTCTTTTTCTAATATATATATCGCTGCCACATCTGTCAAGCTATCAGTAACGTAAAAATGGCAGAATGGCTTTGTCTTTTACGTATTAATAATTTAGATCCGGACTACGATAGACATTCACGAAACGTATACCAAACGATCCAGCATAAAAAATAAATATATTCTAATATGAGAACTTAATTATATGCGCAAATTTCGTATTCGGGCGTAATTTCAATAAATGTATCAACAAATTTGAACAATATAATTGTAACACGAATTTGTTTTTTTAATGGCATAGCGAGAGCTCTTGGCGCGTTCAGCCAAAGTATGAGGAATGGGATTAAAAGAAAATACGGATAGATCGGAAAGTAGAATACAAGCAAAAGACCAGGAAAGAGTAGTATAATATATATTATATTAAAGTTTGATATTATTTAAAGACTAAAAATTATATAAGGCTTTAAAATAAATATTCCTATACAAGGATGAGTAATACTTTTTTACCTTTGAACCATATGTTTTGACTAAGACAAATTACTACAAAAAGTCAATTGTTTAAACGTCTAGCAATTTGTCACAACAACTTACTATAGTTAGAGTGGTTAGGAATGTATGGATGTCTCTTTCCAACTATCGCAAGTTGGTGTGACAAATTGCGCCCGTTTGTAGCGTGCCACACTAGCGCGGCCTGCGGTGGCGGTCAATAGTATAGTAAATTTGACAGCTAATGACAAGTTTACTATTGACCGCCGCGGCCAGGCCGCGCCAGTCTGTGAGAGGCTTAATGCTTGCTACACACTGGCGCGCCCTGCGGTGGCGGTCAATAGTAAATTTGACAGCTAATGACAAGTTTACTATTGACTGCTGAGGCCAGGCCACAGAAACACCAAGTTGGCGGCGGAGTCAAAGTTTGTAGAAAAATCGGTCAAGTCTGAGTCTGATTCGCGTACCGAGGGTTCCGTCTTGGCCCACCCATTAGTTTTGGAAAAATCTTAACGACGCATAGAGTAGTTAAGTCATGAGTACCTACAGCGCCATTTATCGGGCATTTTGTTACTAACTAACTTGCGCGACCAAGGAACTCGGTATGTACGAGTATGTTGGTTTTCAGCGATAAATCTTTATCAAGTGCTATTACTCTTTTTGTATTTGCTAGAAGGTACTTTCAGAATACTTTCATACGAATGTGAAGAAAAAATATTAAAGACCTAATTAACAAATTATTTTTGAAGAATAAAAAAAATACGCTAGATAGAGGTTTTGTTATACTGATTGTATTATGTATGACTGATTGAGATGAAATTTGGTGCAGAGATACTTTGAATTCCGGGGAAGGACAAAGAATAGTTTTTAACATTAACACGCTTTTATTAGCTTCACTTGTAACTAACTATGTATGTAAGAAAATCTTGGAATCTTAATTTGACCCACTTCCCGGTCTTCGATTAGGATGAAATTTTGCACACGCTCTGAGTTCTGATGACAATACATGACTAGCTTTTTAGTAGGTACGTGCTAAAAGCGTGTTTTTAGGGTTCCGTAGCCAAAATGGCAAAAACGGAACCCTTATAGTTTCGTCATGTCCGTCTGTCCGTCTGTCCGTCTGTCCGTATGTCACAGGCATTTTACTCGAAAACTATAAAGTGTATTTGAATAAAATTTTGAGGATAGGTGTATTTTGTTAGCCGCTACATAGTTTTGTAAATGAAATGACAAAAAAAAAATTTTTTAGGGGTGCACTCCATACATAAAACGAAAAGTCAAAAAAAAAATTTCATTGTGACCCCCCGTGTGGCACATCAATCGATAGGCCTTTCAAAATAAATATAAGGTTTCTTAGCATTTTTTTTGATTAAGTTAATAGGGTCGGAGATAATCGCCCCGAAAGTCACTAAAATTCTGTCCCCCCCCTCTAATTTTTGAACGGTGTATTTTAAAAATATGGAAAAATTCATGGACATAGGGCTTATTAATTTCATTCACCGAAAATTGTTTTGAACAAGATCGGTTCAGAGGTTTTCGAGATATTGCTGAAAAACTGCCTTCCTCAAAGAAAAGGACTTAAGTGCCGTAAAATTTCTGTGACGATACGACCTTTTTAATAGGCACGGAACCCTTCGTTTTGCGTGGTCCGACACGCTCTTGGCCGGTTTTTTAGTTTTTTAAACTATTTTATTATCCCAAAATTAATTACCTAAGGGAGTGAAAAGGGGGGCGAAAGTTTGTATGGAGCTACGATGTAAACGAGTTACGCGCGGACGAAGTCGCGGGCAAAAGCTAGTTGGGAAATATGCACCTTCAATACAATTAATGTTTGGGCTCCCGCGGTACTGTAGTGCTTCGGCTATGTTCGCCGATGCTCAGACAGACTGCTTTTAAAGGTCTGCTAGACGGTCGGCAACACGCCCCTCCGACCGAGCGACCTTGGTCGGCCCCGACCGTTGTAGTATGAAATTTTGTTGGAAACAACTGTCTACACGGTCGGTGCGGACCAAGGTCGCTCGGTCGGAGGGGCGTGTTGGCGACCGTCTAGCACGGGCTTTACGCTATCATGAGAAAACGAAGTACATCGCTCCTCAACCGCAGCCGCGGCAGCTCAAACGGCATCTTATGCACGCTAGCCCAGCGCTGGGACTCGCCGCTGGTGTGGCGGCATGCGCAGCTGCACGCGCCTGTCTCCGCTCCAACGCGCCGTTTTTAACTTGTTTTTTTTATTGATTTTAAATTGTTTTATTTTATTTCATAAATACTAACCCTAGTCTTAAGTTATACTGTAATTACTAACAAACTATGGATCACGTTGTCCGAATTAAATATTTTGAATTTGAATTTGAATTAAGGCCTCTCACAGACTAGCGCGGGCTGGCCGCGCCGGTGTGATGCAGGCTTTAGACACTGACGCGGCCTGCGGTGGCGGTCCATAGTAAATTTGACAGCTAATGATAAGTTTACTGTTGTCGACCGCGGCCAGGCCGCGCCAGTCTGTGAAAGGGCTAAGGGTTAATATCGTGTACCATAAAAAAACAGAAATGAGGCTATCCGCAGCAGAACCACGGTAACCGATATAGCCCTCCGAATTGCTAAACTTAAGTGGCAGTGGGCGGGGCACATTACACGTAGAACCGATGGCCGTTGGGGCGGAAAGGTTCTCGAGTGGCGACCACGTACCGGAAGGCGCGGCGTGGGTAGGCCCCCCACAATGTGGACTGATGACCTGGTAAAGGTCGTGGGAGTCCGCTGGATGCGGGTGGCGCAAGACCGGTCAATTTGGCAACTCTCTAGGGGAGGCCTATGTCCAGCAGTGGACGTCTTTCGGCTGATATGATGATGATAAATAATTTACTACTACTACTCTCTACTAAGAGTTGCTATGCATATGTATTTTGCACTAGATTTATAGGGTGTTCGTAGCTAATGTTTTTAATGTGTGCTTTACAGGTGAACGCCTAGGACTCATGCAGTCCATGGCAGGATTAGCTGCCGTCTTGTCAAAGTTCACGGTGGAGCCAGCCCCTGAGACGATAAGGACGCCAAGAGTGGAACCTAAGTCGGCTATCGTACAAGGCATACGAGGGGGCTTGCCATTGCTGTTCAAGGAGAGAAAGACTTTAGCCATATGATTGGAGCTGCCCAGATATTTATGAGCACCTAATGAGTACAGACAATATATTTGATGGTGACTGAACATTGAGTGTACCTTGTACCTTGTACAGTCAAGAGCAAAAGTAAGTTATCACTTTTGTACCTTATTCCATTGCGATAAGGTGAAAAAATGATAACCTACTTTTGCTGTTGACTATACCCCAATAAAGATAATCATGGTTGTTTCACTGAAATAAGTAATCTACTCATTTGAAAGTTAAATAATTAATTTTCTAAAGTATATAAAGATGATAATTAACATTAGGTAACTAAATTAAATTAAATCTAAGTTTAATCTAAAAAACCGGCTAAGTGCGAGTCGGACTCGCGCACGAAGGGTTCCGTACGTATTATCTATAAAAACGGCAAAAAAATCATGTCTGTTGTATGGGAGCCCCAGTCCGACTCGCACTTGGCCGGTTTTTTAGTATTTTTTATTATAGCGGCAACAGAAATACACAATCTGTGAAAATTTCAACTCTCTAGCTATCACGGTTCTTGAGATTCAGCCTGGTGACAGACAGACGGACGGACGGACGGAAGGACGGACAGCGAAGTCTTAGTAATAGGGTCCCTTCTTTACCCGTTGGGTACGGAACCCTAAAAAAGGCCCTCGAGGCATTGTACCGAGGATGCTGGCGGCTTTTCCTCGCTGAATTGCAATGCTGATGCGTTGCGCGAGAAAGCCGCCAGCCTGTCAACCAGGTCACCAGTTACATCAACCAGATATTTGATAGTTATCAGTGTTATATATATTTATGATTTATTTGTTTGTGATTGTTTGTCTTTAGACTCGTATCTAGATGTCGCAGTTGCAATGTACGTTTTATCTTATCTTTCTTTGTGTCTACTGATACAGTTATAATTAAAGATAGGTGTCAATGTAGGTAAATGATTCCATAAGGCGATTAACGAATTAGGTTAAACGCGCACTGCGGTGCGGCGAGTTGCGTTTTTGGAAAGGAAAAAAACGTGATTGTTCAGTACGCGCACAGCGGTGACATATCCGCAGTTTTTGCCATTCTAATCCCAACTCAAGTAAGGCGACGACTTGACCGTGCAGCACCGTGTCGCGAGAACAACTGCGTCACTGGATGGCTGCTGGCTGGCGTCCGCACGGATTTTGTCCCGCAGTGTGCGGGGGAATAGTCCATAGGATGCAAAAAATTCTTGCAGCGCCGCACCGCAACCAATCTGCAGCAAACCACAGATTTTAATCCGCATATGGATTATTTTCCGCAGTGCGCGCACTTCAAGGAGGTTCCATACTTCACAGATAATTGCGGAAAAAAAACGCACGGCAGAAATTCGCAGTGTGCGCCTACGAAATCGCGGGAAAAAGCTAATATTATAATATTTAATTCGGCTCTGTACCGACTACACTTAATTTTACTGTATTTTTACCTGTGACTTGCGTACAGTAAACAGTAAACTGACATTGTTACATATTACATTCCTACATATTTGCCCTAAATGTGTTTTTATATTGTGTAGGTAGTTCGTTAGTTCTAGTTATTAATATTACCTCATTAATTAATTGTGGGCGGCGAGGATTGTGCTGAATGTTAAAGTCGTGAAAAGAGTATAAAATGTTTATTAGCTAAAAGGACTAACTACTACACAAACTGTTATTGGCTAAGTTAGTTGAACATGTTAAAGAAATGTTAAAATGTTATAAAATATGTTCGCATGCACCCGGTCGCGGCGGAATCCATAAATGCATTAAAATTAAATCTAATCAGCACTCAATGCAACTAAATAATCGCATACGCACGCAGGCGCATGAGACGTGTTAAGGTCAATTGCACCGAACACTAATGATAACCTCCACCACTCCATTGCACAGGCATTGTTATGAATAGGTATTACAGAATATAGAGATACATAAAATTATTATGTAACCAATTATCGGCTGCGGGTGGCGCAGGACCGGTCAATTTGGCACTCTTTGGGGGAGGCCTATGTCCAACAGTGGACGTCTTTCGGCTGATATGATGATAATAATGATGAATTATCATTATTATTATCAACAATACCAACTTACTGATGTTCACAAACATACTCTAATTATGGGTCATTTATTTTAGGCTAATTTCTTAGATATCCATGTTTCGTACTTTAACTTATAATACCTCCTTAGTTCTATTTTCCACTAGCTTCCGTCTTCGTCTGCGTGGATCCGGGATAAAGACTATCCTATATTTTAATCCAGGCTATAAACTATCTTTCATCCAATTCGGTTGAGCCGTTTAAGCGTGATTGAGTAACAAACATCCAAACATCTAAACATCCAAACTTTCGCATTTATAATATTAGTAGGATTAGTAAGATAGCTTCCGCCCGCGATTTCGTCTGCGTGGACCCGGGATAAAAACTATCCTATATTTTAATACAGGCTATAAACTATCTTCGTGCAAATTTTCATCCAAATCGGTTGAGCCGTTTAAGCGTGATTGAGTAACAAACATCCAATCATCTGAACATCCAAACATCTAAACATCCAAACTTTCGCATTTATAATATTAGTAGGAAGTAGGATGACGCTTACCAAAAAAAAACCTCTAATAAAAAATACTTTTAAGTACAGAACGCGTGTAAAGATCCAGCGGGTCGATTACATAACGCTTCGTACGCATGCCAGCGCTGCAGGTGTCTGTCTGACACCTCGGCACAATGCTGAGACAGCGACCGTTTCACTGCCGCGAAGACACACAATATGTGTCAATTGTATTGTATGTTTACTCCTTTGTCTCTGTGTGTCTTTTGTGTAGTGAATAAATGTCTTCTTTTCTTTTTTCTTTCTTTTCTATGTTAGGAAGATCTAAATAATATAATTTTGTGTATAGAATAATGATCAGACATCGTAAATTTTGTAGCATTTTCGGTGCAGCATGGTTGTGTTAACGATGTCGGTATAGACAATATCAATCAAAATTGTTAATTAACGTTAGTATTAACATTATTACCGCTAATTAAACATTACAATTGAAATTGTTTATACCAATTCTGTTACAACACTACGCTGCACCGAAAATGCTACAAAGTTAACGATGTCTGATAATGACAAATGATTTGTCCTAACGGCCGTTTGAAAATTTGCGCAATTTCCCCTTAGATCTATCTTAGAAATCTGGGGAGCGGATCCAAAGTGTATCACACACGTCTCACATGATAAACATGGCTAAGAACCATGTTTTTTTTTTTTACTTGGTCTCGAGTTCTACAGCTCACAGAGCCACTGGTATTTAAAACGTATAATATGTGTTTGATCTATTAAATATACGTATTAAATACTAGTGCCTCTGTGAGCTGTAGAACTCGAACTTCCTAACATACGTACGAAGTGTTATGTAATCGACCCGCTGAATCTTTACACGAGTTCTGTACTTAAAAGTATTTTTATTAGGGGTTTTTTTTTTGGTAAGCTACATCCTACTTCCTACTAATATTGTAAATGCGAAAGTTTGGATGTTTAGATGTTTAGACGTTTAGATGTAATAGTTCAGATGTTTGGATGTTTGTTACTCAATCACGCTTAAACGGCTCAACCGAATTGGATGAAAATTTGCACGAAGATAGTTTATAGCCTGAATTAAAATATAGGAGTTTATATCCCGGGTCCACGCGACGAAGTCGCGGGCGGAAGCTAGTGAAAAATAGAACTAAGGAGGTCGTTATAAGTTAAAGTACGAAACATGGATATCTAAGAAATTCGCCTAAAATAAATGACCCATAATTAGAACATCAGTAAGTTGGTATTGTTAATAATAATAATTCATCATCATCATCATCATATCACCCGAATGACGTCCACTGCTGGACATAGGCCTCCCCCAAAAAGTGCCAAATTGACCGGTCCTGCGCCACCCGCATCCAGCGGACTCCAACGACCCTCACCAGGACATCAGTCCACTTTGTCGACTCAGTTTTTCGAAATGCAAAATAACATTTTTTCTTGCGAAAATTCTGGCTCGCGTGTTCTACAGCTCACAGTGACACTAGAAATAGTATTAAATACGTGTAGGGAATCCAATCGTAATTGGAAGCTTGACCGGGCTGCCCTTGTCGGGCCTTGTTGACCAAATACATCAAGATGAACTTCAAGCACCAAATTACTATTGAATTGAGCATAGGCAGCATAGCCACACTATTGCGGGCTTGAAAACATACATCTTCATTAGTATGGCAGTTGCATCGACCGGGCACGCTCGAAGTTTGTTGACCTGATGAATTCAATAAATATCAAGAGGCAATCGCACAAATCGATGAAGTCGCAAAATAAGCTAAGGCTTGCTCACGAAAAAAGTAGCCACTGTTGTATAATTCAGGTTTTCAATATGAAATGAAATTTTATTAAGTATTCGTCGTTGATTAAAAGCGAACATATTTCAGGTTTTACCTTTAACAACGTTATATGAAAATATATGAATTTATCGCAATATTTAAAAAAATTGTCACAATAAATTATATGTTTTACTGAAATGAAAACTATCGATGCATGTTATATTTTCCTCATAGTCGGTGTGAAAAATTGTATGTGTCACTCAGGAGCAAAATTATTTTCGTCATGGGCGTTAACGCTTAAATCCTTCGTTACGCTCAGGATTCTAACTTAGAAAACTTCGCTTCACTCTGGATTCAATGTACCACCCTCGCCGTAAATACATCATTTTGCTCCCTTGAGACACAAATAATTATTGCTGTATCGTGGATAGATTCTGATTTCGTAACATTAAACTCGGTTAGTTAATATTATAGGGAGTGGTAAGAACAGCGTTAAAAATCCCGGTTTGATTTTTTTTGAGAATCAACCCATAGCCTTGTAGACAAAAAGCTTGGTTTGAAGTTTCAGGTCATGCGATTTCAAAACTCTGATTTTCAATTACTGAACCGCCTTCAACATCTACCTTACAATACATAAACTGCAAAAATCATACCCCATCCTTTTGGCTTTGCCGTAGTCAGGTAAAAAATACAGCACTGAACCAAACATTATACATTTCAGTTTTGTCTCAAGCGCACAAAGGCAGAATTAGATCACTGTTTTTATTTTAAACGTTTAATCATGGTAATCAAACAAGTGAAAACAAAAGACTTTTCGAAAAACCCAACTGCTTTTTTGCAAATATTATAGCCTACGAGTATGACCCACGATTAAAAGGAATCTAAGAGCACCTCATATGTCGAAATCCGTCAAACGGTTTAGGCTGCAGAGCGTGCCAAAGAATAAGACATACACACATAGGTATATACATACATACGCTCGAAAAAGGTAACCATCCTCTCCCGGCACTCGGTAAAAAAAAAACTAAAATAATTTGATTCATTTATTGTTTGACTAAAAAAGTCAAAAAGTAGTTACCTTATGACATGAGGAAGCTTATGATTCACATCCTACTAATATCAAAAATGCGAAAGTTTGGATGTTTGTTACTCAATCACGCTTAAACGGCCTGAACAAATTTGGTTGAAATTTTGCACGAAGATAGTTTATAGCCTGGATTAAAATATAGGATAGTTTTTATCCCGGGTCTACTCGGACGAAGTCGCGGGCAACAGCTAGTAATATATACTTTACGTCTAAAACGGTTCCCTGAATTGCACAGTGATTTAATCGATTCCACTAAGTACTCAAATTCGTTCTTAGCTACAACCCAGTTGGACCGCCCTAAACGCTGCTATTTGTTTCCAGGAGCCGTAGCATGGTTGGCCTTATCACGCGACAAGTGACAAGATAAGAGCGTCGTCTCGTTCTATCGAACGGTGTCAGCCAGTGACGCACGCTCTATCCTATCACGGGACAAGGCCAACCATGTTACGGCTCCTGAATAGTGATATGTCGCATCGTCTGCCGCGGCTTTAAATCAGCTTGAACAAGATGGCTGTCATAAGCGTGCTAATTCCGGAGAAGACTCGATCCATCTAGAGTGAAAGCCCCGACTGGAGCATTAGGGGCTCCCGCGTTACCGCAATTGACGGTAAGTGCGATACAATAGCACGCATCCAGCAGTGCTAAGAGCTGCATGGATGTAGTGATACTAGATGGACCTATCTTATTTAACCCTTGACAAACAAGAGAGGTGTCATTTTTTTTTCATTAGGGTATACTGTACCCCACTGCTGGGCAAAGACTTCCCCTCTTTTCCGCCATTCATCTCTGTCCTGTGCAAGTCCTTACCAATCCCGATATTGTCGACTTGTATTGTCGCGCCTTCTCCTTTTCGGACTGCCTCTGCCTCGGTAGCCATCTTGTGGGGTCCATTCGTTACTTTACCGTCCGAACTATTACATTCAAATTCCTATAACAGTTTTATAAAATGTCGGTCACCACTCACCTATGATTTCAACCATACTTGTTTGTATGTTTAGATGTTTGGATATTTGTTACTCAATCACGCTTAAACGCTTCAACTAATTTGGATGAAATTTTGCACGTAGATGGTTTATAGCCTGGATTAAAATATAGGATAGTTTCTATCCCGGGTGCACGCAGACAAAGTGGCGGGTGGAAGCTAGTAATTCATGAGTTACGTTACCATCAGCTAGCTTCATTATGGCGAGAAATCTTACTGGGTGCATCTTTTTTTTTGTTACTTGCTGTTGCCATGGTTACATCACCTGGCCCCGTAGCATGGTTGGCCTTGTCACGCGATAGGTGATAGGATAGAGCGTGCGTCACTGGCTGACACCGTTTGATAGAACGAGACGACGCTCTTATCTTGTCACTTGTCGCGTGATAAGGCCAACCATGCTACGGCTCCTGACTTTCTTTTTAAAACTCACACAATTATTTTTATCTTCAGCCCCTTTTTAACCCCCGACGCAAAAAGAGAGGTCTGTCTGTGTCATCGTAGCTCTAAGGACCGATTTTAATGAGATTTTGTTTCTCAAAGCTGACGTGATCGAGATGGTTCTAGTTTACGTTTAAAAAAAAAAGGTTTTGAGATATTGAACTTGAAATGAAAAATTTCGGGGGTTTTTCAACTTTTCTAAGTTGTTAATTATTATAGGCCACGTTGTAACAACATCGAGATCTACAATCAAATTAATAAGAATTGATGGATTTTGAAGTTTAAATAAGTTCACGATTTTTCTTCTCTCGTAATATAATGCACTGTATTTTTATGTGCGCTTTGACTTACTTTAAGGTATTATAAACGGCTTTGCCAAGCCACATCTAGTTGCAAAAATCTTTGGCGGCACATCAGCAACAGCCGCGACTGATTGGCGCAGTCGAATTCACCTTAATGTTTCATATTCCCTCTAATAGCTGCCAAAACTATCATCCTTATACCAATGATGGCCAACAGCAGTCTGATGGCAAGCGGATGTCACAACTATTGTAATTTCAAAGATATCGTTCTCGATAACCGAACCGAGCCGAATTACACGAGGTTAATCGTTATATATGCAGGTTCTACGTGCAACGGGAGCGCACATTTCATTTAGAACCATTTCATTTCATTTATTCTTTGATAAAACCTAGTACCACCTGGTAACTGGTACGATTGGGGCGGAAATGTTCTCGAGTGGCGAACACGTACCGGAAAGCGCAGCGTGTGCAGCGCACAAGGTGGACTGATGACCTAGTAAGGTCGCGGGAGTCCGCTGGATGCGCTTGGCGCAGAACCGATCATTGTGGCGCTCTTTGGGGGACACCTATTTCCAGTAGTAGACGTCTTTAGACTGACATTATGATGTTGAATCGTTATATACGGCGTTCAAAGTTTAAACGGTGTCTGCGAGCTGCTCACCCGCCGGTAGCTTGTCATGATGTGATGCCGTTATGGAGTTGATTTGTTCGTTGCAGTATGGAGTTACATACAAAAAATGCTGAATGATGCCAGCTGGGACGGTGATGGGACGATAAGTGTGCGTTAACCTTTATATGGTGATTGCTACCATCGCCATCAACATTGTACCCTAAATATTTTTAGGAACCCTTATACAAGACCCTTAATCTCGCGAACGCGTGGAGGTATTGAGTTGAAATTAAAACTAATACTCAAGTGTACAGTCCCCTGAAGCTATGAAAAAATCAAACTTCTAAGTCAACGTTAAAAAAAGATACGGTCGTTTATGCCACAAAAAAGTATATTTAAACACTCTCAAGGGAATCAAATTTCATAGTTGTCAACGGAAAGTACCCTACAAATTTTGATTCCCCGTCTTATACTACAAGTACAGGGAAAAATCTGAAAACTATTTGTCATTTTGTACGGAACCCTCGGTCGGCGAGTCCGACTCTCACTTATCCGGTTTTTTCTCATACTTGTTCCTTTCATGCCACGATTGTAAGAATTAATGTTAAGAAGACACCGTATATTTTGGTCGCTTGCATCTCTAGAGGAGTCTTCAGCGCGTCAGGGCGTGGCTGGCCCTTTTCGTAGATGGCTGGAGAGAAACGTAGATCTATCTAAACACAGTGCATCCTGGGGTGCTCCGGTGATCCCACTCACCACCAGCAAACACCATATACCTGAAGAGCGAGTTATAGTGTTAAATATTGTGGCTGCTAACTTTTGTAAGGCGGAGGTACTTTCCTATTCAAGCTGCTCCAGATATGAGCTAGATGCCATTCTGCCGTGCCTTACCGCTCTAAAATAACTAGCTTATAATATAACAGCGTAATTTTTTTAACATTGAGACTTTTGTATCACTTACTTTATTTTGAAAAATGTTTTCGAGAACATGTCTACAAAATGAAATGAAATAAAAATAAAAATGATTTATTTCACATATAAGGAACTTTCGGTGCGGTTAATTCAAACATCCGGTGACCAAAGGGCTAGTAGCTATTTTGGCCAAAGAATTAGCCTAGCAATCCAAAGAGGCAACGCTGCCAGCCTTCTGGGCACCATAGCCAACGACGGGGACCTGGGGGGCATTTTCTTTTTATATGTTTAGTTAATAATGTAGGTTTATTTTAGTCACAAGTTTGTGTAGAGTTTTATCAAATAATTGTAACATACTCGTAATTTACTGTGACAAATTTCATAAATTGCAGGTTACATAATGACAACAGGGTTGGATCTTCCTATTAGGTAAAAAATACCTGTGTAATTTATAGCTTAAAATATAAAAAAACCAAGACTTTACATGTGTATGTGTGGTGTGAGTGTGTGTGTGTATGTGTGTGTTTTGGTGTAAGTTATGTAAGCATGTATGAGTGTTGTTCAATACAGTAGGTATATAGTATAGCATTTCCCATTTTGTTTTATTTTATTTATTGACTCTACATGTCTTCAAAATCAATGAATTTGAATACTTAATTACCTCTGTTTTACCTTTTACCTTCCAATAAAATGCTATATATCTGAACATATCAGGAAAATATATTTTCAGAACATACCGTTTGGCTTCACCTACCTGGTTTTTGCACAATGAGCAAAGTATTTGCATTATATGGGGTAAATTTGCTATCATTTCTGTTTGCCTTTTCCGTGTTCATATTGTATTTTACGTCAAGTATTTTGCACTGGAATTTCCAAACTGTTATATTTTTTATTTTTTTTATTTATTCAAACAAATTACACAGTATTACAGTGAGGCACCAAGGCACTGTGAAATGCATACAATGTTATTTAATTACTAACATAATCTTGTAATAACAATAATCTTAACAACTAACTGAAGACGGACGGTCATCCATTGCCTCACATAACATCTTACATTCATCACATATCATCTTCCACCTACTTGCAAAAATATCACAGTCAGGTGCTGACTTGAGAAGCGCGTTTAGGTAATCTAAAGCGCGAACTAGTGGCGATTTCCTGTAGAACACAGTGCGCGCTTTTGGTACTGCCAGTAAGTCGTTATTTCGTGGTCTAAAATTAAACTATAACTTTTGGGCACGAAAATATAATATCTACGAATACCTACATTATAACATTCTATCCATACGAGTAGTTTGTCTTTCTGTAACCTTTTCATGTTAAAACCAATCTAGATGGGTACTTTTATCCCAGAAATCATCCTCAGGGTGTAAGAGGTGGAAGTTTCTATGTGAGAGGTATAATTAGAACGCCTTCAAGAATTTCATAGCAAACCAGTGCTACGCGGACGAAGTCACGGGCTAAAGCTGATTTCTTTATAAATCTGTGTACTTATCGCTTTGTTTTCTGAACAAACCTCTGTCATTAACAAAGTGTGTTTGGTCACTATGTTAACGGCATGCAATACGTTTAAAATACCTATTTAACACAAAAACATCATATGCCGTCAAAATATGTGGTTTTCCTTCCCTATCGATCCCGGTTGTACTTACACCATCAACTCATTATACAAGTTATTGTGCCATCGCAACTGTACGCCAACCATGTCCCTCCAATATTTTATTATTTTATTAAGCAGTAAGTGTATTTAAGTTATTCCTCAGTTTATAAATTGCGTGCAAATAATGTTTTGAGTGGCCAGTTTGATTAAAGTGCAAAAATAATGTGCTACTGTTATTTGTGTCGGGAATGTAAATGGGAACCCATAATCTATGTCAGCTCTGAGAAGCGGGTGTGGTAACACATATTTTCTTGTTATATAAAATGTCAAAGGATAGACCACGGAAGTTTCAGTAAGAGGCTCGAACTGTCCGGATGTATGTATTCATATTCTTCATCTTCAAAGTGTCAACTCCTGCCGGGGGTCGGCTAACGTAATGGCTATATAGTATACTGGCGTCGCGTAATCCCCACCAAAAACATAAATGTGAAAATGGGAGCCAAGTTCGATATTAAGAATATGCGTGGTTATCAACTTCGCTGACAAAAGAATTAAGATCTAAATGGATGCCAAGTTCAGTGTAATAGTATAGTAGATTGTATGACAAGGGGCTAAAATAAGCCACATTACCACGAGATGGATATTTTCCCGAGTGAAGCGAGGGAAAATATTTCGAGGGGTAATATGGCTTTTAGACCTGAGAAAATAGTAAAACAAAGATTATCCATCCACAATCAATAACAAATTTCACTGCGAAGAGATTGTTCAATGTAGCGTTTGGACGCGCTATTGACGGTCAGAGGCGTTTTCTTTTTTAATGATTTGGAATTAGGGACTAAAAAACACCTGATGTTTGATTGGTCGAATTTAATATGTAGCTGTATTCTGGTTGGTTGATAGCAAAGAGAAATGTTTTTTGAAAGAGTTGTGATTGGTGGATTTAAATGATTTGGAATTAGGGACTAAAAAACACCTGATGTTTGATTGGTCGATTTTAATATGTAGCTGTACCTATTCTGGTTGGTTGATAGCAAAAATAAATGTTTTTTGAAAGAGTTGTGATTGGTGGACTTAAATGGTGAAGTGTTTTGATTGGTCAAATTAAATGTGTTAAAAATCATAAATATGTATACATATTTTCCCTAGGGGCTAAATGTACTACTTTAGCCCCGCTTATGAAGCCTAATATGACACACTTTTCGAGCAAAGTGAAAAATATATAATAGTGCAAATTCTTATTTCTTCTACAACAGCAATATTTGCTAAGATATAAAAGCATTACTTTTTAAATTTGGACACTCGAATTATTTACACATAGCAGATAACTTAGGATCAATTAATGCTCAAGACTTGACTTTGCTAGTTTTTAAGCAAGCCAATTTTTTCGAATAGTAAGATATTACCTTACTATATATAAACAGTTACTTATGTGGAACATAAAGAAAGTTGATTAGCCAAATATCAGATATCTTGTATGTATATGAAATTTCGGGTTCTAGTTAATCTCAGGGGTTTTAATACATACTCATACCAAATTTCATGTTTCTATGTCATATAGATTTGAAGTTATTAAGGAATCAAAAGTGTCCCCAAATAGTTCGTCTAATGTAACACACGGATGCCGCGTCGCCAGCTCCTTTTGGCTTTGAACTTGGCTGGACACGCTGCGTGTGTCTAAATAAAGACCAAGCGATAGGTATGTTAAACCAAGCGATTTAGCCACATGTATCTTTTTCATACTGCGGGCCTAAGATGGGTGCTATTTTTAACTGATTTCAAAATAAAGGAGGAGATTCTCAATTCGATTGTTTTTTTTTTATATTTATTACCTCAGAACTCCGTCATTTATGAACCGATTCGTACAATTATTTTTTATTTGAAAGTACCTTTAAGCTGCCAGTTTGGTCTCATTGTTATCAAAACTTCAGTTGGATGATGGGAACCATTAGGAATTGAGGGAACTCCTCAACATATACTAGTGTATTTACACCCGGAAATCACAAATTTGGTGAAGTGGAACTGATGATGAAAACCACAGATTGACTTATCGAACTTGTACTTACAGTTACAACTGTAAAAGTACCTAACGTGCGTACAATGCGTTATGTGATTGACCTCTTGGTCTCATAATTATGTTTAAGACTGGATTGGACTGATACATGTCCTACCCTCCTGATTTTTAGTTCTGTTGATTTCTGGCAGTTGTTTACACAACAATTTTTAGTCTAAACGTTACTAGGCCGAAAGTTGTAATATCTACCACAAGAAAATGGGAACAATAAAAATTATGCCATCAAAGAAAGAAAGAAAGAAAGAAAGAAAGAAAGAAGACATCATCAGATGCCATTTATTTAATCGGTAACCGACGAAATTGATGTATTATCTTATGTTATACAGTTTTGTGTAGAGCAACGGGGCAGGCGACAAATGCGCCATTGGTAAATGAGACTGAGTCAGCGGAGGTAACCAACACTACCTCAGAGTCACCACCAGAATTTGCGGAGGTAACTAACACGACCTCAGAGTCACCACGAGGGACAGGCTTGCCAGAGCACCCATGCAGGTTGGTTTAAGATTGACTCTCAAGACATAATCATCATTCGCTCGCTTATTCCATTTACTTGGAGTACGTCTCAGAACGTTGTCGCATAACATTTTATATAAAAGTATTATACTTTCATTGTATGAATACAATGTTAGATTGACGAGCATACTATTAGGTAAGGTTAATTATAATAATCGTAATAAGCCACTTCTTTCCGAAAAAAAGCGCGTTATGTCAAACCATTTACTTGGGATCGACGCAGCATGAATGTCTGGGAGAAAAGATTCCTCCTTAACCTCTCTTTCGCCCTATCTTATTCACGCAGGCCAACTATCTTTTCCGCGGCCTACAACTTTCTTCTTGCAGTCTTCCATATTAATGCATTTTAAGAGATACCTACACATATAAATTAATTCAAAGGCAGTTCATATTACAATTTGTCGCTGAAAAAAACTTGAATCAAGTAATTAATTAGAAAAAGATACACATGTCTAATCTTGAATAAAACAGAAATCATCTTGAATTAATTTAAAATTCTCGCAAACCACGAGGAAAATTTACCTACTTGAGATAATTTCACTGAATTCAAGACAGTTAACATCTTCCTGATGAATTTCTTGGTTCAAGAATAATTTCTATGTAATCGAGAATCGTAACCTTTACAAGAAAACTTACACGTTTCTCTAAAGTGTGCCATCAAATTTCTCTCCACACAATGGAGCGAAATTTGATGAAAGTATGCATTTCTCCGTTTAACGCATAGTTGCGTCCTCTATGATGGCCCGTGATGGCCGTGATGACCATTGTGTTTCGCGGCCATCAAAGACTGACACATTCGTATTTATTTACAGCAACGGCACCCAGTGGCAGTGTGCTGACAACAAAGACTGCATCGAGATCGTCCAGAAGTGTGATGGAGTATTCCACTGTGAAGATGCTTCTGATGAGACCCTGGAGACATGTCGTAACGAAAAACCGTTAGTCTTTTATTTCTTTTCAGTCGTTACGCTTTTGACAGAGCGGTCGTGTTCGTCATGTAGTCGAATTTCTGTTCCCCTTACAATCTCTCGCCATTACGCTTTGATGGTCGTCATTTTGGTGCATTTATGTTAATGTAGTTTTACCGTAACAATATAACTGGCAAGTCTCAAGACGAGACGATAGCAGATAGTCGAAGGTAGTCACAAGTTAAGCCATAGATCGGTAGGCAGACCTTGGGACCGATTATTGACTTTCGAGCGCTCGACTATTTCACTGGAACACTGACAAAAATGATGAAATGCTATTTTGAAATAGCAATAGAAAATTGAAAAACGAGTAGTATTAACCCTAATAGTACTAACCCCATATATTGGTAGAAAGTAAGGGCCTGCAATTTTGACCTACATTCGTATTTATTTTATTTTATTTTCGAGCGCTTGAAAGTCAAATACCCCCAGTTCGTTGGTCCAATGATAGTTGTCAGTTGGCTGATGGATTTTTACTTTATAGTTTAAGTAGCTGCCCACTTCACCCACTATTTTTTTTTTCATAAAGTGCTGGCTAACCCGTGGTTTGAAAACTAGCCTATGTATATCCAAAAAGTCCATACTGTAGTTCATAGAATCACGCCTCTTTCCTTTTGGAGCAGGTATCTCTTTCCACTTGATATGAATTCTACTTACGCTTTATCTTGCCAGTAAAAGATGAGCCTAGAAAAGAGCGCCAATTAAAAAAACACTTTGTTGCAAAACCGTGTCTAACGCGATAAATTGACAGAAACTTATTTATTTGAAAGTATATGCTTCCAGGTTGGTCCCATTGTTATCAAAACTTCAGTTAGATGATGGGAACGATGAGGAATTGAGGAAACTCCTCAACTACAGAAGGCACGCATGTAGTAATTTCGGTATTTTCTATTATAACTAGTGTATTTACAACCGGAAATCATAAATTTGGTGAAGTGGACCTGATGATGAAGACCACAGATGACTTATGGAACTCGTACTTAAAACTGTAAAAGCACGTTACTGATTCTGATATGATTCCGTTGAAATAGCATCTAATGAAGTCCTAAATGTCAAGTGTGCCAAATCGACGGTACTCCTCAAATATTATCGGCCCACATACAGTGGTATGGTTTCAGTTTGTAATAATCAAGGTATTTATTCTTGGAAGCAGTCCATGTAGTAAAGTGGAAAGGAAATGTGGAAATGTTCATTTGGCTTGGCAGAGTACTAAATTGAAGGTTGTTCTTTAAAAAGATGACGGTTTATGTCGGTATGAATATGAATACGTATTCTCTTTTCGTCAAAAAGTGAAGTACCTAATAGCTACAAATATCATTATTATGTTTGATAAGTAATATTATCTGAATCCTCTAAAAATCTGTTAAATTCGAAGTTCAGACGGCTCGGTATCTATAGCGTTTATTTTCTTGAGCGACAAAGATGAAGATAATCAAACTTCGAATTGCGATTTTCGTGGTAGCATCACCGCTGGTTTGTACGACATTGTCAAAAACTACAGTCCAGTCTATTGTCTGCAGGAGACCTCTGTTTGGGCTGATTCTCCATTGCTCATCGTTCTGGAACCACCAGCACGAATCCGTTTGCCCCCAAATCTGCCAGAAATCACCCGAGTTCTGCTACTACGCTCTTGCGGCTGAAAATAATGAAAGGTAAGGCGGCATATTTTTTACACTTAAGCCAGTATCAATAATTTAATGACATGTCGTGACGTTACTGGCTTACCTACTTAATTTGCTACACGATTATCACTTAATTAGGTATTTAAACTTGGTTTCCTGCATATTATAAATGGAGGTAAATTATATAACAAACAAATAAATTATTTTTTCCTTAAGCGTTAAACACGTTCTGTTTGGACTGTGTTTTCAATTTCATAAATAATGTTTGAATTGGGGAATTTTAAAGAACATCGTTTTTAGATGAATTTGAAACAGTGACCTTCTGGAATACCGGCCCAGTCGTTCAACTGAGCTATCAAAGTCAATTCAACGAATTTTAGACTGAACAAGTATGCCAGAAAATCGCTGGTGTGAATGCAGTTCAATGCAACGAATTTTTTCATTTATCACCAGTTTATGTTCAGATAGCATGTATGGAGGTGCCGTCCCGTTGCTATTCGCTTATATTCGCGCGTCCCTTCCTCACTTCAAATAAAACCGAAAACTATTTCACGGGTTCTTATTGATTTCCGCGGATTGTACTCATTTAACAAATTAAATTATTTGTTAAATGAGTACAATCCGTACACGTTAATTCCAGCAACACCTGCCTCTTGCCGGACTACCCGATAAACGGCGCGTACAAAATCATGCCGCTTGACCAGACAGAGACGATGGGGCAAGTCGACTTCTGGCTGAACTTCACATGCGAGGCCCCATACGTGATGGTCCAGAAGAAACTGCTACAGTGTATCAATGGAACGTGGGATAATGACGACCCAACGCATAACGGGTATTGCTCAGGTACCTGAATTTTAAATCCTAAGAGCGCGGCCACGACTTCCAGCGGCGAGAGTGCTAGAGTCCACACTTCACTCTCAAGTATAGTATGAAGTAAAGAAGTCTCTATCGTAAAGATCATTAAGGGACAGTTGTCACTACCGCTACCGCATAATACGAACATGTGTGTAATATGCAAAGGGCGGACAGTGGATGCAATATACGTCAAAGTCATGTCAAACGATATACTTAATATGGATATGACTACAATTGGTTTAAAGAAGGGAACATGGTTGCAAAATAGTTAAATACATGTTGTAGTAAATGATCATAATTTTTTCTATATTACATATTTACAGTCCATTCCTTTTATGGTTCACTATCCACTTATGTAGAGAAAATGACCTCTCTACATCTACCGATGTAAGAGGTGCGTATTCGTAAAGTGACGCTTCACCAATATCAGTAACATTATCACCATCACTCAAATTTCTTATAAAATCGTAATCTGGAATTCTGTCTATAACTGACTCCATTTTGTTATAAAAATAATCAGAAGATGTCATCATCATGCAAAGTCTTACTTCGTCCAGTAATTGGAGTGCTTCAGATATGTTTAAGCCGCGTGTTTCTAATAACGTTATGTTTCTGGTTATTATTTCAAAATGTTGTTTCATAAATAATAAATTGTGTTTTAAGCCGTCGTCTTGCATAAGTAGCTTTACTTTACGTATCGATAGAGCCTCATTGCTGTTGAAAATATTGCTCAAAATTTAATAAAAGTCTTACCCATCTTATGCTTTTGTCACCCGATTGCATCCGCAGTCCGCCCTTTGGTAATATGGATGATGGCCGAACATCGTGTATGGTTTCTAAACACGTAATTGGAAATTTGCGGTGTGGGTGTAGACATAAAATAAATTTCACCAATCAACATGCTACAAGGTTTAATTACCGATCTTTTTAGGGTTCCGTAGCCAAAATGGCATAAACGGAACCCTTATAGTTTCGTCATGTCCGTCTGTCCGCCTGTACGTATGTCACAGGCATTTTAGATAGAATAGAGTCGGAGATAATCGACCCGAAAGTTACAAAAATTGTGTCCCCCCCCTCAAATTTTTGAACGGTGTATTTAAAAAATCATGGACATTAAGGCTTATTAAATTCTTTCACCAAAAATTATTTTGAACTAGATCGGTTCAAAGGTTTTCGAGATACTGGAAAAACTGCCTTCCCTATAGAAAAGGACGTAAATGCGGTAAGATTTCTGTGACGATACGACCTTTTTAATAGGCATGAAACCCTTCGTAATGCGTGGTCCGACACGCACTCGGCCGGGTTTTGTTTTCGCAGTCATCAACTTCTCGTTGAGAGAGTTCCAATGAGCCCAAACAAGGTGGGTTAATCTTGTGTGATTGAGTAGTTGCTATTGCCACATTCTGTCTCCATCATCAGACCAGCATTATGGTGCTGTAATATTGCATTGCCATCCAATCTACACAAGACTATTGGACAACGGGGAGTTGATCAGATTTGACTTGTAAGATTTGACCCGCACATACTCAGGAACGAACGAACTAACAAGGCAAGTAAATATAAAGCTTGTTATAACTTACTTAATTGTTATATTGCAGAGGCTTGCCAATTGAACAAGCATTCCAACTTCACGTATAAATGTCCGATGGATGTCTACAGCAGCACGGAGTGCGGTGATTACGTGGCCATTGAAACAACTGTCACTGTGGCTCATGCTTTTCATGAAACAGATAACCCAGCCAAAAACGTCTCCGTCGATATACAATGTTCAAAAGACAAACAATTCGACATTTCCACAGACTGCGTTCAAAGTAAGAAAAATCCTACTAATATTATAAATGCAAAATTTGGGATGTTTGGATATTTGTTACTCAATCACGCTTAAATGGCTCAATCGATTATGATGAAATTTTGCAGGAAGATAGTTTATAGCTTAAATTAAAATATAGGATAGTTTTTATTCCGGGTTCACGCAGACGAAGTCGCGGGCGGAAGCTAGTACAGTCAGCATCAAAAGTAACTACGAAATTGAAGACGTCAAAAGTTCTTATTCCCTTTTTATAAAGACTTCTGACGCACACCGTACCGTACAACCTCACAAAGTACACTTATGGAACTAACAAACTTTGAGTACCTGTTTATAATTTAGTGTAGACTAGAACGAGTTGCGTTAGTATGTAGGCGCAGACGTGAGCGTTTTCGTAGTCATGTGACAACCAGTATTTCGCTATGCTGTACGCGTCGAGTGTCCCAAACAAATCCTTACGGCTTGGCTACGGCTTCGAGCGGCAGCAGCAGCGGTACGCAGTACGTGTAATCGAGAGACCGGAGTGTGGCCTCTCTGTCACACGTATAACATACCGCATCCACAGCTCGACTCCGCTCGCTCCGCTAAACTCAGTGCTCGCTAGGGCGGCGCGCGGGTGCGGGGGTATGACGATAACAGGGCGCGGGCGACTCCGCTCGCTCCGCTAAACTCAGTGCTCGCTAGGGCGGCGCGCGGGTGCGGGGGTATGACGATAACAGGGCGCGGGCGACTCCGCTCGCTCCGCTAAACTCAGTGCTCGCTAGGGCGGCGCGCGGGTGCGGGGGTATGACGATAACAGGGCGCGGGCGACTCCGCTCGCTCCGCTAAACTCAGTGCTCGCTAGGGCGGCGCGCGGGTGCGGGGGTATGACGATAACAGGGCGCGGGCGACTCCGCTCGCTCCGCTAAACTCAGTGCTCGCTAGGGCGGCGCGCGGGTGCGGGGGTATGACGATAACAGGGCGCGGGCGACGTGCGGGAGGCAAAGCCCAGCGCCCGCGCACCGCGCAGGCGAGGACTGCGAGTTAAACGGTCCACCTATAGAGTGCATGCTCAGATATTTTAGAGGACCCTGAAGTAAAGATTAATGGTCATCATCATTATCACATCACCCGAAAAACGTCCACTACTTGACATAGGCCTCCCCCAATGACCATTCCTGCACCACCTTTACCCAGAACTTATTCCTTAATTTGATGGTGACGGTACCTAATGCACATGTTTACAAATGTTTCCAGAGGTGGACGACATGCAGCAGAAATTCGAAAACCCAACTATGGTAAAGATGACCGACTACGAGAGCAAGTTCAACCAATATAAAGGAAACGAGACGAATAAGGATTTCATGAATTTGGTGGACGAATACCACGTGTTCGAGGGCCATGTTCGAGGAAACTTGACTCTGATGTGGACGATGGCTGAGCAATGTGATATTTCCCTTGATTTTCTATTGTATGATTTACAACAAAAGCAAGATAAAAAAAAGCAGGACTAGTGTCCTCTATCAAGTAATAGTACGAGTACAACATTAACAAACTATGTATATCACATGTATATAAATTATTATATGTATATAAAATATTAGTGAAATTGCTTATTTTTATTTCGTCCGCGTAAAACTCGATAAAAAATCCCGTCGGGTCGTAAATGATAGCCTATTCAATAATTAAAACTTAAGAACTTTATTTCTTAAAAGTAATTTATTGTCAAAATTATTACACAATTTACATTAGAAGGAATGATTACATTACTAGCTACACACTAAACTAGCTACCTAAAAGAGAAGAAAAAGTATAAACCCACTCTGCGTCATGCCCGAACCAAAGGTCCCCAAAATGCTTGCAGCATTACCTCGTTGAACAGCAATTGAGACCTGTTGGACGAGCGACCCAGAGCGGGGGTCTAGACCCCTCTCCCTTAAACGTCTGCCTAACTCCTTGAAAAGCCCGAGAGCCTCGCTGCCCCAGGGCCCAGCTGTCTCCCCAGCAACCGGAACGAAATCGTAAGTAGGTTCCAAGGCAGAGTACTTGGTGTGTTTGAACTTGGCGGCATTTTCAGCCGCCGAACCAGCTGTTTTAATAGTGTACCTTAGATGGGACGCTGCAAATGTGCTAACACAAGTGGCGTCCCATAAAAGGCAACGTCCTCTCTGCCAAGGAACCAACGTCAACCCATCCGGTCCTTTCCCGTCAGTTCGAGACAGACCCGGGGGCTCCAGGATGCACGGTAAATAATATCAATTTGAATTTTGGTCAAGTGCGAGTCGGATTTTAGTTTTCCGATACATTTTGAGTCCCAGCGCCTAGTGAAGGCAACGAGCAATTTGGTCTCCGTACAAAGTTTCATCCCCTTTTTCGTCCCTAAAAGGGATGAAATTTGACATAAATTGTAGCCTATTATGATATATAAGGTCCATAACTGGAAAGTTGCATATAAATTCTTCCAGTAGTTTTTGAGATTAATTGAAACGTACATCCATCCATCCATATATCCAAACTTTCACGTTTATAATATTAGTAGGAAGTAGTATATTAGGTACATATATTATATATATAAATATATACAAACAACATTACCTCTATATAGTTCCTCTTGACAATACTTTTTGAGAAATTAATTGTACTTCCTAATATGTATGTTTATGAGATTTTAAAAGTTCGTAGTAATTTGGATGAAGTAGTGTGCAACATGGTGCAGATAGTTGATATATTTATTCAACAAAAAATAAATTTCATAACGGAGAACTTCAGAATCAAATTGCCTAACTAACGCTCTTCTCTATAATATAAAAAATATATTGTTACTAGCTTTTTCCCGCGGTGCGCGTGTAATTTTTGCAAAAATTTTTGAATTATTACATTACTTACTAATTTAGTATTACTTTCCTTATGAATAACTCTTCGTCGTCATATACGAACTTTCAAATTTCTATGTTTTTAAATAAACGTCATCTCGGTACAACTCCTATATCACCCCTTTAGGGGGCAAGTTTGAAAAAATATATTTCTGGATAGATCTGCATATTATAAAAGAAACCTGCTGTTCTGCTTTTATGTTTCTAGCCACAGTTTATCATTAAAATTCACACATTACTTATGAACTTGCAACCTATTAGTTTGATGTTTATGATCACAAAGCGGTCTTAGGTACTAGAAAAAAACCGGACAAGTGCGAGTTCAACTCGCGTGGTGAGGGTTCCGTATATAATACACAAAAATATTGAGAATTTATCTGTTACTTGGAATACTCAAACTTCTTATAGGTTTTCCTGTAATCTTTAGGCAAGGAACTATTTTCGTTTTTTTTTTTCAGAATTTTAAGCCTAGTAGTTTCGGAGATAAGGAGGGGAGGGGAATTGTTAATTTTCGTTTTTTTCCTAAATTACTTCAAATCTGTTTTAGCTAAAATTATTTAAAAAAAGTTGAGATGCATACAACAACCCCTTTCATTTGATATGTCACACAATACAGTTTGCAAAACTTTTTTTTAATTTTCCAGTTTACCCCCCAAAAGTGGCTCCCTTGTTCAGAATTCATTTATTTACTTTACGCTTATCTTTGGGTCACCAATTTACATGTGTTTACCAAATTTCAACTCAATTGGTCCAATAGTTTCGGAGCAAATCGGCTGTGACAGACGGACAGACAGACGCACGAGTGATCCTATAAGGGTTCCGTTTTGTACCTCAGTACGGAACCCTAAAATCGATACATCAAGTTTATATGAGCTAATATGGACCCGATATGCATAAGTAAAACCTTGAAATATTGATATGAAACAAGTTAATTTGCTCAAAATTTGTACGTTTAATTGTCCTCACAAAACTGACTTTGAGATAATTTTCTTTAAAATAAATAAATAGTAAAATATCTTTATTTCAGAACAATCATTCCATATAAATTTCATAAAAAAGTCATTAGTTACATTAAAATTAAAATAGGGTCTTTGTAGGGTACACAAATTTTAGAAAATGTCCATCGGCAGAATGAAGGACCTACTTATTAGATTTTTTTAACTTCAGGAAAATTAAGTTTACTACTAATAAACTGCCCTTTAAGCGGCATAGAAGCGACACAAAGACCGCTTATAACGCGACTGTCGGATCGCTTAAGCCGGTTTTCAATTACGGGGAAGTTGTCCGGCGAGTAATTAATGTTCTTGATTAAAACTTACTGTTCGCGCCTGCGCGAACTGCTTACTACTAATGCACTTAATATCGGTACTAGTGGTCGGGAATTTCGATAGCGTGAATAAAGATCGCCAGCGGACGCTCGACTGTTGATCCATACGTAATAGTTTCGTTCTTATTTTAAATAGACATGCTAGAATAACATGAACCTTTGTTTACCCAACGGGTAAAAACGGGACCCTATTACTAAGACTTCGCTGTCCGTCCGTCCGTCCGTCTGTCTGTCACCAGGCTGTATCTCAAGGTGATAGCTAGAGAGTTGAAATTTTCACAGATTATGTATTTCTGTTGCCGCTATAACAACAAATACTAAAAAACCGGCCAAGTGCGAGTCGGACTGGGGCTCCCATACAACAGACATGATTTTTTTGCCGTTTTGATACATAATGGTACGGAACCTTCGTGCGCGAGTCCGACTCGCACTTGGCCGGTTTTAATGTTCGAAAGTTTTTTCTATTGCTGTACAAAAAAAAAAATGGTCGTCCGTAAAGTCGGTTTACGGACAATAATCTTACGTGATAACGTCATAAGAAAACATTGATGAAAAATTGCATAAAACGTATTTACTCATTTATTGTTAGGAATTCCTGTGAAATTTCGAATAAACCTAATCTAATCTTGTTTCCCTATACAAACTTTGAACCCCCAATTCACCCCCTTAGAGGGTGATTTTTGAAAAATTATTTCTTAGTGCACCCAGACCTTTATAAGGAACCTATGTGCCAAATTTGGAATCTCTAGAACCAGCGGTTTGGGCTGTGCGTTGATATGTAAGTCAACGGAACGGGACAATGACTCACACTTTTTCGTGCGTGCAGTCGGCGTTCATCGATTTATAAGACGTTATCACGTCAAAAGTCACGTCAAAACACTCAGTTTTTTTTAAATCGTATAACCACTGGTACTTTTGACGTCTTCGTTTGCGTAGCTACTTTTGATGCTGACTGTACATATTTGTATCGATTTTGCTGATAGGGTTCCAGTGTTCGCTGCGAGATTCAATAGCAACAGTGCAGGTGCCGAGTTTGTTGTTCCCGGAGGTGTGGTTCCTAGGGTTATTCCTACGGACGTAGAACAACAGTGACCTCTTCAACACAACATTTTCAGCGCCAAGAGCCGAGGTGGGCGTTCTGCTTATAGACGCTTTCCACTACATGTTATCTGCTACGACCGTAGCGCTACGAAACCGTTGGCACTGATATCTTAAGCCGACTGTACTCTCGCTCGCCTGCTAATATTAGCTGTGCTCTTATAGCGCACGAACTTGCGAAATTTAAACTAGTGGCTCTTTAAGCTGTAGAAATTGCAAGCAAGCTTAAAAAAAAACCGAATCGATAAAAAAAATCTATATAACTATTTAACCAGCAGCTTACAAAATATCATGAGAATCGGTTGAGATTATTTTTTTTATAATTTCCAAAAACCGAATCGACCAAAAAAATCTGTATAATTATTGAACCGACTCACAAAATTTCGCAAGAATCGGTTGCGAAATTTTAATCCAACCTGTACAGGAGAACAGCTGGACAGAATAATATTTGCCCAAGCTGAATTGGAGAACTTCGTTCGCTTCGCTCGCTCAATCAATAAACATTCGCTTTGTCAAAACGAATGATTAATAAGGAATATTAAAAAAAACTTTTTATTTCATAGAAAAAAATAAGGGTTAAATAAAAGTTCAGATTTACGTAAAAGCAATGAGTTACCTACCAATCTTTTTTCGAAAGAACCGTGAAAATGCTATTTTGTGGTTTAGCAGCCAGTTGAAGACAGCGTCAATCTAAGATTGTCTTTGACATACTATTTAATATTCTACAAGCAATCCAAACGTTCAGATTGTTCCTATAACTACAACTTATAAAAGTTGAAAAACCCCCAACTTTTTTCAATTCAAAGTTCAATATCTCAAATATGGCTTAACCGATTTTGTTGAAACGTAGCTAAGAACCGTCTCGATCACGTCAGCTTTCGGACAAAAAAACCGCATTAAAATGGTCCATTCGTTTAGGAGCTACGATGCCACTGAAAAACACACAGCCAGACACACAGAAACATAGACACGTCCAACTTCTAACACCCCTCTTTTTGTGTTTTTGCTCTTTTTATTTACTAGCTTATTTAATAACCAAAGGAACTAGGCCCCAAAAATATTTCATCCAGAAGAAATTCAAATTCAGTTACAATTTCACATGAATCTGTTAATATACTCGTACAAGGCAAACTTATTAAAATTGGTTTTGAAATAAATTTTAAAGAGTACCTACCGAAGAAAAATTCACAACTCGTGCTCCAGTTTGGAAAAGCTATGTTTCAACGGTTGAGACGAAGGAACTTAATAAATTGTTCAAACTATGAAATTCAGACAGCGATGGGCAAAGTTTGGACACGTTTACCCCGCTTGGGAGGAAACCGTGTCTTTCTACACTAATAAAAGTAAATTGAACTGAACGTACAAACAGTAAGTATACTTTCAAAAGGTTTAGATTTTGTCTTGATGTGAGATATCTTAGGTAAAATATATACAAAATACAAACTCTTTGGGGATCTGACGCCCGCGTGGGGTCGTACCTGGTGCATAGGTTGTCCGTCGCCAGGACGGGACGACTCGGGTGAACTTTTGAAGTGGACACTTCTTTGCTCGCGTTCTTGTATAGGGGTACAGTTCAAAATGTATCACGTGACTTCCGGAATAATTTTTAGTAGAGACGCCTAATCTGATTTCAAATAATTGTTTGTTACATTTTTTAATCCTCCTTTATTTGCCATTAGTTGTTAATCACAAAATGTTATAAATAACCCAACTAAATTTAGTTTATGTGGCGGACATCAAAATAATGCTGAAATGACCGCCATTTTCAATGTATCGCGAGTCAAATGAGCTACGTCAGTCAATGTTGCCATATATACCGATTTATCTGTACTTATACAGATTTTAGTGAATTAATTCAGATATATATTTTACGGGTACAAGGGTTCCATAGCCAACAAAGAAGTATCCACTTAAACTTAATTAACTGTTGTATCTCCGACACAACCCGCTTCTTTTTTTGACTAGACTTAAGCTAGTCTTAAGTTTATTGTTATTGTTTTTTTATAGTATTTCGTTCGCATGAATAAATCTAAGAATATTTTTTATGTAATAAAAAGTATATGAAACTAACACAGAACATAAAATTTAAAGTAGACGTGAGCAACCAGGCCCCTATTTCACCAACTTGACCATTGTCACCTGACCCTCACAATTCGCCATACAGGCTTGTTCTAGAAGTTAAGGTGGTCGCTAGGTTGCTTGTGGAACCAGCAATGTACGGAGAATTGTCAAGTTGGTGAAATAGGGGCCAGGCGTTACTAACGCTAAAGTGCCTGTCAACTGTCTTCCGGACAATCTTTAGATACAGGAGAAATTGCAGCAAATCTATTGCAAGTTAGACGACTTCCTGACTTGGCGGGGCAGGATCGGTGTGCGGCATATTGTACTTCGAGAGCTGACGGATTTCGCACAGATTTCCTCAGTATATACTGCCAGTTTTACATTTGCGCAGTACCATAACTGTTATTTAAATCAACATGCTAAGCCTACGTGAGTTAGGGTGGGTTGCACCAAACCGTCTGTCAGCGAGCGGTGTTCCTTAAAATTGGAATGTATGGAAAGTTTGACTAGTTTCTATGGAGTGTCAGCTGCCATTCGCTCCCACAAGATATATCCGAATTGGATAACGATAGATTATTTAAAACTCCATTAATTGACCGAGCATATTATAGCATCGATGAGTTTGTCGGATGGGGTTACCGACTAAAAAAAACGACTAACCAGAATAAGTAGGTATCTAACTGACTTTTTATGCATACTTATAATATATTGAAATTAAGATTATTTAAAATGAAATATAAATAATAATTAATCAAATAGACATGTAAAATACAATATTTTATCAAGAAATAAATGAACTAATTAATTAATGAGTTCAACAGTTATTTGAAAGAAATGAGCAATGGAAAGAGGCAAAAGAAGAAAAAGCGCAAAAAGTACGAGTCGGACTCGCCCACCGAGGGTTCCGTACAAATTTGTATGTATAACACGATATTACTTGCCAAATTTCCTAGTTCTAGGTCAACGGGAAGTACCCTATAAATGTTGATTCCCTTGATTGTCGAAATTTACGTTTTTGGTGGCATAAACGGCCGTATCTTTTTTTAACGTTAACATGAAAGTTTGATTTTTTTCACAGCTTCAAGGGACTGAGTATAGGGTTTTCATTTCAACTCGATAACTACACGCCTTCCCGAGATAAAGGTTCCTGACAGACAGACAGACAGATAGACGGACAAGAAAGTGATCCTATAAGGGTTCCGTTTTTTCCTTTTGAGGTACGGAACCCATAAAAACAGAATAATGTTATTTTACTAGATTAATAATTTTAGTTAAATAGCACTTTTATCAAAGAAACTAAGTTTAACGAGACCAGTTAAACCTCTATTTTTTTTGATTTTGAAGTAAGTGTACAAAAAATCTACTGACCGTCAAGCTGTGGTCAAAATGTTCTTATATTATCCTCTCCAACAGAAGTACTTTGTATAAAAATGAAGTTGAATAAATAAAATGTTTAAATCTCTCAAAAGGAATAACTATTAAAACACTCCGTTCTGCATCGATTCATCACAAAACTAGTGAACTCTAGTTTCCTTTATAAATGACTTCGCTATCGCAATAATTTATTTTCACTTCATTTTCCATCGAGACAACTAGACTAATGTATTTAGAATCCGTTAATGTATTTCAAGTCAGACTTTGTTTCTGGGTCAGCCAGCTTAAACGAAAATGTATTTTAGCGTGCTGTTTTTAAAGAATAATATAGCCTGTTAGTTCTGGGTGGAGTTAGGTTGGAAGGCTTGTTAGTGTCGTGAACAAGACAATTTGAACTAATACCTAGCTTTAGGGCAGATTTATCGTTTTGCTGCGGCGCTCCTAATACGAACCGTTAGAAGTTACTGAGGATAGTATAAGCAGAATTTAAACACGTGATATCACACTGTAAAAAATACTTTACAATGCTTTGTTTTGTGTTAGGATTTGGGTTCATTTCATAACAATAGTAGGACGAAACCGAGCAGATACGAAATTTGGTTGATTGATAGTACAGAGGGGTAATCACGTAACGTTTTGAACGCGCGTCTGTTAGATCTAGAGATGCGCCGAATATGGGTTTAACCGAATGCGAACATTCGGCCGAATATTCGGTCCAGCTGTTGCCGAACCGAATATTCGGCTGAATTATTCGGTTCAACATATGCCTACATCCGTTGTTCTAAAACAGACTAATTTAATGGTATTTTTTTTGTTAATTATCAAAGCGAAATGAAATATTGACAATAAAGCATATAACATATAACGCGCGCAGATAAAGAATGGATCTGAAAATGGCGTCCGCTCGCATGCTATCTCGCTCACACCCTATCGCTGTCTATACACAGTTACGTACTCGCTGCAAAAAAAATATTGCTAATATTTTTAAAGAACTAATTCAATGGGCAGCCGTTTTACTAGCCGTTTTGCCAACTATACCATTGGTAACCGCCGCCATTTTCAGATCCATTCTTTATCTGCGCGCGTTATAAACAACAATATGTAATAATAGGTTAAGAGTATATAACTATTTTTTTACATTCTTGTAACTTGTAACAAAAACCTCCTAAAATTGTTCGGTAAATATTCGGCAGCTGAACCGAATAATTCGGCCGAATAACGAATATTGATAAACATGCCGAATATGCCGAATACCGAATAATAACCGAATATTCGGCACATCTCTAGATCCAACTGTAATTTTTCCGTATAAAAATTAACGTTTAGATCTACCCGACGCGCGTACAATGCGTTCCGTGATCGACCAGCAGGACATACCTATGTGTACATTTACAGCATTGGTCACTCACCTTTTTAGGGTTCCGTACCTCAAAAGGAAAAAAACGGAACCCTTATAGGATCACTCGTGCGTCGGTCTGTCCGTCTGTCACAGCCGATTTGCTTCAAAACTACTGGACCGATTGAGTTGAGGTACACATATGTAAATTGGTGATCCAAAGATGGACACGTTAGTAAATTATTAAATTCTGTACAAAGGGGCCACTTTTGGGGGGTAAACGGCAAAATTTTTAAAAAAAGTTACGCAAGCTGTATTGTGTGATATATCAAATGAAAGAAAGCATCTCAGATATAGGTTTATTTTTATTATATATTTATTACATAAAAATACATATTAATATATTTTTTTTTTAAAAGGCGAATTTTGCCCTCCCCTCCCCCCCCCCCCCCTCATCTCCGAAACTACTGGGCTTACAATTCTGAAAAAAATATGGAAAATAGTTCCTTGCCTATAGATTACAGGAAAACCTATAAGAAGTTTGAGTGTTCAAAGTAAAGGGAAAATTCTCAATATTTTACGGAACCCTCACCACGCGAGTTGAACTCGCACTAGTCCGGTTTTTTCGTAAAGAAAACCTGCGAACTATGCACCACTTATAGTGAGATGACTGGAATTTCTACCCTCTGAAAACTCCACGGCAGCTATCATATTGCTTTTTTTATGCAGTTTCCAGGATCTCAAAATGAAGTCTTTCTCGCGCCGAGCAGATGAGGGAGAGCGTAGACCTGTTATTTGTTTCACCATGGACAGACAACAATCTAAAAATCTAAACAGACGCAAAATATAATGTTTCAGTTCAATTTTCGTTTTCTGTGTGTATTATTTTCATCGGTAATGGAAGACAGGTAGCGACATGTTGTGGGCAGTCATGATGGTTCAGTCACCAATTTTAGAACAGTGGCTGTTCTTTGAGCTCTTCATCCATACTTCCGTCCGTACTAATACTTAAAATATTATAAATGTGAAAGTAACTCTGTCGGTCTGTTACCTTTTCACTCGTAAACCGCTGAACCGATAGAGATGAGTCTTTTAATGGGTTAAATATTAGAGATAACAACATATAGCAGAACCCCCAATTTGCCCTCTCAAGTGGGTCCAGCGTTGGACAATCTAGCGCGCCCCATCAGCCGAAGTGAGCGTTAAACAAAGCGCGGTCAGCCAGAGGATGCTCCTGATTAAATCTCGAGTGACGCTAAGGAATGGCTGCGGCTGCCGTGCCCGGAGCCCAGATTTAAGATGGCCGCCGGTCACACGGAGGCGCTAATTAATGGTTTGGTCTCTTAGGGACGGTTGTACCAACTTACGATTACCGACCGATCAAAGTTAAATATGGCGCCGGCAGGTGTCATCCAATAGAAACTTGTCAAACTTTTCATACAATCAGATTTTAACGAACTCCGCTTACGATTACAATCATATTGAAACGATTTCTGTGCACTAGTTACTCATATGTGGTACCAAAGTAATTTTTTTTCTGATGTTTTGATACGGGTTGCACCGGTCGTGTTCTCAGATGACCGACGTCTCAGAAGTTGCCGAAGGTGATATGAGTGCACAACATTTAACTACCCTACAAGTCTATAAAAATGTGGTGGACCCTACCCAAAAAGTCTTCTACCCGTTCATTATGTGTATCTATCGTTTACGTCTTTTTGTTTGTATATACAAATAAGGAATACCTACTCGTGTCTATTATTTTTCTTACATACCTACAATACGTAAGTTACGATTACGATAAGATCCCGTTACCAGTATTCCAGGGGCAATATTCCCGGAAATCACAGGATATCAGGTTTAAATAATTTTCATTACACAGTCTGGGAAAATTGAAAACTTGCAAAATTTACCGCGTATCTTTAGATTCATTTTCTTTTACTCACAAAAAAGTAGTCCGTAAAGTAAATTTGCATTTACTTTACGGACTACTTTTTTGGTTCAATCTATACACCAACCAATGCTTGAACCAAATTTTTTTATTTCTGTCAGGTTATGTGTAACTTTACGCCTTGGCCACGACTTTGGTTTTAAGCTATCTGCGGCAGCGTTTTATCTGTTCATTGCGCGGTCGAGACGCGCAACGCACTGTGGTTAGTTGGGATCACGCGCAATAATAATAATAATTTCATTTATTAAGAGACCAACATGGATCATTTTTGTTAGTAAATACTTAAATTAATATTAGTAATCATACAGTTAATTCAATTGGGATCATGTTTGTTAATAAATACTTAAAAATAGGGTTAGTGTTTACATTAATGGTAATAACTTAAAATAAATATTTTACATGCTTATTGATGTGCACCATACAGCAGTGCTTCAAATATGCACAATCAATAAAGCGTTCAGCGACCATTCTCAGAATGCTGTTAGGACTGGCCCGGATCCTGCGGATCAGGGATGAACACCGTTTTCGCATCGTCGTGTGGAAACAGTCCACCCTCGCCTCTGCGAACATCCCTGAAGCACTGCAGTACCGGGGCAGTCCCATCAACATCCTGAAGGCATTGTTGAACTGAACTCTGAGAGCATTATATGCTTTTTGAGTATAGTTCGCCCACAGACTGCTAGTGTAGAAGGATGTACAATATGCCCTAAAAAGGGTGACTTTTGCCTCTTTGGAGCACTTAGCGAATCTGCGAGCGATCATGTTCGCCCTTACAGACAAAGCTCTCCGCTCACGCTCAATGTCTGTATCGTCTTTAAGGTCAGCAGTCAAAACGTGTCCGAGGTACTTAAATTGCGTGACTACGCGCAATGAATTAGAAAAACCGCTGCCGCAGGTCGCTTAAGACCAAAGTCGTGGCCAAGGCGTTACGCTTGTTCTCCATGACGTATCCCACTATACGTTACAAGTACTACGGTGTAACAGACGGCCGCTTACCTGCCGGCTTTAATCCCGAGATAGTCCGAGCTAGTATCAATTACTGTTGATGCTCCATCTCAGGATTGTCCGCCATTTTGCGGCCGCTTGTGCTATGATCGCTCATCTCAAAGCCACAATGCGGTACATGATTACTAGACATATTCATGTATTAATTGTGCTTTACTTTATTAAACACCACAATCAACACATACTGGCTGTCGATGGACTTACTAAAACCCGGTAATGGTTTGTTCAGAACAGAAAGTGGAGTCAATTCAGTAGTTAATGTGTTTTTTTATTAGTGACGCGTATAGGTGAGCGTGGTGAAGTGTGTACAAGGGAATCCTGAGGGGTGATCACGTAACTTTTTGAACGCACGTTAGGACAACTCAACGTCATTTCCCCATACAACAACGACATTTAGATCTACCTGATGCGCGTACAATGCGTTACGTGATCGACCTGCCGGATGTTGAGAGTTAAGAAGCTCAAAGCAGCTCTCAACGATTTCACAAGAGAGAGCTCTCAAATTCTCTTGGCACATTATGCATTCTAACCAGCACCATCTGTAAAGAAGAATCGCACTTGCTGGACCAATTCAAGACGAAATGCACCCGAGGTCCCTACAAAGTAGTCTGTCAAGGAAGCTTGTATACTCCAGGCAGAATACCGTTTCGAAAAACGTTAATTTATAATAGCGTTTTTTTGTTCGTTTCATTTTAAAACGTTATTCTGAGATCCTTTATTCAAGAATCCAACAAACTTTCCACCCGGAACCAATTATATAGATTTAAATTAAGCATTCATTGTGTTTTTTTGTTTCATTCATATTGAATATTTTAAAGCATAATAATAATGTATTCCGACTTTTCAGGAGCTATTTAAGGTTTTTTTATGTTAGATTTTTTGTTGGATTTTGCCTCTAGGTAACTATTTAATTGATAGTATATCCGTTACATTAAAAAATCTGCTATTATAAATTATTTCCAAATTTGTCATTTTTTCCATACAAGTTGTCAGTTCATAGCGTGGACTAGTAGTTCCATAGATTGAGTAGCCCACTTGGCCCGCATCATAAAATATTGTGACTGGTCACGATTTTCAGTCATGGGGGAACGACGAAGAAAAAGGTGACCGGCATAAATGTGACTGTGTCTAGTAAAAGGGACCACTCTCATTAGCACTGAGATTCATTGACCCGTAACACATATTTGCCATAATTAATCTCAGCTATGCAAAATATTCTGAGATATTTGAAGGTGAATATGACATGTTATGTGCGGTAACACTCGTTCGCGAAGTTGCGTATAATTACCCTCCATTATATATGTAGCTCTATGTTGAATCTTTCCCTTGTTTCAGCAAAGACAACAAGGCTGAATCCTCTCAACCAACAATATTTTCTCTCCTACATCTGCGATCCAAATTCCAATTCCGAAGTCAGTACTTCTTTCTGCGCCTCAATACTTGAACACAAGCTATTACTCTTACGTACAATGGACTTCCATCCCGCTCTGTCTCACTATGTAAGACAAGGAGCGGGCAAGAGCATTTATTGTCGGAAAGAAATTAAAGTCTCGCCGAATCGAACAGTTTTATCTACGTGTCGATAGGGGACACAAATTATGTGCTTCCTTTCGGTTTAGGGTGGAGTTTCATTAGTGCGGATGGAATGCACGCATTGTCTCACATGCTTCCAGTGATTGTTCTTCTAGTTAGAAGCGTAAGATTACAATTTAGTGTTTTGTGTAATTATAATATTGTATAGAGGATATACAGTTTTCGCATTGATAATTGATCACTAATCTGATAGAGTTAGAGTATGGCCTCAAGTACATTACCTTTAGCAGACATCGTTGCCCTCTTTCAACCTCCAAGAATTTGGATTTAGTTGCTCCACCCTAGACGGTGATGCCAGGTCATGATGGATTCCGCTAAAGTTACATATAGTTCGTTAAGAAGTGTCTTGTTCACAATATGTCTAATAATTTTGAAGATCCATACAAGTTTTCTAATTCTACCGTTTACAAATTCAATATGCAGATGCCAGGATAACCGCTGGTCTAAGATGACACCAAGGTATTTACTGGAACTAAGCGAAGAACTACCGGAAGATGACACCCTTTGGCCAAAACTCCTCCTTCATAATCCTTAGTCTTGACGTTTAATTCCAATAATTATCAGTGGCAGAACACCCATACAAGCCGATCCCAACCGGCTTGCCTAAAATTTATTTTTAGGCAAGCCTATAGTTATTATTACCTATACTCTAAACTCTTTCATAACTTTTTTTTTCCGGGTTGCCCATCGAAAATTTTCACGCGCCGCTACTGATAATACCTATTATAGTGGCGGCGCTGTTGAGATTATTTGCGGATAGCATCAAAGTAGTCCATTCAAAAAGCCGTCAAAGGTAAAACATACAAATTCCAATGACAGTTTGTATAACAAGTCGGTCAAATTAAATAATCTCAACAATAATTATCATGTTCATTATTCTCTGTCACCCGGCATTTTGTCACTCAGTTCTCTCCTTTTCATATCACACATTCCATCCACCGTTTCCTTGGCCTACCTCATCTTTTATACCCCTCCGCATTCATATCTAGTACTTGGCAGTCGGCAGGCAGACCAGAAGGGATGACTCCCTCCGCATTCTCTCTCCGCCTAGCCTTATCCCATCATTTGGGGTCGGCTCTCCTAGTCCTTCTTCGCCAGGACACTCTGTCCCGGGTTGTCTCAGATGTGACATTTGCATCCTTCATGTCCTTATTTATGGTAGCTATCCATGTTTGGAGGGGTCTTCCTCTTCCTCTTTTTGGTGCCGGAAACATTTCGAGTCCTTGTCGGGTCATGTGTTCGAGAGGGCGACGCATTACATGCCCGTACCATCTAAGACGACCTTCCACTAGCTTCTCTTCGATTGGTCCCTCCGCATTAAACTGGTCAAAATAAAAATTCAAAACAATCACAGCGAAAATAAACATCCAAACAAAATGAAGTTAAAAGCAACTAACCCTCCGCATTAAACTGGTTAAAATAAAGGCATGAAAATTCAAAACAATCACAGCGAAAATAAACATCCAAACAAAATAAAGTTAAAAGATACTAAGGATAATACATTGAGCCAAAGTACACAAAACGTACGTGCTCCTAACGACACCCATGAAAATAACACCCATTCGTCAATCCATGAACAGTACGAGTAAAATAAAACACCAAGCTATTTGCCCCCTTTTATGTTGACTCAAAACTCGTGTAGTGCCATAATCTTCAAGTAAATATTGCCATTGAGAACCACCCTTAAGCCTACCCTTTCGTGTGCTGTCTCAATCGATTCTCAGCCTTGTCCAACTTGAATTAGAGTTGAAAGAAGCATATAGGGCTGCTCCACTTAAGCTGGAGTAGATAAATGAATTTCTACTCATTGGCGATCAATCGAGGCGCACGTTATCAATGTTTTGCCTCCTTATCTAAGGAGGCGTTACATTCTACGGTCGATTTATTATTAGTTACGTTACGTACGCGGCGTAGAAATGCTGGGTTTATTGGATCGTGTGGAGCCGGGTTTTAAGACGTCAACCGTCAAATGGTATGATGGCAAAGAGATTTCAGCCCGTTTGATGGTAAACAAATATCGCCTATAGATGCTTGCGATTTAAAAAAAAGTTATAAGCATGCTGCCGACCATTTATTGATTTCAGGATTTAGTATGTTGACAGCAAGATACGAATAGATATGTTATGAGATATACGATTAGATGTGCAGGTCCCAGGCAGTTTTGGAAGCTGTAGTGACCTTACTAACCACGGAATACAACATCTAGGGCGGAATACCTACAGAGCCAAAACTCGTGTCATTATGCCCACGGTCTTCGGTAAGGTGAAGGAGGAACTTCCCCAGACGAGTTGCTCCAAATATGAACGAGATTTATTCCGCTGTGGCCTCTCATATTATTATCGGAGTAAGACTGAAACTGAAACATTTCTCCTGTCCCTAAATAAGGGATTTATATTTAGGCCCTCAAGTATATCCATTACGCTGGGTCCAAACGATATAAACCTAGTACGTTGGCAGGCCCGATGCGCAACGTAATACGTATGGCTCCTTGTTTCGTCCACATAATACGCAGACTAATATTAGTTTGTACAGTTTGGATTGGACCTATTGGAGGTAAAGATACTATACGCGGTCACAGGAACCAATGATCGACTTTTCTTGTCTCTTATTTGCCCCTGCATATATCCTGTATATAACCCTTAAACATTTTCAAACATGCTTTCACTAATTATAGAAGGAATAGTTTTTTTTGCAGAGCAGGCAGGAGTTTAAACAAAGTTGTAGTTGGTTTAGATATAGACATATTTTGTGATAGCATACAAGCAATAAAAACTAAACTGATAAGATTCTTCATGGATGATACTTCAGGGGGTCAATCACGTAACGTTCCGAACGCACGTCTGACAGTTAAATCTCAATCTAACTGTCATTTGTCCATATAAAATTGACGTTTAAAACTTACAGACGTTCGTAAGAAAAGTTACGTGATCGACCCACAGGTGTAGGCTCGGGTTACTAGAGTTTATATTTCGTAATTTACTAACTACCTTGTATTAATATGGAAGCTCTAATGTGCGCAATTTATAGGTTTCTGTACGTAATGTTCGCTAAATTTGAGTTTGGCTATAGATTTATTCGTATTAGTCTGTTTTTATAAGTGAGAACCTGTAATTGGCTATATATGGTTTTAATGTTGTGTATATTAACATGTTGCGTTGTTGGTTTTCCATGTATTAATAAATAAAATAAAATAAATACACAACTCACATTAAGAACATCATCGATATCGACCTCGCATTTTCCATCCTGCAATCCATTTCAAACGTTATTGTTGCTTGAATAAGAATAAAATTAGCTTGCATCGCTGCAGGGAGTAATTTATTAAGTACAAGCTAGCATTTAATTACACTCGCTGTTCTCGGTCTGCGATGGCATAATTAAAGAGACGATTTAACAACATTACATGTCGAGTGTACAGGGTGTCAATTTTGCAAGTAGAGATCCCATTTCAATGTCCTACCGATCCCTTCTTAACTTCAGGGCGTCCTGCTTACACACGCGTGGTTCTACGCTTACGAAAGAAGTCAGGTATCAATCAAGACGATTCAAATATGGTTTAAATGCGTCAAAAATGCGTTCCGAAAATGTGATGTGGAACTTACTGCTACAACAGAGCAGGCTTGGTAAAGGTTCAAAGATGTGACGTTTTTTTATGTTAAAAGCGAAGTACGTTGACAACTAAGAGATACAGTTGTAGTGAACAAAACGCAAGAGGATAGCCTAGTGGTTAGAGAACCTGACTATGAAGCTTGAGGTCCCGGGTTCGATCCCCGGTCGGGGCAGATATTTGTATGATGAATACGAATGTTTGTTCTCGAGTCTTGGATGTTTAATATCTATTTAAGTATGTATTTATCTATATAAGTATGTTTATCCGTTGTTTAGTACCCATAGTACAGGCTTTGCCTAGTTTGGGACTAGATCAATTGGTGTGAATTGTCCCACTATACTTATTTATTTATTTATTTACATGTTAATCTTCTGATATTTAATTTCAGCAGTTCAATGATTACTTATTTGGAGGGTGTTTGTGTGTTTAATTTTCTTTTCATTCACCCCACCCTAGCGACAAATTGTCAAATGAAGGGTTATCAATTTTTTTCTACGAAACGTCATGCATAGCGAGTTAACATGCATATCTGGACGCATATTTCCAACAACCGTCAACTACTTTTCAGGATTGCTATAAAACAGAAGATCTTGTGTAAGCTAGAGGATAATTGGACAGTTTCAGATTTAAATACGTCACATTTTAGTCTACTTACAAATTCTTCATCTTAAATCTAGTTGATAAATACTGTTTTAATAACATATTAAAACAAAAATAGAAGTCGTTGAAGCTAAATGAAAATGATTGTAATAAAATTACCCTTTAAACCGTGAACTGTAAGAGCTCGCAACAAATTGCGTCGAGCCCAACATTACCGCTAATTCTATCATTTCTTCAAAGTAATTAAACTCCGGCCCTAAATCAAATTATGAGTCCGGACGGCGCGGAGATTACAGTTATTATCAAAGTGACATTTAGCACAGACCAGAGAATGCTGAAGAAACGAAAGGTTAGAAAGCCTGTTTGTACTCCGGGACGTTATACTGGCACTATTGGACAAAAGGGATAACCAAGGACCGGAAAACCCCTTTTCATTTGGTAACCCTATCAATTTGGTAACCTTCTGATAAGGTAACCTTCTGCTAAGGTAACCTTATTGATAGGGTAACCCTATTGTTATGGTAAGCATATCGAATGTTGTAACCATAAGGTAAAAAACCCTATCTCAATAGGGTTAACTTATGGTAAAAAACCCTATCTCAATAGGGTTAACTTATGGGAAAAACCCTATGTCAATAGGGTTAACTTATGGTTACAATATCCAATATGCTGACCATAACAATAGGGTTACCATATCAGTAAGGTTACCATTATGGATAGGATTTTAAAAACCACTTCTAAAAGTTCCGGCCCCGATAACCTCACTTTGATATCTCTGTCATTCCAATTTTGACCACTTCCTTGTTGATATATTTTTGAATGTAATAAACATTTAGGTATTAATGAATAACCAAAACAACACAATAAATAAATAAAAAATGCTAAGCTAAATGCCCACACATTCAGTTTATCACCATAGATGGAGCCAGATAATGCAAATTAGTGGCATAAAATTTGTTAAATGCTTTTTATTGCTTATTTATGTTAAATGCCAGCACCTAATTAAAGTTTTTGTTTAATAATTGTTGACTATTTACTAGAGAATGGTATAGAGAATTAACGGTAAGTACTACAATGTCTACAGTATACCTTGTCTTGTTTTAAAGTTTAAAGATAGGTACAATAAAACAGACGCAGTATGTTAAAGTGCCTTTATTGCCTAATTTACTTAAGGTACTTAGTTGTTACTCCCAGATAAAGAGTATAAACTACATGAAACCATTTCCAATCAGCTCCTTGTTACTCCTATCAACAACCCAACATTTCTACATTATTACAAAACAAAAGCTACACACAATTGCATTCCTCAAATCAGAATGCTATTCGAGCATTGATTTATCAGAGCAGCAATAATTCAACAAGTCCGCACCAACCTAATTCTAGAGATTGCAATAGTTTGAACTTTATAAAATTGTGAGGGAGGTGGAGGTACGCTAGCTCGTTATACAAATATGCACCTCCCCGGGGCCTGGCACACTGTGTTTAAAGGTGCAAATCGCATGAATGGGGTGGATGGAACATTTGCAAGTATACCATTTGAGTCTCGCGAACTTCGAATAGCATTTTCCGTACGAACAGGGTCAGATAAACGGCAGGCATGACGTATCGCGGTGTAGCTGGTATTCGGATACCTGCAAAAGGAATTCGACTAGTACGCCGTGGTTTATTTGACTAAACGTGTGTATTGAGATTGGTTTTGTATTTAACGCACGCACGTCCTTGCTCGTTAGCAAGGATTAGTAAAATAAATATCGGAACCCTAAAACTGCCAATGTCGAGTTTGATGACGTTGTATACTTAAGTGACGTCACAATGAAATCTCTTCCAGACTATTACATACCATAAACAAGTGTTAACGGGGAGCCAAATTTTCTTATGGCTACCTATACAAGCTGACAGTATACACATCCCTGAGCTCATGCGCCTCACCCCATGCGTCACGCCTAACGAAACTAGACCTCTACCTACGCTTCGTTACTACGCATTGCGGTGTCAAGATATATTTGTGGGTGAGCGTTGAGGTGAGCTTAAAGCAAGTTACAGAATAGGGGGGCTGGTGCGTCGGGTGCAGGCCAGCCCCAACCCCATCCTGCGTTTGTTGGCTGAGGGGTTTGACTCCCCATATTTAATACATTTTAATATACATGTTTCTAGAAGTACTTATTATGTTTAGCCTGCTTAAGTGCTTCTAGAAACATGACATTAACATTAATTTTAATAATTAAAATGACATAGTATAGTATAGATGTTAGCATAGCTATAAGTACACACTAACCATACCTATGAGCTATGAGTCTGTAAGTTGCATGAAATAAATGATTTATTATTTTTATATTATATAATATATATATACAACATCCCCTCTTCTTTATGTCGGGATTAAAAATATAAAGATGAAACTAGAACCCTGCTTGACTGAGTTGCCTGAGTTGCGTAATGATAATGGATTGGTTACGTTAAGCTGCGCTGGGCTATGCTGGGCTGTTTTCAAACAAGTTGGCAATAATAATCTAAGAAGCTAGGTGTAAACTAGAAAACAAAAGCACATCTCTGAGGAAAAGCGCGTGCAAGAAATACAAAACAAAATTATAAAATACTGGGCGGGATAGACTCCTGAATTCTTCAAACTTGGTATTTAACGTACCTAGTCGCTCTGCTACTGAACATAACATTTACTTGATATTTTGCGATTCTACGAAGTCACCAAAATATTGCATTATATTTTTATAGACGTACTTCAGTGAACTATTCAAGTCTCATAATTTTGCAGCTGTACCTATTTTTTCTATTTACATGATCCATTCCAGTTTCCACATCAGCTAGCTATTCGTCTAACGCTACGGGTAGTTGGTTCGATCCCGGGAGACTAATATTTGTATGCGGGCACCGTACGTGTTTGATTTATTGACGGTGTTTGTAGTTTTTATTTCGGGAAATAATATACGCACTTTTTACTCCTGTGAGGGAGAATAGTAAATGAGATTTTTTTTCGAATACCTGACCAATGTATGCGTCTGCAAAGCGCTTTAATATTTTTTACAGTACACATGGTGTTACTTTTCCCCACGAGTGCGGAAATGAGCACTTTCCGTGCATATGTTGAAACTTTAAAGAGCCATATGTACTGTAAAACGTTGTACGATACACGTGCAAATAGGTAATTCGCAACTCATGTCGATTTAAAACACTCCCTTCGGTCGTGTTTTAATTTATCGCCACTCGTTGCGAATTTCCTATTTTCTGCACTTGTATCGTAAATAACTATTTTTCAACCGTATTACAATGATGTTACAAAATAAATACCTAATATAAAAGTTTCGAATTCCTTACTTGTTGTTTTTCTTATTTTTTCGCAACTGTATAGAATAGAATAGAATAGAATTATTTTATTTGCCAGAATACTTGTAAATATAGTACAGTGTATTAAAAAACGTCGTTCGATACATTTGCGGAAATGTCATTCTTCACTCGTCCCAATATCTCGGTACTCGTGACGTAATTCCGCACTAGCATTGAAATGTACTATTGTTAATGTTTATAGTTTTTTATCACTGATCAAAACCACAAAAAATTGCCTTAATGGAATTCAATGGGTGAAGTATTGTCCAACTAAATAACTGTTTAATGAATTGAAAAAATGTTCGGCATGAAATGTGAAAGATCTTAAGACAATAAGCTTTTGTACTTTATCTACTTAAAGACATGTACGAGGTATGTGCTAGTGACAACAATTACTGTAAGGACGGTTTAACAAGTTGAATTAAGGCTCATAGTAGAGTGACTATATAAATTTATTTGAAACTAATTTCCAAGACGAGCCAAGCGAAGCGCAAGGTCACTACCTACCTTTTCCCGAAGCGCTTCGTCGTTTTTTTGAACCCTCATAACTTGTGTTTGGATACTACCAAATAAACAAAATTCTCGGAATATAATTTCAATGTTAGACTTATTAAACATATAAAGTTTCAATTCCATAGCTTTTATACTTTAAATTTTATTGATATCTAAAAAACGCCGATTTCGTCACTGACTCATTCCCTCAACGTGATCATCAAAACTCATAGGGTACCTACTTCCTGAAGTCCTAGAAAGCTGAAATTTGGTATGTAAGCTAGCATTAGTACACAAACAACAAAAAATCCTAAAAATTGGAACTTTGACCCCCCAACCCCTTAAACTAGGGGATGGAATTGTGTATGAGAGTTCCGCAAATCTTGATGCCAAAGGTATGAAAATTAATATAGGGACTCCTTGTTATAAATAATAAAATATATATTGCAGGATTTTTACTAAAGCACCCTTTATATTAGGGGATGGAAGTTTGTATGGGACTTTGTATTCCATAGGAGAAAAAAATTAAAACCCTCAGAAGAGGCTAAAAATTACCGTACAAAAAGGAATGATATCCGACTAAAACATCACATGTAAAGTGATTGCCAAGACTCCCTAGCTCATATAGCTTTCAACGTTAAAAAGATATCAGATCGCAAGTAGCGCCAAGTTTCCTGCTCCACAGGGCTTAACTCTACCAGACACGCTCTAAAAATTATATATCTTGTCTAAAAAGTATACCCCCGTCGCTTATTAATATCATCATAAATGCATACCGTATGCACGCGCGAAAGTTTATGCGGCGCCCGGGATGTGCCCAACAAAGCTATATTTTTTTATACACTAGTTTTAACCATTTTAACTCACGATAATGCATCCTTTTTTTTTTCAGCCTATGCTGAGCCTCTCATTTGGGCAAAGGTAATTAACTCCTCTTGTCGTCTTTGTACTTAGTAAGCATTCTACAAAGCTTCGACTCGTGAATCTGCCTCCAAAAAAAATCGATCGCACTTAATTTATATGATTTATAAGTCATTTATTAGTATTATATTACAAGTCATCATTCTTAATTATATATTTATCAAACTCTAACTCAAAATATTAAATTGACAAACATAGGTATGAGTGTCTTATTCTTGGATTAGGTACAATGAGGTCTCTTTGTATATCGGAGCTGAATGCAGCAGCCTATTGGCTCGGCTTCGCGGCACGCGCCAAGATGGTTTACCTGTCGCCTTGGGAATTACCCATGCCTTAACTTCTTTTTAACTCCGACTTCGGCTCCAATACAATACAATACAATACAAATACTCTTTATTGCACACCTCACACAAAAAAAAGCAGTTACAGAGAGAAACAATACAATAACATGTAGGTAGAGGTAGACAACAGGCGGTCTTATCGCTGAAGAGCGATCTCTTCCAGACAACCTTTGGGTATCGGAGAAAGAGATAAAACTAGATTATGCAGTAGGTGGTGCAGAGATTATTATTAATCAAAAATCAAGAAATTATAAAAATAAACGTACATAAATATCTCTATATATAAACATACACACACAATCATACATATATACAAATAACACAAACACAAATATAATGATACATAAACAGTCAGCCAAAAAATACAATCAGGGTTAGGGGAGAGACAAATAATGTTCTTTAAGAAGGGATTTGAGGTTGCCGATAGATTTTGCTTGTCTCATGTCAAGAGGGAGAGAGTTCCACAGTCGGATAGAATTAATAGTGAACGAACTATTGTAAAATTTGGTAGATGACGAAGGCACAGTTAATAGCAAATTGTTCAATCTGGACTGCCTTCGGCCAAAATTCCTCCTTTGTCTAGGGTGTGGTAAATGTGAACTGCATCATATAAAATGTATTGCCACCAATGGCCCGCTTCAAGTGTAGACTAGCAACACCGGGGTGGCTCGACCAATAACGACTTCACGGCTTACACGGCTATCGCAAGACGGCCCGCGAGCTATGTCGACGAGATATAGAGTATCTCTTTCTAAGCGTTATATTTAGATACCGTCTCGTGATAGTCGTGCTGACCATTTGACCAGTAGCCGTAGCATGGTTGGCCTTATCACGCGACAAGCGACAAGATAAGAGCGTCGTCTCGTTCTATCGAACGGTGTCAGCCGGGGACGCACGCTCTATCCTATCACCTATCGCGTGACAAGGCTTACCATGCTACGGCTCCAGTGATGCCAGTTTAGACTTGTAAAATTGTTACTTGTAGTTTCCTTAAACGGGCTGCAGAACACCCAATGTTTTATAGGATCCAACACCCAAGTGGGGATTGAGTTTAAGACATGAACGTGTGGATTTCCTTATTCCAAGCCGGCGACATCACATTGCATTCGTCCCTTACTAGTAAGGTATACTTGAGTATATTTTAGTTGGCCGAATTGCATCAAAGTAGTCTATTCAAAAAGCAACTCTACCGTCAAAGGTAGATGATATTAATTCCAATGAGAGTTTTATAAAATAAAACAAGACACGTCAAAGTGTCAAACTTTTCGAGACCATGAACCATGAGATCATGGACCGTGAAGTTTTCATGCTAAAAAAAATAACCAAAGGGTAGTGAGAGAAACGAAAAGAGTATGAAACTTTGACGTGTCTTGTTTTACATAAAATATGAGTTTTAAGGTCAAATAACAAAACCCGTGTCCATTATTTTTTCATGTTCTCCAACATAATCCGTAATTAATTATCAATTTGCTTGAACAAATCTCTCTACAGAAGTTAGAGGGTTTGGTCACTTTTCAGTACTTTGAAGGACTATTTCTCCCAACAGGTTGAGTTTGGGAAGCTAAAATTTAGTGTCTCTTATTTTAGACTACCTACTCTATAACATGTAAAAAATAAGTCAAATCGGAGCCGGACAGTTGGGTACCTTTCCTTGAAAGTATTACATATTGTTGACTGATCACTGACTGATGCGAGTCAAGTCAACCAAGTTAAGGCAAAACAGGCTCTTTTAGAATGGCAAAAAACTCCCAAAATCAAGTCACAACTTCACAGAAAATCGCAGACAAATAATAAACGTCGATGCTTGCAATCCACGTCACCCACCGGTGATCACACCATCAATCAAACTCTCAGCGTTTTATATAATTTGAAAACATTCTCTTAATTATATTAGCCTTTTGATCGATGACTGACTGCGTAAACAGGTCGTGCCGGCTGGTGGAAGTAATGGAATGTTTTCGAGAACAGGGAAGTTATGTAAAGAAGCATAGGCCCAGAGAGGCAGAGAAGTGATTCCGGAGATTACCCCCTACATACTGTAATGTATAATTATTTTGTCGTCGCGTAAATACACCTTTGTTGTTCGATCGTCGATTAAAACGGTGTCTCAAACAGACTTACTTCACTCAGTGTTGCCTGAAGGCTAAATTGGGTTTCCGCCCGGTTCGAAAATAATCTATCCCGGCATTTATCGATCGTAGTATTTGATAATTTGTTGCCACTCGGTCTCCTTTCAGCGTTTCAGACTCCTGCATAATTTATTTGTTTCAGTTGGTACACGCCAATGTTTGACATTTGGGTGATCGGTATGGACAATTCGATACTGGCAACTCTGTTTTTTCTTCTACGGCTGCACGCCGACGGTCTGCCGAATAATTAATTTCTTTGCTTTCCCGTACGTATATTCCTCGTGATTCGTGTCGAATTCTGCTCAACCATTACCAGTTTATTGGATTCATTAATATTTCAGGTCTGGCGGAGCGCGGGACGGGAGAAATCGATGTACAAAGGTGCACATGGTGGACACCTCAACCTATAACCTTATTTAGGGTAAGCTGCGGTTGATTCTAGGCGATTTCCCTTAGAGATCGAAATGATTACTGGTTGAACTATGTGTCCGCGTGGAGTAATATTATAGTGTGGCCGTATTGTGGTATTTCAGCTTGCCGGTGATGGTGACGTGGCTGTACCGCGGCCGAAGCCGCGCCAGGAGTTGACATTTGTCAGCTCTCTCCGCCCAAGTGGGACAATTATCCTCCAACAGGTAAGCTCCCAATTCGATATTAGGCCTTACGTAGTGATTGTAATTGTACTTTTACCAAATTCAACCCAGCCTACTGCTACTGGGAACGATCGACGATTCTATCAAGTCTCGCGGCACCGTACCGTTGTATGGCGTCGTCCCCGCTCTCGACTGTTTCCTAATCGTTAACCCTTAAGCTACCGGCTGTAGGAAATCACCGCCCCCCTGAATCATATACTTATATGAACGGCATCATTACAGGAGGTGTGTGGTCAGGGCCGACAGTGGGCCGGCCTCCACAGAGCAGCAGGCGACCTGCTAGCTGCGACGGAGCCTTCCCGGAGAGATTCAGCTAAGCCCGACCCAAATTATTTAACGATTGTTTCAAAAACAGAGCGGCAGGCGGTTCGGTTTCCCCCCTTAAATCTAGCCAAGACCGAATGTTACCCTATAAAAGAACCTAGCGAGTCGACAGGCTTAGGTTGTCTAGTTATAGATCTATTTATCTTACTAACATATCTTAGAATACTAGTATAGTCAGCATAAGTACCCCTTGTGGTATATTATTGTTTAATAAACCGATGTTCCTATCTCACTTGTTTACTTCCATTTACCAGTAAAAATTTAATCATTACATGGCGCCCGAAGCAGGTTATTCGGTCTTAAGTTTCTAGGTCATCGCTCTATAAACTGGCATATTTGGGGTTAACAGCCGAACCGCCTTACCCGTGTGCTGGTGCAACCGTTTTCATTTTGCACCATCATTTTTGAGTGAAATACTGTGTGTGAAAATAATACTTGTGTTTACTTACTTAATTTAATTATAAACTAAATACGTACCATTACTAACCATTTAAATAAGTGTGTTACAACCTTCTGTATCCACAGAAGCTCTCTCTTACTAAAGGGCAATACTGTGTGCACTTAGAATTGAAAATAATACTTGTGTTTACCTACCTACTTAAGTATAAATTTAATAGTTACCATTACCACTGGTATCAGTGAATGTTAAAGAACATGTTTTTTACATTTAGGTCGAGTACACGTTGAGACTTGATAATTTAGAAATTATTGCTTAAGCTGTGATTAACAGCAATTGTATTTCTAGGTATTGTTCTTTAATTATAATATTTTTTTTCTCTTACCCTACGGTCACTTGTAAAACCATACCGCCACCGCCTTACGTATAATTAACATATTAGCGTGTCTATCGGGGAAGCTCTCTTATCAGCTATTATCACTTGATAGGGTAAACGCACCGATCACTAATCACAATGGCGGAACGCCCAATTCAATTTAACCTTCTACGGAAAGATGAACTAATCTATGAGGCAGCCGTTAGGCTGGCAGTCCCTTCGGAAACCGTGGCTGACCTTAGGGCCCAGGTGAAGCAGTTGAATTTGGAAATTCCAACGGATGAGGTAGCGGAGTTCCAGGGCGATATCGAATTGGAACTTGAAACCATTTCGTCAAAGTTGACCAAATTAAAGGAGGAGTTCCAGAAGTTGACAGGTAGCCGAAGTACCTTGAAGAGTTTAAATAGGGTGCAAGCGGTGGCACATCACCTGTACCACCGATTAACGCGACTCATTCTCCCAGAGTCGGAGCACAAGACTTATTCGGAAATGTTCACCACACTGACTAATTTGCTTACCCGCTTAGATAATATTATGTATAGTTTCAAAAGTTCATTATCAGAGGAGTCAAGCCCGGTTCAAGGCACACTTACCTTACAGGCCCCCGCGGTTAAACCAGCCGCGGTACAAAAACTAAATCTTATCTATGACGGGAAAACGTGCATCAAACAATTCTTAAATAGATTGGAGTCATTGAGGATATCACGTGACATCCCGGAGACGAGTTTAACCCGGTCAGCTTGCGAACTTTTTACCGGTACTGCCTTATCGTGGTATGAGGGCATAAAAGCCGAGGTACACTCGTGGGCCGATTTAAAATCCTTACTATTACGGGACTACTTGCCAATAGATTTTAATGAACGTTTATTGAACGAAATTAGATCACGAACTCAAGGAGTCGAGGAGAGTATAGTCGAGTTTATAAGTGTCATGCAGTGTTATTTCGCGCGTTTAGACAGGCCGATTTCGAACGACGAGCAATTGAGTACAGTCATGCATAACATCCGACCTTTTTACTCAAAGCAGTTGGCTTTACAGGACATAACTACACTAGCGGAATTAAAATATAAGTGTCGACAGCTGGAAGCCGCCAGTCAACGCGCTAAGCTATTTACTGAGCCCAGTACCGACAACTCGAAATCACTAGCTAATGATTTATGTTATAGGGGTGCCCCAGTCAAATTGACAACAAAGACGGCACCAGTACAGGTAGCCGCAAAGTTTTGCGTTCAATGCCGAGTGCAAGGACACACACTTAAGGAATGTCGGGCACCAAAGAAACTCGTTTGTTATCGTTGTGGAGAACAGAATGTAACCGCGGCAACTTGCACAAACTGTAACCGCATGTCTAATACAAAAAACTAAGTAATCGGCCGGGCATGGCGGCCAGATTCCACAACTATAACAAAACAGTATGTAAACATAAACCGTGCCCAATTACAAATACGATATTTTATAACCAAAACTATACCGATGTTCCATGGCATGTGAACAAGGTACCTACCCCCACTATAAAAAATAAAACATTTAGTGCAACAAATAAAATACCTACATTTACCAATACCTACTTGGGGCAGACATCCCCTACATCTAATAATGTTCCATTAACAGATCTTGCACAAACGGACCGCACCATTTATAATAAATACCAACCAAATACCTGTGAGGCCACTAACCCATTGCCGACTTATGCAGCCATTACCGCATTACATTTACCTTACCCAATGCGTCCCCCACCTACTAAACACAATAATAATACTAACATACCCTCGCTTATGCCTACTAACGCTTTGATGCCCCTTAACCCCCCTAACAAATGTTCCCCCGCCACCCCGCTTTTTCCCCCACCTACTAAACACAATAATAATACTAACATACCCTCGCTTATGCCTACTAACGCTTTGATGCCCATTAACCCCCCTAACAAATGTTCCCCCGCCACCCCGCTTTTTCCCCCTCATCTTTCATCATCACAGACAACAAAGCAGCAACAAACATTAATATTCTATAACACTAATTATCACCCTAATACCGCGCAAACTAAAACCTTAACGGTTGCGAACGGAAATAAAAATAATTCGTCCTCGACACCAACTACCTACTTAACAATAACGGATAATAATATTCAATATCATTCAGATAAAATAAAACACCTCCAGGAAACACCCCCACGATTTAGTTCAAATTTAAAACATACCCAAACACTACCTCCACAAAAACATAAACATATCTTCGAAAAAATAAAACACCTCCAAGAAACACCTCCAAAATTTAATTCAAAATTAAAACATACCCAAACATTACACCCACGTAGAGACAAAGTGGAACCGTTTAGTAAACTTAATATGGAGAGTACGCCTAAAATTGATGCCGCGCTTAGGGACGTCTCAACACACGCGACAAAGCATCCGCGCACGTCACATTTCGACGCGGAGGACTGGCAAAGCTGGCTGTCGACACTGAGAATTTTTTTTTCTTCATGTTCAAAGACAAAGCCAAATGCTGTAATAGATGGTCAAGATTTACGGCCTTACCTTAAGGTGCGGATTTATGAAATGGAGTACAACGGACTCCTGGATTCTGGCTCGGAAATTTCAATTTTAGGTGGGGATGCCAGCCAATATTTTGAAGATGTTGTTACAGTACACAAGTCCAGTGATCTGGATAATATTATTACTGCGAATGGATCGTCATCCCCGGTAGTCGGATACGTGTTCCTACCAGTTGTGGTGGCAGATAGGACGTCGATAATCAAGTTTTATGTTATTCCAGGGGTTTCGACAAGGCTCTTGTTCGGCATAAACTTTTGGAAGGCCTTTGGGATAGCACCGGAGGTTTTGGGTTTACTAGGAAAAGACTGTTCTTTGTCGGATGAGGACCACACCCCCATCCTTACTTCTGAGGTTAGGTGTTTGCAGGGTTTGGAATCATTAACATCGGCAGAACAAGCAGAAGCAGAGTCTCTCCTTAGGGAATTTGAAGCCATTTCATCGGAATCGAAAGGTTTGGGACGCACTCATTTGATTTCCCATACTATTGATACAGGGGACGCGAAGCCTATTAAACAACGTTATTACATACTTTCACCACACAAGCTGGAAGAATTAAATAGACAGGTGGACGAAATGTTGGAGTCAGACGTCATCGAGCCGAGCTCGAGTCCATGGAATAATCCAGTTACCATGGCCCCTAAGGCAGATGGTACCTTACGCTTTTGCCTTGACAGCCGAAAGTTAAATGAGGTATCGAAGCATGACGCCTATCCTTTGCCCTATATTAACCAGATCTTAGACCAATTGGGACACGCGAAATTTTTATCTTCCCTCGACTTGAAATCGGCTTTCTGGCAGATACCGCTAGATTCACAGGAGTCCAGGGAAAAGACAGCGTTCACGGTGCCATTACGTGGCCTCTACCATTTCAAGGTCATGAGTTTTGGTCTGACTTCGGCGCCTGCAACTCAGCAGCGCCTCATGGACGTTTTATTCGGACCGGAGTATAATGGTCGCATTTTTATTTATTTGGACGATATAGTCATAGCCTCCGAAACGTTCGCAGAACATATTACCCTTTTACGCACTGTCCTTGAACGGTTGCGCTTTGCTAACCTTACAATTAACCTAACCAAATGTAAATTTTTTCGAAAGCAGCTGAAATACTTGGGGTTCATTGTCGACGAATATGGATTGCGGACCGATCCCGATAAAGTCAGGGCCATCATAGATTTTCCGGTGCCAACGAACCGTAAGGAGATGAAACGCTTCTTGGGCACGGCATCTTATTACAGACGGTTTATCAAGAACTTCAGTAATACAGCGGGCCCTTTGAACAAACTTACCTCTACTAAGAAAGGTGCCCCACCTTTTCGTTGGTCTTCAGAAGCTGATATTGCATTTAACGAATTAAAAAAAGCCATGACCACTGCCCCTGTTCTGGCATATCCAGATTTCACAAAAAGCTTCTCTGTGCATTGTGACGCCTCGGATTTCGGCATAGGTGGAACATTGACTCAGGAGTACCAAGGCGAGGAACATCCCTTGGCTTATTTTAGTCGTTCTTTAGCCCCTGCAGAGAGGAATTACTCGGCTACGGAACGCGAGGCACTTTCGGTGGTCGAGGTAGTACAGCACTTTAGACCCTACTTAGAGGGGAGTAGACAATTTAAGATAATAACAGACCACTCCAGTCTAAAATGGTTCCTTAACCTAAAGAATCCGACGGGTCGTTTGGAGAGATGGGGTTGTCGCCTATCCCCCTATAATTTCGTCATTGAGCATCGTAAAGGCTCAGAAAATGTGGTACCGGATGCTTTGTCGAGATCCGTACCATTATGTTTAATAAACAAAGACTTCATTTTGGATACTTGGTACCTAAAAGTTCGCAAACGCTGCGAAGACAACCCCACCTCCTGTCCAAACTTCCAGATAAAGGACGGCCGCCTCTACCGATATACTAAGTCGGGAAATGCTTTACAAAAGGATTTTGAATGGAAGGAAGTGATACCGGCGGATTTTAAGGAGGAAATACTTCGCGAAAATCACTCGGTTCCAATGGCGGCTCATCTCGGTACTGCGAAGACGTACAGAAGATTGAAACTTCGTTACTTCTGGCCGGCAATGTACTCAGATGTAGTACGTTTCGTCGCAAACTGCTCTGTATGTGCGGCATACAAGCACAGTCAACAATCTACACCTGGTTTCATGGGCCGCGCGAAGGAGTGTTCGAGGCCATTTCAGTGTCTAAGTTTAGATTTGGTAGGTCCCTTACCGCCATCAAGGAAATTAAATACTTATTTATTAACAGTAGTATGCTGCTTCAGTAAGTATTGCATGCTATTTCCGCTTCGTCGAGCCACAGGGAAAGTAATAGCCCAGCGTCTCGATGACCACGTTTTTATGATTCACGGCATACCCCAGACTATCATAGCGGATAATGCAACTTACTTCGCAGGCGGCGACGTGCAACGCCTCTTTACTAAAAGGAACATACCAGAGATACATCTTACGCCGGTGTATTGCCCGCAAGTGAACACGGTAGAACGCTACCAGAAAACGGTAATGACAGCCGTGTCGAGCTTTGTCGAAGCGGATCACCGTACATGGGATATACACCTACCGGAGATACAATTTGCCATGAATACTTCAATAAATGAGTCGACACATTGTAGTCCGTTCTTGTTGACCCATGGGCGAGAAGCGGTTCCTGACGGCACCATCTATGGTGATGCCACAGACGTTGAGGAAATTGTATTCTCTTCTAGACGCGACTACCTTGACAAACTCACCGTTCTCAAGGATGTTTTTATACGTGTTAAAAAGGCACTACAAGAGGCGCATGATCGAAATATTAAACCTTACAACGACAAGCGTCGAGACATTGAATTTGAGGTTGGTGATGAGGTTTGGAGAAGAACTTACAAGCAAAGTAATGCGAGCAAATACTTCGCTGCGAAGCTAGCACCAAAATATGAGAAGTGTAGAGTGATCCGTAAACTTTCACCACTAGTTTATGAACTTGAGAACGAGAACGGGAAACTCCTGGGTAAATGGCACATCAAAGATTGTAAGCCAGGACCTACAAGTGCATCCGGACCCGCTCCGGGTCTGAACAACACCGGTTAGATTCTTAGGATTGTTGAAAATGCGACCGTTGACCTCCGCGTCTGGTTGCGTCTTTAAGTGATCCCACGTACGCCTAATTCTAACCGCGTCATATCTCATCACACACTTACAAGCGCACAACACATTTTTTTAGCCGGAATACAGCGACACACCCATTTGCGGAGACTCGGGTGCCCCCAAATGATACAGAACACTCACTAAAGCGTACCATTTGTAATGATATTAATCGACTAATGCCAAGACAGGCCCACCACCACTAGTCCCTCTTAACGCTTATTAATCTGGCCATGGAGTAGGACAAGGCATGCTTTGTTTCTATAGCCTAAAGGTGGCATCGGTTCACTGCCCTACACGGAGTGATACCTACAATTTTTCGGATGGGGGGGTTCTAAATTTTCTGGTTAACAGTTTCAAGTCGGACCATGAAACACTGGTTCCGCAAAACTATAATAAAAAGAAGAGGGAATACTTTTGTCAGGGACCGTTCCCTGAAAACCTAGATTTATTTAGGCTGTAATTGTTAGTTAAGATTATCCACGCTGCTATCGTGTGGTTACCGTAGGCCTAGTTGCAATTGCTTCCAGCGTCGGCCCCGCGGATTCAATTGATGCCAAGGTATCCACTGACTTGTGATTCTGGGCCGGGATCCTTGTCTTAGTTTAGTTTTTAGCATGTAGTGTGTGAACGGCTTCTCGTGGAGACGGAGCATTGTATGCAGCTCGAGGGCGAGCTGGAATTTTACTCGTTGGGTGTCCACCCTTCGTAAAATTCTCGTGGTTAAGGGGGTGTAATGTATAATTATTTTGTCGTCGCGTAAATACACCTTTGTTGTTCGATCGTCGATTAAAACGGTGTCTCAAACAGACTTACTTCACTCAGTGTTGCCTGAAGGCTAAATTGGGTTTCCGCCCGGTTCGAAAATAATCTATCCCGGCATTTATCGATCGTAGTATTTGATAATTTGTTGCCACTCGGTCTCCTTTCAGCGTTTCAGACTCCTGCATAATTTATTTGTTTCAGTTGGTACACGCCAATGTTTGACATTTGGGTGATCGGTATGGACAATTCGATACTGGCAACTCTGTTTTTTCTTCTACGGCTGCACGCCGACGGTCTGCCGAATAATTAATTTCTTTGCTTTCCCGTACGTATATTCCTCGTGATTCGTGTCGAATTCTGCTCAACCATTACCAGTTTATTGGATTCATTAATATTTCAGGTCTGGCGGAGCGCGGGACGGGAGAAATCGATGTACAAAGGTGCACATGGTGGACACCTCAACCTATAACCTTATTTAGGGTAAGCTGCGGTTGATTCTAGGCGATTTCCCTTAGAGATCGAAATGATTACTGGTTGAACTATGTGTCCGCGTGGAGTAATATTATAGTGTGGCCGTATTGTGGTATTTCAGCTTGCCGGTGATGGTGACGTGGCTGTACCGCGGCCGAAGCCGCGCCAGGAGTTGACATTTGTCAGCTCTCTCCGCCCAAGTGGGACAATTATCCTCCAACAGGTAAGCTCCCAATTCGATATTAGGCCTTACGTAGTGATTGTAATTGTACTTTTACCAAATTCAACCCAGCCTACTGCTACTGGGAACGATCGACGATTCTATCAAGTCTCGCGGCACCGTACCGTTGTATGGCGTCGTCCCCGCTCTCGACTGTTTCCTAATCGTTAACCCTTAAGCTACCGGCTGTAGGAAATCACCGCCCCCCTGAATCATATACTTATATGAACGGCATCATTACAGGAGGTGTGTGGTCAGGGCCGACAGTGGGCCGGCCTCCACAGAGCAGCAGGCGACCTGCTAGCTGCGACGGAGCCTTCCCGGAGAGATTCAGCTAAGCCCGACCCAAATTATTTAACGATTGTTTCAAAAACAGAGCGGCAGGCGGTTCGGTTTCCCCCCTTAAATCTAGCCAAGACCGAATGTTACCCTATAAAAGAACCTAGCGAGTCGACAGGCTTAGGTTGTCTAGTTATAGATCTATTTATCTTACTAACATATCTTAGAATACTAGTATAGTCAGCATAAGTACCCCTTGTGGTATATTATTGTTTAATAAACCGATGTTCCTATCTCACTTGTTTACTTCCATTTCCCAGTAAAAATCTAATCATTACAATACAAACTCACAAACGTTTCTTCTTTCTAATATTGGTATACTATGTCATTCAGCTTTTATTTCAAATTAATGTTTTGAAGTGGATACTTCTTTGTTCGCGTTCTTGTATAGGGGTACAGTTCAAAATGTATCACGTGACTTCCGGAATAACTTTTTGTAGAGAAGCCTAATCTGATTTCAAATAATTGTTTTAATCCTTCTTTATTTGCCATTAGTTGTTAATCACAAAATGTTATTTAGTTTATGTGGCGGACATGAAAATAATGCTGAAATGACCGCCATTTTCAATGTGTCGCGAGTCAAATGACCTAGTCAGTCAATGTTGCCATATATACCGATTTATCTGTACTTATACAGATTTTAGTGAATTTCTGTAATTTCTGTGATTTTTTAAGTACAGTTTGCTCAGTACGGAACCCTCGGTACGCGAGTCAGACTCGCACTTTTTTTATTAGGTTCCATAGCCAACAAAGAAGTATCCACTTAAACTTAATTAACGGTTGTATCTCCGACACAACCTGCTTCTTTTTTAATAGGCATCATCAAAAATGTTCTGGTCAACACATTTTCGACATGAATTCCTAATAATAATATAAATGTAAACAAAATGCTAAAACTGAATTCAAAAGATTAATTCAAGTATTAAAATTCTTTCCAAAACTTTATTATAGTCATATCTGTCTATCGACAGGTTCTCAGAAATCCTTTGGAAGTTTTTGAGGTTATCGAATAAAAGCTATTCAATCAAATATTGAAATCAAAAATTGATAAATTACGGATAGAATTGAAAAGTTTGGAGTTACCTAATGAACCAATTTGTTTTCGATTGATTGACGAAATATTAACTCGATCAAGAATTGGGTTGGAATTTGAAACGTTATAATTTTATCCCGTAATTGTACTTATGAGAAGCCGTAAACATTTTATACTTAGAGAAGTATTTATTACCTTCATTTTAGTACGTGTAACAGAAAAATAAAACTTTTTTCTCAGATTATTGTCTGAAAATGTTTGCACTTCTTTTTTTACATATCAGAAAATATGCGTTGCCTGCCTTGCTATTTCAAATTAAATATACATTAATATTCCTTAAGTATTTTAGGTAGTAAATAAGTAATTATTAAGTGAATAGGTACGTAGAAAAGATTCATATCTGTTTTTAAAGTCCTGAATAAAATAAGAATTTGATCGAAATTTAGAATTTTGTTAGCGGACGTTTCTGCTTAGTAAACATTTAAAATAAGATTCGTAGGCGAAGTCCATAAAAATTACGCACTTAAAAAAAAGTCTTATAAGAACCTAATGAATGCTTAGACTCAAGATAATACCTTCTAGAGGATCCGCTGCGTCAAAATATAACAGCTACAAAATATAAACTTCTTCAGCCTTTGAGAGTTACCCTTATCGTTATCTCCCTTTATCGTTCGAGTGCATAAATATACTTTAGAACTTTTGAGTATTGCACAAATTAAATTTTTTTCTTTTGTCGGTCCATGGAGATCCGATCTAAGCATAAAACTAAGTACTACAAAGCTTATCGTCTATTTTATTTTTATACAAGAAACCCGCTTTTGAGAAGCACAAGCATTTATATATTACTAGCTTTTGCCCGCGGCTTCGCCCGCGTAATAATATTAAATAATTTAATATAACTCACTTTACAGCTAAGGACGTTAGAGTTGTTTTGCGCTCCATTTCGAGAGGGAAGTCTCCCGGCCACGACGGTCTTAGTGTGGAACATTTGTTACATGCCGGCCCACATCTACCTAGAGTGCTCGCGATGCTTTACACTTTGTGCGTGAGTCACTCCTACTTACCTGCTGGCATGTTAAAGACAGTGGTGGTCCCAATTGTAAAAAACAAAACTGGTGACGTCAGCGATATAAATAACTATAGACCTATATCGCTCGCCACCATTGTCGCTAAGGTGTTTGACGGTTTGCTCAACTGCCAACTAGATAAGTATCTAAAGATTCACGATAACCAGTTTGGCTTTCAAGCAGGGTTATCTACAGAGAGTGCTATTTTGGCGTTGAAGCAGACCGTCAGATACTATACCGACCGACGAACAGCCATCTATGCTTGCTTCTTAGATTTGTCCAAAGCATTTGACCTGGTGCATTATGACGTGTTGTGGCAGAAACTTGAGAATCTATGTATGCCAGCCGAAGTAAGCGATATTTTCAAGTTTTGGTATAGGCACCAGGTCAATGTGGTGAGATGGTCGGAGTCATATTCTCAAACATATGGTCTGGAGTGTGGTGTGAGGCAGGGTGGTCTGACCTCGCCAAAACTCTTTAACCTATATGTCAACGCGCTAATTGAGGAGCTCAGTAGCACTAGAGTCGGCTGCCACATAGATGGAATATGTGTAAACAATATTAGCTATGCTGACGACATGGTGTTACTCAGCGCCTCAGCGTGTGGGCTCACCAGGCTCCTTTCCATTTGCGAGAGGTATGCCGCCAGCCATGGATTGGCATATAATGTAAATAAGAGTGAGTGTGTCATTTTTAAGGTCAAGGGCAGATATGCACCTATGTTTCCACCAGTAAACCTATACAACCAGCCGTTACGTGTAGTCGAACAGTTTAAATACTTGGGACATATGGTGACAGCAGACCTTAGAGATGACACCGATATCGAACGAGAGCGCAGAGCGCTGTCCGTTAGAGCAAATATGATAGCACGCAGGTTTGCTCGCTGTAATAAGGAAGTAAAGCTTACTATGTTCAGAGCGTACTGTACGGCCTTTTACACGAGCAGCCTGTGGATAGACTACACTAAAAAGCGGTACGGCGCTCTGCGGGTGCAATATAATAACGCTTTCAGGGTGCTGCTGGGGCTGCCTAAATTTTGTAGTGCATCAGGGATGTTCGCAGAGGCGCGGGTAGACTGCTTCTACACCACTATGCGCAAGCGATGCACATCCCTGGTGCACAGGGTAAGGGCCAGCTCCAACAGTATCCTGAAAATGATCGCAGACAGGTATGATTTTGTGTACCTGAACAACTGCTGCATGGTACATGTACGCAGTAATATTAATTGTAAAAAGCATAATTAATTAATACTAACACTAGAATAAGTCCTCATAGAATGTCTACTAACCAAATAATGATCCTGTAATGTTGATCGAAAAATAAAATTTATTATTATAATATGAAATCATTTCCTATAGGCTAGTGGTGCCGTCATATGACGGTGACGTACACTATCCTTTCTGTCTAATTAGAACATTTCGAAAGAGACGGATAGTGTACGTCGCCGTCATATGACGGCCCCGCTAGCCTACGAAACCAGAGCTTAAGCATTTGACTTCTACCTGCCGCACTTACTTACCTCTATAATATTCAAGTAAAATCCCAATTTATGAAAGAAACAGTACCTCAGTAATATACCGGGAAACTTACGTTACGTGGCGCCCCGGCAAAGTTGCTTGATGTCAGGCTCCGAGGGTGGGTGGGTGAAATTTCATTTGGTAATTAGCCCTCCCTGAGGCTCCAAACTGTTTCACTGTAATCCTGCTTCCTCCTGATAAGAGATGAATGATAAAAAGTACATTTTACATTAGCAATATTATAATTATAACGTTTGGAATATTTTTGCTTTCGTTGGAGTTTTATATTCGAAGAGATGAATCATAGTGCTTTTACTGAAAAGCTCCAACGAACCCCCCGGAAGCTTAGGGTTCAGAACTTTCTGCCTGTATTTATTGTGTGTCTGGGTCGTTCTTCTTTTTTACCGACAATGATCCGAGGTTTTTCTGTTTTTTTGGTTTTTGAACTATCGAAAATTGTGGTTTTGAAGTGCGATTTAAAAAAAAATGCATAGGTTTCTTCATTAGAACTAATTAAAGTTTCCTTTCTGGCCAATATAAATATTTATTTACGGTTGGTTTCTAAAAAAAAACATGTGACAAAGTGGACTCTTTCAGTGGGGACAACATTTTGGTTTACCACTCTGTCACGGCATTCTACGAAAAAAAAAAACATTTAAAAAAATGCTAGTTAGAGAAAGTGAAATATTGAACATCACTAATTAATAAAATAATATGGACGTTCATTCGAACATTATAAAACCGTAAACATCATTACTCAAATGAGATGCCGTAATAAGACGAGGGACAGGCTATTGTCGGTCGAAAAGAAGAACGACCCGTCTGTCACTGAACAGTCAGCAGCACACTTGCGAACAGTTCAAAATTATCTACACAAGTTTTATTAATGAAATAAGAGCTAAGGTATATATATATTATTGAGCAATATTCCGCAGTGTCTCAAGACGAGTCTTTGACCAGTGTGTGTAGCCAGTGATGACATATGACACTGAAACGTGGTCGCTTACTATGGGCCTTTTAAGAAGGCTCAAAGTCACCCAAAGGGCAATGGAGAGGGCTATGTTGGGAGTTTCTCTGCGTGATCGCATCAGAAATGAAGCTATCCGCAGCAGAACAAAGGTAACCGATATAGCCCTCCGAATCGCTAAACGCGGCCGTCCGGCACAGACTGAACGCGTTAGGGCCTATTGGCTCTAACTGGTGTTACAAAAAATCTAGTTGAGATGTCCTCTCTAGTAGTATACATAAAAAGAAGAAAGAAAGAAAAGAAGACATTTATTCACTACACAAAAGACACACAGAGACAAAGGAGTAGACATACATGACAATTGACACATATTGTGTATAATGATAATGTTTTTTTTTTCATTTATTTCTTACATAACAAAATATAAATAGTACAAAATATTTAATTTATCATAACAGCATTACATCCAACTTAGGTACTGTTAACATGCACAACTAATGCATGCAAATTATGAATAACTTAATCTAAGTCTTCGCCAAACTGTATAACAGTTTGTTGGCGAATATACACTCTTTATAATTTATTATGTTTGAATTTATATCTACACATTAGCTTTGATTATTGTTATTATTTTTTATGCTTAATATTAGCGGTAAACAGGAATGGCAAGTGATGTAAACAAGCATCATAATTACGATTCGAACCCACGTTAGGACAACTCTTTCTTTTTTTTTCGTTTCGTCATTCGGGGTCGTTTAGAGCACTAGGGATGACGAAGTATTTAAAATAACTGTAGCTTCCCGATGGATACTAACCTACACCACACGGCCCTAACCCAATCCCAATACGCCAGTACTATGTTCCAGAATCGAGCCACAAGTCAATATAATTATACAAGCACGCCCATCGACCCGTATCCCAATAATTCCCGGGCGATTAATAAACTGGGGGATAGATTTATTAAATCCACCTACCTGCCAATAGGAAGTTTATTATAAAAAGTAAACCGTTGTAAGCTTCCTCTCCTACCAATCCAATTTCACACACCAATTCTTTCTCAGAGGGCCCAATCTTTCGGGTAATTCGTTAAAATTTCCTCCGTACCCGGGATCCGACATAAAATACAGTATAATTCCCAGTCATTATTCACAGTTTTCGCCGGATTTCGGCCGTGGGTAATGACTTTATTTGAATTGAAATTTTCCAAGAATTCGGTCGAATTCTTTAGTGCTGCCTCGTCCCGGGCTGATGTTGCGAGGAATTCCAACTTTGTACGGAATAAGGTAATAACAGACGTCATAAATGGTGTTTGTTTACGATTAGTTATAACCTGGCTTTGCTTGAGTGCATGATTATTGGGCACATAGTCCAGGCTCGAATAGTAGTCCATGATAAAGCTACAAAAAGATCAGTATGAAAATGTATTCAATAATTATTATTTGACTCTGGTTCCTTCAAACTTTCTCTAAAATTGCTTAGGACATTCACTGCCCTGAACCCGCCTAGCGGGCTCCTACGCCGTAGTGGGAAACCACAGGATCGGCTACGAGCGTAGCACGTAGTTATTCTTGGCAGCAGCAGTGAATGCGTTAAGCCGTGTTTTTGTCAAGCGACGCGTGCGGCTACGCAAGATTTGTGCAGTTAGGTGAGTTAGAAAACGACGACTGTATTTTCGTAAATACTCGTTAGCAATGATATATATTTGTGTCTAGGTCACTCCAGAGGTGGGCGTCGCGTCGCCTGTCCATAAACACTGCCTTATAATATACTTGTCACTTCTCATGCTCGAAAAGTGTTTCACATTAGGCTTAACAAGCGGGGCTAAAGTAGGTAGTAATATTTTTTTATCATAATGTTTGAGCGGCGTGGGTAGGCCCCCCACAAGGTGGGTGATGACCTGGTAAAGGTCGCGGGAGTCCGCTGGATGCGGCTGGCGCAGGACCGGTCAATTTGGCAGTCTTTAGGGGAGGCCTATGTCCAGCAGTGGACGTCTTTCGGCTGATATGATGATGATAATGTTTGAGAGCATACAAATATGACAGTCCAATTATGAAAATGAAATTTTATGCGTAAAGTGTTATGACAATAGTTATTATGCGACTAGAGGGAGACCCAAATTAATGTAATAAAAAAGGAGGAAGCAGGAGGCACCAAGCGGCTAAACTATACAATCAGCTGCAAAGAAATGTGTATACCTCTGTAGTGGGATCGCGTTTTTCTGCGGCTGATTGTACATTTCTGACATAGCAAACGTGGAAACAAGGGCGTGGTTTTGATGATTAATGAGAATGAAGCACATCGTACTATATATGGGGGGTATAATGCCATAATCACTACGCTTGGCATGCTGGTTGGCGGTCGTAGTATCGAGTCGGTAGTCCACGCGGGTGGCGCTGGACCAGTCATTGTGGCTTTCTTTGGGGAGACCTACGTTCAGCGGAGGCTTTTAGCTGGTATGATAATGAAAACGCATTGAAATCAAATTGGAATGTGAAATGTTCCAGATCCCTAGGCGTGGACATGTGGATACAGTCGGATAAACTGAATCGGCGCGCTTCTTTCCATGCCAGTGTTCCCGAGGGAGCGTAGTGCCGGCTTTACGATGGCGGCAAACGGCGCGGATCAAAGCACCGGTCGAGCCACGAGAACAGAGGAGCGCCCGGATATGAGGATCACATACAAGTCTGGGTTTAAACTTGGAAGAGGTTTTTAATACGCTACATATCCTTTTGTGTTTTGGGCCATATTTCAAGCCCGTTTTACTCGCTTGCGTCCACGCTTACCGAATTAAAGTGTCTCTGTCACTGTTTCTAGTGTCTCTGACAGTTTAGCTCACCTCTAGTGTCTATGACAGTTTAGCTCACCTCTAGTGTCTTTGACACTTTAGCTCACCTCTAGTGTCTCTGACACTTTAGCTGACCTCTAGTGTCTCTGATACTTTAGCTCATCTCTAGTGTCTCTGACACTTTAGCTCACCTCTAGTGTCTCTGACACTTTAGCTCACCTCTAGTGTCTCTGACACTTCAGCTCACCTCTAGTGTCTCTGACACTTTAGCTCACCTCTAGTAGTGTCTCTGACACTTTAGCTCACCTCTAGTGTCTCTGACACTTTAGCTGACCTCTAGTGTCTCTGACACTTTAGCTCACCTGTAGTGTCTCTGACACTTCAGCTCACCTCTAGTGTCTCTGACACTTTAGCTCACCTCTAGTAGTTTCTCTGACACTTTAGCTCACCTCTAGTGTCTCTGACACTTTAGCTCACCTCTAGTGTCTCTGACACTTTAGCTCACCTCTAGTGTCTCTGACACTTTAGCTCACCTCTAGTGTATCTGACACTTTAGCTCACCTCTAGTGTCTCTGACACTTCAGCTCACCTCTAGTGTCTCTGACACTTCAGCTCACCTCTAGTGTCTCTGACACTTTAGCTCACCTCTAGTGTCTCTGACACTTTAGCTCACTTCTAGTGTCTGTGAGACTTTAGCTCACCTCTAGTGTCTCTGACTATTTAACTCACCTTTAGTGTCTTTAAAAATTTAGCTAACCTCTAGTTTCTCTGATTACCTCGGTAAGCGTGGAAAATAAAAACAAACAAACGCTTCCGCGCACTCACTATGGTGACTATGTCTAATATGACTATGGTATGAGAGTGAACCAGATCGATTACCAGGCGTGGACGTGTGGAACTGTGGATACAGTCGGGTAAACTGAACCGGCGCGCTTCTTTCCATGCCGGCGGCGTGTTCCCGCGGGAGCGTAGTGCCGGCTTTACGACGGCGGCAAACGGCGCGGATCGAAGCACCGGCCGAGCCACGAGAACAGAGGAGCGCCCTGATGTGAGGATCACATACATGTCTGGGTTTAATCTTGGAACCAATTAATACGCTACATAATCCTTTTGTGTTTTGGGCCATATTTCAAGCCTGTTTTACTCGCTTGCATCCACGCTTACCGAATTAAAGTGTCTCTGTCATTGTTTCTAGTGTCTCTGACAGTTTAGCTCACCTCTAGTGTCTTTGACACTTTAGCTCACCTCTAGTAGTGTCTCTGACACTTTAGCTCACCTCTAGTGTATCTGACACTTTAGCTCACCTCTAGATCCCTGACACTAGCTCACCTCTAGTGTCTCTGACACTTTAGCTCACCTCTAGTGTCTCTGACACTTTAGCTCACCTCTAGTCTCTGTGAGACTTTAGCTCACCTCTAGTGTCTCTGACACTTTAATTCATCACTAGTGTCTCTGACACTTTAGCTCACCTTTAGTTTCTCTGACACTTTAGCTCACCTCTAGTGTCTCTTACACTTTAGTTCACCTTTAGTTTCTTTAAAAATTTAGCTAACCTCTAGTTTCTCTGATTATTGACCTCGGTAAGCGTGGAAAATACAAACAAACAAACGCTTCCGCGCACTCACTATGGTGACTATGTCTAATATGACTATGGTATGAGAGTGAACCAGATCGATTACCAGGCGTGGACGTGTGGAACTGTGGATACAGTCGGGTAAACTGAATCGGCGCGTTTCTTTCCATGCCGGCGGCGTGTTCCCGCGGGAGCGTAGTGCCGGCTTTACGATGGCGGCAAACGGCGCGGATCGAAGCACCGGCCGAGCCACGAGAACGGCGGAGCGCCCTGATGTGAGGATCACATACAAGTCTGGGTTTAATCTTGGAACCAATCTGTTTCAAGCGCTTACCGAGCTAAAGTGTCTCTGTCGCTGTCTCTAGTGCTTCTGACACTTTAGCTCACCTCTAGTGTCTGAGTAGCTACGCCAGATTATCGTTTCTGAAACGCGCAGGCTCTTAAATGAGCTGGTGAATAAATCATGAGCACCGGCCGGGCCAAGAGAATGGAGAAGTGCCCGGATATGAGAATCACATACAACAAAGGGTTTAAACTTGGAACCGGATTAGAATTCACTACATATCTTCTTTTGTTTCGGGTCAATTTAGTCTGTGATCTTTCTGATTACCACATTACAATCCGTTTCAAAGCTGGAGAAAGCACTTGCTTCCACGATTACCGAGTTAAAGTGTCATGACGAATGCGTAATGACGTCCTAAAGCAGTTGTTCAGTTTTCAATAAATTATTTTCACTTGTTCAAAGGATCAATTCCATTCTGCGTGAATGCGTCTCACTATTTACGTAAGCGCGTACCAGCGCGGCTCCGGCGTCACTAACGCAGCGTCAGTGACGCGGCGATAGAGCGATAGTACTATACATTTCCGAACTGTATAGTACTATCGCTCTATCGCCGCGTCACTGTCGCTGCGTTAGTGACGCCGGGGCCGCGCTGGTCGGAAGTCCACCTTTAAGCACAAGCGCACGGGATCGAGAGCTTCGATACCATACTCATACCATTGTCAATAATATTCTATCGCAATCACTAAACTGAATTCCCAACTGTAGCGTTAGTGCGAATTTTTATATCAGCAAAAAGTGTTTTATTATGTAGAACCCATTTGGTAAGGTTAGGTTTATTTTCTAAGGATTCACGATTTCATGGTTTCAGAGAAAAAGGGCTGAAAATTTGGACAAACGATACAGTTGGGCAATGAGTGATTGCGATACGTAAGCGTCCAATTCCTATAATGGGTTCAAGAATACAGCCTCCAGCGTGTATCGTGAAATCCGCCATTCTCGTAGCCCACCATCTACAACATCTAATCCTCCTTTGATTGACGTAAAAGGTCATTGAGAGGCTGCGAGGGTTATCAAAGGGCTTTGTCAAATGTAAACGCGTTAGCGGAATATAGTTAGCATTCGTTCCCTACTTTACGTGCTCAATACAAATTAGGGAAAACCTGATTATGCAGGGCCATACGATGTTGATTCTGTTAGGGTTGAGATAAATGCTCTACAAAGGGACGGAAGCTAGGAATTATTTGGAGCTTTATTGGATTTGGATTAGAGCGTTTTTTTCTATTCCTAATTATTCTTAATCGGGCAGCATTCCCAACTACGTCACTGCGACAGTGGCAAAAAAAACCGGACAAGTGCGAGGTCAACTCGCGTGGTGAGGGTTTCGTAAAATATTGAGAATTTTCCCGTTACTTTGAATACTCAAACTTCTTATAGGTTTCCCTATCTTTAGGCAAGGAACTATTTTCCATATTCTTTTCAGAATTGTAAGCCTAGTAGTTTCGGAGATACGGAAGGAAATGGTAAATTTTCGTCTTTTTTCCATATGAATTCAAATTTGTTTATGCTAAAATTATTAAAAAAATATACCTGAGATGCTTACAACAACTTTTTTCATTTGATACGTCAAACAATACAGTATGCGAAACTTTTTTTTTAATTTTCCAGTTTACCCCCCAAAAGTGGCCTCATTGTTCAGAATTAATTAATTTAATGTACGCGTCCGTCTTTGGGTTACCAATTTACATATGTTTACCAAATTTCAACTCAATCGGTTCAATAGTTTCGGAGCAAATTGGCTGTGACAGACGGACAGACAGACCCACGAGTGATCCTATAAGGGTTCCGTTTTTATTCCTTTTTAGGTACGGAACCCTAACAAGATTTTAGTTTAGGGGTGGTTTATTTTGATAGGCGGGAGGGGGGCTTCATTGAGGTTAGATTTTACTTCAGGAGCCGTAGCATGGTTGGCCTTGTCACGCGATAGGTGATAGGATAGAGCGTGCGTCACTGGCTGACACCGTTCGATAGAACGAGACGACGCTCCTATCTTGTCACTTGTCGCGTGATAAGGCCAACCATGCTACGGCTCCAGGACTTATATCCGCCTTGGGTCCGTTTGGATCCGGTATTGCTAGTGCGTGCGGAGTTCACTTACCGTCTAATCTAAAGTATCGGCGCAGGCATAAGACATCGCCATAATGCCTAATGCCTCGACAATAAAGACGTGTTCAGATATTTGTGAGCACTTTGGCCGCTCCGATATATCTGATGGCGACTGTACCTATTCTACTCGAATTTTGACGTAAAATAACCCTCGTCTTTGGTAACCTCCCTATGCGTGTCTAAGTTGTCAGGATTATTGCCGCCCCAAATCTCGCAACTCCTTGAGCATTTTACTAAAATTGCCAAAAAAATAATAGACAACAACGCCACATAAATCTGTAGCATTTGCGCCCAATATTATGTTTATTTATCTTACTAATTTATCATCATCTTCCTAGTGTTTGCCAGGTTGTACGTATAGATGAATTATCGAGAACATGGAATTGCATTTGTAGTGGTTGTACGAGAAAATATAAAATTCAAATATAGAATGCCTGTAAACATACAATACTACTACATAATATATGCAATTCCATGCTCTCGTTAATTTATCTATACCTACTATAGAAGCTGGGGTCCACATTGGCATCTATTCCCGAGAATTGGCGTAGGCATTTACGAAAGTCACTGCCAAGCTAATAGACCTTGATTGGACCGGTTGTTTTGCTTCACTGAAAAGCTATTGTTATGGTTTATTACTTACCTAGGGCGGTAAAACAAAGAATGTCTTCGCAGGTATTTGACGCCCGAGCCGAAGGCAAGGGCGATAAATATGCGCGTAGGGTGCGGTAATTGCTACTTTATGGCCCGGTGTAACGTAAAATGTCAAATGTACCCGCCGACCAAATTATGAACCGGAAAATCAAGCCCAGATTTAACAGCCGTACAAAAATATACCTTCATCCTTCATTGTTGGATTTCCGCAAAAACAAAAAATCTGAACGCCATTTACCAGAGCGGGGCAAAGTCATCTCCAATCGGCGCTTTCATCTCGCCTACAAAAGAGTTGTCTTTGAGAACGTTGAATAGACTACATCCATTCACTCATTTCGTATTCGTTCAATGGAAAGAAACAATGAACGAATTGCTCCGGCGAGCGACAAAAGAAGGCCGGAGTGTCGTCTATTTACTCTAGGATTAAGTTTGCAATTTAACCGGTATTATTTAAAGTTATGTAAAGATGCCGTGAATACCGATGCGAGAACCGGCCACTGTTTGAACAAGCTGTGAACACATTTTAGAATCGTCATTAAATTTCAGTATTTTGAGATCGCTATTACGAACGCTTACCGGCTTGACCTAAGGAATGAACCATCTGACGAAACATTTCAGCACAAACTGAGAAATATTTTGTTGGAAAACCGTCTGTACTCCGTTAACGAGAACATGGAAATTACTTTTTAATTATGTACCTATTTTGTTTTTCTTAAATTGACATTATATTTTTCAATGTTACTAATTATTACTATTATTTTCCGTCCTACCTGACAATCCTTATTGGGGGATGTGTTTCAAACTTTTATAATTTTTGTATTCTGAATAATCACATATTAAGTAGTATATAGTTCAAATCAGTCAGTTTTATTTTATTTTGTGTAATTAATGACGGCCCTTTTTGGGAGATACAATAATATTTTGTATATACATTTGACTCATAAGGTTTTTATTATTACAATTAACATCCTGGGGACTTATGGGCCTCATAAGAAGGCTCAGTCACCCAAAGGACAATGGATGCGTGATCGCATCAGAAATGAGACTATCCGCAGCAGAACCAAGGTAACCGATATAGCCCTCCAAATGGCTAAACTTAAGTGGCAAATTGCACGTAGAACCGATGGCCGTTGGGGCGGAAAGGTTCTCGAGTGGCGACCACGTACCGGAAGGCGCGGCGTGGGTCCCCCACAAGGTGGACTGATGACCTGGTAAAAGTCGCGGGAGTCCGCTGGATGCGGGTGGCGCAGGACCGGTCACTTTGGCACTCTTTGGGGGAGACCTAAGTCTAGCAGTGGAGGTCTTTCGGCTAATATGATGATAACAATTAGCGATCATGGTAGAAATTCTTGTAAATTTGACATTTATGCAAATGTATAATGTAATTTTTATCGTGAAATAAATTAATCTGAATCTGAAAACCGGTCGGTAATGCACTTGACTCTTCTGGAGTCGCCAGCGTCCATAGACAACGGTGTCTGCTTACCATCAATCACACCGGGTGCTTGTTTTCTACCACCATCGTAAAATCAAAAAAGTCTCCTGCTTTCAGTCATCAGAGTCAGTCAGTCATTTGAATCCGTCCTCGTAATAGCCAGATGGATTTTAGCAATTTTGAATTTGGAAGATTGGTTAATTACTTTAGATTCCGAAACTCGATTTGCATTTCTACTTGTGTAAGTAAGTTCCCGGGGACTTACGAGGATAAAGGTACCGGCTACGGCCCGAGAGCAATGAGCACTTATACTAATCTGCTGTGATATCAAATGTCCATAAACACGCTAAACCTTACAAACTCTCACTCACCCACACACATACACACCTTCCATTTCCGTCGTGAGTTAAAATATTTACCTGTTTAAAAGTCAAAAGAGCCAAGCACCATATATTAGAAGCTGAAATACGAGCAGCATTTCGGCGTTGACAGGCTAGAACGTCCTAGAACTTTCTAGAAGGTCCGCAATGAATGCGGGTGTCTAAGCTATCGGTCGGCAATCAGTTAAAAGCATACGGACTGCGGCTTAGGGCTAGTGCACACAGTCAATATGATCGTGTTTGTCGGATTACTGTGCATACCAATTTCGGCACAAGTTAACAGTAATTTCCATAATAGTAACCCGGGATTTGGTTCATTAAAGAGCGTGCATGGAATGTAGAATACTAGCCATAATTGTGAACAGTAATTATAGTACTAATTTTCTCCTTGTTTCTATCTTTTCTTTTGTATTTTGTTTAAATATATTGTCAGTAATCCTACTAATATTATAAACCCGAAAGTTTGGATATTTGGATGTTTAGATGTTTGGATGTTTGGCTAAACGGATTGAGATGAATTTTGGTATACATACTATAGTTTATAGCCTGGATTAACATATAGAATACTTTTTATCCCGGGAATCACACCCTAAGGCGGTGAAATGGGGGTAAAAGTTTGTATGGAGCTACGATATAAACTAATTCCACGCGGACAGAGTCGCGGTCAGAAGCTTGTATAATATATTCAAACAAATTCTAAGGTTCCTAGTTATGCTTTCGTTGCAATACGCAACCTATAGTAGCAACAACTTTTTAGCCTTAACTCAATGAGATTAATTCACAGGAATTGCATATGATATAGAATATATTCATTAATTTTATTTATTCGGAAATTGTATATGAATAGGTCGCGGGAGTCCGCTGGATGCGGGTGGCGCAGGACCGGTCAATTTGGCACTCGGGAGGCCTATGTCCAGCAGTGGACGTCTTTCGGCTGATATGATGATGATGATTACCATAATAATAATAATACCAAAGTTTCTAATTAGTATATTATGTATACTTTTCATATACCCCAGTACCTCAGGACTAAGGCTAAAAGACAGGAAAAGAAATAAAGATATCAGGAACCAAACCAAATTAATAGATGCTGCTGAATTAGCCTGTAAACTAAAATGGCGATGGGCCGGACACCTAGTGAGAACAAATGATGGGCGGTGGAGTGAGAAGGTACTTCACTCAACCGGCTACCACGTGAGGACACCCGCCCTCGGCGGCGCTGGCGCGACGACATCGTGGAAGTGGTAGGCGCTACATGGACACGCAAGGCCATTGAAAGAGAAGAGATACCTGGAAGGATTTAGGGGTGGCCTTTGCCCATAAATGGGCTTCCAGTTAAAAATAAATATTTTCTAAATAATTATTATGGTAATAGATTCGAATTCGATTGGCAGTTTGTAAAGATCATAGCGGGTCAAAAAAAGTCAAGGTGGGTGCTCGTGCATAAAATATTGACTTTAAATCCTAATAGGCCTCCAAGAATCCTCTAAGATACAAGAATGCAATGTTGTTTACCTATGTAAATTTTATCTATGTAATGCATTTCGCATTTTATCTATGTAAACAATACATTTTCGTTATTTTGTGCCCAAATTTGACAGAACACCTGTAAATGAGTTTGTTTGATTGATCGAGCTTGTTTGGCCAGCAGGCGCATCGCAGTTGCGGCTTCGGAAAAAGTTACTGGCAAGTTTAAGAATAATTCTTAGAATTTTCAAATACATGGGTTGATTAACTACTCAATAATAAGAACTCCACCACGGTATAGTTTTATTTAAAGGATCATTTTGCGTATGTATGCTTAATATTAAATATTATTTGTCTCGAATTACCCCAAAATTTAGCAATAATAAAAGGTGACATCCCAAAAACCGTGTCGGACCACGCACAACGAAGGGTTCCGTGCCTATTAAATAGGTCGTGTCGTCACAGAAATCTTTGGGCACTTAAGTTATTTTCTCCAGGGAAGGCAGTTTTTCAGCAATGTCTCGAAAACCTTTGAACCGATCTTGTTAAAAATAAATTTCGGGTAAAAAAAATTACTTAATATGCCCCATGTCCATGATTTTTTTCATATTTTTTTTAAATACACCGATCAAAAATTAGGGGGGAGGTGCGCATTTTTTGTGACTTTCGGGGTTTCTCCGACTCACTATTCACTTAATCAAAAAAATTGCTGTAAAACCTTATATTTATTTTGAAAGGGCCTATAGATTGATGTGCCACACGTGGACTATAGTTTTTTTGACTTGCAGTGACCTGTAGGTATAGAGTCTACACCTAAAAAAAATTTTTTTTGTCATTTCATTACAACAGTGCCTATCTGTATTAATATTAATTTTGATATAGGTGCTAAATTGTGTAATTTTAAACTTTTACTGTATGAGTCTTGTAAGTAACTCGAAATAAATGCTTTCATTCATTCATTCATTCATTACAGAACTCGGCTAACAAAATACGACCTATCCCCGAAATGTTATTCAAATACACTTATAGTTTTCGAGTATAATGCCCGTGACATACGGATAGACGGACAGACGGACATGACGAAACTATAAGGGTTCCGTTTTCGCCATTTTGGCTACAGAACCCTAAAAACGTATAAAAATAAAAACCAAAGATAATAAAAAGGTAAAAATACTATTCAAATTTACGCAAGTTTGAACTAGAACTATTATAGTGTATCATTAGTTATATAATAGCAACCAGCATTACCGCCTGCAAAAAACGTCTAGGTATAGCCCTTCGCGTCTGCCTCGCAAAACACTATTTTCTACCCACGTTATTTCAACCAAATAAATGCACACTCATGCACCCGACCTTACACGTGGCCTTAGCTACTTTATAAAGAGCGTTTTAAGCGACAAAAATAGACTGCATTCCGAATGCGCCCGCTCCATCCGAAAAGGAATTAAAAAGAACGAGACAGCTGTATAAACTTTAGTAGAGTTCATTTGAAATGAATAGAGCTCCCTAAATGGAAGTAAAATAAGAAATGACGAACGTAAAAGTGCCTCAGGGATGCCTAATTTTTTTATATTTTTTTTTATGCTTCCCGTGACTGTTAGCGCGCATTCTTCCGAGGCTATCTGAACTGAAATTAGGGAATCTCTCGGGATGAATTTCGCTGGCCGTCGCCGGAATTTGGAAGTTGCAGGATAGATGAGTCACTCCGGCTTGCGAATCTCAATGGGGTGTAAGGTGTAATGGACAATAGCTTCGAGAATAAGATGGGGCTTTAAACTTCCACAATATTGTGTGTAGCATTTTTTAAACGACGCAACACGGAGACAGACAGAATACAGAGTAAATAAACATTACTCCCCTTTTCTTTGGGCAGATGTGTAAAAAAACAAAAGACGTTTTTCCTGTGGTCAATAGTCACAGAATCGCTAAAATTAAGTGGCAGTGGATGGGGCACATTGCACGTCGAACCGATGGCCATTGGGGCGGAAAGGTTCTCGTGTGGCGACCACGTACCGAAAGGCGCAGCGTGGGTAGGCCCCCCACAAGGTGGGACTGATGACCTGGTAAAGGTCGCTGGAGTCCGCTGGATGCGGGTGGCGAGGGCCGGTCATTGTGGCACTCTTTGGGGGAGGCCTATGTCCAGCAGTGGACGTCTTTCGGCTGATATGATGATGATGATGATGATGAATAGTCAACAGCTTATGTATGTGTATCCACGCCGTGACCGGCGATGGCGACCCTAAACTAGTTACGGGCGTGAGCCCTGATATGGCTTGCGAAGCCGAACTTACTCTTGAACACTCGGTCGCAGGAAGCACAGTAAAGCTGAGAGCTATTGTGTGTATAATTGTAGTTGGGCTTTGGGCGCGATTTTCGTGCCTGACGTCTCTCATCAAGATCAACGAGACGAGCAGTTTCAAAATGCTTGATGCTCGTTTTGATGCGAGAGCGCCATTCTTCTCCTCCCACTTTGCAGGCATTTTGCAGGCAGTAAGGTGACGCTTTAGCACATCCTTGTAACGTAGATGCTGCCTACCTCGATTCCGTTTGGATTCCGACAAGAAATACGCGGTTCTAAACATTTTTTTTATCACCCATTATCAGTATTAGCACATTGCATGTGAATTAAAGAACGACTCACCAGCTCACCACACACTGTAACAAGTCGCGTCGGCTGACGCTCGGTCACTAAGTTCCTTATAGTAAGAAAGTAAGTATGTAATAATAATTAATAATAAGTAATATTTTTTTCATCACACTTGCTCGTAAAGGGCTTCATAACGCGTAGGCATATAGAGCTGTAATAGCCTTTATTACGCCTATGGGCGTAATGGTTTTTTTCTTAAATTGTATCTATCAGTCTTACGTCATCGTCAGTTATAAAGCAAGGAGGTTTTAACTCAAACACGATGTTTGAAAACGTATTAATAAAGAAATTTAAACGTAAAAACACGAATAAAATATGAATAACAGAATGATTTAAAGATTTAAAAACTTAAATGTAGCAATTTAGTGTCCGTGTAAAATAATCTTTAACTGTGATTTTAAATCGTGGCTGTATGCAGAAGGGTCTTTGCTCTAAGCGCCAAGCGCCTCACGTCAAATACAACAAAATGGACGACTGACATTCTGTAGTTTATATTACGATTAGTAACAGTTTAGTTAAAATGTATTGGTTTCCTCGCAAATGTGATGAAAAACATTGTATGCGAAACGTACGGTAAGATTGTTACAAACTCGAGTAATCAAAGCCCTCCGTAACACAATGTACTAATTTGCAGAAAAAGGGTACGTTTCATGCCTTAGAGTAAATATACAATTGTTCCACCTTTTTCAGCTGTTGTTAACAGCATGCAAATACATATTTACCATAAAAATATGCTCTTTATGGTGGCTATTAATTATGTTCAGTAACATTTACAACACGATATTTAATATTAAGTAACTAACACTTTACATTGTAACATTAATAACATTATATTATAACAGACTTCAAACTAAAAAATAAAGATCATATATTTTCACCCTAGCAGCCGCGCCGATGCCGCATCTATTCGTGGGCTGGCAAACCTGTGAAAATTGCATCGGAAGCCGTATGTCAATAACTAACACTTAATTCACCTTACCTTAGTAGCCTTGACTACGGCCGACTGGACACAGTGTACCGAGTCATCTTTTAAGGTCTGGTGACACAGGTGCTCAAAATACGGTTACGGTACGGAATCGCAGTGACATATGACGTTATTGACACGGAACTTCATCACGTCACCGTTTTTTGAGCACCGGTGTGGCTGGACCTTAAGTTTGTCGGTCTACCAAAGAATTCCGGAACCCCAGTATAGAAGTATAGTGTCAGTTGCTTCGATGCAGTATCTCGACCAGAGACCGGAATTTTCGTGCCATTTTTGAGCTGCCATAGTGACTTCTCATTCATCGACTTCGTAATATCGATATTCACGTAATAAAATCTTAGTACGAGTATCTTACGAATTTTCATGTGTTAAGTAAATAGCCATTCTTCAGATTGCCAGGTCACTGCGTACTACATTGGTTAGGAAGATGATGAATGATTCCTCAATTATTTGTAATACTCCAGGCAAAATACGGTTTCGAAAAATATTAATTTATAATAGCGTTTTTTTGTTTATTCCATTTTTAAACGTTATTCTAAGATGCTTTATTCAAGAATCCAACAAACTTGCCACCCGGATGTAATTATATAGATTTAAATTGAGCATTCATTGTCTTTTTTTAATTGATTTATATTGAAGATTTTAAAGCAAATGTAAATGAACCAAAATGAAGATTAAAACATTTATTAATATTTATTCCCACTTTCCAGGAGCTAATTAAGTTGTACTTTTTTTGATGATATTTACTTCATAATATATCCGTTACATTAAAAAAATCTGCTATTATAAATTATTTCCAAATTTGTCATTTTTTCCATACAAGTGGTCAGTTCATTGCCTGGACTATAATGGAAGGTTTATTGCCTGCATAGCACACATAGCACAATACGTTGCTCAATATCTATTTTAAAGTTATGTACGTATATCGCAATCGATACCTATACATTAAAAGTCAATAAATGAGAAGTCACTATGACAGCTCAAAAATGCCACGACAATTCCGGTCTCTGATGACAATCTTTGTGTTTACATTACCACGGTCTCACTTAAATGGGACGATGGTCGATTGCGTAACGTTAGGTAGATCATAAAGTCAGTTATTGTTATCAGTTGAGTTGTTCTTACGTCCGTTCGGAAACTTATGCCATTCCCCCTCTGAACAGCGGCAACTATTGAAAACTAGAAGAGTCTCGTATTCGAATATTCGGATAGCACTTCAGGCTCAGATTTTCCACACAGGCTCTGCTGGTTATATGCCTCGAGGACATAGGCTGAATTTGCTGGCTCGTCGACACTGAGTAGCTGGTAGTGCATGTGCATTGATACCTGAACGTAAATTCCGCCCTTCAGACGAGTTCTCATGTAGCAACTATAAAGAGGCTTTCAATCTGGAGGTCTTGGGTTCAGATCCCGGCTCGTACCACTGGGTTTAAATAAAACATAAGTAGACCGCTATTGCCAAATATCAAATAATGTTTTGTATTTGATATTTAGCAATAGCGGTCTAATTCCAAAATTGTTGACATTGAAAATTAAAAGTAATTTCTTTTTTTTTTCAATGCAGCCCATACTTTGTTTGGCAACCACAGTTGCCACAATCAGGTGATGGGGGTAGGACCCCTAAATTTTGGTAATAAACAAAAGTTTCATTGGTGTACATAATTTGCCGCCAAACTGTCATATTTTGTCTTACATTATAGGTACCTATATTAAACATGTAGCATGATATAAAATATTACTCGACTACAAAAGTTCATTATAATTGATTTGTCTTTATGGTAAACGTCTTAATGTTTGACACCTTTGCTCCAATACTTGACACCCTGTTGTTCACCTTTATTCGGCACAACGAAGGGTTCCGTGCCGATTAAAAAGGTCGTATCGTCACATAAATCTTACGGCACTTACATCTTTTTCTATAGGGCAGGCGGTTTTTCAGCAATATCTCGAAAACCTTCGAACCGATGTTGTCCAGATTAATTTCCGTGAAAGATTTTAATAAGTCCATGATTTTTTTCATATTATTAAAAACACCGTTCAAAATATTAGAATTATCCGAATTTCGGGGCAATTATCTCCGACTCTACTCACTTAATCAAAACAATTGCTGAGAAACCTTATATTTATTTTGAAACGCCTATCGCTTGATGTGCCACACATGGACTTACAATGTTTTTTTTTTTGACTTGTATGGAGTGCACCCCTAAAAAAAATTTTTTTTAGTCATATTATGACAGACCTATGTAGCGGCTAACAAAATGCACCTATGTGAGTTACGGTCAGACGGACAGACGGACATATCGAAACTATAAGAACCCTAAAAAGGCTGGGTGTCAACCAATGCTGACTCCACCCTTTTTTTAGGAGAGGAAAAATGCTTTACGCGTTCCACCCGGGTGTGGGGATGGACCCGGGTGGATAAGCAACATCGTTTAAACTCGTTCAGTCCAGTAGTGACCGCAAAAAGAAGAAATAAAACTTTTAAAACTTCACCATCAACTGTGAACTGACCTAGTCCTGCTTGACACCGATTTCCTCTCAAAGTAAACGCTAATGGTAGAAACATAAATCAAACCAGTGAAAAATGTTGCTTCTTCCCGTGCCGCAGTCAAAATACACTAAAATAAAAAGTAAAAGAGAATTCGCAAAGTTTACATGTTTACCAAACTTGAATGCTAGCCAAATGAGCCGTTCTGTGTCAGCGTTAAGGCCGTATACAGGAGGTTCCTAAGTAACTATGCACTTATGCAGACTGAAAATACGAAAGGGCTTCTTGGTATTTTGTTTATACAATTTACAGTAGCAGCCTAGTTAGAAAGTGATTCCGACGGTCTTAAGCCGTTCTGACGGTTTTGAAGGCTTTAAAATGAAACAACCAAAAATAAATTGTGGTAACCACTGTATTTATTTATAAAATGTTCGTTTTTATGGAATTATAAGTAGAAAAACCGGCCAAGTGCGTGTCGGACCACGCAAAACGAAGGGTTCCGTGCCTATTAAAAAGGTCGTATCGTCACAGAAATTTACGGCACTTACGTCCTTTTCTTTGAGGAAGGCAGTTTTTCAGCAATATCTCGAAAACCTCTGAACCGATCTTGTTCAAAACAATTTTCGGTGAATGAAATTAATAAGCCCTATGTCCATGAATTTTTCCATATTTTTAAAATACACCGTTCAAAAATTAGAGGGGGGGACAGAATTTTAGTGACTTTCGGGGCGATTATCTCCGACCCTATTTAATTAATCAAAAAAAATGCTAAGAAACCTTATATTTATTTTGAAAGGCCTATCGATTGATGTGCCACACGGGGGGTCAGAATGAAAAAAAAAATTTGAGTTTTAGTTTTATGTATGGAGTGCACACCTAAAAAAATTTTTTTTTGTCATTTTAATTACAAAACTATGTAGCGGCTAACAAAATACACCTATCCTCAAAATTTTATTCAAATAGACCTTATAGTTTTCGAGTAAAATGCCTGTGACATACGGACAGACGGACAGACGGACAGACGGACAGACGGACAGACGGACATGACGAAACTATAAGGGTTCCGTTTTTGCCATTTTGGCTACGGAACCCTAAAAACGCTTCATCTTATCCTACTAGGTAATCCTAATCCTATCCTACTAATATTATAAATGCGAAAGTTTGGATGTTTAGACGTTTGGATGATTAAATGTTTGTTACTCAATCACGCTTCAACGACTCAACCGATTTGGATGATATTTTGCACGAAAATAGTTTATAGCCTGGATTGAAATAAAGGATAGTTTTTTATCGCGGATCCATGCAGACGAAGTCGCGGGCGGAAGCTAGTAGAGAAATAAAAAGAAAGGTGGAATGTAGAACAAGTTGAAAATTACTCCACCGACATCGACAAGAGCCTAGCTCTTAAATTAAGATCAAAAATCTAAATATTTATTAGCTAAATAGGCCACAAGGGCACTTTTACTAGTCAATAAGTATATCTATTGTGGATTCCAAATTATACATCATTCATAAGAAAATAAACTACATTATCAATGTTTTACATGTTAAAAAATAGAGAAAAGTCACCAATTTACATATGTTTACCAAATTTCAACTCAATCGGTCCTGTAGTTTCGGAGCAAATCGGCTGTGACAGACGGACAGACAGATCGACGAGTGATCCTATAAGGGTTCCGTTTTTTTCCTTTTGAGGTAAGGAACCCTAAAAAGAAGACAATACAACATAAAAATGTCAAAAGTAATAACATGCTGTTTTCTACATTACATTCGCTACTAGTTACTTACAAACCATAAACTAGATTTTGTAATTGTTTGGAAAACCTTTTCTTATACCAAGTTTCCGTGCGCGCGTGACAAACAAGTGCAGTATAGCAAAAGAGCGAGATAAAATTTAGGCTGGCAGTTGGCTTATTTTTTTTTAAATTAATTAATCATTTTTTTCGGACATCAACAATCCATAGAGTGTTAGTTACACATTCCTTATCACTATGTTAGTTAATATTTATTTCGGACATATACTGGCACGTGAGTTGAGACCCAGTGCTGATAAAAGGGACTATCAAGCCTCTCCCCTATCTCGGCAAGAAAACTGTTGGAGCCGTCTCTCACATCTGGCAAAAGATACGTTTTCGCATTGCATGGAAGTCATCCATGCGAGCCTCCGCTCAACCGTGGATTTCTTTGGCTAAAAACATGCGCGAAGGCCGTGTCGTACAGCAAGGAACGTGGACCACAAATGGTCTCGCCGGAAGACCAGCGCTGGCTCGCGACTCTCGCGAGCCAGCATTATGCTGAGGCGAGACCATTTCATGACAAACTGCTTAGTATATAGTTTATATGTCTAGTATTTTAAGTTGTAACTGCATGAATAAGCTTTGTCACGAATAAATTATTTCATTTCATTTTATTTTATTTCATTTCATTTCATTTTATTTCATTTCATTTTCCAGTTGCAAGTATATAAAAATAACACGTCTTATTATAATCCCATAACAAGAATGTGTCGATTATATAATGACACAGTTGCGATGCATTCTTCTCTGGATATATTTATTGATAATGTGGCTAAATTTAAGAACAGCATCAGAAAAATATTTTACGATACTCAATAACCTCATAAAATATATTAATCATATTGTTTCACTATCACCTCATCATATTAAATATTTAAGTAATTTAACAACCACCAAAAAAATTATACGGCCATCCTCTAAAAATAAATTTCATCTAAAATAACTCTTTCTGTGCACACATATTTTGAGTTAAAGTCCAGATCCGAACATTATTGCAAAAATTGTATTATTTCATAGACTTTAACTTGTTTTGTGAGCCTAATTAAATAAATAAATAAAATTTCATTTCATTTGAAGCTCTAAGAATATACCTAAACAGAACACACATGAATTAAAATGTTGGTCATAATTGCTTATTATGTGCAGACATTTGAAAGAATATGACTCAAACTCATATACTTTATTCACGCGGTGGCCCGAAGTCGTAACTTGTGGAAATGAATTTCCCAGATATTGCAGGTACCATCTGTCTAGCTCTGAGTTAATTTCAGAACGTCGACCGAGACCAGCGCTCACGTAATCTAACTTCCAACTTACGTGGTTCCGATTTCACACGATTTTATAGGATTTTCTTTAACTTCTGGATCATGTAAGTATTTTATCTCAAAAATAGTATTAAATAGCATCCGTGAAGATACTCGTAGTATCCGAAATTGACTCATCCTAGACCATTACTAGAGGTGTCCAGGAAAACGCAAAACTGTCTAGGAAATAAGTATGTAAATCCCATTACATATTAGTACTATTTTTTTATCAAAAATAAAAAGGAGGTACCATAGATGTTGACGTATCCGTATTGCACTTGTATTGCAAATGGCAGAAAATTCAGTTGTTTTGTTCGATTCTAATTAGGAATTCGATACTAACAGGAGAAAACGAAGAATAAAATAAAATATTCACAATAAACATAAAACTAATACGAAATATATGTAGCTATTTATTCTATTGGAGTTGTGGCATAATATCAGTATCAGTGCAACATAAATCTATATACTATAAATCATACTCGTCCAGAATGGCTTAATTACTGGTCTCTGCAGTAATGTACTATAAATTTAACTAACGAAAGGTGTTGAAGATACGTGTAGCCGCTAGTGGTTAGACGAACGTGTACCTAATAATAAATAAGTTAATATTAGTGGACAATCTTGACACTAATCGAACTAATCTAGTACCCATGACTAGACAAAAATATATTGAATAGATATAAATGCTTAAATACATAGAAATATTCCTGCTCATCAGACAAATATTTGCCCTACCAGTATTTAAACGTCAGATTCATATAGCAATCTACAACCTAACATGAAACTATTTTTTTTTGTTATTCAAAGAATTTACATCATTATTGCGATAATACAAAACAATAATTCTCAACATAACAAAAATACAACGTTATTATAACACCAGTACGCGGTGTGAACGCTACCTAAGGCTTCGCATTTTAAATCCGTAATAGTTGCTAAATTGATATGTTGTGTCGCGGTCGCGCTGTGGTCACGAGTAATTAAAGTTTCTCGCGGCACAGTACGAGCGACATTACCAAATGACATATATTCCATTGCAATACTATGTAACTGACATTTAAGTTCAGCGTTGACTCGTCGGTTGTGGTTTAGTTGGTGATTATTACCTTTCAAAAACCGATTCCAGTTCTGGATGTCAGAAGAAGACTTAGGATATTGCTTTTTATTTCAGTGTCTTAGTTACAATAACAATATTTTTTGCTATTCCGCTAAAGTGCGTGTGTATGCGTAGCGTAGGTATTTTTACTCCCTTCTCTCTCATTAACCGCATATAAAAATACGAAAATAGTACACCTCGCCATCGCTAATAGACCTACACGTTTTCAAGCGGAATAACAAAAGAATATAGTATCTTTTCATGGAATTCTGTAGAGTAGTAACGCCTGATTAAATATAATAATAATAATAATAAATATTTGCGTACAATCTTACACAAATCGACCAAGTCCCAAACTAGGCAAAGCTTGTACTATGGATACTAGACGACGATAAACATACTTATATAGATAAATACATACTTAAATACATAGAAAACATCCATGACTCAGGAACAAATATTTGTGCTCATCACACAAATAAATGCCCGTACCGTGATTCGAACCCAGAACCTCTTGCTTCGTAGGCAGGGTCACTATCACTACCAACTAGGCTAAAGCGGTCGATTAATTCAATTACTTTTTCTGTGTGTGTTATGCTGTTTTTAAAGACAAGCAGAACCTCATAAGCAGATAATATATTAAGTCCTAAATAAATAAGAACATTTGTCCACTAAACTAACTTTTTAGAAACAATAATGAAGCCAAAAAGATAGCGTTCATTTGACAAAAACATTTGAAAGTTACAGGAAATGTCACAACGCTTATCTCGTGTTTACAGCCAGGCATTCTATATTTTGCCATGCCATATAATAACATTAAAATCCGAATTGCACAAAAACAATACGACCACTTACCTCCTTTCAACTCAGCGACTACATCCAACTTTAATATAGAGTGTAAACTTCAGTAAAAGGCATGTCAACATTGCTCTATTTTGCAGCTATGAATTCAGTCAGTGCAGCGGGTGCAATACATGTCCGCGCACCTCGCTTCTCGTTATTGCGACCATATTGCAACCCACTACGCTTCGCATTTTGACACGCCGTTTATCACTGACGTGGTATGAAGAAAAACCGGACAAGTGCGAGTTCAACTCGCCTGGTGAGGGTTTCGTATATAATATACAAAAATATTGAGAATTTTCCCGTTACTTTGAATACTCAAACTTCTTATAGGTTTTCCTGTAACTTTTAGGCAAGGAACTATTTTCCATATTTATTTCAGAATTTTAAGCCTTGTAGTTTCGGAGATAAGGGGGGGGAATGGTCAATGTTCATATTTTTTCCTAAATTACTTCAAATCTGTCTCTACTAAAATTATAATAAATATATATCTGAGATGCTTACAACAACCCCTTTCATTTGATATGTCACACAATACAGTTTACGAAACATTAAAAAAAAAACAAGTTCACCCCCAAAAGTGGCCCCCTCGTTCAGAATTCATTAATTTACTTTACGCGTCCATCTTTGGGTTACCAATTTACATATGTTTACCAAATTTCAACTCAATCGGTCCAGTAGTTTGGAAGCAAATCGGCTGTGACAGACGGACAACCAGACGCACGAGTGATCCTATAAGGGTTCCGTTTTTTTCCTTTTGACGTACGGAACCCTAAAAAGTACAGCATTATGCGTAAAAGATTGTATTTATTTAGTACTACGATAGTAGCAAACAAATACGGTAATGATAGTAGTCAGCGTAGCCTATGGACGCTTGCGGCATAAAACAACCACAAGCGCGTTAATGGGCCTTTATTGTTTTGTGGATTCTTTGTGTCGGGAATTTATTCAACAAAACGAATGTTTGTGATAAAAATTATAATCATGGCATACTGATCGCACAATTTTCTCCAATATCTATACAGGCAACTTTTCAAAAAATTATATCATCATCATCATCATATCAGCCGAAAGACGTCCACTGCTGGACATAGGCCTCCCCCAAAGAGTGCCAAAGTGACCGGTCCTGCGCCACCCGCATACAGCAAAAATTTCTACGCACAGTCCTTATTGTTACTGACATAAGTAGATATTTTTCAAAGGTTGTCTGTATAGAATATAGATGATGTAGAATTCGACTGTAGGTAGGTACTTACTTTCTCGTTCCTAGCGCGTATTGGTTTATCTGTGTCTCGGAGGTTTGCGAGAGCTGAGTTTCGCCGAAGCGATAAGTGGAACAGGCCTGCCAATAGCTGCAAAGCAATCGAAGCATCCAAATTCGCAAACACTCCATACGACGCTAGTTTCGGGACCTTGATATAAAGATTACGCGTGTGGGTGTTGAATTTAAATTAGAACAGTATCCATTTCATCGACACATTTTCGCGGCAATTTTCACTCCCTTGTATCTAGTGCCGGCCTGATATGACTTCGGCTAACTAACACAGTGGTTGGAAAACGGTACGGCAACCTATGGTCATATTAGTAAGTATTTACCTACGGTCATATTTGTTAGAAGAGATAAAAGCATTTATTTTTTAAAGTATTATACATGGTGTAACATTTAACTAAATTAAATTAAAACTAAGTTAAATCTAAAAAAAAGGCTTTTGAGGCATTATACCGAGGATGCTGGCGGCATTTCCTCGCTGAATTGCAATGCTCACGCGATGCGCGAGAAAACCGCCAGCTCTTCGGTCAACAGTTAATAGTCTTAAAATATGTTATAGAACTATGTACAGAATTATAGTATTTTGATCCGCACCGGTGCTACGAGTAGTTAGAGTTATTGAAAAGCCTTTATATATTTATTTAAGCTTTATTTGCAGAGAAACAAGTTATATAAATCAAAAGCGAACTCAATCCTATGATGCATTTTCTACCAGTCAACCTTTAGGTCAAACTGAGAATAATCATTGCTGGTGCGCGATATAAGTACAATGACGTAGATATAAAGACAACGGACAAATCACTGGTATTTGGCAAGGGCATGACATTCACTCAACAAGTATCCCATATTTTTGTTTTGTAAATTATTGTCCTTGTGTGCGATCCTGGCGTCATTGCTCCGTATATCACCAAATGGTCACAACGGAAGACCAGCGCTGGCCCTGCCAGCATTACGCTGAGTTGTGACCGTTTCGTGACAAATATGTATGTGTGTAAGGTGGGCGTTTACCTCTGTCCTCGACGGTGCACTAGTGTTTGACATGGGCACTTTATGTCAAAGCAATATGGGTTAAATTAATTCTTCATTCGAATTTAAGCCATGTCACTTTGATATAAAGTGCCCATGTCATATTAGTGCACCGTCGGTGAATAGGACGCTTACCTTATGTGTCTGCAAATTGTTGTGATGTTACTTGTCACGAATAAATATTTTCTGTTTTCTATAACGTGAACTACTGTTCCACCTCTACTGCGGCTAAGCCCCTGTGAAATAAAATACCCAGCGCGAGGGTAGGTAATATTGTAAGTAATATCGAGTGGTATGACAAGGGTCCGGTCTTATCTACGCGTACGTGCCCTATTGATTCCTCCTAAAACATCGGATTATGCTTCGAGCGGTTATCTTGTGGTTTATACCGAATAAGGTGCCTCGGAGGATACCTAGTAACTCATATAAATGGGGTATTGAACGGGTGAGTAAGCCGTTTTAAGTGAGGATGGGATAGCAAGCGTTAAAAGGCATATCGTCTGTAATATCGCTTTTAAAAACGCGCGTTCGAAATGTTACACAATTACCCTGCTGGACATATCACTCTTGGCGAATGTCCAGTAAGTTCGTCGTTTCGATTCCTAAGATTAAATAGATGAATGTGGATCTCCGGCGAATTTAATTTACTATCACTCAACATGGAAAGTTTTATGCATCGGCATAATTTATAACAGTGACAAAGTCGATATATCACAAGGAGCGCGATTAGACATTCTTAATGTCATAGGTCCCTGGGATATCATTGGGATATCCTTACTTTCATTAAACTGGTATTCGAGTTAACCATACGTTTGTGGAGTACGGGAGTATCAATAGTTGTGATTATGTCATGTGACCGACTTTTTATAATAACTGTCATTGGAATTGGAATCTTTTACCTTGGACGGTAGAGTTGCTTTTTGAATGGACTTTGATGCAATTCGGTCAATTTAAATAATCTCAATTTTAAGTACGGTTAACCAATTTGATTTCGGGTCACTTCGTACCTTGTCACAGTGAAAATCTATATGAAAGCCCCTAGAGATGTCATATCATTGTAACTGTTACAAGGTACGAAGTGGCCCAGAAATCAAACTGGTTGACTGTACCTATGTCAGTAGAAGAGTGCGGGGTGTGGAGGTCACTCTCTGTGCGTAACTTTATGTTTCATTTTTATTCTATAAACCCTAATAAGAATATTTTTAAAGCTGGCTACGGTTTTGTAGCTGATAAGCTAGCAATCTGATCTCAGTCGTTAAACCCATTTAAACGTAAACCGGGGTTATTTTAGGAATAAATGGGGCTACTTTGATAATCTAGAATGCAGTATAAAAGCAGAACTATTTAAAATTATGAAGATTTAATCGAGTATACAGCAAGATAGAATACTAATATATTCACTGCCACAGTTCACCCACAAATAAATACAATGATTTCAGAGAAAAACCTATTTGATGAAAGTCGCCCCCCGAATCAAAGTAACCATTCTACCGTACTGTGGCACTGTAAATTAAACGTAACGTGTTCTGCCTCCCTCGTCTGAAAACATTAATATTATAGACCCGGAGGTACAGTCGCCATCAGATATATCGGAGCGGCCAAAGTGCTCAGAAATATCTGAACACGTCTCTAATGCCTCGACAATAGAGACGTGTTCAGATATTTGTGAGCACTTTGGCCGCTCCGATATATCTGATGGCGACTGTACTTTCCAAATGTTAGTTAGCTCCTTTTTGTTAAGGTGTATATTTAATGTCTGTAGTTATTGATATCTTATGGTTTCGTGAACAATAAGTATACCTACTTATTGTTCACGAAACCATAAGATATTGGCCCCCATAACCAGATGTTATCTACCACGTATTGGGTGGTTGATTAAATTCGACCGGACATTTCCTTTGGGAGGAGGGTCGTTGAACCCTGCTCGTTTAGGCCTATGCCGATATTACCCTAGGGACCTTTACTATATGGTATCTGTATATGGAGGTGAGTATATTATCCTATTATCCTACTAATATCCTACTAATATTATAAACGTGAAAGTTTGTATGTATGGATGGATGGATGGATGTACGTTCCACTTAATCTCAAAAAGTACTGGACGAATTTATATGAAACTTTCCAGTTATGTACCTTATATATCAGAATAGGACATAGGCTATAATTTATGTCAAATTTCATCCCTTTTGGGGACGAAAAATGGGGTAAAACTTTGTATGGAGACCAAATATTTTTGCTCGTTGCCTTCATCAGGCGCCGGGTCTCAAAATGTATGGGAAAACTAAAATCCGACTCGCACTTGACCAAAATTATATTATTTAATAGTTCGACGCGAACTAAGTCGCGGGCAGAAGCTAGTCGATTAATAAGGAAGATTGTAATTATTTACGCGCCCGTTGCATAATTTCGAATTTCATAATTTATAGAAATCAAACAAATTTTAATGTGCGAAATTCCTAAATACTTGTTTCCCAATTCAGGGCCATTTTAACTTGTTTGAGTCGTTTAATTAATGGCTGAATAAAAAAAAATAAAAATAAAAACCCAACTTTGAATTGTCATACTATAGAGAAAATTGTAAGCAATCCTGTTTTGGCTTCTAACAAACAACAAAATATACAGTCAAGATACATAATATTTGTAAATTAATTATTTTGCCATTGAAAAATCTCTTACCAATTCGTGAATTTAAGTTTGCATCTTGTTTCGATATTTTTCCATTCCAGCGAAATCTTAAGTCAGTCGGGTTTTACGTCCACGTGTGTCTTAGCAGACATTTTCGAATTAACCACGAACTTCGTATCATCATCATCATCATATCAGCCGAAAGATGTCCACTGCTGGACATAGGCCTCCCCCAGAGAGTTCCAAATTGACCGGTCCTGCGCCACCCGCATCCAGCGGACTCCCGCGACCTTTACCAGGTCATCAGTCCACCTTGTGGGGGGCCTACCCATGCCGCACCTTCCGGTACGTGGTCGCCACTCGAGAACCTTTCCGCCCCAACGGCCATCGGTTCTACGTGCAATGTGCCCCGCCCACTGCCACTTAAGTTTAGCAATTCGGAGGGCTATATCGGTTACCTTGGTTCTGCTGCGGATAGCCTCATTTCTGATGCGATAACGCAGAGAAACTCCTAACATAGCCCTCTCCATTGCCCTTTGGGTGACTTTGAGCCTTCTTATGAGGCCCATAGTAAGCGACCAAGTTTCAGTGCCATATGTCATCACTGGCAACACACACTAGTCAAAGACTCTCGACTATTGGACGAAAAGATGTGCCGGAGCTTCCCGAACGCTGCCCAGCCGTGTCGGATTCGACGAACTTCGTATAGTTTAATGCAATAATATATGAACTGGAAGGTAAGTTTGCGGGTTGCCCTCTAGAATTCCATCGTTTCGGCAAGCATCCGGCGCCGGCAGTGCCCGCACCCGGAAGCGGATACATTCCTCTGTCGAGCCGTTTGCGAACAACAACAGTTTTATTGTAACTGAATTAACAATCGTGGAGGGAACCCCCTATTTTTCTCCCGGGCCGTAAAGTTGCCTGTTATATTATAAAGTGACGTGTTTTTGTTTTGAAGCGGATTTATGGTGCGAATGGGACAATGTTTACTGGAAGGAGCCGTTAAAAGAATGACCTTTATGCCAATTTCCTTAGATTTTTATTATTAGGCTGTTCTGAAAATATTTTGGGATGAGGTAGAAACACATTTATTGTCAGAGCTTTGTTTGGCAATGGAAATTATTAAGAATACAATGCGAATTGTACCCACCTTTTGCGAGCATGTCTTCATGAATAATCTTTTTTTTTTCCTTGTTTGCCAGGAAAACGTCATTGTGATAAAAGCATTGCAAAGGATTTATTTATATTTAAGGTTCAATAAGTAAGGTTCATGATATCAAAACGGACTACATTGTACCTTTTCGAGAAAACATTTAAACTGGGCCATGGTTAAATTTTCTCGACTGTGTGGACGCAACTTTGGGCACCAACTTGTACTTGATCGTGAAACATGGCTACAATTTCCCACAACAATATATTATCAGAATCCAGAAATTGTAATCTAAATGTGCAACTGCACCGGCCGCGAACCGTGCCGCGCTCCGGCCCGGTGCGGTTCACCGGAACGGCCAGTTTAACCGCCGCAGCCGACCGTATCGCACTTTCATCGGCTTATTGCACTCTGCACTCTATATTAGAGTAACTCAAAACGGCATTTAACATTCCGTTCGTACAATATGCGGAATCTACACTTCAAGTTCACTTTGCATTTTCAATTTATGATGGGACGCGTGTCTAGAGCACGCTGAGAGATTCACTAGAGATATAAGCGTGGCATGGCGTCGCGTTGATTGGTTAATTGACCAGCGAATTTTGAGACATCGGTTTATTTCGTGTGCTCGTTATAATGGAGGATTTCAACTGCCGAGGCGAGGCAAGGCGATGCGATAAAATGCATACGGGTGAAATTGTAATTTCTTTTAGAACCTTGAAACTGTGGAAATCCCTATGACACGCTTCTTTCACGTTTTTATAGAGCATTCAGTTACTATATTATGTTAAAGAGAAATGAGACTGTAATTTTGACTCCACAGTCAGACTGATCAATTTAGTTGTCACAGATGAAATACTTGTTACTAACAGTGTTTTGTGGAGCTCTGTATGTTACTATGCAGCCTAATTTGAATTTTTAATAAATAAACAACAACAAAAAAGCGGGGGCATTTCTCATTTTGAAAAGTAAATCGCGCTCCAGCAATGTTGAAAATATTTTCTGAATAGGTAGTGATCTTCTATCGTTAAAATTAATTTTAATACAGATGCGAAAAAATAAGAAAAACAACAAGTAAGGAATTTGAAACTTTTATATTATTCAGTCTGTAACATCATTGTAATACCGTTGGAAAATAATAAAGTTTAATACAGTTTAAATACAGTTTAATACAGTTCTATCTTATTTATTTTTTATTGACATAATAATTAATGGTACAATTTGTACAAGGAAAAGTGAAAAGCACTAGTGCGCGAAAACCAACTTTCCGCACGCTAAACAGCTACGTAAAGTAGCACTTTTTGAGCAACTGAATTAAAAAATTAATTTTGCCTATGTGTGAAATATCAAGTACTAAGTATAATTTTATCAAATCAAAATAAATACATAATAGGTATTACGTATAGGTAGGGGTTGCAGATTATAATAGTAGACATACACTGGCGGATTCAGGACTTTGGATTGGGGTTAGGGTTAGATAGAGAGGATTGACACCGTGGATGTTACATTTTAGTAATTACTCGCTTAATAGTTCCCCTCCCCCCCCCCCCCCTTCATGGATCGGTTAATGCTGTCATTGCCACTGCCGCTAAAGTGCTATAGGTCAAGACGTAGGACGCCACCATCTCGTCACACGCCAAAAAATCAATAAAATATTAAAAATAATACCGCTGGCCACTTTTTTCTAGTGGGCAAGCGACTTAACACATTAGCTATGGGCTCGTGATACACATTGCAATCAAATTGCATGTAACGTATGTGTCAGATTGAGGCCCTAAGTTAGCTTCGCTTGGGATCCCTAAGTCAAGGGTAACCAAGTTGCCGAAGCTTTAGTCGTGTTAATGTTGGAACAACAATCTTTGTTTCTTGAAGTTGAGTAATTAAGGAGATAATAATGCCAAACGTCTCGGCATAGAATTTAATTAGATAGCAGCGGCCTAGGGTTGGCACTTTATTTAAAATTACAGAATCGGTAAAACATAGCATACTTACTACATTAATATATTGGTTTTTAGGGTTCCGTACCTTAAAAGGAAAAAAACGGAACCCTTGTAGGATCACTCGTGCGTCCGTCTGTCCGTCTGTCACAGCCGATTTGCTCCAAAAGTACTGGACCGATTAAGTTGAAATTTGGTAAACATATGTAAATTGGTGACCCAAAGATGGACGCGTAAAGTAAATTAATAAATTCTGAATAAAGGGGCCACTTTTGGGGGTAAACTGGAAAATAAAAAAAAAAAGATTCGCAAACTGTATTGTGTGACATATCAAATGAAAGGGGTTGTTGTAAGCATCTCAGATATATATTTTTTATAATTTCTGCAAAAACAGATTTGAAGTAATTTAGGAAAAAAGACGAAAATTGACCATCCCCCCCCCCTTCCTTATCTCCGAAACTACAAGGCTTAAAATTCTGAAAAAAATATGGAAAATAGTTCCTTGCCTAAAGATTACAGGAAAACCTATAAGAAGTTTGAGTATTCAAAGTAACAGGAAAATTCTCAATATTTTTGTGTATGGAGCGCCTGATGCTTAGAGCATAGCAATTTTATGGAACCCTCACCACGCGAGTTCAACTTGCACTTGTCCGGTTTTTGTTTATTATACATACCTACATTTATTTTGTAAATTATATACAAGACTGAAGATTAACCTTAACTAAATTACAACGCATGATATTTCCCTTTCTGTCACACTTATCGAGATTTGTATGCTACCATCTCACTCGGACGTGGTATTATTATTACCATAGCTTGTCCTGAGTATCATAGGTCCTCGTTTAATGCCCTCGACGCATTATAACTTATAACGAGGATGCTGGCGGCAATTCCTCGCTTAATTGCAATGCTGATGCGTTGCGCCAGAAAGCTCTTCGGTCACCAGTTACATCAACCAGACGTTTACTATTAGAATTAAGACTCAGTTTTAAGGGTATTGTTAATAACTGAAAGTCTCAAGCCCTTTCAATTCAAGGTATTGTACGGTCGTCGTCAAAGATATGTACTAATTTTTCGCTTTAATACAGGGCTTATTACAATGGAATATGGTGCAATAGTGTAAACGTATCTTTGACGTCAATTGTACAGTCAGCAGCAAAAGTAGCTGAGTGCTCAAAATGAGCTACACACGACTCTAATATCAAGAGGATAAGGACTGTCTAGATAATTTTGAGCGTATTATTTTGCGTAGCTACTTCTGCTGCTGACTGTACGTACATAATGTTACAAAGAATACGGAAATGTTACAAAGAATACGGAAACCTTTATGTTATTAGTAGAACTGTTTCTACGAATATGATATGTTTATTATTATTCATGACTTGTCAGTTACATTAGATTGTGTTGCATATAATTATGAGTGGATTGCAAAAAAATTGTACATAGTTAAGAGCTTTAATCTAATCTATGCTTTAATTTTTTACAGTTTCGTGACGGCAATTACCCATATATTATATTACCCATAGATTAGATTAAAGCTCTTAACTATGTACAATTTTTTTGCAATCCACTCTTATACGTTTAGGTAGAACCTCAGATGTTGGAAAAAAATCCTTAACTCTAAATGATACGCCTGTGCCTAATTCAATGTTTTTCAAACTAGGGCAGACACAAATCGAGTTACTTTATTACTATGTTTAGACGAAGTCTTAACAATTTGGCAGCCCTACCAGACAAGTCCGGAAAATCCGGTAACGGAGACCTTCCCAAAACCCACCTCCTGCTACGCAAACATGGCCTTTAATACTGAGGAAATATGGGCACAATCGGCTTGCATATTAATGAGTCTGGGAGTGAGATTATATCAGGTAGATGTGACACTCGTAGTCGCTCTATTGTAGTTGTGACGTAGGGAGATGATAAAGTAGTGAGGTTGGATGCAAGATTTAATTGTTAGAAGACGGCTGAATTAAACGATAGTAATTAACTACAAAAAAAGCGTCACATCAAACATAGCTAAGAACGATCTCGACAGACAAAACTTTCGATTCATAATCATCATCATCATCACATCAGCCGAAAGACGTCCACTGCTGGACATAGGCCTCTCCAAAGAGTGCCAAAGTGACCGATCCTGTGCCACCCGCATCCAGCGGACTCCCGCGACCTTTAGCAGATCATCAGTCCGCTTTCCGGTACGTGGTCGCCACTCGAGTACCTTTCCGCCCCGACGGCCATCGGTTATACGTGCAATGTGCCCCCGCCCACCGTCACTTAAGTTTAGTGATACGGCGGGCTATATCGGTTACCTTGGTTCTGCTGCGGATAGCCTCATTTCTGATGCAGTCACTCAGAAAAACTCCCAATATAGCCCTCTTTATTGCCCTTTGACGATTAATAATACCGCACTCAAATTGGTTCACCAGTTTGTGGTCTACGATGCCACAGACACACAAACTTATAACAACCCTCGTTTGTGTCGGAGGTTAAATTATTTACTTTGAAAATAAAGTCTTAATAGACTTCTATTCCGTACTTCGCCTTATTTGAAGAGTTCCCTGTTTTCTTCAGGATTCCATCATCAGATCGGGACCTGATCACCATGGAACCATACCCTTTCAAACCTATTTGTTCAAATTTGTCCAGACGTCTTCGAGTAATCGGGGAACACACATAAAAAATAAAAGATGCCGACGAATTCAGAACCTCCTTTTTTAAAGTCGATTAAAGATGAGTCGGACAACGCATATTGATCTGCACACAGAAAAAAAACTTGATTTAAGAAAATTTTGCGATAACGATTAGATTAAGATTTTAAGATGATTTCTGTATTCAAGACAACTTGAAGATTACAGATTTTTTTTGAATTAAGATGATTCTCACGAACCAAGAGAAAAAAAAACCGGCCAAGTTCCGTACCATTATCTATAAAAACGGCAAAAAAATCATGTCTGTTGTATGGGAGCCCCAGTCCGACTATGTGTTGTAATAGCGGCAACAGAAATACATAATCTGTGAAAATTTCAACTCTCTAGCTAACACGGTTCTTGAGATACAGCGTGGTGACAGACAGATGGACGGACGGACGGACGGACAGCGAAGTCTTAGTAATAGGGTCCCGTTTTTACCCGTTGGGTACGGAACCCTAAAAAATGACTCAAGATAATTTGACTACATTGGAGGTAATTAAAATTTCTGTTAATTTACTTCTTGATTCAATAATATTTACCTCCAATCGAGTATATAATTTTTTTCTGTGTGTTTCGTTCGCCGAGCTAATATGTGTCAGAGGAACAAGGGCGCAAAGCACATTATCTCAACACAGAATGCGAAACAAAAGTTTTTCATAGCCTTTGACTTCACAGCTAGTGCAGTTCTACACTGTCTGCCCTCTCTACTCTTAGCTCTTTAAGGTATTGCGGGGATATAAAGTGTGGTCTTCCCCCTCCCACTAGGGGGGCAGGTAAGACCGTGGTCACCGTGCGTGCTTAGAGCACGGTGCAGTTTGAAGGCGACTTACAACTTCGGCTTACCGTGTCGGATTGAAACAGTTGAGTTATTGACAACAATGTTACATTAAACTTTGGGAGTTGATGCTTAGAATGCATTTACAGGGATTTTGCTAACTTTAAAAAAGTATGCTTTTAGTTGCTGTTTTCCTTTAAAAAGTTTTCAATGATTTTATATACGCTTGTTGCCGCAGTAAGACAGTTGAAAGAGATTCCTTCTATACGCCGTTAAGATGAGCTAGGGTATCTCCATACATTATGCACATAATGTAGCGCATTGTGTAAAAAAACTACATGTCATCCACTAGATACACTATTTATCCATTATATTTACTTCATTCATCAGGATATCATTTCATACTTGTAAGTGAAGAATCATAGATCGTAGGCATATATAATTGAATGTCTGTTTTCCGGACCTACAAGGTACAATTTTAAAAGTCTAAACAGGCAACACAGATCAAACAGCCAGTCATCATGGCTCCTCAGTTTTGCCAATTAACAACATTTCATTTTTCTAACTCCTAAATTTTGTTTAGGCATTTAATAGTATTTGAAAAGTTAGGAAACACGTATTTTTCCTTTTCATTTTATTTTAAGTTAAACCCCCTTAGTTTGGGTGTTTTAAACTACCACGTTCGAAAAGGGCATAAGTACATTTAAAGGATGAATAAGATTAGTACTGTTGTGGTCAATTTATTGAATTAAAACCGGCCAAGTGCGTGTCGGATCACGCAAAACGAAGGGTTCCGTGCCTATTAAAAAGGTCGTATCGTCACAGAAATTTTACGGCACTTACGTCCTTTTCTTTGAGGAAGGCAGTTTTTCAGCAATATCTCGAAAACCTCTGAACCGATCTTGTTCAAAACAATTTTCGGTGAATGAAATTAATAAGCCCTATGTCCATGAATTTTTCCATATTTTTAAAATACACCGTTCAAAAATTAGAGGGGGGGGGACAGAATTTTAGTGACTTTCGGGGCGATTATCTCCGACCCTATTCACTTAATCAAAAAAAATGCTAAGAAACCTTATATTTATTTTGAAAGGCCTATCGATTGATGTGCCACACGGGGGGTCACAATGAAAAATTTTTTTTTGACTTTTAGTTTTATGTATGGAGGGCACCCCTAAAAAATATTTTTTTTGTCTTTTTAATTACAAAACTTTGTAGCGGCTAACAAAACACACCTATCCTCAAAATTTTATTCAAATACACCTTATAGTTTTCGAGTAAAATGCCTGTGACATACGGACAGACGGACAGACGGACAGACGGACAGACGGACAGACGGACAGACGGACATGACGAAACTATAAGGGTTCCGTTTTTGCCATTTTGGCTACGGAACCCTAAAAAGTAAATAGCATGCTGTGTCTGTGACAGTGACATTTGACATTGACAATGACAAGATAGAAGGAGTCAAGTAACTGTCAATGTCACAACATTTTTTTTCTTACAAGATGCATAAGCACAGCTCTTTAAAGTGATTTCCAGTTTTCTCAAGAACTAGCGAATATAAAAATACATTATTTTTTATATTTACTCAGCAAGCCCTAATCTCTGAATGGTTATTAGTTTGAGCCGCTATGAAAAAAATTAATGTTGTCAATTTAGGCTTGTAAAATTACAGCTTCGTGTATCGGGCCACTCCAAGGCAATAGCTTAGCATTTTGATCGCGCGCTAGGAGGTTGATACCTATGCCCTAACATGCGTTAGAAGCGTTACGCCCTTAGAGCATACATAACTGGAGTAGCCTTTCAGTAACTTAACCCTCTGTAGAAAACCTTGCACAATGTGCAAAAAATCATGCAAAAACAATTTCGCAATCGATTAATGGTCATTCACAAAATCGCCTCGCAAGAGAACACTGATCATAAAAATGCCCGCATGTGGCTGGAAGCACTTGATATTATAAACGTTCAACCACTTCAAGCTTTCAATATACAATCCCTCCCCCCCGCCCCCGCAAAATTCGTCTCACATTTTTGTACGCAAATACGACATAAGGCTATTCCAGTTATGTATGCTCTAAGGTATCGCCCGAATCAGTTGCAGATTTGTATCGATTCGAAAATAACAGAAACAACATAATGCATACGTGAAACGCGTTATTATAGTGCAATAAATACATCCCTTAAGCGATATCTCTAATGCTGAGCCATAAATCAATTTTTCCCCACTCGACTTAAATTCATTTAAGCGGTCTTAGAATCTTCGGACTTAGAGTGTCGACGTTTCCCAGTTATTGGCCAATTATATGGCCCCCTCGGAGTTGCCGCATTAATCCAAGAAACTTGGCTCGAAGGAGTGCATTACAGTTGCCTGGCTCCCCCCTAACTTAGCCTGAATGGCCCGAACTTACAACTTAGATTTGTTATGATTGCTTCTATGACTTAAGTTGGGAGTGGGATCGAGAATGGCGCTAGGACGTGAGTTTATGGTACTGTTGCAAATTGAACGTGTGTTGGTCAACTTAAAGTGTACAATTTAAACGTAGAACTAGTGTGTGATTTAGGCCTTTATGAACAGGCAACGCGTGTACCCCTTGACAGTAACAGTCCAAACCCAAGCAATTATGGCGTTGCTGAGGATTATTTACATACAGACGTAAGCGATTCTGTGTTGCTCCGCCGCTTCTCATAAACATAAACGGCCGTATCTTTTTTTAACGATAATTTAGAAGTTTGATTTTTTCACAGCTCCAAGGGACTGTAGACTTGAGTATATGTTTTTAATTTCAACTCAGTACCTCTACGCGTTCCCGAGATAAAGAGTCTTGACAGACAGACAGACGGACAACAAAGTAATCCTATACGGGTTCCGTTTTTGTTTTGAGGTACGGAACCCTACAAAGAATTACCGAAATTGGTTCACTTAATAAAGAAATATCTCTGAAAACGAACATAGGTACCAGGTTGCAAGTTATTAGTACTAGAGTGCACCAGTCATATTCGAGTTTACGCAATTACACGCTAGATGTCGCTACCTGTAAGATGGATCGCGCTAACGTTTGTTCGACATATAAACTATAAGAAGGAGAATGTGAATACAGCGCTTTTTACTTTTGGGACTCTCGGGGACTAACCCTCAACTATGGAACAGTTGTTCGTGTTTCGGAAGATCAATCCTGCGTCTGTGACTTGGCATTCTGGACTTGGATAGTATTGTTAAGATTTTTTTGCAAAATGAAGCGGGGTCGTGATGACGGGTATATATCGTATGAAAGTTTGTACGGAACCCTTGGTACGCAAGTCAGACTCACACATGACCGGTTTTTTATTCTGACTATCTCTATCTAAGTCTAATGTCTTCTGTTCTACAAAAATCTTGTGGCAGAATGAAATTTAGTTAAAGAACGTTTTCAACTTTTTGACAATACTAGGTGAAGTAATACACATTTGCTCTATTCTGTCAGTTTATATTTATCATCGGTGTTGCCTGATTTATGTATGCAAACGATTTATAACTCTAGTTACTTATAACTCTAGTGGACAGCTTCACTGTGTCTCTTGCGGTCGTACGTTCAAAACCAAATTTGGTTTTGCAAGTCACACTCGAGCCCATGCACGTAAAGTTTCCCAACCTTAGTTAATAATTTTTTTCAGGATGTTGCCGTCGACGAATACGTCTGGGAGGACATCATCATCATCATAATGTATACAAACGATTTATGAGTGCCATAAAGTGATTATACAGCAATCTCGCGCAACCAAAGGATATAAGCTCGCTAAAGGATATAGAGATTAGTTATTAATGCGCGTATTATGTCGAAGTCTCAACATTGATCCAAAAATATTCTGCAACCCTGCATTTTTAATAAAGTATGCAAATCCAAACAAGCTTTGACAAACGCCAGAACGCGTCGCGGTCCGCTGCTTGCACAGCCCCGCGTGATAAATCAATGCAAAAACTAACTTGGGGATCTATTTCACTGAACGTATCGGATTCAAATCAAATTTTGATACGTTGGTCTCCCTCTTATCTTATCTAGGTGAGGACCCTTTCGGATACACTTCGACCCAGTGGGATCTTTTGTGCATTTGCCTTCTACTTTATGCCTACTCCCAAGCTCGTTCCACCATTTCCACAAACCGGATGATGCAGCTCAGCGGAAGTACCTTGAATTCCTTTGGTTGCGGATAGCCGCTACCAAAGTAATTAACTCTTTGTCTAACAAGGGCGAAGTCTCATCCTCATCGCCACACATTCTACAGTCTAAACTATGCGATACATCTTGGCCAAGAGATTCTTGACCCCAAAGTGACCTGTGAACACCTCAGATATAATTCTGAGTTGCTTCCTGCTGAATTTCCAGAGCTTTTTGGACCAGCCCAAGTCCACTCCTTCTATAAAGAGTTTAGAGTGCCTTAAGCCAGCCTCATTCCTCCACTCGTGTTGGTGTTTAGTTTTGACGTAGGCTTTAAAGGCGTATATTATGGTTCCCTGCGAGAGTCCCACAAATGGTTCTGGACCTACAAAGTGATTTTTAAACCCCATTATTGCAAGCTCATCTGCCTTTTCGTTGCCGATGAAGCCCTCGTGCCCTGGTATCCAAACTAGTTGCACCTTATTGTGCTTTTCAAGCTTGTTTAGAGCTTGGACGCCATTATAAACTAGTTTAGACTCTACTTTCAGCGCCGTTGCTCGCCCTCACTTCCACATGAGCCAAGCTCAACGCATTAAAACGTTGCGTCAAATGTTAATATGATTCCAATTCAATAGGTTTTACCAGATACACCTCTTGGCTCAACTTAGCAATAGGACTTAGACTTTCAAAGTGTCTCATGACACTTGGGCGTGTTCCTGTTACAGTCAGGGTTTAATTTACAGCTTCTCTAGTGCCAATTCGGCACTGGCGCGCCGTCATAACTTGACAGCTCTGAGGGAAGAAACCTAGCTACTTCCTGGGTGCTGCTAAGATGAGATATTATGAACGGAAAACTAAGAAATATGGCCCAAGCAGCGGCGAATTTGCTTTCATTTTAGCCAATAAACTAAGCTACAGCCATTATTAATACTCAAGGTAATAAAAACGGGTTCATTTTATGAATAAACAGATTGCGTTGTTTATTTAGTAGGTACCTATCTCAATGGATAACTTGAACGCAGTTTTTGTTTGTGCTTATGTTTTTGCTTACTGTCGACAAATTCATGTTGTAAATTGGTGAACTGTTCTCAGTCGGAGTTATGAGTCATTATAGATTTTAGAATGATTTAGTGTTCAGTCTTTTCTGTTTGACACCACCAAAGGTTTAAGGCTTAATTTTGCGCTAGACAGCGCATGAAAAGCGCCTTTGCAACTTAGGGCTTGCATAAGGCCAAAACATAATGTATTGTCTTAGGAAACCTAGTTTTTAAGCCTAGACTATCATCATCATCATCATATCAGCCGAAAGACGTCCACTGCTGGACATAGGCCTCCCCCAGACAGTTCCAAATTGACCGGTCCTGCGCCACCCGCATCCAGCGGACTCCCGCGACCTTTACCAGGTCATCAGTCCACCTTGTGGGGGGCCTACCCACGCTGCGCCTTCCGGTACGTGGTCGCCACTCGAAAACCTTTCCGCCCCAACGGCCATCGGTTCTACGTGCAATGTGCCCCGCCCACTGCCACTTAAGTTTAGCAATTCGGAGGGCTATATGGGTTACCTTGGTTCTGCTGCGGATAGCCTCATTTCTGATGCGATCACGCAGAGAAACTCCTAACATAGCCCTCTCCATTGCCCTTTGGGTGACTTTGAGCCTTCTTATGAGGCCCATAGTAAGCGACCAAGTTTCCAACACACACTAGCCTGGCGAGAAATCTTTCAACGATCCCGTTTTTTACATTCCATGTGTTTTGTCTGAAGATATGTATGTGTAGAATCAGCTAACCATAAATAACACGCCATCTACTCGATACTAAATGTATTTACAATCCCACAATAATAACAACACGTTAAATAATAATAGTAATTTGACATAAGAAATTCGGTTTACAGGACCATAACGAAACCTATGTCGCAGCGTAGCGTCTAGAAAACGTCTAAATATTTACGGGGTAGGCCCTGTAATAGGAGTAAATTGTTATTTAAAAGGACCCCTTAACCCCTTGTGTCCAATTTTTATATATATATATATTTTAATTTAGAGAAATGTTGATCTATAGTTATGACCTGAATGTGTTCAATTTCAAAGTCATAAAAAGTACAAAAAGTATGTAAAACTGAATAGATTTATAAGAAAATCAAAACGACTGTATCGGCAATATATAAATATACATAAAGTAACAAAATTAAGGAAAGATCATGTTTGTGTTCTGAGTGAATTAAATTCATGTCAAGAGAAATTGAGCTACAGTAGAAGCATGTATGAATCTGACACAATCAAGCTGCGAGTCGACATAAACAGACTAGAAAGCTCTCTTAAAGACATGTCCAATAAATACCTAATATCTCAAAAACAGATTAGTGAGCATATTCTGGCGGCGGATGAACTGCTGGAGCTGTGCCACCACAATGAGGAATGTTTGGAGGCACTGCTAACCAAGCATTCCTTGTGTGACTGTGGCCAAGGGCCCCGGCAGACTCATTCGCAGCCCGAAGATGTTAGTTGCTCATCTGTGCTGGACAGCGGCTTGACGGTGTCACTGGATAAATCATCCCCTGCCTGTAAAAATGTGAGTAGAACCCTGGTTTTCTCTGATAGGATAGGACGAGGATTGGGCAAAATTTTAGGTAATAATATTCCAACCAGCTGTGTGATAAATCATTGTATGCCTGATGCCTCGTTTCAACAAATCATAGATAATATTAAATGTACCCATATAGATGAACAAACTACAATTGTATTAATGTTAGGTGACGGATCAAATATTAGATACTCTGATTTAAAGGCTGAATTTGATTGTCTGTCAAAGCTAGGTGCTAAGAATGTTATTATAGGCGCGTTACCCTATTCTGCTTCTCCGTGCAGTTCCAACAGTCAGGCATTTAATCTGAATAAGCTTATGTATAAGCTGACGACTCGTCATAGCGACGTTATATTTTTTGACACTAATAATTTTATTAGTGATTATCGGTTTACTACTGACAGACTTGCTAAATCTTTAGCATCTTTTATAATTTCCGTTTTCGGAAACCATAGCCCCCCCCCTAACTTGGATAGGACGACATCTCCAACCGAGGATTTGTCTTTAAACTGACTGCTGGGACAACGGAGAGGCACAATGGTGTATCATTATTACACCAGAATATAAATCGCTTCACTGGCAAAATATTAGATCTAGAATTATTTACAGAACAACAAAATATAGATGTAGTCTGCTTAACAGAAACATGGTTAAAAAACGACATGATGAAATTCAATGTAAATAATTACGTATTGGCCAGCGCGTGCAACAGAACTACCGCGGAGGGTGGTGGTTCTATTATCTTAGTAAAAAATGGATTAACTTTTAAAGAACGCAAAGACCTCTCAGGCTGTTCTGTTGATCGTGTTTGCGAGATTGCTTGCGCAGAGATGGATCAGTATCTTATCATTTGCGTTTATAAACCACCATCAGGTAACTTAACTTCGTTTATTGAAATTATGGAAGATGTACTTGGTAAAGCAACAAATAATAAAAAATCAGTAGTTGTTTGCGGCGACTTTAATATCGATATTTTGTCCCAGTCGGTTGAAAAAGATAAGTACATCACTCTATTTAAATCGTTTAATTTAGATTACTTGTTTGAAGTGCCTACCCGGGTGACTCCCACCTCTGCCACTTGTATAGATAATATTTGGTTAAATTGTCCTCATCTATACAGAAACATAGTGAACGGAGTACGTTCGGATCATAAAGCTCAGTTGGTAGGGCTACCTTGCGAAACAAAACATCCAGATCGCGTTATAGAAATAAGACCGCTGAGCAAAAGTAGGCTAGCACTATTAAAGTCAAATCTACTAGTCGCCATGTCGAATACCCAGGCAGAATCAAATGATCCGAACGATCAATTCAAAATGCTTCTGAATACCGTCTGTAAAGAGTTTAATGGAACTTGTGGTAAAAAACGGATCAAGATTAATAGTAAAATGTCATTCAATGAATGGGCAACTGCCGGAATCCGGAAAAGTAGAGATAACTTGTACCAACTTTATGAGAGGAGGTCTTATACCACTGACGAGCGCTTCCATCAGTATGTTAGGGATTATTCCAAATTGTTTAAAATTGTGTGCACGAAAGCTAAAGCAGTGCACCTAAATAATAAAATAAAGTCCTCCGATAACAAGGCCAAGACAGTCTGGAAAATAATAAACACAGAGACTGGGCAGAAAAATAAAAGCGATTCCACCATTTCTTTGAAGATAGAGAATGCATTAGTAACTGACGCAGGAAAAGTAGCCGATGAATTTAACAATTTCTTTTCCAAAATTCCGTTTCAGACAACAAAAAGTTTGCAATCGTCTAGTACATTAGCTGAATCCTTTCTGAGTGAGAATGTAAAGTTAGAGAACGTAGATATTTTCAGTTTTCATCATGTTTCTCCTCTAGATATACTGAAATCTTTTAAATTGATAAAAATAAAGAGCACGGAGGACTTATGGGGCGTGTCAGTCAAGGTACTGGAAGCCATTCTGGAGGTTGTTGCACCTACTCTAGCTCTTATTTTTAATAGTTGTATAGACAATGGCATTTTTCCAGATTTAATGAAATGTAGTAAAGTAGTTCCTATTTTCAAATCAGGCCATAGAGATAATCCTTCTGATTATCGTCCCGTATCTATCCTACCCGCGTTTAGCAAAATATTTGAAAAAATAATGCTAACGCAATTGATTTCTCACTTTAATTATAACAAGATTTTGCACGCACAGCAGTTCGGCTTCACAAAGGGTAGGTCAACTACTGATGCTGGTGCAAGTTTAATTAAATTCATTCTGCAGTCTTGGGAAGAGTCGCAGGACGCCATTGGAGTCTTCTGTGACCTTTCCAAGGCATTTGATTGTGTAGATCATAGTACCTTAATTTGTAAACTTAAATTTTATGGCATTAGAGGACATGCATTAGATCTCATTGAGTCATATTTAACACAAAGGAATCAAAAGGTAGCGATAAATGGGGCCATTTCGTCAGAGACAGTGGTGGAGATGGGAGTACCTCAAGGATCTATTTTAGGTCCATTCCTGTTCCTTGTTTATGTAAATGATCTACCATATATGGTAAGCCGAAGATCAGGCATTGTCATGTTCGCCGATGACACCTCGTTACTGTTCAAGGTTAATAGGAAAGATACTGAACTCATTGAACCAAATAACACCCTGTCCATGATATCTGACTGGTTTGCTGCCAATAACTTAGTGTTGAATCCGAAAAAAACGAAATGTATAAAATTCACACTAGCGAACTCAAATGTAAACATAGCCTCAAATATTAAACTTAATGGTGAAACCATAGAATTTGTAAAGTCAACTGTATTCTTAGGTATTACGTTAGACTCTAAACTGCAGTGGGGTTCCCACATAACTGCGATAGGAAGTAGGTTGAGTTCCGCTGCTTTTGCAGTCAGGAGAATAAGGCAGCTTACCAATGTAGCAACGGCACGGTTAGTTTACTTCGCTTACTTTAACAGTATAATTACTTATGGTCTTATTTTATGGGGATCAGCGGCAGATATTGAGACTGTATTTATTTTACAAAAAAGGGCTGTTAGAGCAATTTATAACCTCGGGTCGCGTGAGTCATTAAGAGAATTTTTCAAGGAAACAGATATTCTAACACTGCCGTCGCTATACGTATTTGAAATAATAATGTATGTTAGGAAGAATTTATACAACTACCCAACAAACACTGATAGGCCCAAGGTTACCAGAAGCGCAGGGAAGCTCAAAACAACTTTTTACAGGCTAGTAAAAGCGAAAAAGTCGTTCTTGGGAAATTGTATAAAATTCTACAATAAACTTCCAAAACACATTACCGAACTTACTGACTCTAAATTCAAATCTGTCGTAAAACGGACACTCATTGCAAAAGCATATTATAAGATAAACGACTACATCATGGATAGGGATATTTGGCAGCGATAAAATCCTGCACTAAAAACCTGTCGTAAAATAAATAGGCTTTCTACTGTAGCAATGTAATTTTAAAATTTTATAATACTCTGATACTGATAAATGATATATTGTATACTGTTTTGAAAAAATGACACCTCGCCGAGTTTATTACGCCGGTTCTTCTCGAGGCAGAGGTTTACTTTCCGAACCGGTGGTAGTTTATCGACATTCATAGGTGCATGTAATATGCCTAAATTGAAGAATAAATCACTTTGACTTTGACTTTGACTTTGACTTTGACCTCTAAGTAATGTATTTTGGCACCACGAGATCATAGCACAGCATTCAACGCAGATTTTGAGGTAACATCATGTAATGAGTCATAATAGTTTTTGCAGTTTTGTTTTCAAAAGATATTCCGTACCTCAAAAGGAAAAAAACGGAACCCTTATAGGATCACTGTGCGTCTGTCTGTCCGTCAATTTTTAACAGCCGATTTTTAAAATAAAAAGTTACTTATATCTTTCCAGACGAGTCAAAAAATATACTTAACTAAGCCTAATAATCTACCGTTTAATTTATTGCTCCTCTTACAAGGCCCACCCTGTATATACTATTTATAGGTGGAACGCATACGAGATATTACTACACTCTGTAGCAACGTAGGTTCATAGGGAGAGCTGAATTGATGAGAGCCGCCATGTATGTATCTATGCTATACAGTTTTTATGTTGGTACTGTATATAAGCAGTGTTGTATATATTCCAGAGCCACCTTCATATTGTGACAGAATATTTTAACTTGGTAGATTCACTAAATTTCGGCTATTAACTCCCAAGCCGCAGGTAGCCCTAAGGTTCGTTTATTGGCAATTCCGCTAAGACTCGCCCCGTGCCGTAAGCACGATCTTTAAGCCCGCTCTGAATACTGAAGATCTAATTATCGCCGTCTAACGAGGGAAACATTATAGAGGAATGACCGCGGCGACTTTTATCGCGATTTGCTTTGATGCGGCGTGGGAGGAATATAAGGTGCGCGCATTATATTGGGCGCCACGGAGAGCTGAGGCTTAGAGCTGTGAGAAATTGAGTTCCATTATCCATTTGATCGAAATATCATTATCTGTATGTCTTTCTCGCTCGTGGAAACATGTTCTCGGTATTTTGAGAGACATGCGCGTAGCCGAAGATACCGTTTTGACAGTTTAGTGAAATGAATGGGGTACAGTACCTCCCAGGGATACATTTCCGTTGGTAGATATTGCTGGTTGATGGAATCTAAATGAACCGAGTTATTGGGAAGAAGGCTGGACGAATGGCTGAGCTATTGGATTCGACAACGGACGAATGCGAAATAAAACTGCTTCACATTTTTATCTCCGGCAGACAGTGACTCACCCCCCGCTAGATGAACCCCCGGCCTAATGGTATCATAAATGCGGTGGGTGAGAGGGGGCATTGGACTTTAAACGTATGTTTCGCCACTTAAAAAAAGTCAAAGTCAAAGTGATTTAGTCTTTAATTCAGGCTTATTACATGCACCTATGAATGTCGATAAACTACCACCGGTTCGGAAAGAAAACCTCTGCCTCGAGAAGAACCGGCGTAAAAAACTCGGCGAGGTATCATTTTTTCAAAACAGTATACAATATATCATTTCAGTATCAGAGTATTATAAAATTACAAAATTACATTGCTACAGTAGAAGGCCTATTTATTTTGCGATAGATTTCTAGTGCAGGATTTTATCGCTGCCAAATATCCCTATCCATGATGTAATCGATTATCTTATAATATGCTTCTGAAATAAGACAGTCTGTTTTAAGACAGATTTGAATTTAGAGTCCGTAAGTTCGGTAATGCGTTTTGAAATTTTATTGTAGAATTTTACACAATTTCCTAAGAACTACTTTTTCGCTTTTACTATGGTGTAAAAATTGTTTTGAGCTTCCCTGTGCTTCTGGTAACCTTGGGCCTATCAGTGTTCGTTGGAAAGTTGTATAAATTCTTCCTAACATACATTATTATTTCAAATACGTATAGCGACGGCAGTATTAGAAGATCTGTTTCCCTGAAGAATTCTCTTAATGACTCACGCAACCCCAGGCGAATTTGAATATGCTGTCAAGAACCAAAATAGACCCCGTGCCAGTAGATTTTAATGCTCCCAACTGTCAGGTACCAGAGAGGAAATAAATATCAGTTAATAATAATGGCTGGAAAAGGAATTGATGGTATTTATGGGTCGAGGCACGGTGAGCAGCGCATCCAACTGACCACAATTCAGTAACACAAGGAAACTATAGCACCGTCGTCTTAAGGGGTCGCGCCGACAGTATCCTGTCTTATTATTATACATTGTTCTTTGGCCGTATTTACGATGCTTGGTGGCATGGCGCATAATCGATTCGACCTAGGACCTAAAACACTTTTTACTCCTTACGACTTAATGAACACGCTGGTAAAATTATTCGTATTCCTCCCGAGCTCTTTTTATACGTAGGTATAGTTGCTGTAAGATATTAATTTGTATACTTTCGTTTGACGTCAAGGCACCTTTAAGGTCTCTAAAATTTTGTTCATTCACCATGGGGACTCTTTATGTCACTATTATTTTATTTTAGTATCTGTCAGCAAATGTGTGACCAACTGGTCGATTACCGAATTGTACGCGCGTCACGTAGATCTAAATGTCACTTTTTGTATGGGAAAAATGATAGTTCGAAAAGTTGTGATCACCCCTCAGGTATTTCTAAATTTGCTTCATTGTTGATATGTATTCATATCACTTAATGATACCATTTTAATTGTATTTGTAAGCTCTGACATGTAATTAAAAGAGCCTGTGAGGCCTATTTGCCGAATAAATCTAGATATTTGAACTTTGAATTTTGTGTACAAATATTGCCTTTGTAACATCGTAAATGCATGCGATTTGAGAACACGATATCCTTTTTGAACCATGTAAAACCAACCTCACTCCCCCTTAACTCCTGAAACCCGAAGCGTTAAAGCTGTTGCTCTTACACACAGAGACCTGTGTGTGTTGGTCAGTTCTCTGTGTGCGTCGATCGGCTTAATTAACGACGACTCGAGTTAGTTTGCCGGCAACTACCGGACCCTCTCAAGCCTTTGATGGATTCAGCCATTTAATTGATATTATTAACCAAAACAGCTCAAACTATATCGTTGGTGAACGGAAGTCTACATACAGTGATTATTACGGTGATATAAGGCCCATAATGGTCAGGCGAAGCGTAAGGCGGCGCGAGATGCGGGCTGTCAAGCGACCATGGAAACGCTCCAGGCGTGAGGCCATAAACACTCCTAAGCAATGCCATGTGTTGTTTGGGAGCATTTTTAGAATAGGTTGTATAAAGGCAGTATTTAATTCAAAAAAAGAAAAGCTTTTACCATGTTTTGGGATTGGGATTGTTTAGAGTAAAGAAAAAATTATACTTAACGGAAACTTAATTGTACAATATTAGCAATTAATTTACAGTTCGTATAAAACTTCTTAAAAAATTGATAACAAATAGGAAAATTAAAAACCTACCTCAAATGTACTTATTTGTACCGATTTTTATATTCATATTAGATAAAAGTGGGTAGGTTGGAAGAGCTATCACAAGTGACAAGTTTATTTACAAATATCCAGTGTCCAATCAAAATGTATTCTCGTTCACTAACGAACACCACAAAACACAAAACAGGATACTGAACGGATTTTGGAACAATACATCGAAAATCAGATTTGTAGATTCTCTCAAAGCACTACAAAGGCATTTGCGTAAATTACCTTGCAGACTTTGGTCTATCTTGATGGCTATATGGCACTTAGAAACTGACATTTTAGCTAAGACAACGCTATGTTGAATATAATACACAGTAGGTAAAAGCTGTTGCGCTATTTATGCCGTAACGCCTCGTGTGTTCTGGGCGATGTGTTTTTTTTCTGAAAACTCGTGATTGGTAGCGAGGGTCGGAGTAAGTATATTCTGTGGCGGTGAGTAAATTCGCGATGATTGGAAAGAACCGTCTTTATCCCTGAAGCTGGCAATATAGTGAGGAGCGAGTGTGGTCCATCTCAAGTCATACTTAAGTGCTTAAGACATTCGCTAACCGTTAGCCATTAGGAAAGCCGTAAGCTAATGGCTTCTGTTGCTTTGTCACTTGCTGTTTTGTGTCTCTGGTGGTGGCGCCAAATTGTTCCACTGAAATTCTGGTTACCCACTCTTGGTGATATGCCTCAGATTAATCAATAAAGGTAGTTCAGGTGTCGTGAGTTCGTGATGGTGTCAGCAAGCTAGACACTGAATGCTAAGAGAGATGAAAACTTTGTGCGTCAACAACGAATCCTCAAATCAATAAAAGGGCTTGTGACTTCTTTGGATTTGTAAGTGTCCATAACTCCATATCTCTGACGTCTGCTTATCATCGAACAGGCTGTATTGATTGCCACTGTAGTGGATTTAAAAACTTGCACCCATCGCCTCGTATCTTACCCTCCTATAAACAAAAGAACAATTCCCAAAAAAATGCTTCTGTTTAACGGTGGCTGGGAATTAGAGCGTTGTCTTGGCTCGGGCCAGGTGTGAGCCGGCAATAACTCCTGCATTAGCATCACAATGGCGCCGCCAGCCGCAACAATTCCTGCCCATTGAGTGGAGTTCGCTCGTTAAGGCGAATAAATAAAGTGGGGGAAGCCCTTGACGTCTGAACGACGCTGCAAAACTCCACATACACCCCAAACAGACAAAATCAAAGCTTATATTGATGGTAGCAAGGTTTATACGAATGTTTGGGCTTGTGGTTTTGGTGAATCTCGAGCAAGCCGCGATCGTTGCGTAATTGCTTATGGGCCTTTATATTTAGCTTTATTCGGAGATTCCTTTGTGGTGGCGGTTGTTTGCGCTGAAGGCTCTATTACCCGAAGGCTGGACCTGTTTAACTTATTCACGCGTTTCGTTACACGGATACGTGTTATGTTTCTGCGAGGGAGCGAGGTCGACCTAGATACACGGGTGGAGAGCTATGACGGATTAGTAAGTTGGATTTTATTGGAGTAGGGAATAATGTAAAATAAAAGACGTGTGGCACTCGGGGACTGCCGCGGTAAAGCTATTGCATAGCATTTTGTATCAACTTATGCAATTATAATTTTATTTATTTATTTTATTCATGCAGTATTTCTTTTTCTTTGATATTAATTCAAGTTACACTTTTTGAGCGTGGTGACCGATAAGAAAACAATTTTTTCTATTATTAAATAATAAATACACTTTGTTCATTCATATTCAAAACACTTTATACACAAATTTTACAAGTACAGCTATTCACTGTTGTACATAAATACCTATACACCTATATACTTTCTCATAAACAGCTGCTTATGTATTCGTCCGATTTCGGAGCAGCTCGTCTCGATTCGTGCGAGTTTCGTAGAGTCGTACAATACGTCTAATCGCACACAACGCCGTGTCGAAGACTGCCGAACTGAAACGACGTTAGACGATGCACGGCCTTCAAGCCACACCTCCTTGCCCGTCGGAGTGGGGAGCGTGAGGTTTTTTCGTTACGGAATTTCTGGATTCGGTCCCCGCGCTCAAGGCCCGCGATAGAAGCTATGCCCATTTCTATTATAAATTTCTTATTTTTTTCAAAATATCAGTTACTTTTGTTTCCTTTCTTATTTCTACATTTTTAATTTTATCGGATAGTTTTATGTTCAGCATACTCTTTTTTACGTAGAGTCCATGTTTGGCAGCCATACGTCAAACTGGGTAGGATCTCTATGTCATATAGTTTGCTTTATTTATCATACTATAACTAACTTCGTATCATACATACAGTCCGTTTGCCATCAAGCAGACCGTATGCCTGTTTTTCCACCCTCATAATACAATAAAAATACAATTTAGAACTTTAGTCAAAAAGTGATGTTAATAAAAATAATTTTAATTATAACGGTATTTTATTATAAATACCTAAATATGTCACTCCTAGTCACAATCGAGTTGTTACATAAAAATCCCTTAAGCCCTTAAGGCAACCTGTTGTTGGGCTTAACAGAAAATAAACAGCCAGATACAAATCTTCTAAACCACCAACTTTGACAATAGCTGTATTCAATCCATACTTACTGACTTATATTTATTCAGTGTTTATTTGGAAATACAATTTATCGACATAACAGGTTACGCCATGGCGTTGGTAAACTTAAACTAACTTAATAAAAGTACAGTCCCTGGGCGACCGAGCTCTGCTCGGGTGAAAGTAGAGAAAATACGGAGAACACGAATTTTCCCACACATAAGACTTAGCTAGATCGATTTCTCGCCCCCGTAAATCCCTTAGAAAGAAATCGTTAGAGCCGTTTGCGAGAACGAGATTGCAAATACATATACATATATACAAATATTGCTCGTTTAATAGTATAGGATATAGATCGAACAATAAGTAAAATTAAATCGTATAGGTAGTGGTAACAATTAAAATTAGTTTTCACAAAACTGCAATAAGAAACAAATTAAGTTACATAATAGCGCTTGGGCATGTACACCCGGTGAGTGCTTCTGTGCCGTCATGCGAGCCAACTTCTCCGCTATCAGTCGGTGGCTGCGGCCGCGCAGTTATTTAAGCAAGCAAGAAAAAACTGACACTGCAGTGCTCAAAATATGACAGCCAGTGGACAAATGCGAAAGTAACTCTGTCTTTCGGTCTGTTACGATAGTTTCCCCAGACCTCGTCTTCTTAATTATCTGGCCATGACTGTACACATGTCATGTCTATTTGTACTTATTAATGATTAAAAATGATTAAATGATTATTTATTTTGCTGGTATGAAAATTTATTTGCTGACATGCCCGTGATTCATATTTAATTATAAAAATTTAAAGCATGTAATTACGTTTTAAGATTTTCTGACACAATGTAATATTGTTATAGAAATAAATAAATGAAATGACGTATACAGCCGTCAGTTCCGTGTTGATGAAGAAAGGACGCCCCTCAACACGTCACCGGGTGTCAAGTGAGGGGGGGGGAGGAGTTGACGGACGCTTTTAATTAAAACCACTCTTACATATTTACGAGCTGAGTAAGTAAGTATAAATAGGACGTAGACACAGCTCGAAACGCTGACAAACTTTTGGTCATATTTTTTTCGAACCTCGGCTTGTACCACTAGATTCTCATGTTAAAACTTACGTACCATCCTTTCAGGCCATTTTCAACAGCCTGTAATTTTGTGCTGGCTAAAACTAGAACCCTGAATTTTCAGTAACGTATAGGGAATAATATGACTTACATATATTCTTATTAACATTCAATTTGAACTTTTAGTTTAAGAACTATTGCCTGTCAAAGTTCCTTAAATTTGTCACTGTCACTGACTGATGATCAACATAATTCTAAGGTACTTCTAGCAGACCCACAAGCTCCAAATTTTAAACATAATTCATTTTTAGCCTACCAATTCATGGGAAACCTAAAAATATTGCAATTTCAGTCACGTTTCAGAGATATACAAACTGCATAAGTGGTAGTGAAGGCGCTAGTTTTACGAAAGCGACTGCCAAGTCGAGATGTCCTCTCTAGTAGTATAATAATCACTCAAAGGTTTTACCGACTAACGTTTCGTCGAATGTATGTTCCGCAGAATTTTCATTTCATCGTTTTTTTTTTCAGAAACGTTAAACTTCTGATGAATACTATAAAACAATCTTAACCTAACTTTGAGTTCTACACAATGATCTGTACCTAAAAAGTTAACGGTTTCCGAGAGTAGGTAGTAATCGATGGAATAAGAATTCTGCGACACAAATTGTGAGGTAAAAACAGAGATCTTCAAAAAAATTGAAATGAGGCTGTTTTAAACTCAATTTGCAACTGCTTCTAAACCATGTAAGTGATACTTACATGGTTTTTTCGAAAAAAATGTAATTCATTTACCTAAAATCTGAACTTTTATATACCGAACTCCGTGTCCTTGTGTCCCGAGCTGTCAGTATGCAAGACGAACACAAAATGTAAACAAAGCTAAAGTATGGGAAGGGTGAAGTGCGGATCGCAATGCCTCGGGCTCTGTACACTTTACAGGTTATATGTATATACTGAACTTACGCTGACATGATTAGCTACGCTAACGCCCACACATTGACGAGAAGCTGGTCAAAATAGACGATTGCAACTAGGAAAAAAAAGATAATATTTAAAACAACATACACGGTGCTCCGTTTCTAAATAATCGTAAACGCGTGTTTCAGAGAACCTAAGGAGTAAAAAATCGAATAAAGAAAGCTAAGTTCGGCTCACTTCTTTATTTACATACATTGAAAAAATTGTCCAGATTAATAAGATCCAGATTGTCCAGGTTGATAAGTTGTCCAGAAAGGGAAATGTATTCACGTACCTTTTTCGCTCTTCTTACTATGATAATAAGGCATAAAAAGGTACGTGAATACATTTCCCTTCCTGTCTCTTAATTGGATAGAAGGTGTATATTTCCCAACCATATTTTATGGTGCTCTAATCGCTCTGAAGGAGGCTGGATCCCGCTTTGTGTCAAATATAAAATGTATATTAATTATTTGTCGATGCCCAATACAAAAGACGTGAAATGAAACCCAAATATTCATTATTTTGACATATGTCAAAGTGACAACGCCAGTTGAGTGTTGCCAAAACGTGGTCAGTCGGTGAGAAATAATTAAAAAAATCGTTTTTATAATTAGTGTAATGGATAGATTTTGAGTTTTATCTGCTTGACAAATTACTAGTGATATGTTCGTGATTACTTTGGAACTTCAATGTTATTTAGAAGATTTCAATTTGTTTGAAATATATTACTCCTGACCGGTATACAGACATTTATTTTGCAAAATGTGGGGAATATTTTACTTCTGACCGTTCACGAATCATATGTTTTCATCAAGAAAATTCTCGACTTCACGAGAAGTAATCATGTCAACGGTACCGCACAATATTTGACTAAACAGTGATGTGCCAGCAAACTAATTAAATGCAGTCACAGCATTGAATCATATAATTATTATTTGATTCAATGCAGTGACTGCGAAATTAGTTTTACTAAAGCCATATCAGACCATATCAGAGAAAGATTTATAAACGTGTACAGTTAAGGCGACTAATTGATCTGCCACTTTTCGTTTCTATTATTCGTATATTTAGGTTCAAAACTGGTAGGGCACTTTTTTGGATGATTAGTGGCTGATTACATCTACGGGTACGAAACGTGAACAATGACACAGGGATAGAGAAATAGCTGGCGTGGAATTTGGGAACAACATTGTAACTAATGGTTCTGTGCGCTATAGAAATCGCGCGTGACATAAAAAAATCCAACATATTAAAAATATTTTTGAAAAAAAAAACCAAACTGAATTGAATAAAAAAACAAAATATAATTATTGAACCTGCTCACAAAATTTCACGAGAATCCGTTGAGAAATACGACCTGTAGAGAACGGCCGGGCATCCGAAAGAATTTTGGCCCAAGCTGAAACTCGTTCACTAAATGAAATACCTATTTATATTCCCTTCTAATATGGAATTTAACAATTGCAATTTTAAATACCTATATTGAACTGACATTCCATAGGGGCCGGTAGATCTGATGCGGGTCGATTGCGTAATGTTTCGTACGCACGTTTACTGTACGGCTAGGTGCCTTGTTGTTTGTATGTAAAATGTGCATGGAATATAATTAGAACATGTAAGCAGCTGTAACATTAATTTAGTCCATAGTTTTTTTTTATATATAAATATTATTTTTGTATGGGAAAAATTACGGTTTAAATGTCCTTATGTCGTTTATAAAAACACACAATTTAATAAAAAATTATTACATTGCTTTTAACTCAGCATTATTCACACGTAAATGTATCCTTTAAGGAAGGATACCCGATACTCGTAAATCGACCTATATGAACTTTACACTGTTGTATGCAACTGTACGCTTACCATGAGAGCCTATAGAATACTTACAATAGTAAACTTCTCTCGATATCGAGCTAACGCGCTTCGACTAGATTTCGATTCTCGCAAGTTCGAGCTGTCAAATGCGCCGTACTCATGGTGCCGATATACTACGAAAACAACTACAAAACGTTACTCGCTAGCGTCTAGTTTTCGATGCGTAATCTAAACTTTCGAATCGTATTACCAAACGGTAGCGTGAGTCACAAATTTGACATTTCGAATCGAAAAATACCGTAGTATCTGTAGTTTACTATTTCACTTCCAAAATGGTGCGTGATAACGTATTATTTCGTCAAGATTTACCGTAGATCCGATCGATACCTATCTCAAATTAAAGAACTTATAAAAATAAGGGTTTTGAATCGACAACTTATATCCGCAAAATTCGGATTGTCGCGTATTTTGTATTTAAAAATGCAAATAATTGGCACACGTTCCGCCATATTGGGTCGACAGACTTAGATGAGGATCATCGCACACTGTTAAAATTATACTTAATGTCGTTAAGCTTAAGGTATAGATTCCTTTAAAGTCTTTAAACTTTGGCGTTGGGGAATTTTTCGACGTTGGCCATGCGCGTATTCTGTAATGTCATAACCGACAAACGCTAGCATTTAAATTGAAACGATAAATGCTTGTAATTTAAGGCTGAATATTGAAAAATCTATTAAACTATACGAACAATCGAGTTAACTGTTGCGAGAAAAGTATACTTATATGGGACTCGGGGTACCGATTAGATTTTTAGTTCTGTGAGTGACCGCCAGGGGCGGTGTATAGAGTTTTCATACAAATCTTTAACTGTTGTCGATTGTCGCTAGCGTATTCCGACTTACTGTAAACTCACACTAAAGCTACTCTTATTCATAGCATACGTAGGTAATAGATATCATAAATTCGGTTTAAAGAAACTTTATTGTCTAATGAAATTACATATTTCACTTACAAGACAACTTATAAGTTACCTTAACTAAAACTATTACAGTTTACGCAATAAGCAAGCTTACAGTGTTCAACAAACAGTAATATTTATATTGAACTTAGGGTTCAGGTAGAAAAATTAAACTGGTAATTTCAATCTATAAACAGTTTCATGCAGAGAAACGTATCGTAAATCATTCAAAAAAAACCAGAGTATATTGTTAACTAAAACAAAAGCATATTGCTCTGTCGTTGCCAGTCGCCTCGTGAAATTGGAATTCAGCAAAATTTGGGTTCGAAATTTCAATATAAAGCTAGGTGAGTAATGTTATTAAATGCCGCTGCACGTCCAGTACAAAATTAATATATTAATATTCGCGGAAAATTCATACAAGAATATAAACATGTAAAAGCAATGGACGACGTAACCAACCAGTAAATCCTTCGGTATTTGGTAAAAGGTTGTTAAACATGTTTACTCACTAGAAAGTTTAATGTTCATCCTCTTGCTTGTAAAAGACTTCATAACGCGCAAGTTACAGAGTCATATTACGCCCTTTGGCGTAATGTTTTTGGTGTTTTAATTGTACCTGTCACTTTCGAAGTTTCAAACGTGTTGTAACATCCTTTTCATCACACTTTCTCGAAAATGGTGTTATTATACGCAAGCGTACTGAGCTGTAATGGGCTATATTACGCCCATGGGCGTTATGGTTTTTTTTTTAAATAATAGAACCCTCTGATTGGCTTAAGCAAATCTGGTTGCTGTGTGATTGGTTGAATAAAAAAATCTAGTTGGTCACGACGCCCCGCCCCGCAAGAATACTGCTCTGTGATTGGTTGAAATATTGAACTGCGCGCTCTACTAGCACTGATCTGGAAGTGAAGTTGTCAATTTTTGATTGGTGCTGCTGTATGAAACATACATTTTTCTGTCTTTTGTTGTTATTTATTTCCTCGCAAATGTGATGAAAAACATTGTGTATAACACGGGCGTAAGAATATTGCAAACTCGAGTCATCAAAAGCCCTCCGCCTTCGGCGTCGGGCTTCTGATACACTCTCGTTAGCAATATTCCACTTACGGCCCTCGTTAAACAATGTACTATTGTTGCAAATATTATTCACTTGCACACTAGGGTTGTCACTCAGTCCACACAATGTTAGGTGAAATGATATATTTTGACACTTGGGGTTCCACGAATATGAACTCTTGCAACTGAATGAAACTAAGGATACATGGTATAAGTACTGTTTGTTTTCTTTTACAACAATAAAACATATGATGGAGTGAGAACAAGCTTGACATTATGACTAAATTTCATCTGTAAGCGTATAATTTTTTTTGTGTGAAAACTGTGAAGTTTAATATAATATTACAAACTTATAAACATTTAATTACATAGCCCAATTGTCTAGTTAATTGAGATCAAAGGTCATTATTAAACACTAACCTAGCTTTTCGGCATGATCCTATATTATCGGGAAACAATAGGCAGCGGAGGGTTAATCCCGGCGAATTAGCACGGAGCCGGCCACACAGATCGCCGTACAAAAGATATCCTATATACGATTAGGAAACGAGTTATATTTGTACATATTGTACTATGAATAATGACCGGTCTTGTATGCATTGTTTACTAATCATTTACGGACTTTAGTATGTTTTTTTATAATGCCCGTATCAAGTGGGCAATGTAATTAAAACTGCATGATTAATCACTTTGGCTGGTCCATATTAATAATGCCCGACGGCCCGTGGTCCATTTAATAAATCGAGGTTTGAGATAGCTTGAATTTATTACTTTGACCGGCCTGTATGAATACTTCCCTACTTCCAGCCGGGCAATGTGATAAATTCGGTCGGTTGAACTGCGATTCCACAGCGCGCGAGCCGAGCGAGCGAAGCGAGCATGCCGCGGCAGCGGCCAGCGAAGCGCCAGAACCGGCTTTAACCTAGTTCAGAAATGCCGAATCAAATTTGAGTAAAGTATGCCTTGAACACCTGCCTAGAAATTCTTATTTTAATAAGTTAAGAAATTTCTAATACATTTTGACTAAAGCGTATTTTTACTAAATCCTCTTTTTGCTGAACTTAGTTTATTTCTAGGCTTAGTAAAGACTTAAGGTTCGACCACACCGCCGCTTAAAATACGGTTACGCAGTGACATATGACGTTATTGAACTTCATACTAGATAGGCCGTATCCGTACCGTCACCGTTTTTTGAGCACCGGTGTGGCCGGACCTTTATTAAAATTTAAAAATGAGACATCAGTTCGATTTAAGAGAAAGAAGCATTAAAATACCAACTTCAGTAATAAATAAATCATTGTTGCTGTTAAGTATTCATAGTTACGAGTACCCCTGGACCTCCGAGGGGTGAGGCGCCGCGCGGAAGACGCAGCCTGCATCAAAATTTGCATGTCACTCTTCGCCGTTCGCTGTTAACGCGCGCACATGTATACAGGGTGAAATAGGGGTCGTGGAGCAAGAAGACCAAAAGCGAATAAGATGGTCATACTGAACAACTTTTCCCATGGGACCGTCCACGAAATCGCAAAAAAAAATCAGCTGTTCCATACATTAACTTTCAATTAACTCACAGTTAACTCTTAATTGGCTCTTATTTTTTTACGATTTCGTGGTTGGTCCCATTCGAAGCTCGAGCCGAAGGTGATCTGAGGCTTTCTGGCCCGTGTTGAGTACAACATTTGCCTTTATGGCCAGCTATGCTATTCTATAACTTGCCAAACAAAACAAACTTACCAAAGACACACCTTCAAAGATATACATATTATAGTCAACACATTGAAATAAATCTCTGGAGGAAAGTAACTAACTCTCAGTTTAGACTTAATCTTTTTACTAAATATGGGTGATTCAGGTACTTTCAAGCGCGATTTCCCTCGGCGGTTATTGGCACTAGCATAACTTTTGGGCCAGCTTAGTGGCTCGACTTCGCCGCACTAATTCTAGCTTCTCCCCGTATTGGCTGTATTTAGCACGAGGAATTTAATGGGAATAGACTAGTAAGCAATTCTATACAAATGTAGTTCGAATTGTCGCAGCTTGACTTTATTGAGACTTGTATACACTATTTTTCGAAGAACCTGTCGAACATTTAGAGCACACACTTTTTGTTGCGGTACAAACTACAAACGCGATACAGCACGGCTATCAGCTATGTCGCGACGACATAGACTATTCATCTCCATGGGCGTATATAGGCCTGTTTTCCAGGGGACGGCCTGGCTCAAGCTGGCAGGTTTTTTAAACAACCTATTTTAATTTTGTTTTTAAATCATCAAAAACCATTTCTGGATTAAGTTTGTAATTTAATCACATTTTCACGTATTTTTGTCTTCAAACACCAATTCGATTATACTGAAAGTACCTTATTTCAAATAAAAATATTGAAATCGGTTCACGTGATAAAGAATTATCGCTGAAAAACCAACATACAAACTGAGTTCCATAGTCGGGCAAGTTAGTGACCAATGCACTTACAAATGGCGCTGTACCTACTCGTAACGGTAACTTCTATTATAAAGACGGGTAAATTGTATGAGAGTTGGTCGGAACCCTCGGTGCGCGAGTCGCACTTGGCTGGTTTTTGTGTTTAACAACTGACGCTAATAGCGTACACATTTTTTTGACACAGGTCTCCGAATTTCATGTCATGTGAAATGACATCCTAAAATGCAAAATGCACTAGGCCTGGCTACGAAGAATTAACAAGACAACAAACGATGAAGATTACATAGTTAACCGCTGACAGATATGAACTTAAATAAGACTGCAAAATCCAGCAATACCCAGCAACACTAGGGTATCTATTTACGGACCGACGTGGCTGCTATAAATCAGCCCACTTTATCGTCTTACATTTTTATGATATTTTGTGGCAAACAAAGCCAGTCCACATTTGTCTTGCGGCGTATCTGCTTGGCTGTTTCTCGTGAACAATGCCGGCTGAAATCAAATGGTAATTTTAAATTTGAGAGCGCATAGATAAATCTTGAACGCGAGTCGTTGCGGCTGAGTTATTGCGGCAGAGCTAATGAACGAATTTAATACGGTATTTGTAAGTCCAATTGAAGTGTTTACCGGAGTAATTCTGGATGGGTCTTACACCGATTTAAAGTCTTATTTGTGTTGTTCCTGAGAATTTAAGTACCTACTTGTTAGCGTTAAAATGATTAAAATTCACAATATTGAAAATTGACAGCAAAACTACGTAGGTACGTACGGGTAGGTCCACCGACGAATGAAAATATTTCGCTTAAGTTTGGTTTAGCTTCCGTAGCCGAGGAGGAGCCGTAGGTTGAATTATTATTACATAGCCAGAGCGTTCATCATTTTTACCCGACTGCGCGACGCAAAGGAGGGTAATGTGTTTATCAGCCTATATATGTATGTATGTATGTATGTATGTATGTATGTTTGTTCCTATGTGGCACTCCAGAGACCAAACGCGTGAACCGATTTTGATAATTCTTACGTCAATCGAACCGTCTTACTCTTGCGAGTGTCACTAAAGACATGACGGTAATCAAAATTCAATATGGCGACAACCAGACGCCAAAATTAAAAAAAAAAAAAGTTAACGAAATATGTCGAGTGGGGTATCACTGAATAGGTATTTAAAAATCAGTTATAGGTTTCTCTTACAGTTTTTCATTTAGAGTGACCATTTAAAATCTATAACGTTATAAAGTTATAGTAATTCTGTTCAGTATTAATACTGCACTGCGCGACGCAAAGGAGTTGCCGTTGATATTGTGCTGGGATGTTACTGCATAAGCTACAAGGAACGACTTTAGACCGAGCTGTGGTTGATTTAAGTTCACGCATTTTTGCAAAAGGTCAAGCATATATAGTTTTGAGCCGCGTTAGGTCTCTAAATGGATTAATTATCAGTAGTTTAGACCACCGCAAGCTACTTAATAATCCTCACGATATTAACTCCCTCAATGAAATGACAAGATTGCGAAATTTGCCGTCTTTTAATACTAACTAAAAAGTGTTAAATAAAAAAAAGATAATTTAGAAAATAAAAAAACCCGACTGCAAAAAAGCTATCTTTAGAAAAAAAAACTGAAAAGAAAAAAACAAGTTCAGTAGTCGAGAACATTGAATCAGTTTCATGATTAACATTTCGTATGTCAATTTGGACCTTGGAGACAGCAACTTCAACAGTCGGGACCCGTTATTGTCGTCAACATTAGTGCCGCAGCCTAGACTTTTAATGGGTCCCGACTGTTGAAGTTGCTGTCTCCAAGGTCCAAATTGACATACGAAATGTTAATCATGAAACTGATTCAATGTTCTCGACTACTGAACTTGTTTTTTTCTTTTCAGTTTTTTTTTTCTAAAGATAGCTTTTTTGCAGTCGGGTTTTTTTATTTTCTAAATTATCTTTTTTTTATTCCTTACCTTAAAGTCCTAGAACATTAATTGATATTTACCATAAAACATCGTGTCGAATCCTGCATAAATCTGCAAAGAAATTCAAAGGCATGGCTGACGATCTCAACACGGACATGGCCTGTGGACCTTAGGAAACTCCCTACCGAGTATCTCTTTACCCAGCAGAAAATATAATCATTACCGTTGTAATTGGCATTTAAATATTTTCTTGTTTTTCTGACTTCCTCCAATCCTATCCCGTGAAATAATTCAATGGAAAAACATGAAATCGTGTATCTGGAATCAATTCGAAAACATTACGTAACGTTCCGAACGCGCGTTAGGTAGATCCAACTGTCATTTTTTCTTATAAAATTGAGATTTAGATCTACCTGACGCGCGTACAATGCGTTACCTGTTGGTCGATCACGTAACGCATTTTACGCGCGCGTCGGGTGGATCTAAATGTCAATTTTTATATGGAAAAATGACAGTGGGATCTACCCGACGCGCGTTCGGAACGTTAAGTGATTACCCCCCTGATAGACGTGGCCCCTATTTCACCAACTTGACAATTGCTGACAACGACAATTCTCCGTACATTGCTGGTTCCACAAGAAGCCTAACGACCACCGCAATTGCCAGAACAAGCAATGTATGGCGAATTGTCAATGTCAGGTGATAATTGTCAAGTTGGTGAAATAGGGGCTAGAAGTATTGTTTATTTTTACCCGACTTACTTTACTTACTTTATAAACTAAATTTTCTGAGGAAGAAAGAGGTTATGTTTTTCGAGATTCGTTTGTATTTTTTTATATATTTCATTGGCAAGCTCTGTAAACGGCTTGATGGATTTTAACAAGTGAGGTGTCTTTAGAAGCCTCTTAGTCGTGGGAGTAATATAGGCATTTTTATTTTATTTTAATGATAAAAAATAGCAGCTGGGTTTCATTTTTATTTGACTTGTTACTTACTGTTTATCTCGATACACTGCCAATTAAAACTTTATCTGTAGTTCACTGGGCATTCGGTATGCCGCTCCAGCCCCGCACCTAAGGCGTTGTAAAAAAAAACTATACTATTTTGATCCTTACAGCCCCGACATAAGGACCGAAGTGTATACATAATTATAGATGTAACACATGTAGCCGACAGACGTACGTCTGAAACCTTTATTTGTTATTCTGAATACGTGGAGCTTGATAAAGGTGACCCGGGTGATGAGAATACCGAGGATTATGAGAAACCCCGAATCCCAGGTTGTTTTATAACTCTATTGTTAAATTAATTTAGAGTTTCAGAATTTATAGACCAAAAGACGGGAAAAAAATATATTTTTTCAAAACCTTAGTAATAATCTGGTGTATAAGAGTCTAGCCTTGCTCATGCATCTCTTCCTGTTGGTGGATTTTTCCCGCGCTCTACTCAACCTTCGATTCCATGTTTTTGAAGGATCAAACATAATAGAGGAGACAATCCAATTCAATTTTCCGATAAGTCTGCGTTTACTGTAGGTTGTATGCAACTGAAGAAGGAATCTAAAAGCGACTTCACAAGCCTGCCGAGCCACGCCCCCTATGAGCAAACTTGTATGGAGGCAAACGCCATATGCGGTGGCAGAAGACGTTTACAATGCACTTGCTCTGCAAGTGCGCCTTTATATGATTCATCATAAACACGGGAATTCCACTAAGCCCGCTCAGCGGACGGCGGCGGAGCGGAGCGGAAAAAATGTACAAAGTCCCGTAGCTACTTAATCTGCGACACATTTTAATATTTTCACCTTGTATGGGGTGTAGGAATCATGCGCTTTTTGCGACCGGTACACTGCTGCCTATGCCTGAATATGCCTATCATAGTGGCGTATTTCAATGATAATCATGGAATTAAAGCAAAATGAAAAATAATACGTAGTTCTTTCCCATCTAGTGCTCTTAGAAACGCTTATCTAGTACCTATAACAAATGCGTTTTGGCAAACACTTCAAAACTAAAATGCCTTGTAAAAACTGAAAGCCATAAATCTCCAAATAACTCTGCTAACACAATCAATTATGTGCAGAACTCGCTCGACGCCAATTTTCATGTTTTCAGCGCTGCACGTTTCCACCTGTGTGGACCCACGACATCCATTTGCATCGCACTAAGAACCACGCATCCGAATACCAACCTTACTGTCCCAACAACAGAGTCCACGTTAATTTGCAGCTGGAAACAGTTGCAGTTTGCAGTTTCCCGCGTTCAAATATCAACCATAAATGCTTTAAAATTAGGTTTATTTTCCGCTTGAGGTTGGTTCGCGGTTTCTAATTAGCTAGCGACGCCAGTCCGCAGGGCTGCGGCGCCCCCGTGTGACAGCGAAATGTACTAGGTCATATAATTTGAAATGAAAATTCTTTCAATTGCGTTTCACTTTTCGTTTGGGTAAGTTGTTTAACGTTTAAGATGAAGTCGAGTATTTTTCTAAGATATCAAGTTTATGAAATAAGCAAACATGTGACTGAAGAGCGTTGCTTAATCTGACGCATACGTTTCGCATTGCATCCCATTAATTCGAGCACTCGTTTACACGCACGCTAACGAATCAGAATCAGAATGAGCCCACCAAACATATTGAAATGGATTAGAATGCAAAGCTATGACATAAAATGTCCTGGTATGGCCTAAATTCAACTCAGTGACAATAACAAATTGAAGCAGTGAAACGTGGACCAACTTATCTCGAAATCGATTATCACCATGCTAATGACGTCACACAAATCCATGTCATTCGTCATTACTTCTGAAATAAACTTGTGCTGAACATACTTTTTGCCAGCAAACTGTCACGCAGTTTAGCAGATAAGTTTAATTTAATATTATGTAACCTGCAGCAGGTCGATAACGTAACGAATTGTACGGACGTTAGGTAGATCTAAATGTCAAATTGTATACGTTAAAATACTTAAAATGACAGACTGTCCTAACGCGCGTTCGAAACGTTACGTGATTACCCCTCAGTTTCTGTAATAAAATAAATTTAAAAAAAAACTTATTTGTGTTATGATCATTACCTGCATTACTTATGTTTATTCGTTAGTGTTAAAATATTGCGAACGAAATAACAATCTTGAATGACCTACAAAGAAAAGTTTAAAATCCAATTGACAATGGCAAATAAGCTTTGTCCAGTCAGCAAATAATTTTGTACATAATTGTACAAAACTATTTTGCTGACTGGACCGTAAATATATATTTTTTTGTTCAATCGAGCTAGAAGATTTCAGCGACGCAAACGCACAGCCTTATAATTGTCTTAGAAGTTTTTTTTAGTCGTAGGTAACCTATATTATGGTCTTAGTTAGGCATCTAAGGCCCAAACATAGACACATTCAGTACAATAATAAAATGAAAAACGAATTATTTATTTCAATACTCAATCATTTATTGCATTCCACAATGTTATTATTTGTTATTTATTTGAGCATTGCACGCAGCGGTGCGCCTTTTTCTACTTTGCTGACTGTAAGTACATATCCTAGTCGAGTCAACCACCATTATTTTTGTATTTAGTTTGTGAGCATTCGGCACACTTCATGATGTACTCTTATTGGAACTGCGAAATTTAACATCCGCCGGTATAAAAAGGCAACTTTGTTTTTATTAACTAACGCTTAATTTTAACGCAAAATGCTTCCCGCTGCGAGGACAGTTGTCTGAACTGAACTAAAAAAGTACAGAACCAGGTCAGGCGACGCAAAAAAGTTAAATTAATCGGGACCGTTGTCGGCCTGAGTTTTTTAAAGTTTTAATCAAAATTGTGCTTTTTTGGCCCAGGGACAATGTTCAGGAGGGTGTTGCTTGCCGATGTCGGAATCGGGAGTTGGCAATAGCAGGCTGTCGCGCCGAGCGTCGAGTGTTGCGTTTGGGTTTAATCAGTTGGGGTTCATTTCAAAGAACCTAGGCAGAGCCACGGGATTGAATTGTCTATTACGATCCCGAAAGTCCATTCTATATAATTAAGAAATTAAATTAAAACCGGATAAGAAGTTTCGGGCACTTCCTCCTACATACATTGCCAACATTTCACAGCCCCTTTAATATTAGTAGGTAGGTATAGAAGTACCTACAGGTATTCGTGCCTCAGACCGGATTTAATCGAACAGTCAGCGACAAACAAGCCCGTCATATTCCAGCAAAAATACGGTTTTGAAAAACATTAATACAATACAATACAATACAAATGCTCTTTATTGCACACCTCACACAAACAAAGCAGACCTCTCCTCTTATTTGTTTATAAGACAAACAAATTTTTATTCATAAAATAATAATAATAAATATATCGTGCTGACAGATTGATCGAAACGCCAGGCAGTGCTCGTCGACATCACCATCCCCAATGACGAGAACCTCGTGAAGGCCGAGAAGGACAAAGCCAGCAAGTACCTAGACCTGGCTCACTAGGTGACCGCCATGTGGGATGTTGATTCGACTATCATCGTCCCGATAGTCGTTTCGGCGAAAGGTTTAATAGCGAAGAGTCTCGACCGTCACCTTAAGAGACTCTCGCTAGATGGCTGGGTCAAGGGTCAGATACAGAAGGCGGTACTTTTGGACACCGCGCGGATAGTCAGGAGGTATCTCTCTCTGTTGCGTCTGGTACCCTAGGTTAGGTTTTTATAATGATTTTATATTTTGTATGTATAGTTGTATATTCTACTTTTTATATTAATATTGTAAAAACTTAATCAAAGAATTAAGATAAATGAAGATAAATATAATACATAATTTATTTATAATACCTAGCGGTTTTTTCGTATATTTCATTTTAAAACGTTATTCTAAGATGCTTTACTCAAGAATCCTTCAAACTTCCACCGGCAGTAATTTTGGAGCAAATGAAAAATATCAGAAATAAAGATGTAAACATTTATAATTTATTTGATGTCTGACAAATTTTGGTTTTTTTTTCTTTAGATAATAATTTAAATAATGATGCTATTATAAATTATTTCCAAATTTGACATATTTCCATACAAGTTGTCACTAAAATTACTGGACTATTATGTACCTACTTACCTGGTACCTGTTTAGACTTCAGGCCCCGTAGCATGGTTGGCCTTGTCACGCGATAGGTGATAGGATAGAGCGTGCGTCACTGGCTGACAACGTTCGATAGAACGAGACGACGTTCTTATCTTGTCACTTGTCGCGTGATAAGGCCAACCATGCTACGGCTCCAGACATGTGTGTACAAGGTAAGACAGGTAGGAACTCAAATGTATGGATTTGCAGACATCCAAGTCTATATGCATGTTCGCCTTTCAATTCACGGGCAGTACAAATAGCCTGATATATTGCTTCCTCGAGGCGATACGTTAGTTAATACAACATTAATAACACGGGAGTAGGTATACCGTAGTGCGAGACGAGACGATATGATATGATCCATGGACGTTTTGGGCGTGCATCTTGTAAATCGGTTTATAGTTTAGCTCACATGTTTACCATATTAGAGCATTTCTGGAATAGTTTTTACCAATTAAGGACGCCAATTAACGCATACTTTTAAGTTTTACTTTACCTCTTTGTCAACAATTTTTTTGTTTTATATGAACGTTATTACTATTAATTCTGGATTATTAAAGTTCTGATATATGTACTTTCTTATCTCTAAAGAATCTCAAAACATTGTGTTAGAAATTACCTACTTCTAAAAACAAACTTTTCCAGAAATGCTCATTAATATCTGGTAGTTATCTGGAAATAATGCAATACTTTCTTTCTCGGGAACACATACGCAAATGAACATAGTTCGCGAAACTAAGCAAGCTTGTACCTACTGTAAGTACCAGACCACAATATACATACTTATCTATCTATATATGTAAAACAAAGTTGGGTTATAGTTACACCATGATTGATCGATTGATTGATTTATAACCTCGAGAACGGCTGGACCGATATTTATGATATGTGATTTGTTGAATTTGTCTTCGCTCCGAATAGCAGAATAAGTATTAAAACACGGAAAAATGTGGGGAAAAGAATTATGTATCTACAAAATCATTCTCTCATACATTTTGTAGGTTTCGGAACGTTCCATCCGTTTCCCAAAACACCCGTTCCCAAAATATCCGTTCCCATCACCACCTTTTCCCAAATAATCCGTTTCCCGATATAAGTGTGTCCCAAAATGTGCTTCTCCTAAAACACACGTTTAGCTTGATATCCGTATTCCAAAAAGACCTAATCCCGAAATGACCGTTCACGTCAGTACCTTTTCCTAAATAATCCGTTTCCCATAATGTGCCTATACCAAAAGATACGTTTATCTTGATATCCGTTTCCCAATACACCCGTTCCCAAAACAAACGTTCCCGTCACCACCTTTTCCTAAATGATCCGGTTCCCGATAAATATTTTACCTAAAAGTCATGCTGATGCTGACTTTATTGTTAAAATGAACTTGAATAAAATCCTAAGATCGTAAGTTGAGGAATGTGTATTTGAGAAATTCTGTTCTGATGCGATGAGAAACGGGTCTTTTGGAAATACGGGTGTCATGAGATACGGATCTTTTGGCATACGGATGCTATGAGAACTGGGTGTTTTGACATACCTACTGATGCGATGAGAAACGGGTCTTTTGGGAATACGAGTGTCATGAGAGACGGATCTTTTGGCATACGGACTCTATGAGAACCGCGTGTTTTGACATTCTGATGCGATGAGAAACGGATCTTTTGGCCTAGGTACGTTCATTTTAAGAAACTTTTATTTTGGAACGTGTGTTTTGGGAACGGGTGTTTTGGGAAACGGATGGAACGTTCCGAAACCATTTTGTATGGCGATAAAAAGTGAGCGGCGTCGCTATCCTACTAAACCAACTAATATTATAAACGTGAAAGTTTTGATGTATGGATGGATGTACGTTTCACTTAATCTCAAAAACTGCTGGACGAATTTATACGATACTTTCCAGTTATGTACCTTATATATCAGAATAGGACATAGGCTTATTAGGGTTCCGTAGCCAAAATGGCAAAAACGGAACCCTTATAGTTTCGTCATGTCCGTCTGTCCGTCTGTCCGTCTGTCCGTCTGTCCGTCTGTCCGTCTGTCCGTCTGTCCGTCTGTCCGTCTGTCCGTATGTCACAGGCATTTTACTCGAAAACTATAAGGTGTATTTGAATAAAATTTTGAGGATAGGTGTATTTTGTTAGCCGCTACATAGTTTTGTAATTAAAATGACAAAAAAAAATTTTTTTAGGGGTGCACTCCATACATAAAACTAAAAGTCAAAACAATTTTTTTCATTGCGACCCCCCGTGTGGCACATCAATCGATAGGCCTTTCAAAATAAATATAAGGTTTCTTAGCATTTTTTTTGATTAAATGAATAGGGTCGGAGATAATCGCCCCGAAAGTCACTAAAATTCTGTCCCCCCCCCTCTAATTTTTGAACGGTGTATTTTAAAAATATGGAAAAATTCATGGACATAGGGCTCATTAATTTCATTCACCGAAAATTGTTTTGAACAAGATCGGTTCAGAGGTTTTCGAGATATTGCTGAAAAACTGCCTTCCTCAAAGAAAAGGACGTAAGTGCCGTAAAATTTCTGTGACGATACGACCTTTTTAATAGGCACGGAACCCTTCGTTTTGCGTGGTCCGACACGCACTTGGCCGGTTTTTTTATGTCAAGTTTTATCCCTTTTACGGGCCAAAAAGGGGATGAAACTTTGTATGGAGACCAGATTGCTCGTTGCCTTCATCAGGCGCTGGGTCTCAAAATGTATGGGAAAACTAAAATCCGACTCACACTTGACCAATATTCTAATGATATTATTTAATAGGCTATAATTTCCCTATTAGGATAGTTTTTATCCCGGGTCCACGCAGACGAAGTAGCCAGTTAGATGTAAAGATAAAAGCCAAAAATAAGACCCAGGGAGTCCAATCCAGATCGCTGGACTGGCTCGTTCCTCTGCAAAAGTAAATTAAAGAAGCATAGTTTGAAAAACTTTAGTACAAAGAAAAGAGTAGGCAACAAAATGGTTTACCCTTGTTCAATCGACAAATGTTTCATCGAATAATTGTTTCGCCGAATTTTCATTTCATCGAAATCATTTTTTGGGGAAACAAGATTAGATGGACTATTTTATTCGAAACTTCACAGGAGTATTCCTAGCGATAAATGATACGTGTTATGCAAATTTTCATCAATGTTTTCTTATAACATTATCACGTATAATTATCGTCCGTAAACCGACTTTACAGACAACCATTTTTTTGTATTAATACATTTTTTTTTTGAAACAGTAAACTTTTCAGGTTGGTTATAAAACCAACCTAACTTAACCTCATGGGTTCTACACAATGAACTCTCAGCTAGGTATACCTAAAAAGTTAACGATTTCTACGAAAAAATCGGTGTCATGAAAATTCGGCGAAACAATGCATTCGGTGAAACGCTTGTCGGTAAAATAAGGGAATTGGTCAGCTACGCGTATATTTCTGTGTCACAGTCGTCGTCGTCGTATCTTACATATTTTTGATTGTGACAGAAGAAGTACCACAGAGGGATATCTAGTATTCCTTTAATCTGATATTGGTACGGAACAAAAACTTTCCTTTATTGTAATTCTGCTACTCTCTATTCTCAACAAACTGGGTTTGCTTACTTTAGGTTATGAATATGTATACTACGCACTGAATATCGCAACAATTGATGTTATACAGTGCTCGCGGCGGACTCGATAAATTCCAACCATATTAAAATTTAAACTTCAATAAAACCACTCGATTCCAACACTTATATTAAAAGTTTCGAAGCACGCATTCTTTATATAGTGCAACTGTCGCGAGTCCAGACTTCTAGAGTCTGGCTCATATCGTCGTTTGTTTACCCAACTCTAACAGCAAAACTAAACCTTATTCTGTGTATTTTAAGTATCAAATTGTTCTGATAATTCTGTGGTCTGTTGTCGTGTTGCCCCGTGTACCGTTCAAGTTAAAGTGGGGCCTTTAAAAGAAGTTTTTCAATTATTCTGCGCTGTTTATTGGCTCCGATTCTTGGCTACGACTGATTTGATTTCGTTGCACCAACTTCGATCTGATTGGGCAACTTTCAAAATGTAGTTAATAAATTATATGTCTATATAATTACGAATTACGAAATACGCAGAAAACGAACACCCTAAAATACACTAATAATGATAATTTAAATGGTAACAGGAAAACATAGTCACGAAACAGCGAATGTGACGGACAAAAAACGTCACGTATTACAGAATGCGACTAAGAATTAAAGATACTAATTATGAATGTGATCAGCAACGTACGTATCGAAAAAAATAGGCTAAAATGTAAATGAGACCAAAAACGAAAGAGAAGATCGTCGAAAGAGTCCAAGGAAGAGAGAAACGAATAAGACGAAGAAAGAGACGAGTTACAGAATTTAACCAAACCTGATAGTGAAAGATAGCGAACATGTCGAATAACGAATGAGTGTTCAATACAGAATGAGACAAAATAAGAATTTTACGAAAAACGAATGGGACGACATAATACGATACCAAATAAATGCTCATCTCTGCCGTTCATTGGAATATCATTGCCATACCAAAGAGTCATCACCAACCCACGTTATATTTGTACGAATCTAATAACTTCGAATATACGCATGAAATAACTAAATTACTCAATACACATCCTTTAATTATTCACGATAGCTTTTATTGTGTTTAAATGAATTTGACTAAATATTAGTTGGTATGCTGTTTTTCTCCGTGAAATCAGACGTCTATATTCGTCGCCTATTGTACAAGCGTTGCTTAGTTTGGCACTAGGTCGATTTGTTGTTTGTCCCCAAATATTTATATATTTTTCTTTGCATGGTTTTCATCGAATTTCTTGTTGAACTCAATATACTTTTGTAATGGCATTGGGAGAGGCTCGCCCAGCGGGTAAGACATTCGTCCCTCTCGCACTAGTATAGTTGTCAGAAGTTGACGGAAATCTTATCGACAGCGATAAGTGATAAAATGGTTACCATGCTACGCCCGCTGCAGTGACTGGTATAGGCTAGTAAAAAATGTATGCAAGGGTAAGGACCCTTGCATACACAACTTACTATTAATAATTATGTTGGCTGATCGTACCTACATAATTATAAATGTGACATCGGAACGCGCTCTTTCTTGAGCTGTTAGAATGTGTCAGATATTTTTGCGCGCTTATTTAACGCACAATTATCGCCGGTGAGTATTATTTGTACGTTACGGCCTACTTCAAACGTTAAAAAGCTGTCAAGCGGTGGGCGCCTCGTAGCAAGAGCGGCCTCGCCGCACGGCTACCTCGACGCTGCTGAGCCAGTGCTGCTACGTGCTTGCGCTGGGTTGACGCAATCTCGTAACAGCACTAACGCGGATGGCGGAGGGGTGCAGCGTGTCGTAGGCCATCCGGTGAGGGGGCGACAAGTGTGCGTTAACCTTTAATCACGTCCAATATTAATGCACCACTAAATTTATAAACAAATACCACTCTTCAGACAACAAAAAAATTACAAAAATCATTGAAATCACATAACAAATCCGTTCCACATATCTTCCCAAATTGCCACTAACATATACGCCCGCAGCCCAAGCCACCGAGACGCAAATCCATATAATACTCATACATACTTCACAAGTAAATACGCTAGGATTTTTCAACCCGAAACTAGGCCTTCGCGGGTTGTTATGCTGAATAATATAGTAGGATGTGAAGTGTATCTACATATCTACGTATGTTGCAAAAGCTTGTTTTATAACATAAATATACCTCCCAGTGTACGGGGAACTAATGATCGGATTTGACGGAGGTTCCCAGGAATGATAGAGGCAGTCCCGTACCCGCGACGATGGCGGGCGTCCTCGTCCAATCAAGTCCTGGTTTAATTGACTTAAAACGTGCTCGAGTTATGAGGTGTTGGCTAATGTCTAGTAATAAACATGAGATTCGATCGTTAATTTTAATGGATTATTTACAAATCAATTTCTTTGGCCTATCTTTTTTTTATTTATTTTTTTCTTAATAAGACTCGCTCTTAAATATATTTAAGAGCGAGTCTCTAATCGGTGGAGACAAATTTCTAACTTACTCTACAGTATGCCATTACTCTAATTTATGGAAGTGTAGATAGTGGTTTATCCCTGCTTCCACACCGCAGTTTATGCGCATGCAATACAATACAAAACCGATTAAAATAATATTTGGTCAGATTGGTCAGTGTCGTTAACATAAAAACCATCTACAAGCTTTGAATCTCGCTTGACACTCGAGAAAACTGATTGTCAGGAGAATTAAAGATAAAGATAAAGATAAAAAGTAACTTTATTGCACAAAAAATAAAAATACAGTTGAAAACAAAAGCTGGTAAGGTGCATAAGAATTTACAATGCAAAAGTGCCAGAGGTTCCCACACTAGGCCAGGCCTGTATCGCGGGAAACCAGGTTCCTAATTGGTGTCATGCTTATATCGATGGCAAAAAGCGAGAACGTAGTAACCGCCAAAATGCAAACTTTACACCAGAGCCAAAAAACTTTTCGATTTCGAGAAAATAAATCATAACTCTTTCATTTATGAACGAAAATGCTTGATATTTGGATCTAATTCATAACTTATGGTTTTCTTTCAACTGGCATATTTAATATTTAACAAAAAAGACTGGTTTACGTCTTAGTGGCGGTTACGACAATTGAACTCTTTTTTTCGTTACGCGAAAACGCTGTAAACGCCAGAAGTAAATGTACTAAAATAGTGAAACGAGTATTATTTCCATAAAGCATAAATGATGTAACCAGATGCATATTTATTTTAAGATTCAATAATTTTGACGTAAATGTCATTACGTTCTTTATAGGACTAACTGAAATGTGGTAAGTGTCCACCGGCAAAAAGAAACTGTGAAAATAAAACGACTTAAGTATCAATCAACTTTTATCAACATACTTTTTTAAAATGTTTCCAAATTTTAAATGCAGGTTTCTTACAAATTAAAAGCTCAGAAGCAACAATTACCGTCTTAACATATCAAATACTATCTAGTCTCAATTTCTCTGTATAAAAACATTACGAAAGTTACTTAAAACCTCCGTTGCTTATAACATTTCAAAAGGCTAATAAAATCTCTCATATTATAAAATCACAACCTTGTACTTATCGTGCTAAATCAAACAAATATTCTTAGGATTAATCCATATCCATACTAATATTATAAATGGGAAAGTGTATGTGTTTGTTTGTCCGTCTTTCACGGCAAAACGGGGCGACGAATTGACGTGATTTTTTAAGTGGAGATAGGTGAAGGGATAGAGAGTGACATAGACTACTTTTTGTCTCATTCTAACCCCCCACTTCCCTAAAATGGGGGGTGGAAGTTTGTATGAAGCATTCCGCAATTTTCAAGGTAGAAAGCTAAAAATTGGTACGCGGAATATTTGTGAATAACAAAAAAATCGTGCATCATTTTTTTTTTGCCCCTTAAAAGAGAGGGTGAAATTTTATATGGGACTTTTCGCAGTTTTCAAGGTAGGAAGCTAAAAATCGGTACACAGACTCTGTTACCAACTAAAAATACCTGCCTTTTTTTGTTACTTTTCCCCCAGCCCCAAAAATAGGGGATGGAAATTTGTGTGAGACTCCGCAAAATTAGTACCTACAGGTTCTATGATACAAACGAATCCATACTAATATTATAAATGGGAAAGTGTATGTGTTTGTTTGTTTGTTTGTTTGTTTGTCCGTCTTTCACGGCAAAACGGGGCGACGAATTGACGTGATTTTTTAAGTCGAGATAGTTAATGGGATGGAGAGTGACATAGGCTACTTTTTGTCTCATTCTAACCCCCCATTTCCCTAAAATGGGGGGTGGAAGTTTGTATGAAGCATTCCGCAATTTTCAAGGTAGAAAGCTAAAAATTGGTATGCGGAATATTTCTGACTAACAAAAAAATCGTGCATCTTTTTTTTTGGAAATCTGTACCCAACCCCTTAAAAGAGGAGGTGAAATTTTATATGGGACTTTTCGCAGTTTTCAAGGTAGGAAGCTAAAAATCGGTACACAGACTGTTACCAACGAAAAATACCTGCCTTTTTTTGTAAATTTTCCCCCAGCCCCTAAAATAGGGGATGGAAATTTGTGTGAGACTCCGCAAAATTAGTACCTACAGGTTCTATGATACAAACGAATAATAAAATAATTTAACATGGTTATCGTTTCCATGGTTTATTTTTCATCTCCCCTGTTGGGGTGAGCTGGGGTTGAAATGTCTAAATATCAATATGGGTGTCGTTTTTATGGTTTTTATTATGGACGTTATTACGAAAATGGCGTCGATTTTGAAATTTAATATTGTCGACATCTATCTTAATATGTAGAGTCGTTATGTAGAGTCGATATGTAGAGTCGATATGTAGAGTCGATATGTAGAGTCGATTTGTAGAGTCGATATGTAGAGTCGATTTGTAAAGTTGATATGTAGAGTCGATTTGTAAAGTTGATATGTAGAGTCGTTATATAGAGTCGATAGGTAGTCGATACGTAGAGTCGATATGTAGAGTCTATGTAGAGCCGATAATTAAATAAAATAAGAAACAGGCTGACTGACTGACTGACATATCACCGCACAGCCCAAACCGCTGGATCTAGAGATTCCAAATTGGGCACGTAGGTTCCTTAAGGGTGCACTAAGAAAGGATTTTTCAAAATTCACCCCCTAAGTGGGTGAAATGGGGGTCCAAAGTTTGTATGGGGAAACAAATTAAGTAAGAGTATTTCATTCGAAACTTCACAGGAGTATTCCCAGCGATAAATGAGTAAATATATGTTTCAGGTTTTTTGAGAATTCAACCCCTAAAAGGGGAAAATATGATGACAATGACTGAAAATCAACATGGGTATTGTTTCTATGGTTTATCGGGTCGCTGGTCGCTGATTACGAAAACAACGATTGTAAAATCCAACGTGGCGGACGTGTAATACCATCTCCTCTGTTGGGGTGCGATGGCAATATGGGTGTCGTTTTTATGGTTTTTTGGGGCGTTAATTATGAAAATGGCATCGATTTTGAAATTTAACATTGTAGACATGAAAATGCTTGAAAGTATTTGGGCCAAATTGCAATTCAATTGGAACATACGGGTCAAACAGAGATGCACCTTTTTTGTAGACGGTTAAAATTACTTTTAGTACGCGGGCAAAGCCGCGGGCAAAAGCTAGTCAGACTATAATATTGTTGTCCGCTAAAACTAAATATTATAGGTAATGAGGTTTAATATTCCCGTGAAAACTTTAAAACTCTCTACATTTTATCTTCAGTTTTGGCATTAAATTGTCTTTTAAGTAACTTTTATCGATATAAAACTCACTACCTATTAAACCCACTAACTATAAAAGATGTTTTGAATGTAAGTATTACTTATTATATAAGTTTTCAACATAATTCTTAAACAATTGTGTGAACACAACTATCACCTCAATTATAAAAATATTTCTTTGAACTAATCTCACTGAACCATTAATATTTAACTTAAATAACTAGACGTTATATTACTGTGGTACCGTACAAATTAAAATTGTTATTATTTATTTAAATAAAAACTCGGAGTCATTTTTCTTAGGCAGAATATCAATTAACATTAACACTTCTTCACGGACACACAGAGTACACAGACTACGCACACCGACTCGCTCCGGCGATCGCCGATAGACTAAATCACAGGTCGTATTCACGAGCCACATCGCCGCGAGCGCACATTATTATTGCTGTATCTTCAAGCACTACCCACTTCACGTTGTGTTTCAAATGTCGTTACTGTAGCTTGCTGTTAATTCATTTTCGAATGAAATGTAGTAAGCGTCAATCATAGATAATTTATTTTAGGATAATTGCAGTAAGCTTGGTTCGTAATTTTTTCACTACATGCATAAATGCTGTAACCGCCACGGAACAAAATTTCGGCAACGCTGTAACCGGCACACCCTTTGATATATGAAAAAACAAAATTAGCGTAAATGTACTCGTTTAGAAAATTGCTACTATTTGGGTGTTTACAGCAATTAGATGTGGGCATCATCAAAAAAATACATTCGTTTTGCAACGTAGTCCAGTTTTTTCTAAGCGTCGTAGAGCCATGGGACCCAGACCAGTCGACGCATAGTCCAGGCAATGAACTGACAACTTGTATGGAAAAAATGACATATTTGGAAATAATTTATAATAGCAAATTTTTTTAATGTAACGGATATATTATCAATTAAATAGTTACCTAGAGGCAAAATCCAACAAAAAATCAGACATCAAAAAAATCAATATTTAATTAGCTCCTAAAAAGTCCGGATAAATATTAATATTTTTTTTTATCTTTATTTAGGTTCACTTACATTTGCTTTAAAATATTCAATATAAATAAAATAAAAAAGACAATGAATGTTTAATTTAAATCGATATAATTACTTCCGGGTGGAAAGTTTGTTGGATTCTTGAATAAAGCATCTTAGAATAATGTTTTAGAATGAAATAAACAAAAAAAACGCTATTATAAATTAATGTTTTTTGAAACCGTATTTTGCTTGGAGTAGCAGAAAAATTCGCTGATTCCGAATATGCAAAAAAAATTTTTTTGACCAAGTGGCGGTTACTACGTTCTCGCTTTTTGCCATCGATATAATATTATTGTTTACAATAAGTATACGTTGAGTTATTGAAAATTTAAACAAAATGAACATAAGAACGTTGACAAATACAAAAATAAAGCTTATATTATAGTGAAAATGACACCTCGCCGAGTTTTTTACGCCGGTTCTTCTCGAGGCAGAGGTTTACTTTCCGAACCAGTGGTAGTTTATCGACATTCATAGGTGCATGTAATGCCTAAATTGAAGAATAAATCACTTTGACTTTGACTTAGACTTTGAAAAAGAGAAAACAAAATATCATTACTTTAGGACTATTTTTGAATTAATTTAAATTACCTTAATGAACAATGCTTCATTCTCGTCATAACCCAGTGATGACAATGAACTCCACATTATTCATATGCAAAAAGAAAGTTGTGAGTAAAACCGCGTTTAATTTATAGTTCAAAAGTATCAGAATCTGAAATGCCTGAACGAAGTATTTTCAGATATTTGAGTAAGTCTCGGCTCGGAGGCATAAAGTGGAATAAAATAATTCCTTAGAGACAACAACTATTTACTTCGTGCCGCGAAAGTGCGCGCAAAGGTTAAATCCGGATGATGATATCTAGGGTTAATATTCCAATAAATATTATTGGAATCGATTTTCTGTTTGCGAGCTCGTCCGCTCACGTTAGACCACTTCTTCATTTAGCGGGGCAGAATCTGTATGCGGTTTTTTGCAATTTACTGACTTGATGTTTAATGTCGGAATCTTTTATTTTTTATGAATGTTCCCCGATTACGAATTAACTATTATAACACGTGTACTCGTGTTTATCCTCTGAAATCGCAATTTTGGTGAAGTGGAACTGATGATGAAGACCACGGATGACTTATAGAAATCCTCAAGGATGTAAAGTACGTCTGCTTTGCTTGTGTGAGGTATGCAATAAAGAGTATTTGTATTGTATTGTATTGTACGTCATAGATTCTGACATGATTCCGTTGAAGTACGAGTAGCAACTAGTGAAGTGTCAATTCTGAGATCCTTGAGGAACCAACGGAACTCCTCAACTATCATCAGCCCACATATAGTGACTTGGATTTTTTCTGTAATAATCAACGTATTTGCTCTCTGGAAGCATTTCATGTATAAATTGGAAAGGAAATGTGGAAATTTTTATGTACCTATGTGGCTTGGCGAAGTACTGAGTTTAAGTCGGTTTAAACTTTGTTTTTAAATTAAATGATTGTAAGATTTTCTTACTTCCTAATAGGTATACTGTCAGTATTATCTTTCATCATCATCATTCGTTCTTTGCCGGTGGTTACCGTAAAAAAAGATAAATCTCCAACCAATCAATCAATCAAATATTTATTTGCTGGAGAATGACCGTTATAAATTAAAATACTGTTCCATGTATTCAGCCTGCATGCAGGCATGAAAACATTTCTGAATGCTAAGTTGCGATTACATAATTTATAATATAACTATATGTCAACTTTAATAATTACTAATTATGCAAAGAATACAACAAAAAAATAATAGAATTCACAAATTGAGTAATAAAATAAATGACAAAATAACCACGGAGTCAAAATTACAAATTCTATGTCACCTGTGCTCTAAATAACTTTTTACGCTATAGAAACACTTGTCCATTGATATTAAACTATTTTAAAAGAAATCGTAATAATTTATTTAACGATACCATCAAACAAACACGAAACCATATAAATTAAATTGTACAACAAATATAATATAAAACCGACCTCCAAAATTCTGCTATTATACCGTATTCAGTTACAAGTAAAGCCTTTTAAAATTGAGGAAAAATAAAATATGACTGATGGAAAGGATTATTTACCAACCGTCTCATCTCCATGGCAATAATCCTCAGCTAGGGGGAGGTATTTTATTCCAGCACAGTTCATATTTTGTAGGTAATATTTCAATAAAAAAACTGATGTTCAGGAAATATTTAAATTGCATAATCATTAAATAGCTATATGAGATTTACAGCAGGACTTTTAAAAGCTTTATTATAACTTCACATGTAAGGCCTTCTGGGGTCGCTAGCTTCCATAAGCTACTGTCTCACTACTGGGCAAACGCCTCCCTCTAACAAACCTCCCGAGAAGCGTCAAGGTCATCCCGTCATACCCACATCACGCATAAAAAGTTATTTCGATGAATAAATAGTTATTTGTGTCTCGAGGGAGCAAAATGATGTATTTACGGCGAGGGCGGTAGATTGAATCCTGAGCGTAACGAAGGATTCAAGCGTTAACGCCCATGACGAAAATAATTTTGCTCCTGAGTGACACATACAATTTTTCACACCGACTATGAGAAAAATATAACAGTCATCGATAGTTTTGATTTCAGTAAAACGTATAATTTATTGTGACAATTTTTTTAAATATTACGAAAAATTCATAAATTTTCATAAAACGTTGTTAAAGTCAAAACTTGAAATATGTTCATTTTCAATCGATTCCATGAAATTACAATCGATTATTTTATTAAGATCTGTGTTCAATTGGCATATTGCGTAAATTCTACATGCCAATGAATAAATTAAAAAAGTAGCTTATACAGATAAGTATAATTTTGATCCCTCTCGTCGTGGAGCAAAACTTAGGTACTTTTCCGAATGAAAGGTGTGAAAATATCTTTAAATTTCTTGATTATGTTGCTTCTAGCTATGTTATTTTAAGGAATGCGTTAAAAGAATTCGATGTTTCTGTTCCTCCAGATTTATTCATTGCCGTCAAAGTAACAGAGGTAAAATCCTTAAGTACCAACAAAGCCCCGAAAATAACTTGACACGTTCCAATCTCCCGTATTTATGAAAGGATTGTATTAACTGACTGAGCAGGTACAAGCTGTGCTGGTATTGTCTGGGCGCTCGCTCGCTAGAATATTTTAATTGGTGTGAAATTCAATGAACTGTCTTCAAACGTACACGAATAAACTTGTACTTGACAAAGCGCTCCGAAATCCATCACAATTGTCTGTGTTGCCAATTTTCTGCGATTTTTCCAATACAAACTTGTTAATACACTTAGTACGAGTATACACATCAGCGTTCCAGTCCCAGGTTCCTGCAAACTTGAATTCTAAACCCAATCATCTCGCAATAAGCTCAGCGAGTTTATCATTTATGAATATATGTATATTTCGAATACGTCGACAAAAATTCGATTCGAAAAGTCCCGCCCAAGTTTACGTGAGTTCCTAACTTATCGCCACGACCACGTTGTGCTGATTTGCGGATACTATGACACGTAACTCCTAAGAATAAGGTTTCGAATAGGATAAACAGCAGCATACTGGTACTGGATTGGGTACAAAATCAATAGAAGTGATGAACATCTGTGTAAATAGTCGTATTTAGCGCCACGCTTTCGACGTTAGGATTTGCCGTCCCATATGTAGGCAAGCGACTCGAAAGGGCTGAAATACATCGTGCTGTGGATTTACACGTCTACAATTTAAATACTGCGGAGATCCAGTTTTATCGCCGACTTAATTTGCATTTTTAGTTGCGGTTTTTGCATTTCCCGTTGCATTTTCGGAACGTTGTACTTGTTGCCTATTTTTTCCGCCAGAGTAATGTTTGCGTTGAACAGATTCGAGCGCGGGCCGGTAAGGCCGGCGGGGACCGAGACGCAACTTCAACTAAAATAACCAAAACCCTCCCTAATTAATTACTATTCACAGCTAAACTGTCTTCTTTTTGTTTTCAGAGACAAAGCGCCGGCGACATTGTCCCGGCCACAATGGACTCGTCTCAAAGCGCTGAATGAAGATTTTATTCCTGTACTTATCACTACTTACATAATTTGAGCGCAAGTTTTGCATCTGACTTTGTTGGGCACTGGCTTCAACTTGGAACAATGCTCGATGTCTAATAAATGTACCTACTGTTTGATTTATTGCCAGGGGCATTAACTACCATGTTGGGCGTTGAAAACATTTAAAACAAGTATGATATCTTTCATACTTTCTAATTATAGGCTCAATGTGTATCTATTTTCTAAAGCCATAATATTATGTACTTACCGTAAAACCACACAACTATAGTCCACTACCCCAACTATGGTCCAATAATAAACTCATTCGTTTCTATCAATGCCGATTTTGTATTTGTGATTTTATAGGTTTTTATTTAAATTTGTGTTACTATATTGCCTGTCTTTAAGTTCACCCATGAAAGCAGTCCCACCTGAGCAAGTAATATGTCAATTAATTTGGACCATAGTTGGGTGACCTGGACTATCTTTGTGTGGTTTTACGGTATACAAGATGATAATTAACATTAACTAAATTAAATTAAAACTAAGTTAACTCTAAAAAAGGCAGGCTGGCGGCATTTCTTGGCTGAATTGCGATGCTGATGCGTTAACAAATATTAATTAAGTTTGTTTTTTCTTAGTCTGTAAAGTGTCTTTTTAACCGACTCCAAAAAAATGGGATTTCCAAAATTCTTTTTTTATTCGAAAGAGTATATATATATACTCCTGAGGTGGTCCCATTGTCACCAAGTCAGGATCTGCTGATGGGATCCTAGGGAAATTGAGGGCAACTCTCAAAGTTTATAGTGATTTCGGTATTTTCTATTATAACTCGTGTATTTACCCTCGGAAATCGCAATCCTGGTGAAATGGAACTCATGATGAGGACCACAGATGACTTATGGAACTCCTCAAAGATGTAAAGTACGTCAAAGATTCTGACATGATTCCGTTGAAGTAGCTATAATGAAGTGTCAATTCTGAGAACCTTGAGGAATCGACGAAACTCCTCAAATATTAATCAGCCCACATATAGCGACTTGGGTTTTTTCTGTAATAATCAACGCATTTGCTCTCGGAAAGCAGTTCATATGATAAATTGGAAAGGAAATGTGGAAATGTTCATGTACCTATATGGCTTGGTGAAGTACTGAATTGAAGTCGGTTTAAACTTGTTTTTCAAGTAAATTATTAACTGTTTTGTTAGAGGTGTGCAATAGAAAGTATTTGTATTGTATTGTGTCCCACTGTTGAGCTTTCACACGTCCCTGTCTGGAGCAATTTCTGGACAGTCGTTGATTGCCATTAACGGTAGACTAATTAACTAAATATCGATTCATACATCAAATTATTTTAAATTTAACTTAGTTTTAATTTAATTTTAATCAAGTATTTACATCTTACTTTAGAAAATAAAGTCCCATTACATTGTATTAGTTTTAGTATTATTTCAAGGTTAGTTTATAGTTAATGTTTAGCATAAAGCACTTATAATTGAGTCACTTCAAGAATGTTAAAAGTGTTTGTCAACCGTATAATTTTCCTCACGGGACCGGCTCTGTGGCTATCGATTGGTATTAATGATTCTCCGCTACTGGTTCCAGTGCTATTTTTTTTTCAATGAAATTCAACTTTATTTATTAAAGATAACAAGGATCTCATTTTTTGTTAGTATGCACTGGAAAAAAACCATATATTGCCTGCAGTTGCAGTGCATTGTGTATTTCTACTATATTTTTATACATTTTAATGCTATTCTGTTTTTTTATCATTGGCTTAGTTGCGAGGTATTTACATATCGCAAGTTTTCTATAACTTTCTTCGTACGATGTTATAAAATGGGGTTCGGAGAACTGCTTTTTAAATTTATTTTATGCCTCTAATAAAAGTTTGAGTGTCAATAATCTAGCGCCAAATATGACACTACCTTTTAAAAAATTACTACCTTTCCTAACGTTGAAACTTTTGATTGAAAATAATAACATTGCTTATATGTATTTGACACGATGTCTGTTGGGCTAAATACAAGAAGTCAATTAACTCTAAGGACTTTAATTAGCGATTCAACATCATGATTATCAACCTGTAATCGCCCACTGCTGCCAGAAGGCTCTCATAGAGTAGGTATGCCACTTACCCCGGTCCAGCGTGCTAGTCTCATCCAGGAATGACTCGCGGTCTATTAATATTCGTAATTTTCTAGGTCAAAAACTTATCATAAATCTCAGAATAAGTCTATCGCGTATGATTTATGACTTATTCCGCGGGAGTATCATAAGGCTCAGCTTATCGGATTTTTACATCAGTACAGAAAATCCCAAATTCCCACTCGCCTTACCGCCGCGTCCCGTACTCGTTACTATTTTATGTATCATGCTATTTGCTTTGATTTTAGGAATTCTGACTTTTATCTTACGTACTGATCTTATATACAGGGTGATTTCGGGGTCGTGATCCCAACCATTTTTTTCTGACTCAGTAAATGATTGCGATGCTACCTGTATTTATTTTTATTGAAACAAAGATGATTCGTTATTTACGAATTTTTATTTAAAAATTATTATTGACTCAAAATGCGTGGTCACCCTACTTTTAATATTACACCTTTTTAGAAAACTGCAACGATTGTTAAGTCCATGCACTTGACATAAGTTTTCTTGGGAAATAGTAGGGTGACCATGATCTCGAATTATCGCAGTTTTTTTTGCTGACTAAAATAAGTCGCTGGTGTACTGTTAGTCCTAACCTATCGTGATCCTTAGGAGAAAGTAAGTTAAATGCTTCTTTCTTGCTCCACGACCCCGTAATCACCCTGTATATAGGTACATATACAGGGTGTTACTTAAGTCGTGATACAAAATAGCAAAATGTGAATCTATCCATGATTCTGAACAACTTTTACTAAGGGACCAACTTTGTGTTTTACAAAAAAGAAAGAACTATTTCATACACTTTGCTCATTTTAGACTGACGAAAATGTATGAACAGCCTGTTTTTTTTTGCTTAATACAATGTTGGCCCCATAGTAAAAGTTGTTCAGAATCATGGATAGATTCACATTTTGCTATTTTGTATCACGACTTAATTAACACCCAGTATATATAGGGTGTATTCCTTCATTTACGGTAACCCAGGCATATAGCCGTGTAAACTCACAGAATCGACGTAGCGTACTTAGTTTTTCAAAAGTAAAATATATATGTACCTATATACGGGGTGGGCCCTGTAACACAAGCATTATTCGACCCCCTGTGTCCAATTTTTTTTCTAATCCGGAGATTTTTTATCTAAAGTAATGTATCTTGGCACCGCGAGTTCATAGCAATCAATGCAGATTTTGAGGTAACATCATGTAATAAGTCATAATAGTTTTTGCATTTTTGTTTTCAAAATATATTTTTGTAATTAAAAAAAAACATTTTTTTAGAAAAAATACACGCCAATTTATTTTAATGTTTTTTTTAGTTAAAACCACTTGGAAATAGTTGCTCACAAGCTTAATAATCTAGGTACCGTTAATTTTTTTGCTCCTATTACAGGGCCCACCCTGTATACCCGGTATGTCCGGCAAAATCCCAGTTTATAGTTCTGGGTAATAAATGGCAACGGTCTAAAATCAAGGAGCAAAGTCCAAGAGTTGCTATAGGAAATGAGCCAGTACCCCAGGTAGAAAAAGCTAAAAATTTGGGCGTGATAATGGACGAACAACTACGGTACACTGAACATGTCAACATGAAGATAAGAAATGCTTTCTACCGGATAAAAGTGCTGTACAAGATCCGTAAATACCTTTCGATCAAAGTCAGGGAAATTCTTGTGGAATCTCTAATACTTTCACAGTTTAACTATGCGGACATAGTATATGGCCCCAGACTACTAGCAGAGACAAAAAAGTCCATACAGCGGGTGCAAAATGCGTGCGTACGCTTCTGCTACCAAGTTCCCAAACGAGCACACATAACTCCTTTCTTAAATGAAAAAAAGCAGCTCAACATGGATAACAGAAGGAAGCTGCACCTCGCCTGCGCAGTCCGGAAAGTATTAGATTTCCAACGGCCTAGCTACCTATTTGAGAAATTAAAATGGATGAGTGACACACGCTGTAGATCACTGCGACGATGCACTAAACTAGCGACACCTCTGCACAAGACAGAATTTTTCAGAGGGAGTTTCAAGTTTGCTGCTGCAAAAATCTGGAACGATCTGCCACCACCTATTCGAGAACCAATAGGGTTTTTTGCATACAAGCGATCAGTCCAAACACATCTGCTAGAGTTACAAAACAAGATTTGAATACTCTCCCCTCTTACGACAGCGACACACATACAGCAAGCACACATAACACAATTACACAAAACTCATGTACACAAATTGATAAATGGCACCCATACCCCTTCCTTACTGTTTTTTAACCTTTTTTAACCTTTTTTATATACATATATATTTTTTTTTACGTTTTATGCATTATAGCAATATTATTGTAAATATGTGTATACTTAATTAAAAGCACGGTAATTTGTTAGCCTGCGATAGACCGATCTCTCAGGACCAGTCTGAAAACCAGCGCTGGGCCTAGCCCAGCACATGCTGAGACTGGGGCCTATTGTCACAATTCTATTTTTATTGTTTGATAGTTTTGTAAGTTTTTATTTTATTTTTTCTTGTAAGTTTTTTATTTTCTTATTTTTTGTGACAATAAATACTATTTCTGTTTCTGTTTCTGTTTATATTTACACCAACTGTTAATGTACAATAACCTTAAGAGTTAACTAAAGTTAGTCTCAATTATTTACGACAATATTCAAATGACACGCACGTCAAGAAAACCACACGCACACATACACGACAATGACAGATAGATGACGATTCCCCCTAACATTGCAGTGCCCAACAGGGTTCACAATGATCTGTCGCTTTAAGTAAACATCTGTACCTACTTTTGTGATATTGCAATAAATGATTGATTTATTGATCCGGGATTCGTGTTTACACTATACTGAGAGGGTTAATTAACAAAAATAATTTCTTGAATATCTTCGAAATAAGTTGTACGAATTAGGATACTAGTGCAAGTGTCTTAGAGAAGGTTACTTCGCTTTATCTCAGGAATGGTCCTCAAAGGGATCGGAATTCAGAAAAAAACACATCGTATTATATCGTGAAATTCTCGAGTTGTACGACAAAACGAGAGTTTGGAGCGAGTTGTTGAGGCACTTCAAGAATGTTTAAAGTTTCTGTCAGCCGTACAATTTTTCCCATGGGACAGGCAGTGCCTAAAATGGAATCCACAATTAGATAGGCGAACTAAACTGACAGGTGAAAATGTATGCACAAATATGGCCATAGTGTGGCCATTTTCAGGGTTCCGTACCTATAAAGGACAAAAACGGAACCCTTATAGGATCACTCGTGCGTCTGTCTGTCCGTCTGTCACAGCCGATTTGCTCCGAAACTACTGGACCGATTGAGTTGAAATTTGGTAAACATATGTAAATTGGTGACCCAAAGATGGACGAGAAAGTGAATTAATGAATTCTGAACAAGGTTGCCACTTTTGGGGGGTAAAATGGGAAATTAAAAAAAAAAGTTTCGCAAACTGTATTATGTGACATATCATATTGTAAGCAAGATATATATTTTTTATAATTTTAGGGAAAACAGATTTGAAGTAATTTAGGAAAAAGATGAAAATTGACTAGGCTTAAAATTCTGAAAAAAATATGGAAAATAGTTTCTTGCCTAAAAATTTCGTTACTTTGAAGTAACGGGAAAATTCTCAATATTTTACGGAACCCCCACCACGCGAGTCGAACTCGAACTTATCAGGTTTTTTTGTGCATAACACACCCTACTAAACCAGTTATTCCACTGATTCCATTTAATAGTAGATTGTATGACAAGGGGCTAAAACAAGCCTTATTACTACGAGATGGATATTTTCCCGAGCAAAGTGAGGGAAAATATATCGAGGGGTAATATGGCTTTTAGACCCGAGTTATACACTCTACTTTTCACTTCGACTGCGAGAAAATAGTAAAACAAAGATTATCCATCCACAATCAATAACAAATTTCACGGCGACGAGATTAATTTAGCGGCATGTTTTTTTTTTACTAAACTGCTATGACACAGATACAATAAAATACAATACAATACAAATACTCTTTATTGCACACCTCACACAAACAAAGCAGTTACATAGAGAAACAATACAATAACATGTAGGTAGAGGTAGACAACAGGCGGTCTTATCGCTGAAGAGCGATCTCTTCCAGACAACCTTTGGGTATCGGAGAAAGAGATAAAACTAGATTATGCAGTAGGTGGTGCAGAGATACAAAATATTGACTCCATGAATAAACGCATCTACAGGCGCATCCAAACGGCTACGCGGCGGACAGCGTACGGGCACAAGCTTTGGGCACAAGATAACAATCTCTAGCAGTCAACCACACTTGAACGTTAGGACGCGCGGTCAGAGGCGTTTTCTTTCTCTAATGATTTGGAATTAGGGACTAAAAAACACCTGATGTTTGATTGGTCGATTTTAATATGTAGCTGTATTCTGGTTGGTTGATAGCAAAGAGTAATGTTTTTTTAAAGAGTTGTGATTGGTGAATTTAATATGGGGAAGTGTTTTGATTGGTCAAATTAAATGTGTATAAATCATAAATATGTATACATATTTTCCCTAGGGGCTAAATGTACTAACTACTTTAGCCTCGCTTATTAAGCCTAATATGACACACTTTTCGAGCATGAGAAGTGAAAAACACTTTTATTATTCGACCGTAGTAAAACCCCAGGAAACAAACTAGCTCATAAAATACACTTTTTGTCGAACACAACAAAATATCGTAAACAGTGGAAGAGTTTATGCTAAACGGGCGCTGTGGTGTTCGAACCCGCCACTTATAAACATTGTCCGGACGAGAGACCCATTACCCGGGTGTGCCGGGGGCCGGGTCACTTTAACCGTCCCGGTTAAATCTTGTAAGACGCTGGGTGTTCGGATAAATCCCTATGTTATCGTTATTGCTCCAAGGACCTTATATTGCGTACTTGTAGGTTTTTCCTGTCTGTGTTTTTCAATGCGGCTATTTGAAGCGCTTTATCCTGCGCTATATTATTCTAGAAGCATTGAGAATGTAGTGTGTAGTATCTAAAATATACATGTCTAATTTGCTAACGTAGTTATAAATTATTGTATACCGTAAAGCGGTTGATTGTGACTGCGTCGGGGAGCGGTGGCGGGGTAAGGCGGCGGGGTTACGAAATGCAAGAGCGGCCAATGGGAATTTAGTGCCATGGCGTCCTTCACCTTCCCGCCACCGCTCCCCGACGCAGCTACCGATTCAAAAGTTAACGGACTTTTGGTCCACATTTCTCGGAACACTTGTCAGGCCGTCACTGAAAATTTTCGCTCCAGGTTACGGCAATGCCAAAATAATGAAGGATCACATATGGATGACGTAATTTTTAAAACATAAAATCCCTATTCATGTGTTTTCATAATTAATAAACGGTTTTCATCTGATATAATTAGTTTTCATTTTATTTTAGTTTGAAATGTAAAAAGAGTTATGGTCCACCACTGTATATATTTTATCCAGGAAAGTACCCAAATTCACAATGAATTATTTCTGATTCTGATTATGTCCGGAATAAGTCATCATCATCATCATCATATCAGCCGAAACACGTCCACTGCTGGACATAGGCCTCCCCCAAAGAGTGCCACAATGAACGGTCCTGCGCCACCCGCATCCAGCGGACTCCAGCGACCTTAAATACCGGAATAAGTATCTGTCAAGAATTACATATTTGGTGCAAGCTTTAATTGCCTACTGCACTTTTTTTGCTAAATCATCAACTCTATTACTTGTAGAGAAGTCAATGAACTCAAACGCGTCTGGTTTTCTTTTAGGAGTCGCTAACATGGCATGGTCTGTATCATAAGGGGGGTAATCACCTAACGTTCCGAACGCGCGTTACGTGATCGACCAACTGTCGCCAAAACGCTCAATCAGATACCAGCAAGTGGCTGAAAGACGGGTTGCAAATTTTGAAGGACAACCTACGTACATTTTAACATACTGACATTACTGACATACAAACACTGCAACTTGTTACCAGGGATCTTAGATTGTTTGACGATTACACCATTGTCAGACGGTCACGCTGCCGCCGCCTCCCACCGCGGTGTGCGGCGCGACGGGTTTCTCGTTGTACGCGCATGTACAGCAAGGGAAATGTATTCATGCATGTACCACCGTAGAACCCTGTCGCAATTGGGAATGGATGAAAATTTTAGAAATGCCTGATTATTTTTTTGGTGATAGGAATAACCTTCCTTAGCACCAGAAAAAAGTTTCACGTTTTTCAGCTGCGTCAATTTTTTTTGAAAAATATAAACAGTTTCCTCATTTACGTTTTGGGTCAGTTACGGCACCTTCCTCGATCGGTCTCATATTACAAAAAAATATACTAAATATGTGTGGTAAACTGACACTGGCAATGATATTGACACTTGCAGCAGCTATATTGGTCATTACCAGTGTCAGTTCACCACAGACATTTAAGATAGTTTTTTGTAATATGAGACAGATCAAGGAAAGTGTCTATTTACCGTAACTGACCCAAAACGTAAATGAGGAAACTGTTTATATTTTTCAAAATTAATTGACGCAGCTGAAACACCTGAAACTTTTTTCTGGTGCTGAGGAAGGTTATTCCTATTACCAAAAAAATAATCAGGCATTTCTAAAATTTTCATCCATTCCCAATTGACAGGCCGCCGTCACTCAAACTCGTGTGATATGTCACCTTAGTGTGATAGGGTTCTACGGTGGTACGTGAATACATTTCCCTTGCTGTACCTCAGTCTGTATACATAATCCGCATGGTACGACACACCTGCGTCTCCGCAGCGGGATGCGGCGGCAGTATGTTGACCGCCTTACGCCTTGGCCACGACTTTGGTCTTAAGCGACCTGCGGCAGCGGTTTTCCTAATTCATTGCGCGTGATCCCAACTAACCACAGTGCGTTGCGCGTCTCGACCGCGCAATGAACAGATAAAACGCTGCCGCAGGTCGCTTAAGACCTAAGTCGTGGCCAAGGCGTTACGCCGTGAATTGTCGCGTTGGTATCTGTAATATTGAAGCTCCAACTGCACAAAAGAACTCCTCAAACTAAAAACTCGTGAAACTGACAATTTGTATCACTCTAAGAGTTTCTAGAACACCTAACAAAGTTGATAAAAGTAGGTCGATTCGCTGAGGCAGCGTAATTATATTAAAAGACCTGTTAGCGAGTCACTTGACTTCATCGGACCCACACTTTAATTACACCCCTTCGAAACTAGGGAGAAGTTAGTAGATTTCCAAACCGCCTTAGTTTTAGATGACGCTTTAACGAACTTGAAAATAGCCAGCCCTTTGAACGCAAATTTAATATAGATACCTACGGTACACACACATGACAAGTTTATCGCCAATCGTGTTTGCTACATATCGGTCATATTTCATAGAAAATTAAAATGGTAATCGTCTTGGGTCGTCTCAATCGTTTTATGCAAATTCTTAAATTCGCCCTGTGCTGCTTTCGTCACTTTCGTGGGTCGTATCATCTTTGGTAATCTTTGTTGTTTGTCTTTTTCTCATTTCGGAATTCTTTGGGCATGTTCGATATTAGTCTGTTTTTTTTTGACTCGTCCGTTCTTTGTCTGAAATAGTCGACCCACGAAAGTGACGAATGAAGAATGGGTGACGAAAGCAGAACGTGACGAAATTAAGAACTTGACAAAAAACGATTGAGACAAGGGGTCAATAAAAACGAAAGGGGAACGGTAAAAAAAATATGACAGGGTTGTCAAAATCATAATTTCAAATTAAATTAACAAATATAGATTTATGAGTATGAAACTCTTCTTAGTCTCTCACACGTAACCACCGGTATAAAATAGGGTGTAAAAAAATTATTGGACTCTAGTAAACGGCATTTTTGTGAAAGTTAACATCGTAATATAAATAATTAATAAATAAACTTAGATGTACTAAATCATCACGTAACAAAAGATGTGTTTAGTAGATACACGCATATCTGTAGTACATTATGTACCCCTCAGCAACATAAGTACCTACCTGGGTACCTACATATTAATGATATCGTGACAGAGTTTGATGGATTTCGATTCACCCCTTATGCGTGTCTATTAACTCCGTTTTATGGATATGGAGAAATCGTGTGATTTTTTTCGTTGTTCATGTATGTTCTTTCTAAATTAAGCTATTTATACAAGTGCAAATTTGTAGAACTAACAAAATTAAAACAACATTACTTGCTTTATATACGGGGTTCATTCCTAAAATCTGGAAGTTCAAAATCGTGTTTATTGACCCCCATTTGGGGTATGCAATGTACGTAAAACGAGCGACCTCTTCAAACAGTTCCCGCGTCGAAAGTCGTCCAAAGTCCATAGCCTCCGGTTAACACCGCACGCCCCTTACAGCGTCACGTTCTATAGAAATGTACTTACTCGTACCTAGCTGCACTTCCATACAACTTGACGTAGTACGGGCGTACGGCGTCGAACGGAGACCAAGGCCAAACACAAACATTTTGCGTAGCTATGTAACTATGCACTAGTATGCACAGAATATGTGTTTTCATACTCGCCTTATAGCCCGCGTCGACACATACGATGCCTATCCCACAAAGTACTTTGTTATATACTGAAAGTCCTGTCCTTAAGGCCTCTCACAGACTGGCGCGGCCTGGCCGCGGCGGTCAATAGTAAACTTGTCATTAGCTGTCAAATTTACTATGGCCACCGCAGGCCGCGCCAGTGTGATGCTGGCTTAAATACAGCCTGTGATTATACTGAGAGTCACACGATGTTGCCGGCGTTGCCAGACATGTCAAGCAAAGTCACGCGATTCCATCCGAAGTCGCTTGCGTCACGGGCCGCGGGACAGTTATCCCCTAGTGAATAGCTGGCTTTATTCTGTACAAGGCGAGCCGAGAATTCGAGTCGAGATCTTCAATTTCTATACAGACAATCTTTCATAAATATCTACACATATCTATGCATCTTATGTCAGTAACAATAATGCATATAGGTTGTTTGTAAAGATATTGGGGAATCTACCTCGAGATTTATAACAATTTTGCGTAATCGGTGAGCCTCAAGAATCAGGATGACTTCGTCCACATTCCTATTTTGTCACCTTCCTAACTTCTCCACATTATTATATCGTCAATTTTCTAATTAGTTCACATTGTCATATCGTCCAATGTTTTGAATCCCCCACATTCTTATACTTACTGCGTACAGTCCACTGTACTAACTCGTTCGCATTGCTACATCTTCGACTGTCGAGTTAAGAAGTTGTCGACATAGTAATGTGGACAAATGAGGAAGGTGTATTTTGAGATTTGTACGCTCAAGACATGGCATTGTGGACTAGTCAGGATAGGGGATGATATGGAAATGCGGACGAAGTCATCCTGAGGCATCAGTCATCAGACTTACACTAGTTTTCCTGAAGCGAGCGAGCTGTCGGAATAATCATGAAATAAGCTATATTGTTGTTTGGTATGACACAAAATAAACGAAACATAGGTATCTTACGTTAAGGTTTTTTTTATTTACGCAACCTAAAAAAAATTCAAGATTTACTACATTTGGTAGGTATCTTTAAATGCTCGGGGAGTATTAAATGGGCTTTGAACTAGGATTCCCGAAAAATTTTAGAACAACATTTACGAGTCATCATTAGGTAAATCCATGAATACGAAATCTTCCTTGTCCTTTGTGGTAATTAGAGATATTAGTTCGTTTATCATAATTTTAAAGGCCGTTCAATGTTACCCCAGCTTCATAAGTTACTAGGATTGACTGAATCAGTATTTTGTTACAATGACAAAACTAAAAGCGGACAAACACAAATTATCACTTACAAAACATTTCCAAGAAATTAATGGCATTCTGCAGTTTAGTTATATTTAGATGACTCTTGTGCCTTCTGTACATGGAGCAATATATATCACTTAGTATTTGGTACCTAAATGAAAGACACGACACCATTTGGCTCGGTCCGCCTGCGGACGATTCATTGTCTACTTGTATCCTTTCTTCTTCAACGACTCCGGCATGCCACTAGGCACGGGGCGCGGCATCTTGTTATACACCTTATACGCGTCATAAATAAACCACTGCAGGCCTGTCAGCGTGCCTATCATGACTATACGCGCCGTCAGCCCTCGCCAGATGCCCGCGAATCCCACCTCTGATATAATACTGCCCATACTCGAACTGGGGTCCTTGTTCATCTTGGATACTAGGGTATCGGCGGGATGCGAGACTATCGCACAGAGGACTCCGGCGATGTAGCCAGCGGCGAACGTCACAGCTAACTGCTCGGTCTTGGAGCACTGCTCCCTCGGCTTCGGCACCACGCTCGCATACAGCCACTCCACTGTCTTCTCGAACGAGGAGAACTTCATCATCGTGTATGGTATTTGTCGGCCCCACAGCGGCACCAGCCCTTTGTAGAACACCCCGATCCCCTCGGTGGAGAGCATATGCGGCATGGCTTTTCGCATTTGCGAGGTGTAGCCGGGCGTCGTCTGCATGCGCACCTTGACGGCTTCGAACGGACAGAGCGCAATGTCGGCGATGAACTCGGCCGACGCGGCCGCAGCGAGGTACACCCCCGTCCTGTACAGGTAAGCGGACTCCTCCCCCACCAATTCACTGTATTTATACTTGAAGTACTCGTACCCACCGAACTTAAATGATCCCTGGGCGGAGTAACCCATCAACGTGGGAGCCCATCCTTTAACAAGGTTCGCGGCGCCGCCTTCTTTGAAAGAAACCCCAAAACCCTTGAAGATGGATTTGTATTTTCCTGGATCGACCTAAAAAGAAATACAACTATTTGTTAACTGTTACCAGCAGCTCTGGGAGAGAGCAGTCTAACTATAAACCTTATGAGAAACGTGGCACTCAGCTGATTTTATTCAAATATACCAGAGTCGTTTTCATTAATATTATTTCTATCATTTTGCGCGCTGTACTTAGGTTAGGTAGACATCTGAAGCAGATCGGGTGACCTAAAATGCATTCCAGGCACCAAATAAACGCAATGCTAAAACAAAATACTACTTCTTTATCGAAACTACAGTAGTGAACTAGTTTGTGTTTTGTCCAAAGGGTAGTTAGGAGTGGTGCGCTTCATTGTTGATTGAACAATTTAAATCAAAAGTGTACATCTCCTATTTCTGGACAGTTTGCCCTTCGGGCATCTGAAGCTGCCTAATGAACCTAACCTATCTAGTATTTAGCGAACGCGATGGATCTAATGAATTAATTAAATAATTTATACATTTTTGATTTAGAGAAAAGTTTCTCAAGCACATGCTTATTTTGCCGTAGGTATTCTAAGCGATAAAATATGTGCCATAATGATGACTGACAATTTTTTTTAAAGTCCTGCGTTTCCTTTGCAACACCTTAACCACCAACGTTTTAGCAGCACTATGCTTGCAGCCTACACCGTAGTTTTACCATATCTAGAAGAAAGGATCTGCGAGCCGAGTGCCCACCTAGCTAGTCGTTTAAAGGGTTTATTTTGATGAAAAGCAGTAGTATACAAGTAATTTGATTTTACCTGAAGTCGGCATTTAACGAGGTCAAGGGGAGTGACAAAAGTGTGTGTGCTTCCGCAAGATACGACGCCAGCCCCGGCGCATAGGAGGAAGTATTTGGTGCTGTTGAGCTCACACGAATACTCGTCTTTGGGCGGAGGTGCCATCTTGGTAAATTATGCAGGCAAACTTACATTTAGTTCGGAACTTGTGTTGTATTACTCATGACTTTTGATGACAGATTTGTTTTTCTTGATGCGTGGAGTTCTCGACGTTTGACAGGAGGAGGAATGGAACCTTTTCGATTTCTGTAAAGGAGCTTGGACAATATTTCATCAGTTTGTTTACTTACAGTGTGTGTGGTAATTAATTAACCCTTTGACTATTTGACAACTCTATCAATAAATTCAATGTTGAACCGTAAATCGGTAAGAATAAAATCGGTTTTGTTTTATCTATGACGGCAAATATGTTGCCATTTACCACTTAAGGGTTAATGAATCATTCGTAAACTAGTACTTAATAGAGGATCCCGGGATTGATAATTACAGTTCCGGTATTAATACCGGCTTCGAGAAACGTCCGGTATTTGGAAGCCCTAGTGCATAGTGATAAGTGACCCGACCTGCGAAGCTTATACCGTTCTGGGTTAAAATTCCGGAGCCAAATATATTTGTGATGAGCATGAATGTTTGTTTCTGAGTCATCGTCTAGTACCCATAACACAAGCTTTATTGAGTTTACTACGGGGCTAGATCGATTTGTGTACGAATTTGCGTGTATATTTTCAGAATGGCTTTCACTTATGAATCCTGAAAGCATAATAAAAGGTAGTTCCACATAAAATCCATAGGAGTGGAATCATTACTTCCAATGAGGTACCTATTTTAAATTGAAGTTTGAAATTGTCTCAATAACGCTTACTTAAATTAAATTCGAATAAAACACAGCATAAAATAAAAAATATTTAATTTCCATTCTCTCTGACGAAAGCTAAACATTCATCCTTACTTGTAACTAATACTACTTACGACTAACAATTATATTATGTATTTATTATCTTTTGTATACACATATTTACAAAATAAGATTATTGCATTTTTGTACTTTTAAAACTAGTGTAAGGCCAAAGATTTCTTAACAGATCCAGTCTACAAATCCTAAAATATATCAAAAATAATTCAAACTTAGTTGGAAAAATAAAATAAATAATTTTCTTACATCTAAATGTAATTACTTTTAATAACATCATATTTTCTATATCTGATCACTGGGAAAATGTGACGAGGAAGAAAACAAAACAAGTCATCGATATTCGATTTCGTTATGAATATTAAAGTTTTTATAGTTTAGTATTGCGTAGTAAAAATTATCGACAAAACATTGTTCGTTTAAGTTTTAATTATGCACTCAATCCCACATTAATACTGCCGGCTGGGCTAAAAAGTGCTTGGCTCGGCGCCGACGGATTAACTTAGTCCGCTGCCAAGCGTGCCATTTACGAGTGCGACTCTACTGCAACTTGGCGAAACGCTAATCCTAAACCTGCCTACAGATCGACGTCACAGTCATACACTTAAATAATGAATCTTCATGACTTCTGACTCGAAAACACTCGTCTCCGACTGTAAATCATCCAGGGACATTCACCGGCATTCAAAAAAAAAATATCTTCCTCATTTCGTGATAATTTTTCGGTATTCCTAAATTTTAGTCCTAACTACCGCGTCATAATGACGTTGTAATGTTGGTAGTATACGAAAATATGAAATAATAAGCGAGATACCGAAAATACTGGTGTTGTTATATGTAAATAATACCGGTATACGGTCCCTGGAATCATCACTATAACGTGCTAGCGGTTAGAACTCTAATCTAAAAATGAACGCACACTTTATGGAAAAAAAAATGTTTTTTTTTTTTATATAAATGCTTAAACCTGGAAGAGCGTTAATTTTTAGACGATCTACGTGCCATGTATTATGCAAATTAAAATTGATACTATAAAGTACGACCTCATGTAATAATACAGATTATAAAAAAATTATATAGTACTAGTACAGTTTAAAGCGTTTCCTTCTAAACTACTGGTGACAATTGCATTGGAGAATCACAATAAAAATAACCGAATGGCAAATAACTAATCATAACAAAACTTGGTAACATAACACAAAAGTATCAATAACATCGACCTTACATTACAACAGTATTATCGTTTTATTATGGCATTTAACTTATCCTGGCACATATAACTGTCACTATAGATCTAACTTTACGTGGCAGTGTTTCATCATTAGTTGTTCAAATCATGCAAATTTTAATATTAGTCCTCACTAAGGCTCCGAAATGGAGCACAAATACATTAATTCATCATTCTTCATACCGTGTATACTGCGGGTTGGACTCAGCGCTTGGGCGGTGAGATCTTGACGGACACGTAAAGTCGAAGCGGCGCTGGTATCGAGGTGGCCACGCTCCTTCGTCTCCGGCCGGTGGCGGGCGGTGGCACGAATCTGTAACAATGATTCGTTACGCATTGGTCTCTCGTTGGCGCTGTACGCTGCGCACAGCGTCATGTTGAATCAAACTCACGTATTAATTGTCAACAAGTTAGACGACATCCTCAAATCTGTTGACGTTCCACAATGCATGAAGACTCGTCTCTATAATCAGTGTGTCCTGCCCACAATGACGTATGATGCTGAGACATGGACGCTCACAAAGGAGGCTGTGCATAAAGTACGGATAGCACAGAGAGCCATGGAGCGCGCCATGCTCGGCATTAAGATACAAGACCGAGTGATTGAGATCCGACGTCGCACTAAGGTGCGTGACGTCGGAGAAGTCATAACCAAACTCAAATGGAGTTGGGCAGGACATATTGCCAGGCAGCGTGACGGTAGGTGAAAGAAAACGTTAACGGATTGATGGCCACTTACAGGAAAAAGAAGCGTCGGTCGTCCACCAGCTCGATGGGTTGACGACGTAAAAAAGACCGCGGGTCATTTCTGGATGAGACTAGCACGGGACCGGGATAAGTGGCGTACTCGAAGAGAGGCTTACGCTCAGCAGTGGGCGATTACAGGCTGATAATGATGATGATTGTCACTACGGGAGACTTGTTTCGAAACGGGCCATGGGGCGAGCGGAGCTGGTAGTGTGCGGGGCGTAACTGTAACTTGTGATTTCATCTCGTCCGACTACGTCCCTCTACAGTGGGTCCAGTCTGCAGTGGGCCCGGCCGCCACCAGGCGCAGGCAGCAGCCTTATTAGAGACTACTATAAGTGCAACACCTGGTCTACGTGCTCCTAATGGCGTACTCACCTGGCTTCCAGTTCCAGTTGTTGATCAAGCACTGCACCAGGCTTCAAAAGCTAACGCCCAGCCAACGTAAGTAAGTAAGTAAGTAAGTAATAATTTATTTGCAGAAAAAGGGTAAGTTTACATGCCTTAGAGTAAATATACAATTGTTCCACCTTTTTCAGCTGTTGTTAACAGCATGCAAATACATCTTTACCATATGCTCTTTATGGTGGGTGTTAATTATGTTCAGTAGGTAACATTCACAACGAATTACAATATTTAAAATTAAGTAACTAACACCGTACCAACGGGACAGCACGAAGTTTCTATCCAGGTCGCCGTAGGCTAGTCTGTAGTGGGCTCGACCACTGCTAGCCGCAGGCAGCAGCCTTATTAGAGACTACTATAAGTACAGCACCTGGTCTACGTGCTCCCCTGGCGTACTCACCTGGCTTCCAATTCCAGTTGTTGGTCAAGCACCGCATCAGGCTTCAGATGCCTCCGCAGCCTCAGCGCCCAGCCGCCGTCCCGACGCGACAGCACGAAGTTTCTATCTAGGTCGCCGTAGGCTAGTCTGTAGTGGGCTCGACCACTGCTAGCCGCAGGCAGCAGCCTTATTAGAGACTACTATAAGTACAGCACCTGGTCTACGTGCTCCCCTGGCGTACTCACCTGGCTTCCAGTTCCAGTTGTTGGTCAAGCACCGCATCAGGCTTCAGATGCCTCCGCAGCCTCAGCGCCCAGCCGCCGTCCCGACGCGACAGCACGAAGTTTCTATCTAGGTCGCCGTAGGCTAGTCTGTAGTGGGCTCGACCACTGCTAGCCGCAGGCAGCAGCCTTATTAGAGACTACTATAAGTACAGCACCTGGTCTACGTGCTCCCCTGGCGTACTCACCTGGCTTCCAGTTCCAGTTGTTGGTCAAGCACTGCATCAGGCTTCAGATGCCTCCGCAGCCTCAGCGCCCAGCCGCCGTCCCGACGGGACAGCACGAAGTTTCTATCCGGGTCGCCGTAGGCTAGTCTGTAGTGGGCCCGGCCGCCGCCAGCCGCAGGCAGCAGCCGTACTAGCGGCGCCCGCCCCCATGTTTGGCGGGGTGATGCGGAGACTATTATAAGCTCGGCTTCAGGCTCGAGTAGAGAGCGGCGGCCTGAACAACAGAGATACATAGTTTTATATCATGAATGCCGATAAAATAACAATGCATGTTTCGGCTTTCAAATGTATCCTATCCTTTATTTCCTATCCATTGGTCCAACTCCCAATTCCATTCACCATGGGTATCACTAGCGCCACGGTTTTGCCTACTCGCCGCGCATCCGCGCCGCGCTGGGATTCGGGAAGGCAGACAGACTTCATCCGAACGTACTGAATGGCGCCAGCGTCTAGAACTGAACTTAAATCGTGAAAATAACAGAGATCTCTGAAAACCGTGAGAAGTGTTAACATCAGTGAATCCAACCTTTTGGTGAGTGCCTAATCTATCCTTCTGAATCATACTTTGATTGCCGAGACATCGTAACTGCAGAAGTTATAAAAGCGGCTGTCGAGGCATTTTATCCCCTTTTTTTTTATCTTTTTGGCACACCAAGGAAACAATATACGGTGAACCACCAGATGTGCGAAGCTGCGTTTTCATATATTTGACATCTCGCATGCTTAACAGCTAGGTGTCAAATATATGAAAACACCTTAGGGTGATACAGGAAGCGATGCGCGTGCGCTTCCAGCAATGCTGATTGGTGATTTTTTCCTCGCTCACCGCCTCGCAACCTTGACATAAACTATGTCAGACAACGGATAAGAATGCACGTTTTACGAACGCGCGACTGTATCGCGACACTAGCCATAGATCACCTGTATCGATAGTGTATCGCGTTTGTATCGCTGCAAAAAATAGCCGTGTTTAACCTCTCTAAACTACAACTTGTTAGCTCGTTTTCACTTTAACACGTTACCCTTCGGGTTCCGACCTGGAAAGATAGGTTAGGGAAAAGAAAGCTAAATCACGGCCAATTTACATGTTACTATCGCCCCAGTTCACTCGAGTTAGTTCCATTGCGACGGGACGTTTCCGGGACGACGAATATAATAGGACCTCACACATCTATCGAAGCGTATGGAAATTCCCTATCTGAGTACCGACTCTACGTGAGAAAAGTTTAGCCCAAGTCTTTACGACGTTGATATAAGATTGAATTTGACTTGGCTTGTGGAAATGGCTTTTCTCTATACTTGCATGACGTGTTCCGTTCTGAAATAAGCCAAACTCCGATACATTTTTGCATCAAAGCTTACAACATTTGAACACAAGACAAAATTAAAACATGAAACGTCGTTTCAAACTGAGTCTCGGAAACGGCTTTAAATATTTCGATGAAACTGACGATATTTCTAACACTATCACTTGCGAGGATATCTAAAATATCCTACCAGGTAGATTTCATGTAATTTAAATGCACTTCAATCTAAAAGTAACGTAGTACTTGACTCCTATTATGTAGTACAGTGGAACACATAAGTAGCTGAACACCTCGTCGCTTTCACCCGATTTACAACTTGGTATGGCAGTTTAAACATGACGCGTTAAAGCGTCACGGTGTACCTATTAGACTTTTGACCAGGTGTTAATTGGCTCATGAGAGGAGCGGAAAGCTACGTGAAAGAAGATACCAAGTCAATTGAAAATATTATGTGAACGCTCCTGCTCAATAAAATTGAGCACTGAAATAAGCCACAGAACATAACTTTTACTACGTGAAACGTCGGTCTAAGCGCTTAAATTATTCATCAGTCACCGCTGAAGACTCCAATCAGAGATATACGAGTATAGCGCATGCATGCAACTGTGTAACAGTAATGAGACGATAATTCTCTTTAGGCCACGAACGCACTGGTAGGGCGATTAGCGACACGGCGATTTCAGAACATCAAGTCGCCTAAGTTCTACTAGCCGTCGCCAATCGCTACACCAGTGTGACCTCGGCTGAAGAATTTCTTTTTTTTTCTTCATATAAATATAATAATTATATCTATACACCGCAGCGGGCCTGGGCCTGGTAAAGGTCGTGGGAGTCCGCTGGATGCGGGTGGCGCAGGACCGGTCAATTTGGCACTCTTTGGGGGAGGCATATGTCCAGCAGTGGACATCTTTCGGCTGACATGATGATAATGATGATGACCCCAGCAGGCGCTCTCTCGGTGTGGGCCCCATGACACGAGCAAGGAGAGCATCCGCTCGGTGTACCTACTCCTTGCATATCATTATAGTGTCAAAAGGGCTTCTACGTGTTGGCCCAGTTGGTGCTCTGTAGGTACCTGGCTCCACGCACCAAAGGTCCAGGACACCATTGTCCCATGAGCGGAAAAGTGATATCTATAAGATATGATGCGCAATTATTTCAAACTAAGCCGATGTCAATCGAATTCTTGGATGCATCACCACTGTGATGTGACAGAAATAGTAGAATATAATATTTCTATGCTCTATACCGTGAGGAGTGAAGATACCGGTGATCTGTGCTGACGCCCCGAGTCTTTAACTCACAGCACTATGTCTGTACGAATGTGTGATTTGCAAAATCAACTCAAAATCGCAGTGGAGTTTATGTCATTAAGGGTGGGTTGCACCAAATCGCCTGCGGTCAGCGGTGTTCGTTAAAATCTGAATGTATGGAAAGTTTGACAAGTTTCTACGGGATGAGAGCTGCTGGCACCATATTGATCGGTCTGCTATAGTAAGTTGGTACAAACCGCCCTAAACAGAAATACGAAGTTTAATGGACTTACGTCTCGATCGGCGTCTCCGCCGCCTCATGACCGTGGTTCCGTTCGCGAACACAAGTCCCTCGTCTGGTGGAGCCCTTCTTCTGCGTCCATTCATCTGGAAACAAACAACATGCTAAATACACAACCTCATTGTGGGTTTCTGTAGTGGACTGTATATTGTAAATAATATTGCTGGTGTTCGTAGGAAATATGCACTGAGTATATTTCTTGTTATTCAAGCAAATACACAATAGAGCCACAGACTAACTATAATACACCAAACGTTAAGAGTTTACAGTGTACAACACTAAAGTGTGAAAAGCATGGATGCCAACACAAATACAATTCCATACTGTAATGTTGGCAGTGGTGCCAACACTCATGACAAGAACAAAGTGATTGATTATCGATTCTTGTCACATCTTTAATTGGGTGAATCATCTTTTTTCTGACGCGTCGGTCGCTTTTTAAAATCGTGATATTACATTGATTACAGTTTCTCATTGAACGAGTGAACGACATTCTCCGTTTCAGCTTTGGTGAAAATTATTTCGTATTGTCCGGCGTCTGCCCAGCTCTTCCCTACAGGTCGCATTTCTCAACCGATCCTCGTAAAATGTGAGCAGGTTTAATATTTATATATTTTTTTTGTCGATTCTATTAGAGAAAAAAAAAGGTAATTCACGCGATTTCTACAGCTGTCAGAGCCACTAGTGTAAGAATATTCAGACAAGCGTAGTAATTAGTTAACTTGTTCTCGTTCCAACTTGAAAAACAACTGTACCGAACAAATAATAATTAATGCCATTATTCATAAACGGTCATCGAACATAATTTTAGCCGTTAAAATTCATTTGTCCTTATCTGGCACTTGGACATTTGTGTTAGTGGGACCTTTCCCACTAATACAGTAAAAGTTACTGATAAAACAAAGACAAGTGACTAGAACATAATAGAGGTTGGTTAAGTTTTATTAATAAGGGGGTAAAGCTTTGAAAATACTTTTAGGCTTTATCAATAGAGAAATCAAATTCGACTCTTATCGGAGCATAAACAGAAAGTCGTCAAGAACTGCGAACAACTCCCAGGTACTAAACACGATTCGACAGATAATAAAACATATATTCACAAATCGTTATACTCTCATCCGCGCCCTCTGCCAGTCTAACCTAAGCCGTATCCTTACTAAACGATGATAAAAAGTATAATGGTTGGCCTGTATTGCGCGGTGAATGTTTGTGAATAGCTGAAGCGAATCGCTATAAAATAAATTTAGGCCCAATAATTATGCGTATCGAAGTCGGGCGTAAGCCGGCTGATCCAGATATACGGGGCTTACGCACCGATTTAAACCTCCCTTCGTGAGAGCAGACTCGCGAAATCGTCCGCTACCTTGTACCGGTAATCTGTCTTATATTGCATTATGCTGTGTTATTTAATTATGAGAGCTACAGCCGACGATTTAACTCAAATGAATACTAGTCTTTCTACTACCCCGTCACAATATCTGTGAACTTCGCCATCGTGACGTCATATCTGCGCTCTGGGCTTAGAGCATACATAACTGGAGTAGCCTTATGTCGTATTTGCGTACAAAAATGTCTGCCGAATTTTGCGGATGCTCCCCATCTTAATAGGATATTGAAACTCAACTATATACTGAAAGCTTGAAGTGGTTGAACGTTTATAATATCAAGTGCTTGCAGCAACATGCGGGCATTTTTATGATCAGTGTTCTCTTGCGAGGCGATTTTGTGAATGACCATCAACTGATTGTGAAATTGTCTTTGTATGATATTTTGCACATTGTGCAAGGTTATTTACAGAGGGGTAAGTTACTGAAAGGCTATTCCAGTTATGTATGCTCTAAGGCTCTGGGTATTACATTCTGCTTCGGCTGAGAACTCCATCCTTTAATCTTGATAGATTTTACTGACAAATATATTAATATATACATGTTATGAGGCGCATACTTGATCTCCAAAAGTAATTATTATTAAGTCATAGCTATGTCAAATGTATGTTTACATTTGCACATTTCTATTGTGTTCAATTCATTTCACATTACGCTAAGTATCGTACATAGGATCGCAATCAGAACTTACTCGCGCGTGATTCAAGTACTCGTCGGCTCGCTCAACTTAAATAGGCGCTCCAAAGTTTTTCCAAATTCAATTGTAATAACTCCAGACATTCACACACGCGGCATTAGGCAAGTGTGTTGAACACCCTAACGAGTTGGGAGCCAGTTCGATTCGAACTCAAACATTGCCCTGGAGGCCTATTTAACTAAACGTAATATTATTATTCTGGCAGGGAGAACCACTAGCACCCAAATTTTATTCGGCAGTGCTCGAATATATATTTAGACGTCTTGAGTGGAGCAAAAATGGACTAAACATAAACGGCTTGCTACTACACCACTTAAGATTTGCAGACAATCTCATTCTTGTTTCTGAATACCCAACAAACCTGGAAGAAATGCTTGTGTACGAAAGTAACAGAGTTGAACTCTCAATGCATATAAGTAAAACTAAGGTAATGACAAAATTCGACAAAAACACCATCACAGTAAACGGCTCCCTTGTCGATGAGTATACATATCTCGGACAGACAATTTCACCAAAAGACCTTACAACAAAATAAATAAACAACAGACTACAACTAGCATGGAAAAGATGTTAGAATCTTAAAGAAACCCTCAGGAACAGTCAAGGACTTTAATTGTTGAGCCATTTAGAGCACAGTTTATACTGGACACTTCATAGCTTAACTATAAAAAAAAAATTGACACCTAAATGGCTCAACAATTAAAGTCCTTGATCACTCAAAGCCAAGACAAAACTATTTGATTCTTGTATTTTACCAGTTATGACACATTGGTGTCAAACTTGGAATTTAACAAAAGAAAATACGCGCAAACTTGAGACCTTTCAACTAGGGCTCGCGGTCGTGTCCGTATTTCATGTACCTACCCGTAGCCGAGCGCCCGTTCCCGTGTTACACGGCAACGGTTTTATGGCCCGTTCCGCACGTGAAATTCGGCTACGTGTAATTAAGTCACGTGTACCCGTGTACACGGGTTCACGTAACTTAAGTACAAGCGGATCCGGTCCAAAAAAAGGCTGTTATTATAATAGTCTTATCGAAAGAAAGATCAAACCCATTTTTTTTGGCAACAACGACTAAAGGAGCGGTTCTTAGTATTGCCTACGGACGCTATTTTCTTCAAGATTTCAGAAAGAAGAAGAGATAGATTTGCTATAGCTTCCTCGGATAACCGCGAGGGTATTGAATGTGCTTTGCTGGCGCTTTACAAGCCTTTCACTTCTACCCCTCAAGATGTTTTTTACTAAAATCCTATCAGTCAGTAGACAGTAGTGTGACGCGGGAAGATATTCCTCTAAAAACCAATCCTGGAGCCGTAGCACGGTTGGCTTTATCACGCGACAAGTGACAAGATAACAGCGTCGTCTCGTTCTATCGAACGGTGTCAGCCAGTGACGCACGCTCTATCCTATCACCTATCGCGTGATAAGGCCAACCATGCTACGGGGCCTGTACTTTCCGGGCGCCAGATGTGGCGTAACCTCACCTTGCAGCTGAAGCATCCCTCCGTGGATATAAGATCATTCTTCCCCCCGATCCTGTACTGGTCCTGCACGGGGAACACCGGCGCGTTGCCGATGTCGTCGGGCGGCAGCGCGCCGTCCAGCGCCGTGAGGCAGTGCCCGGCGCCGACCAGCTGGTAGCCGGCGGGGCAGCCGCACTGGTACGAGTCGCCGAACGCCGAGCAGCCGAACAGGCAGCTGGCGGTCGCGCAGCCGCCAGCCATCTGAAAAGTGGTCGTTAGTAATCTGCTGATATCGGTCACATTGTACGGGGAAACTTATTAAACCATCATACTACGTAAATCCGTTTTCTGCTGGTCGATCATGTAACGCATTGTAGCATGCAACGCGCGTCAGATTTTTATATGGAAAAATGACAGTTGGATCTACCTAACGCTCGTTCAGAACATTACGTGATTACCCCCCTGATGTAGGAAAATTTCGATGTAAATAATTTCGAAAAAAACTTAAACAAATTTCCTTCGGGTTTTCGGAAGAATAACTTTTTTGAAGTTCAATTCACACAAGGATATGAAGTTTCGAACGACGAGCATTATGCTTCAATTTCAAAATTATTATTACTTTAACAGACCTATCTCTTCAATAAGCAGCTACAGCAAATAGTAAACTTGCAAAAGTAATCGAAAGCTATATTTGGTTGCGTACTTTGGTAGTACTTCATTGTGCCTTTGCCGATTCGTCTACCTCGTGAGAATTAGTGATACAACTACTTGATTTGTAGGTATTTATCCTTGGAATCATTACTCTATAGAGTACATCTGAATATCTGTCAACGAACCGGTGGTCTGAAGAGAAGTATCTTGTATGAACTCAATACTTCAGGACTCCCTGAATAGCGCCAAATGAACGGGCCTCGCGATTGTATTACCTGTAGACACACGCCATGACCGCTATCCCATCCGTAGCCGCCCGGGCAGCCGCAGCGGTAAGCCCCGCCGACGGGGAAGCACGGAGACGTGCCGCAAGGGCCGCTCGCACAAGCATCCGTGGGCACGCAGATGCCGCTCGACGATCGCGTTGTACCTGCCAAGAAAACCTATCATTACTATTCAGAAAAAACCGGACAAGTGCGAGTTCAACTCGCGTGGTGAGGGTTCCGTATATAATCTAAATTTCATAAGTGTTTTTGAATACTCAAACTTCTTATAGGTTTTCCTGTAATCTTTAGGCAAGGAACTATTTTCCATATTTTTTTTAGAATTTTAATCCTAGTAGTTTCGGAGATAAGGGGGGAGGGAATGGTCAATTTTCGTATTTTTTCCTAAATTACTTCAAATCTGTTTTTGCTAAAATTATAAAAAAAAATATCTGACATGCTTACAACAACCCCTTTCATTTGATATATCACACAATACAGTTTGCGAAACTGTTTTTTTAATTTTCCAGTTTACCCCCCAAAAGTGGCCCGCTTGTTCAGAATTCATTTATTTACTTAATGCGTCCATCTTTCGGTCACCAATTTACATATGTGAACCAAATTTCAACTCAATCGGTCCAGTAGTTTCGGAGCAAATCGGCTGTGACAGACGGACGGACAGACAACCGAGTGATCCTATAAGGGTTCCGTTTTTTCCTTTTGAGGTATCAGAACCCTAAAAAAAGCATTTTTTTCAGGAAACTGGTTCTAGTGTGGATATAAGACCGAAGCTCGAAGATAAGCAAGTCTGTAGAAAAGATGCACGTGATAACCGTGACATAAAATACTCTATGAAGGGACACGTCGTCATACATTTGATGAGGTCACTTGCCTACCCCTGCTGTAACGCTGGACCCATCCATCGATGATATTTGAATTGGTCACTCGTCGATGTTCTTCTCGAGGCAGAGGTTTACTTTCCGAACCGGTGGTAGTTTATCGACATTCACAGGTGCATGTAATATGCCTAAATTGAAGAATAAATCACTTTGACTTTGACTTTGACTTTGATGTCGAGGCAGGTGAGCCCTTCAAGTTGAGGCGGAATCCTCACGGACACTACACTCACCCTGAGGACAACGCAGCGATACGAGCCGGCATAATTACGACAAGGCGGCTGGCAGCGGCCGTCCGCGCACTAGTCGCAGTAGAGGCAGCGCGAGCCCTCTAAGTCGAGGCGGAACCCTCACGGACACTACACTCACCCTGTGGACAGTCGCAGCGATACGAGCCGGCGTAGTTACGACAAGGCGACTGGCAGTGGCCGTCCGCGCACTCGTCGCGGTCGAAGCAGCGCGAGCCCTCCAAGTCGAGGCGGAACCCTCACGGACACTACACTCACCCTGTGGACAGTCGCAGCGATACGAGCCGGCGTAGTTACGACAAGGCGACTGGCAGCGGCCGTCCGCGCACTCGTCGCGGTCGAGGCAGCGCGAGCCCTCCAAGTCGAGGCGGAATCCGCGCGGACACACGCAGCGGTACGAGCCGAGCAGGTTCACGCATTTGCCTGGCGCCGGACACAAGCCTTCTTCGAGGCACTCGTTGACGTCTGAAAGCAAAACCAAGTTTGAATAGGAAGGAAAGACCATAACCATAATAACATGGGTGCATGCAAACATGCAAACAGAGGCCACACTTGGCAAATGTGCTCTACCATGAACAGATTGAATGATAATCTAGAGCAAATAAGCCACCTAATTTCTCTGGACGCACATTTCCTATTGGTAAAAGATGATGATTTTATGAGACTGTTAAATAAATGAATGTTTAATTTAGTTAATGTTAATCATCAACTTGTATTTACTTTAGAAAATAAATGTAATTGGTAAAAAATATTCTTTCAAACGACTGCGAATGCAAACAAAATCAGGCGAATACACATTTTAGGCGGTTGAAACGGTTTCTAATGCATTCTTAACTTAGAAAGTATAGCTTATCGATGCAGGCGTTCCGCTCTAACAGGGAAAAAAACAATATAACGAGGTGGAGACGAGGGAAAGCCCAGATCGGGGGAAAGCGTTTGAAGCTGGCAGCGAAAGGCATTTGTCCAGACGGCTTCCGGCTGAAAAGATGATGAAGGTTGATGGATGATGAGGTCAAGATCGTGGGAAAGCTTTTGAAGTGTGCACCGCCCTTTGTCCAGCATTGGACAGCTTCCGGCTGAAATTATGATGGTGATGCTCCTCATAGCCCTAACAGGAAAGAACAATATAATGGAATGGAGTCACGGTCAAGATCGTGCGAAAGCGTTTGAAGCGGGAAGCGTTCTTTGTCCAGCAGTTGACGTCTTCTGGCTCCAGTAATGATATTGATAACGATGATGATGATATTGATGACAGTAAAGCTCACCGACGCAGGCGTCGCCTCGCTTCTCATAGCCCTCCTGGCAGGAGCACTCGTACGAGCCCTCCGTGTTGGCGCAGGTCTGTTGGCACGTGTGAGTGCCCTTCGCGCACTCGTCCACGTCGCGGCAGTTCGCGCCGTCTTCGTCCACCTGTAGAACACGTGCTTTATAAAGGTTGGGCTAACTAAATGAAATTGAATTTTCATTCAAGTTGCACGCTGCCTCACTAGGCGAACAGCGATGAATGTAAATTTTACTTTTTATATTGTATACCATAATGAATTTTACAACTAATACTATTACCAGTGGCTCGGTGATCTGTAGAACGCGAGCTTGTCTTTTAATATTTTTTTGTCGGAAAAGTGACTCGACAAAAAATAACTACAAAGTTTCACGACAGTTGGTTGAGAAAGGGACAGCGCGACAGACACCGAACACCGGACAAACGATTTTCGGCCCTGTAGTAACCATTTAGCCAGCATGGACACTTAACTCCAACCAAAATTAGGGCTTTAAAACGCAAACCGATCCCTGAATAGAAAAATGGCGCTAAAGAACCCTTAATATTTTTAAACAAGCTATCCAACGATACCCCACACTATGAAATTACCAAGAAAAAAAAATTACATCCCCACTTTACGTGTAAGGGTATACCTGTACACTAAAAAAAATTTTTCTAAATTTTATTTTACCATTTTTTGTAAAATCGTGATCGTGTCGGCTAAGCCGCAGACGGACGGACATGGCGAAACTATTAGGGTACTGAGTAGAACCAATTTTCCTGCCGATGTCCACTCAATTATAAAGTACCTCTAAAAGTCACGAAGAGGTTCCGCCTCAGCATAATGCCGACTCAAGAGCCGTCGCAGATCCTTCGGCGAGACCTTAAGCTGGGTCCACATTTGTATCATTTTGTCGTATCGTATCTCCGTCACGTTGCACCGACGCGTATCAAGATCGCTAGTGTGGACGCAAAAACTGCGCGATCATGCGGCGCGGCGTATCTGATCGCTCAGGATCGATGTTGACACGCCTTTATTATATACCCCGCACACTCGCGATTGGATACGCGTATCAAAATCGGTAAGTATGGACGTGTTTTGATGCTGTATCACGATACGAAGCTATGATTTGATACGCGATATGCCGTGATCGCTCTTGAGGCGGTTTTTCCCCGATCATCAAAGGGGATACAGATACACGTCCACACTTAATGATTCGGCGTTATGATACGATAGGCTGCTATTGCTACGATTAGTATGGACGCATTTTTTCACGCGACGATGCTTGTGATACGGTGTGCCCAAAGTGAGCGTCCATACTTAGGATACGCGTGATTGTGATCGGCAAAATGATACAAATGTAGGCCCAGCTTTAAAGAGTGTCACGGTGTTTCGCACGGCTCAAGTCGAACGCGACATCAGCGACGGACGACGGGCCGTTAAAAAGTCAAAGTCAAAGTCAAAGTGATTTATTCTTCAATTTAGGCATATTACATGCACCTATGAATGTCGATAAACTACCACCGGTTCGGAAAGTAAACCTCTGCCTCGAGAACAACCAGCGTAAAAAACTCGGCGAGGTGTCATTTTTTCAAAACAGTATACAATATATCATTTCAGTATCAGAGTATTATAAAATTTTAAAATTACATTGCTACAGTAGAAAGCCTATTTATTTTACGACAGATTTCTAGTGCAGGATTTTATCGCTGCCAAATATCCCTATCCATGACGTAGTCGTTTATCTTATAATATGCTTTTGAAATAAGTGTCCGTTTTACGACAGATTAAAAAAAAGAAAAAAAAGAAAAGAAGACATTTATTCACTACACAAAAGACACACAGAGACAAAGGAGTAGACATACAATACAATTGACACATATTGTGTGTCTTCGCGGCAGTGAAACGGTCGCTGTTTCAGCATTGTGCCGAGGTGTCAGACAGACACCTGCAGCGCTGGTTTTCAGACAGCACCGCAAGTGGCCCACGGAACGCAACGCAACACAGCATTAGATAAAAAGTAAGTAGACACATAATAAATAAATAATTAATGCAAAATATTGAAGAAAAAAAATATATATATATAGAACAGTAGCGCGACACGGTTGGGATGTTAAAAGTGCTGGATGGGATTTGAATTTAGAGTCAGTATATATTATTGTATTGTTTCTCTATGTAACTGCTTTGTTTGTGTGAGGTGTGCAATAAAGAGTATTTGTATTGTATTGTATTGTATTAATATAAATCAAGAGTTAACAACTGGTTTACCTCATATCCAGTGCGACACAGGCACTCGTAGGAGCCCTCGGTGTTGCGGCACAGGTGGTCGCAGGGCGGCGGGCGCGCCGCGCACTCGTCCGCGTCCACGCAGATGCCGTCCGCGGCCTTGTAGCCGCGCGGGCACACGCACCGGAAACTGTCGGGGAACGTCACGTCATTGACGACCGAATAGCCTACTGGTTAGAGGACCTGACTATGAAGCTCGAGGTCCCGGGTTCGATCCCCGGTCGGGGCAGATATTTGTATGATGAATACGAATGTTTGTTCTCGAGTCTTGGATGTTTAATATCTATTTAAGTATGTATTGATCTATATAAGTATGTTTATCCGTTGTATAGTACCCATAGTACAGGCTTTGCCTAGTTTGGGACTAGATCAATTGGTGTGAAATTGTCCCACTATATTTATTTATTTATTCATCATCATCATCACCGACCGATTTGACGACCGGTTAGCCTAGTGGGTAGTGACGCTGCCTACGAAGCTGAAGGTCCTGGGTTCGAATCCCGGTAAGGGCAAATATTTGTGTGATGAGCATGAATATTTGTTTCTGAGTCTTGGATGTTTTCTATGTATTTAAGTATTTATATCTATTATATATATCGTCGTCTATTACCTATAATACAAGCCTTATTGAGCTTACTATAGGGCTAGTTCGATTTGTGTAAGAATGTCCTCTAATATTTATTTATTTATTTATCATATCAGCCGAAAGACGTCCACTGCTGGACATAGACCTCCCCCAAAGAGTGTCACAGTGGCCGGTCCTTTGCCACCCGCATCCAGCGCATTTATAAGTTAATTAACATGTCTAGCTTTTATTTTAATATCTCTCATTAATTTAGAATAAACAATATAACAAGATAATCCGCTGAAAATCTTTCTTGATTATTATATAAACTTAATCACGAGTTTGACTTTCAGAACAATGGAAACTTTGCTATTCCAATAAGGAGGCTAACTATATTGTCAACGATAATATTCGTGGCTTTGAAAATGAATAGATACAGCCAATATACTCTTATATATGTATACTAATATTATAAATGCGAAAGTAACTCTGTCTGTCTGTAATACCTTTTCACGCTTAAAACGCTGAACCAATTTAATTATATGGTATGAATATAGTTTAACCCTTAAACAGGCATAAATTGGCATGACTGCAGTGATCAATTGCAGCCATGGAATGTATACCTTGCAAAGGATGTTTTCAAAGCAAGTTGTATTTTCAATAAACACAAATTATTTTGAACCTAATTATAAAGAAAACAAGGTTCAACTTCTAATGAAACGTATGTGGTCGCTATATCGCCTCTGCTCTACTAAGGGTTAAGACCCTAGAAGGACATAGGTAATTTTTATCCCGGAAATCATCCCATAAAGGGATGAAAATAAAGTGGAAGTTTCGAATTTAAGCATATCTAATCTAAATCGGTTCAGCGGTTTGCATAAAAAGTTAAGGAAAATGCACACTTTAGCGTCATTATCATCATGTCAGCCGAAAGACGTCTACTGCTGGACATAGGCCTCCCCCAAAGAGTGCCACAATGACCGGTCCTGCGCCACCCGCATCCAGCGGACTCCAGCGACCTTTACCAGGTCATCAGTCCACCTTGTGGGGGGCCTACACACTCTGCGCCTTTCGGTACGTGGTCGCCACTCGAAAACCTTTTCGCCCCAATGGCCATCGGTTCTACGTGCAATGTGCCCCGCCCACTGCCACTTAAGTTTAGCGATTCGGAGGGCTATATCGGTTACCTTGGTTCTGCTGCGGATAGCCTCATTTCTGATGCGATCACGCAGAGATACTCCCAGCATAGCCCTCTCCATTGCCCTTTGGGTGACTTTGAGCCTTCTTATGAGGCCCATAGTAAACGAGCACGTTTCCGTGCAATACGTCATCACTGGCAACACACACTGGTCAAAGACTCTCGTCTTGAGACACTGCGGAATATTGGGCATTTTAGCGTATATAGACTTAATATAGATTGATGACATTATACATTTCCTTACCTGCCAATAGTATTAACGCATCTCCCAGGCGTACAAAGACCAGGCATGGCGGCACACTCATCCACATCCCCAAAGATATCCGGGGCCACAATATTGTCTCCACCCCCGCCGGTAACACCCCCGCTGCCGCCGCCTCCGCTGCTGCCGCCCCCGTGGTTGCCGGGTGGAGTCAGGTTGTCAGGGGTGCACAGTTCCAGGCGCTCTTGGGTGCCGGGTTGAGGGCAGAGCTCGCATTCCGAGCCCCAGGCTACTCCTAGCGTGCAGCAGCAAATCGCTCTGTGAATATTGGAGATGAGTTATTTTTGTGAACATGAAACGAGTTAAATTGGGTTGTGTCCTAAAATTTGTTTACGATGCCATTCGAACCAGTTTTTGGAGAGGAACAAATGTTTGTATGGGAGCAACTACAATTAAAAAACATAAATACCCAAAAAATTTAGTTAAAGACGGACCTCGCTGGCGGCAGCCGAAAACGTTTCATACTGATTAACATTGAATCGTGACGTCACAGGGTGATATTTGTACTTATCGTTGTATTGAAATTCAAGTAAATTGGTGTTTCAGTCGTGAAATACTGCGTTTAGGACCATAGTTGTTGTACAATTTTGTTTCTATAAAAGCATAAGGATTCTATTGGTAGCTTTAAATTTACTTTTGGAGAATAAAAAAAAATGTATATTTATTCTAAACTTTCAAGGTCTATATCTTTTTATAATTTTAATTATATTTCTTAATTTATACTTAATTACATTTATTTCATGGTTTACTCTCAATTTAGCAACACTGCGTTATCGATTTTAACATGTGGAAACTACCCAATTGCCTCTCGGTAAGACACTAGTTAAGTTGGGTTGGATGCGGCCTTTAGAGCACTCAATGATTAAAGCGAGGTGGTTTATCTCCCCTTCCCAGTTGCACTGCAGCCAGGTCTAAAGGCCGCTTTATAATGATAAGCAGAGTCCGGATTTTTCACGGCACAACAAAACACTATCGTAATCTAGCCAGTGATAGAAACATTATTTTATCGATATCGAGTATTATTTATTAGGCATATAGGTATAAAAATAATATGCCGATATATCTTTACATTATTGACAATTTACAGTATGCAAAACAACCTTTTTATATTTTTAATAAAAAACTAGAAGTGTATGTTTCTTCCGAAAACGCCATAAGGTATTTGAGCCAACTAAAAAGTCGCGATAATGACTATATCACCTCATTGAAAATAATAGACAATACAATCAATATTAGACACTTCATAAGACTTTAAATGTCATTTCATTACGTATAAAACATACAAATACAAAATACGAATTATAACGCTTTGAAACCGACGTGTTTGATTTACGTAATTTTTTTATTGAATATTTATTTTATTTGGTGTCGCTTTTTCTTCTACTACACAATTATCGATATCGATAAAACAATGTTTCTACCACTGGCTAGATTACGATAGTGTTTTGTTTTGCCGTGAAAAATCCGGGCTCTGATGATAAGCCATGTATTACGCGGCTACCGAGGCACTGCAGTGCGTCCGGCATGTTCGCCGAGGCAAGAACGGACGACTTTTTTGCCATCAGGCGAAAAAATCCTTACTGAACGGCGTGCGTGGTAGCGGCAACAGCCTGCTGAGACTGTTGGCAGAGCGCCTCGATTGTCCGCTCACGAAATATTGCGCGGGGGTGGCGATTGCAAGGGACCAATAGGAGAGTACAATCCTCGATAGGTCTCGGATATCCTTCCAATGCAGCCACCTATTGTTTTGTTTTATTTTCTTTAGTTAAGATATCGACTAACATAATATAAAATAAATAAAATAAATTAAAATAAAATGCATTTATTTCGGACAACTATGATCCATAGATTGTTAGTACTACAGGACTTATATAACTATGTTAGGACTTAAACTTAAATGTAGGGAGGACCAGTGCCTCAGTAGGCTCCCGTCCCATATGTCGGCAACCGCGTTCAGGAGACTGTGGCGGCTGGCGCGCGCCCGCGGAGCGTCGCGGCGCAGCGCTTGCGCATGTCGCGTGGAAACCATCCACTTGAGCGTCCGCGAACATACCGGACGCGCTACAGTGTCGCGGCAGCCGCAACAGTACCCTGAACGCATCGTTATACTGGACTGGACGCGCATTGCGTTGAGCGATCGCCGGGAATATGTAAGTACTTTTGTAACTAACCCAATATGGATCGAGTCTGAATTAAACGTATATTATTATTTTTTTTATTACGAGGGTCACACTAAAAGTTTTTAGAACTGGCCCATTAGGAAACCCCTCTACTCCTCCTCTCCTCTTCCCCCTCCCCGCCCCCTCTCTCTCCTGGCCTCTAAGAGTTCATGTACTAAAAAAAACAATTTAACTCTTTGTCTATGATTTGAGATATATTCCATTCGGTTGACATTTGTTTATTTTTTTTAAATTGGCGGCAATTTGAAAATTGTGTTTACGACGGTGAAATTAGTTTGACCCGTGAAAACTTTTTTTTATGATTTTGTACGTAAAATAAAACCTACGAGGCATTCAATAGGCTTGTGTACTATAGTACATTGTTGTAGAGGCTAGAAAGTAAGCAATAGATGGACGAGTTAGTACGAGTCCAGCTATTGCACTTTCGGCCGAGGCTTAACATAGTGCTTTTCACGCCTACTGCAAGGAAATTGCAAATAATTATAATTTTAAATCAAAATTAAAGATCATAATATTAAACAGGCTCGCTCGCCTCGCACCCGGCGGAGGGAGGAGCTGCACAGGCAGCGCACGCCGGCGCGGGCGCGCGGGGCGCTGTGATTGGTCTATCGCTCGAAGATTGGTCGATCCAAGTCATAGATGGCCTGTTCGTGCGACGTCCAACTAACCCCAGCTTTGACGCCTGAATTCTGACCATCTTTTGCCACATTTCCGAGCAGTGGCGTGAAAAGGTAATTTAATGTGCCGCGTCAGTTATACGAGAGCTGAGGGCGAGGGTGGACGTGTGACATTGCTGGGGCGTGTGTAAGTGAGCCGGTGTTTACATAGGTAAAGGCGGGTACAGTAGGGGTGTACGCGAGTGTGGTGTGTGTGGTACTCACTTGGTGACCTGGCTGGGCGCGGGCGGCGCGGCGGCGCGCGGCCACGGCTCGGGCACGCAGCGCCCGCCCACCAGGGAGCGGTAACACGCGCCCGTGCGCCGATCTGCCCTCAAACAATAATTATATTAAACAATGTTGACCAGACCCTAGCAGAATGTTGCTTGAGATGAGACATACTTAGATTTTACGGTGAAATGAAAATGATTTATTGGGCAATATTAGGTCTACGTAACAGATAAACAGGTTGGTATCTCTTTTTAAGTACCGGGGTACCTGTGTCAAGAGACACCGCTCTTCACATGAAGGTAATTTTGAATAACAAACAAGAGGTTTAAGCTTAAATTATACATGTAAAGAGGAGTGAACAGAAGCTACTTAATTAGGTTTGTTTTAATATTAACAGTGCTACTGCTTGTTCACTCCAGCCAAAGATAAAATAAAAGTAAATGCGTTAGTGCATGAGCGTAACGGGCGACATAAGTCTAGCTAGACGATATCTAACAATAAGTTTTCTATTTCAATGTAGCTTTTGCGGTGCCGAAAGTAAAAACCAATATCCAAGACCTGAATATTAGTTTTTACTAGGAACCTAGGTTTCTTTAAGGTATATCGAGAGTAGCGTAGGTTGATCCACAATGAGAGTTGTGTTTCGTTCCGTTAGCCTTTGAAAGATAGGAGGACCCGCGTTTTTTTTCCCATGCCGCGGATAAAATTATCGTTGTACCCCTCCCTCTCTTGATCACCTCTATTGGTCCTCGCCACCATGTACTCACCGATACAGTCGGTGCCGTCCTCGCTGGGCTCGTACCCGGCGTCACAGTCGCAGGTGTAGCCGCCGTCGATGTTGACGCACACGCCGGGCGAGCAGCGCGCGGGGTCCTCGTCGCACTCGATGTACTCACCGATACAGTCGGTGCCGTCCTCGCTGAGCTCGTACCCGGCGTCACATTCGCAGGTGTAGCCGCCGTCGATGTTGACGCACACGCCGGGCGAGCAGCGCGCGGGGTCCTCGTCGCACTCGATGTACTCACCGATACAGTCGGTGCCGTCCTCGCTGAGCTCGTACCCGGCGTCACATTCGCAGGTGTAGCCGCCGTCGATGTTGACGCACACGCCGGGCGAGCAGCGCGCGGGGTCCTCGTCGCACTCGATGTACTCACCGATACAGTCGGTGCCGTCCTCGCTGAGCTCGTACCCGGCGTCACAGTCGCAGGTGTAGCCGCCGTCGATGTTGACGCACACGCCGGGCGAGCAGCGCGCGGGGTCCTCGTCGCACTCGATGTACTCACCGATACAGTCGGTGCCGTCCTCGCTGGGCTCGTACCCGGCGTCACAGTCGCAGGTGTAGCCGCCGTCGATGTTGACGCACACGCCGGGCGAGCAGCGCGCGGGGTCCTCGTCGCACTCGATGTACTCACCGATACAGTCGGTGCCGTCCTCGCTGAGCTCGTACCCGGCGTCACAGTCGCAGGTGTAGCCGCCGTCGATGTTGACGCACACGCCGGGCGAGCAGCGCGCGGGGTCCTCGTCGCACTCGATGTACTCACCGATACAGTCGGTGCCGTCCTCGCTGAGCTCGTACCCGGCGTCACAGTCGCAGGTGTAGCCGCCGTCGATGTTGACGCACACGCCGGGCGAGCAGCGCGCGGGGTCCTCGTCGCACTCGATGTACTCACCGATACAGTCGGTGCCGTCCTCGCTGAGCTCGTACCCGGCGTCACAGTCGCAGGTGTAGCCGCCGTCGATGTTGACGCACACGCCGGGCGAGCAGCGCGCGGGGTCCTCGTCGCACTCGATGTACTCACCGATACAGTCGGTGCCGTCCTCGCTGAGCTCGTACCCGGCGTCACAGTCGCAGGTGTAGCCGCCGTCGATGTTGACGCACACGCCGGGCGAGCAGCGCGCGGGGTCCTCGTCGCACTCGATGTACTCACCGATACAGTCGGTGCCGTCCTCGCTGAGCTCGTACCCGGCGTCACAGTCGCAGGTGTAGCCGCCGTCGATGTTGACGCACACGCCGGGCGAGCAGCGCGCGGGGTCCTCGTCGCACTCGATGTACTCACCGATACAGTCGGTGCCGTCCTCGCTGAGCTCGTACCCGGCGTCACAGTCGCAGGTGTAGCCGCCGTCGATGTTGACGCACACGCCGGGCGAGCAGCGCGCGGGGTCCTCGTCGCACTCGATGTACTCACCGATACAGTCGGTGCCGTCCTCGCTGAGCTCGTACCCGGCGTCACAGTCGCAGGTGTAGCCGCCGTCGATGTTGACGCACACGCCGGGCGAGCAGCGCGCGGGGTCCTCGTCGCACTCGATGTACTCACCGATACAGTCGGTGCCGTCCTCGCTGAGCTCGTACCCGGCGTCACAGTCGCAGGTGTAGCCGCCGTCGATGTTGACGCACACGCCGGGCGAGCAGCGCGCGGGGTCCTCGTCGCACTCGATGTACTCACCGATACAGTCGGTGCCGTCCTCGCTGAGCTCGTACCCGGCGTCACAGTCGCAGGTGTAGCCGCCGTCGATGTTGACGCACACGCCGGGCGAGCAGCGCGCGGGGTCCTCGTCGCACTCGATGTACTCACCGATACAGTCGGTGCCGTCCTCGCTGAGCTCGTACCCGGCGTCACAGTCGCAGGTGTAGCCGCCGTCGATGTTGACGCACACGCCGGGCGAGCAGCGCGCGGGGTCCTCGTCGCACTCGATGTACTCACCGATACAGTCGGTGCCGTCCTCGCTGAGCTCGTACCCGGCGTCACAGTCGCAGGTGTAGCCGCCGTCGATGTTGACGCACACGCCGGGCGAGCAGCGCGCGGGGTCCTCGTCGCACTCGATGTACTCACCGATACAGTCGGTGCCGTCCTCGCTGAGCTCGTACCCGGCGTCACAGTCGCAGGTGTAGCCGCCGTCGATGTTGACGCACACGCCGGGCGAGCAGCGCGCGGGGTCCTCGTCGCACTCGTCGATGTCCTCGCAGGCGTCCGCCGCGTCGTGAGGGGCGGAGGTACGTCTATAGCCTGTGAATAGATACACCTATTAAACCAGTCTCCAAATCCAGACATTATACCACCAACACCAAAGTGAAAGATAAGGACAAACGAGCTTCAGAGCCATTTAAAGTAAATTAGGTTTGAAGGACGTTTATGAATAAGGCCATATAAATATTTAAGACCATATCACAGTTTTGTAATCGTAAGCGGGATTCGTTAAAATCTGAATATAATATAGAAGTTTCTATGGACTGACAGCTGCCATATTTAACGTTGATCGGTCTATAATCATAAGTTGGTGCAATCCACCCTTATTCATCCGCGTCGTCATAAGCTACCAGTGACACAAGTTTATTTATTTATTATTGCTGATTTCTGGACCTTTAATGTGCCGCTTCGACCAGCGAGTGATCTATTGTGGCAGCCCTTTTTTTGTTTATAGTTCACCGTCAAGGCCCGTTGCCTCCAGGAAATTCCAGATTCTTTGGGCGGTGATATGTTGTACCTCTTCTGGGTGCATGATGTGCCGCCCTAGGTAGGTACTTCTTTTTTGCATGAGTGGTCCGCAGGAGCAGAGAATGTGCATTGCTGTCTCCTCTGTCTCCTGGCAGAGCCTGCAAGTTGCGTCTTGTTTCATACCCAAGTGACACAGGTTAGTGTGTCAAACAATGTAGATAGATAAAAAAATAAGAACGTGGGGACACGTGCACTATTCCGCGCATGCGCTACCGCCGCCGCTCACAGTCGTCGCTGGGCCCCTAGAGTGTCTCAGACAATGTATAGATCCGTGCACACTCACCAGGTGGACACGTGCACTTGTAGGAGCCGACGGTGTTCTCGCACGCGTGCGGGCAGGGCGCGGGCCGCGCCGCGCACTCGTCCAGGTCCGCGCAGTGCACGCCGTCGGCGGCGAGCGTGTACCCGTACGGGCACACGCAGCGGTACGAGCCGGCCGTGTTGTGGCAGCGGAACGGGCAGCCGGCCAGGCCCTCGGCGCACTCGTCGATGTCCACGCAAGTCTGCACAATATAGAGGTAGAGCATAATTTCTTTTTCTCCAATATGCTCCGAAATGTGCGCCTTACTGTAGCAAAAATAGTACGTGAAGTTCCTCGTTACTGACAAGCGCGCAAAAAGTTAAAAGTCATTATTGTACAATTTTAGCGGCCAGGAAAATGTATGAAACTCCTTTACTGTATACTTTTTTACCTTTTAATCATTCGTTTTGACCAAGAGAAATCACTACAAACAGCCAAACGCTCGTAAGTTTAAAAAAAATTGTCATAAAAACGATTACTTTTGCAAGAGATCGAAGTGACGTTTTAAAAAATGTCTCACATAGTATTAACTGAAGAAATTAAAATATTTTCGAAATAATATTCAAAACGAACTGCGTTTAGATTTCAATCCCGTTTAATCTTTAATAATTTTAATTACATAAAACAAAAAATTGTAATCGATTCTAATGTTTTTAATTTTTTTATTGAGTCAATTGAAAATGGCACCATGAGTCATGCCTTGTACATACTTAAAAAAATAAGTCGGGCGGGAACATGATACATACATGGTACATACTACTCGCTGTTTTAAAATTATTGAAAATATTTATTGAATTCCTCGCATTTATGGAGAAAAGCACTATATCTGCCTTGGCGGGAATGGCAATTCGTGGATTCGTCTCTATTGTCGGATTCAGCTTCGCTTCATCCGACAAAATCAACTCATCCGCGAATTGCTATTTCCCGGCCTCTGCAGTAATGTACTATTTTTTTTAAAAGGGAACCGCCTTCAAATGTAAACCGGTGGCATCCAGTTGGTACCAACATTCAACGGGTACTATCCTACTAATATTATAAATGGGTGGATTGCAAAAAAAATGTGCATAAGTTAAGAGCCTTAATCTAATCTATGCTTTTCATTGTGTAACGAAAATTACCCATATAAAATGTATGGGTAATTTTACCCATATAAAATGTATGGGTAATTTTACACAGTGGAAGAAAATTAAAGCGTAGATTAGATTAAGGCTTTTAATTATGTATAAATTTTTGCAATCCACCCAAATGCGAAAGTTTGAATGTTTAGATGTCTGGATGTTAGTTACTCAAACACGCTTAAACGGCTCAACCGATTTGGATGAAATTTTGCCCAAAGATAGTATATAGCCTGGATTAAAATATAGGATAGTTTTTATCCCGGGTCCACACAAACGAAGTCACGGGCGGAAGCCAGTGGGTAATATAACTCACCTGCTCAGGTCCCTGCATGAAGCCCTGGTTGCAAGTACACTCGTACTCACCGGGCTTGTTGGTACACGTCCCATTACCACAGTTGCGCGGATCCACAACACATTCGTCCGTGTCCTCGCAAGCCAGATCGGTGGCATCCAATTGGTATCAACATTCAACGGGTACTATGGGTAATGTAACTCACCTGCTCAGGCCCCTGCATGAAGCCCTGGTTGCAAGTACACTCGTACTCGTAGCCCGGTGGCTTGTTGGTACACGTCCCATTACCACAGTTGCGCGGATCCACAACACATTCGTCCGTGTCCTCGCAAGCCAGATCGGTGGCATTCAATTGGTACCAACATCCAACGGGTACTATGCGCAATATAACTCACCTGCTCAGGCCCCTGCATGAAGCCCTGGTTGCAAGTGCACTCGTACTCGCCAGGCTTGTTGATACACGTCCCATTGCCGCAGATGCGCGGGTCCACAACACATTCGTCCGTGTTCTCGCAAGCCAGATCGGTGGCATCCAATTGGTATCAACATTCAACGGGTACTATGCGCAATATAACTCACCTGCTCAGGCCCCTGCATGAAGCCCTGGTTGCAAGTGCACTCGTACTCGCCAGGCTTGTTGGTACACGTTCCATTGCCGCAGATGCGCGGATCCACAACACATTCGTCCGTGTCCTCGCAAGCTAGATCGGTGGCATCCAATTGGTATCAACATTCAACGGGTGCTATGCGCAATATAACTCACCTGCTCAGGCCCCTGCATGAAGCCCTGGTTGCAAGTGCACTCGTACTCGCCAGGCTTGTTGGTACACGTTCCATTGCCGCAGATGCGCGGGTCCACAACACATTCGTCCGTGTCCTCGCAAGCTAGATCGGTGGCATCCAATTGGTATCAACATTCAACGGGTACTATGCGCAATATAACTCACCTGCTCAGGCCCCTGCATGAAGCCCTGGTTGCAAGTGCACTCGTACTCGCCAGGCTTGTTGGTACACGTTCCATTGCCGCAGATGCGCGGGTCCACAACACATTCGTCCGTGTCCTCGCAAGCCAGACCGGTGGCATCCAGTTGGTAGCCGTCGGGGCATTCGCAGCGGAAAGAGCCATCGGTGTTGATACAGCGGCCGCCACGGCAGATGTCTGGGCGGACTTCGCACTCGTTCAGGTCCTGGATGTGGATAATTTTTCATTATTACAAGCCTGGGGGGCGATTTTTGACTTTCCAGCGCTCGAAAATTAAATAAAAGTAAATACCATTTCAGTGTCAAAATTGCAGGCAGTTACTTTCTACCGATAGAATTAAATACGAGTGGTCAATACCTCTGGTTTTTTTAAATTTTCTATCGCTATTTCAAAATAGCATTTCATCTTTCATCATTTTTGGCAGGTTTCGAGTGAAAGAGTCGAGCGCTCGAAAGTCAAAAATCGGTCCCCTGTTCGTAAGTCCGTAAGTATAAGTATCAAAATTTGCTAACCATTTTTTTAAACACTTGCCTACTACATAGAATTTTGAACGAATAATGTTAACCTGAGTAATGTTAGGTCTGCCCATGCCTCCTTGGCAAACTCGCAGGAACTCGGGTGATGCAGGTGGCGGGCAACGCTCGCAGCGCTGGCCCCATGCCGCACCTAAACACATACAGAGACATTTAGTTTGTAGAATGGAGAAAATTAGCTGAAAGGAAAAAAATATTAATGATAGAGTGCTGAGAAGAGTAGAAAACTGTTGAAAAACCCGGTCAAGTGCGTGTCGGAGCACGCGCAGTGTAGGGTTCCGTAGTTGCCTGTCTGGTCAATGGTCAAAGAACCTTTGTTACATCGACACGCGCGCGTTAACTAAACGTTGCGGTTGCGTCGCCCATATTTGTACGAAAGTTTTTCTATTGCCATGATTTTTTTCATAAACCTAGTATTACCCATTTAGACGGCAAACGGCCGGACTCGTGACTCTAACAATAATTTGGTTTTAAAGCCCAATATCACAAATGCATCCCTGAACTGAAAAATGTTTGCGAAACTATAATTCGCCATGTCCGTGCGTCTTGTTGACTACGGAACCCTAAAACGAGAGACAATAGGAGAGCGAAATTATACGACTATAAATAATATCATGTAAGGCAAGCGAGGAAGGGAATGACACCAAGGATAAGTTACATGAAACAAATTAAGAAAAAGGTATCACGTCGTATAAGGAAATCTACACCGAGTAAGCTATGATGATGGTAAGTGTACCATCAGAGCAGCAGCACTCGGGCCGAGAGAGCTGTTACAGCCGCACGCGATGTAAGCGACCTGACGCCCTATCGTCATAGCAGAATTCCTTACGCTCGTCCACGCAGATCACCAGATGCTCGTAGAAGCCCTCGGGACTTTTGTAGCGGCATCTACGAGCGCTACAACGGATGTTTAAGTTATGATGATGAGTGTACCATCAGAGCAGCAGCACTCGGGCCGAGAGAGCTGTAATGGCCGCGCGCGATGGCAGCGGCCCGACGCCCAGTCGTCATAGCACAGTTCCTTGCGCTCGTCCACGCAGATCGCCAGGTCCTCGTAGAAGCTCCAGCCGTCGGGACATTCACAGCGGTATCTACAACACAAGTTTCATTTTCAATTTTCTACAAAAATATTGAGCTAAGCGTTTATAGCCGACATTCCTGTTTTTGTAAGTCATCAACACTCATCGAGGTGGCTTGCTTGTTGTGATTTTTCTGGAGTCGCTGCTTACCATCAGGCTGGCCATATGCCTTGTTTGCCACCATTGACGTACAAAAATGATGACAAGCAAAAGTCACTAATTACACGTAACCTTATTACTACTTTACAGTTGCTATTTCTTAAATTATTTTTCTGCATTTAGTGAATTTTGTCACCCGACGATATATGTAATTTGGGCAATCTACCGCCTCCATCATCAGTCCAGCTTAGTAGGACGATAATATTTCCCTATCATCCGATTTGATTAAAAGTTGTACGAACAAGGGTCGGTTGATTCAAACAATTAAAACTGAAGGTTCAGACTTTATGGCAAGTTTGACTCGAATAACATTTTGGCGACCGTGACAGGACTCGTGGCTAGTGTTGTGATTTAGTGCTCGGCCGAACCTTGACGACTCGAGCGTTATGCAGTGCTGAGAAGACTCGCGCGAGCCCTGACAGCTCGAGTCTTCAAGTTCGAGTTCTAACTCACGACACTTTTCGTGGCTGTGGTAAGGAATAATGAGCTCACCCTCCGTTGAAGTTGTGGCATTCTCCTCCGGCGCACACGTCCTGTATCTCGCGGCACTCGTCCCGGTCCACGCAGCGCTTGTTCACGAGCCGCCAGCCCTTGCCGCAGGAACACTCGTAACTGCAATTAGAAACGATCATCATCATCCTCCCGGTGTTTTCCTTGTTGTATCCTTAAGGAGCCCGGGTCCCACTTTAGCACTGCCATCTAACCTTCCAACCCAGATGGAAAACTAGACCTTGTTGGGATTAGGCCGGATTAAAATTCTATTTTTGTACAGATCTTGGCAGGGTCGCCATGTAAGGTTGGGAGTCGGAGACGCGTTATAGATACATGAATCTTCAGTACAATTTTAGGAAATACTTCGTTATTGTGTCGCTTGCAGACAATTAGGAAAGAATTCAGTAAACATTACTGTAATTTTTGAGCAAAAGCTACCGAGTTTTGATTGCGCATTCCTATAGGCAGTTGAGACATAAAATTAGACTGTTTCATAACTAAGCACTTAAAACCAGAAAGTAATAAAGGCACGGTGTTCGTCTCCTGCCTTACTTGTGCTTTTCACCATATTTTACGAGTATAACCTACTTATTGTCTCATCAATTGAGCTGTGAAACGGGCGTGGTGTCACACCTTGTTATTGTTGTAGTGAGTCTTACGTAAAGAAAACACAGCACGGAGTCTATAATATGCACTTTAATCAAAGCCTATCGTTCCTTACATCGCCGCTAGGCGGCGGTGTCATCTCACGCGTGTGCATTGTCACAGACAATTCCCGCGTTACAGCTGCTAATATGATTTCACAGCCGTACGGCATGGGGATTCACGTGGTTTCGTCAGTTGGCATTCTTCTAAGCGCCAAAACTCACCTGCCCATGGTGTTAGTGCAGGAAGGTTCGCCCTCGCGGCCGCAGGGCTCGCGGGTCTCGGCGCACTCGTCCACGTCGCGGCAGTTGCGTCCGTCGCCCGTGAGCGCGTAGCCCGGCGAGCACTCGCAGCGGAACGAGCCGACGGTGTTGCGGCAGCGCCCGTTGCGGCACACCATGCCGCCCTCGCGGCACTCGTTCACGTCTGCAAATGAGAAAACTCATGTGTATCGATATAATAATAATAAATAAATATTAGGGGACATTCTTACACAAATTGAACTAGCCCTATAGTGAGCTCAATAAGGCTTGTGTTATAGGTACTAGAAGACGGTATATATAATAGATATAAATACTTAAATACATAGAAAACGGGCAGAAACGAGCCATTAGAACAATGGCTCGTATTCCGCAATGGGTTTCATGTAGAGAATATTTCTCTGAATATAAAATCCTTACACTTCCTTGTTTATATATTCATGTACTACTGACGTCTTTTGTTAAAAATCTACATGAAACAGAGGAGGAAAGGCAAGCTCGTTTACAAACACGAAAAAAAACCATTAGCAACAGTTTTTGTCCAAAATTGCAAGTGGCTAAACACTCCATACGTTATCAGGCAGTAAGCTTATACAATAGGTTACCAAGTGAGTTGAAAGTTATACGAGAGCCCCACGTCTTCAAGAAATCTCTCAAAAGGTTCTTACTGAATGGTTGTTATTATAATATTGAGGACATATTTCAAAACTAAAAAGTACCCTTGACATAACTTGTTGTTCTTTATTAATTTAATTATAAATATAGTCTTATTGTACCTATATTCCATGCTAGTATTTAATTGTAAATGTAAAGTTATTAATTGATATGTAATTTTCACTAATTTAATTTGTAAATTTTTGCAACACCCCTAAGGGTTCGTGCATTATACTGTATAACCTGTGTAATCCTGAGTGCAATAAAATAAATAAATAATAAATAGAAAACACCCAAGACTCAGAAACATATATTCATTCTCATCACACAAATATTTGCCCTTACCGGGAATCGAACCCAGGACCTTCAGCTTCGTAGGCAGCGTCACTACCCACTAGGCTAGCCGGTCGTCGATATGTACACACAAAGTCAAGATATCAGGAGCCGTAGCATGGTTGGCCTTATCACGCGACAAGTGACAAGATAGGAACGTCGTCTCGTTCTATCAAACAGTGTCAGCCAGTGACGCACGCTCTATCCTATCACCCATCGCGTGACAAGGCCAACCATGCTACGGGGCCTGGATGTTCTTTGGCATTGTTCAGAGGCAGACGTGTACCCGATGTTCGCACTTGACAACCAATTTTGACAATATGCCTATAATGCCTAGTGATTTACATAACGAATTGTATCAAAAAATATTAATCCTGGTCACACGGCACCAAAATGTAAAACGTACAATTGTTGAACTACATAATAATGCGTTATTCCCGCAGTTGGAATAGTCTAAATATTTACAAGTGGTTCTAATTAATTAAATCTTTCAAAAAAAACTACACAAATATCTCGCGATTCTAACAATACAAATACACTTTACTGCACACGTCAAAAAAACAACATAATACAGAATATAAAGCTTAAAGTACAGGTAAACAACTGGCGGTCTAATCTCTAAGGATCTCTTCCAAACCCCCTTCAGGTAGTGGATATAATGCAACATATTCATCAGTTTGAGCAGATCTAACGTCGTTCGTTTAAATTATTTAAGTTACTCTTGTGCTTACCAATGCAGTCGTTATTAGCGCCAGGCTTGAACCCAGTATCACAATGGCAGGTGTACGACCCGGGCAGGTTCTCGCAGGTCCCGTTGCGGCACAGCGGCCGCGGGCGCGCGCACTCGTCCACGTCACGGCATGTGCCGTCCCGGAGCGTGTAGCCGGCACGGCATTCGCATCTGTAGAGGTAAACAAAGTTATTTGGTAAGGAATATAATTTTATTACATCAGGCGAAATAGGTTTATAATTTAGCCTCCTCCAAGCGGGAATATCAACTCAATTTGTTGTAAGAGGAGAAAAAATTGGTGACCGAGTCGGATTGTTCCGATAGCTCAATTGGCTAAGGCCTAAGAGCGACGGGCCCCGTATGCCTGTGGTCACGTGTTATTTAAAAAAATCTTTAATTTGAAATTTATACATTTTGTTAGCAGATGTTACAGCTTACTACAAAATTAATTGAGTACCGTGAGCTGTAGAACTCGCGAGCCTGTTTTTTTATATATATATATTTTTAATTTTACATTTTTTTTAATTTTTTGTTTTTTTTTGTAGTCAATAGACTACAAAAAATTCTATATAATTAACGAACCTGCTCACAAAATTTCACGAGAATCGGTTGAGGAGTGCGGCCTGTAGAGGAGAACAGCGGGCCAGACACCGGACACAGGACGCCGGCAGGGCAGACAAACGATTCTCGGCCCAAGCTGAAGCATAGAACTTCGTTCGCTTCGATCGCTCGTTCGATAATACTTGATGTTTGTAACTTGTCGCTGCAAACGTACACGACTATACACCGTGCGCCCGAGTAAACCCGTATGTGACCGTGTGCTGACCTGTAGGAGCCGACGGTGTTCCGGCAGTCGCCGTGCTCGCAGAGGCGCGGGTCGGCGCACTCGTCCACGTCCTCGCAGGTGTCGGCGGAGGGCGAGAGCCTGTAGCCGGCCGGGCAGCGGCACTGGTACGCGCCGGGCTGGTTCACGCACTGCGCGAGCCCGTATGTGACCGTGTGCTGACCTGTAGGAGCCGACGGTGTTCCGGCAGTCGCCGTGCTCGCAGAGGCGCGGGTCGGCGCACTCGTCCACGTCCTCGCAGGTGTCGGCGGAGGGCGAGAGCCTGTAGCCGGCCGGGCAGCGGCACTGGTACGCGCCGGGCTGGTTCACGCACTGCGCGAGCCCGTATGTGACCGTGTGCTGACCTGTAGGAGCCGACGGTGTTCCGGCAGTCGCCGTGCTCGCAGAGGCGCGGGTCGGCGCACTCGTCCACGTCCTCGCAGGTGTCGGCGGAGGGCGAGAGCCTGTAGCCGGCCGGGCAGCGGCACTGGTACGCGCCGGGCTGGTTCACGCACTGCGCGAGCCCGTATGTGACCGTGTGCTGACCTGTAGGAGCCGACGGTGTTCCGGCAGTCGCCGTGCTCGCAGAGGCGCGGGTCGGCGCACTCGTCCACGTCCTCGCAGGTGTCGGCGGAGGGCGAGAGCCTGTAGCCGGCCGGGCAGCGGCACTGGTACGCGCCGGGCTGGTTCACGCACTGCGCGAGCCCGTATGTGACCGTGTGCTGACCTGTAGGAGCCGACGGTGTTCCGGCAGTCGCCGTGCTCGCAGAGGCGCGGGTCGGCGCACTCGTCCACGTCCTCGCAGGTGTCGGCGGAGGGCGAGAGCCTGTAGCCGGCCGGGCAGCGGCACTGGTACGCGCCGGGCTGGTTCACGCACTGCGCGAGCCCGTATGTGACCGTGTGCTGACCTGTAGGAGCCGACGGTGTTCCGGCAGTCGCCGTGCTCGCAGAGGCGCGGGTCGGCGCACTCGTCCACGTCCTCGCAGGTGTCGGCGGAGGGCGAGAGCCTGTAGCCGGCCGGGCAGCGGCACTGGTACGCGCCGGGCTGGTTCACGCACTGCGCGAGCCCGTATGTGACCGTGTGCTGACCTGTAGGAGCCGACGGTGTTCCGGCAGTCGCCGTGCTCGCAGAGGCGCGGGTCGGCGCACTCGTCCACGTCCTCGCAGGTGTCGGCGGAGGGCGAGAGCCTGTAGCCGGCCGGGCAGCGGCACTGGTACGCGCCGGGCTGGTTCACGCACTGCGCGAGCCCGTATGTGACCGTGTGCTGACCTGTAGGAGCCGACGGTGTTCCGGCAGTCGCCGTGCTCGCAGAGGCGCGGGTCGGCGCACTCGTCCACGTCCTCGCAGGTGTCGGCGGAGGGCGAGAGCCTGTAGCCGGCCGGGCAGCGGCACTGGTACGCGCCGGGCTGGTTCACGCACTGCGCGAGCCCGTATGTGACCGTGTGCTGACCTGTAGGAGCCGACGGTGTTCCGGCAGTCGCCGTGCTCGCAGAGGCGCGGGTCGGCGCACTCGTTCACGTCCTCGCAGGTGTCGGCGGAGCGCGAGAGCCTGTAGCCGGCCGGGCAGCGGCACTGATACGCGCCGGGCTGGTTCACGCACTGCGCGAGCCCGTATGTGACCGTGTGCTGACCTGTAGGAGCCGACGGTGTTCCGGCAGTCGCCGTGCTCGCAGAGGCGCGGGTCGGCGCACTCGTCCCCGTCCTCGCAGGTGTCGGCGGAGCGCGAGAGCCTGTAGCCGGCCGGGCAGCGGCACTGGTACGCGCCGGGCTGGTTCACGCACTGCGCGAGCCCGTATGTGACCGTGTGCTGACCTGTAGGAGCCGACGGTGTTCCGGCAGTCGCCGTGCTCGCAGAGGCGCGGGTCGGCGCACTCGTCCACGTCCTCGCAGGTGTCGGCGGAGGGCGAGAGCCTGTAGCCGGCCGGGCAGCGGCACTGGTACGCGCCGGGCTGGTTCACGCACTGCGCGAGCCCGTATGTGACCGTGTGCTGACCTGTAGGAGCCGACGGTGTTCCGGCAGTCGCCGTGCTCGCAGAGGCGCGGGTCAGCGCACTCGTCCACGTCCTCGCAGGTGTCGGCGGAGGGCGAGAGCCTGTAGCCGGCCGGGCAGCGGCACTGGTACGCGCCGGGCTGGTTCACGCACTGCGCGAGCCCGCGGCACGGGGTCTGCTGGGTGCCGCACTCGTCCACGTCGCGGCACTGGTGGGAGGTCGAGTCGTATTCGTAACTGGAACAAAACGTCGATAATGATTATCAGTACTGTAATAGTTATTTCACTACTCGTCGACTTTAATGTTTGAATTAAAACTTCGTACACCAAACTATAATCACATACTTTTTTCTATGGAGCTCCCGACTCAACTATAATAATTATTATACAACGCTTTACTAACTATAATGAATTTGACCAATCACGTAGCGCCTTTTCTGAACTAAGATAATTAATTTCACCAATAGAACGTCACCGCGGACACAGAACAAAAGACATCAACGAACGTTGAGCCAGCCAATAGATACCAAGTTTGTTTAATTATTTCGGTTTGTTAAATTATTTCGGTTAGTTTAATTATTTCAGTTGACTCATAGAATACAATAGTTACACTATTAGCTCTTAAATTCTCGTACCTTAAATTAATAGCCCTCACTGTATAACGATTGCATTAAATACTAACTATTATGATATGAAGTGCGGGAATCACCTAGCCGCACGTGTACGAGTATCTTACAACATTTTACAATGCACCATACGAGGAAATAAAAAAATATATACATAAAACCTGAAATTTTAACTGTTATGAAAACTGATTATCGTGAGGTGTGGTGCAGCGAGGGGGGAAACATGACCAGATGTTTCACGCACGAGTGCACAAGCTTTATCTAATGTATAACCTAACGATCCTATTTTATAGCATCTGAAACCTGATACTATGTCTAACGTTTCCAAATCCAATTAGCAGTAAAACTTGATAGATAAAGTATGTCTATATAAACCCATGCATTTCCTAATAAAGTATTCATTCTATTCCTGATACTCGTCTATCATTTAACTCCAACATCACTCCAATACAATCGCACATGTGTCCAAAATCCATTCCCGCACCGCCCCGCCCCACCCCGCCCCGCCCCGCCTCGCTTCGCACCGCCGTGCGGGTATAGAAGACTTCCCGGCCGTGTTTATGTTGACCCATATAAAGGCGCACTTTCAGAGCAAGTGCATTGTAAAACAAAAGTGATCAATGCAAAAATACAAGCAGGTGTCGCCCAATGCGCGCTCGTAAGAGCAGCAATGAGGTATCATGTCACATATTACAAGAGAAAAGCAAATCTTACCCATGATCGCACAAACACGTAAACCCAACAGGGGTGTCCACACAGCGACCCGGCTTGCAGAGCTGCGGCATGATCGTGCACTCGTCTATCGGCTTCGTCTCGTTGTTCGTCGGATCCCTGTAGTTCCCGGGCTCAGCGCCACAGAACAGGGAATACTCTTCGGAGTTCTTATCCGGACAGGCCTCGCAAGGGTCGCCCCACGCGCGGCCAACGGAGCAGCAGCAGAGATACTTGGTTTGCGGAACGCCCACCGCTGACGAACAGCGCTGGGTATCTGGGTCCCAGTCCATGTAGCATTGCCGTTGGCGGACGTCCACGCATTCCTCTGGAAAATTTATAATCTATTTGAAACTGAGGAAGGCCAAGGAGAATGTTCATGGATCAGATAAAAGAAAAAGTAGTCGTCGAGCCCTAAAAGAAAAGGCTCTAGAAAGAGATTCATGGAAATTGCTCCCCGGACAAGAGTTCTTAAATGTAAGAAGAGGAGAAGAAGATTTGAAACTGAATTAAATGGGTTGTAAGAATCAAGTTCGAGTTGGAATACTGTATTTGGCTCGTAGTCAAATAAGCAACTTTTCCGTAAAAAACTTTTGTAAAAAATATTATGCTAGTTGACGTCACAAAGTTTAAAGGCACGGTGTCAAGTAAAGGTATGAAGCGACAAATCGACAGTGCCCAGCTCCTCGGTGGGCCTCCATCAGCTAGGGCTAGCAACTCCAGCGTCATCAAATGCACTCACTTCCGTTATCACATCTACTCACTTCCGTTCGGCGTGGCGACCTCCCTCGCAATGGATATTAAGCGGCCCGCCTGATGGTAGCCGTTCACCGTAACCTGGGAGCGCTTGAACCCCAGTGTCGCCAGTGCGAGCACCCAGCCCGCGCCGCACGCGCACACGAACGTCGCCACGTGTACTCACTTCCGTTGGGCATCGCGACGTACCCCTCCGGGCACAGGCACACGTAGGAGCCGGGCAGGTTGCGGCACACGCCGGGGCCGCACGCGCCGGGCTCGCCGCACTCGTCCACGTCCTCGCAGCGGCGCTGGTCGCGCGCGAGCGCCCAGCCCGCGCCGCACGCGCACACGAACGTCGCCACGTGTACTCACTTCCGTTGGGCATGGCGACGTACCCCTCCGGGCACAGGCACACGTAGGAGCCGGGCAGGTTGCGGCACACGCCGGGGCCGCACGCGCCGGGCTCGCCGCACTCGTCCACGTCCTCGCAGCGGCGCTGGTCGCGCGCGAGCGCCCAGCCCGCGCCGCACGCGCACACGAACGTCGCCACGTGTACTCACTTCCGTTGGGCATGGCGACGTACCCCTCCGGGCACAGGCACACGTAGGAGCCGGGCAGGTTGCGGCACACGCCGGGGCCGCACGCGCCGGGCTCGCCGCACTCGTCCACGTCCTCGCAGCGGCGCTGGTCGCGCGCGAGCGCCCAGCCCGCGCCGCACGCGCACACGAACGTCGCCACGTGTACTCACTTCCGTTGGGCATGGCGACGTACCCCTCCGGGCACAGGCACACGTAGGAGCCGGGCAGGTTGCGGCACACGCCGGGGCCGCACGCGCCGGGCTCGCCGCACTCGTCCACGTCCTCGCAGCGGCGCTGGTCGCGCGCGAGCGCCCAGCCCGCGCCGCACGCGCACACGAACGTCGCCACGTGTACTCACTTCCGTTGGGCATGGCGACGTACCCCTCCGGGCACAGGCACACGTAGGAGCCGGGCAGGTTGCGGCACACGCCGGGGCCGCACGCGCCGGGCTCGCCGCACTCGTCCACGTCCTCGCAGCGGCGCTGGTCGCGCGCGAGCGCCCAGCCCGCGCCGCACGCGCACACGAACGTCGCCACGTGTACTCACTTCCGTTGGGCATGGCGACGTACCCCTCCGGGCACAGGCACACGTAGGAGCCGGGCAGGTTGCGGCACACGCCGGGGCCGCACGCGCCGGGCTCGCCGCACTCGTCCACGTCCTCGCAGCGGCGCTGGTCGCGCGCGAGCGCCCAGCCCGCGCCGCACGCGCACACGAACGTCGCCACGTGTACTCACTTCCGTTGGGCATGGCGACGTACCCCTCCGGGCACAGGCACACGTAGGAGCCGGGCAGGTTGCGGCACACGCCGGGGCCGCACGCGCCGGGCTCGCCGCACTCGTCCACGTCCTCGCAGCGGCGCTGGTCGCGCGCGAGCGCCCAGCCCGCGCCGCACGCGCACACGAACGTCGCCACGTGTACTCACTTCCGTTGGGCATGGCGACGTACCCCTCCGGGCACAGGCACACGTAGGAGCCGGGCAGGTTGCGGCACACGCCGGGGCCGCACGCGCCGGGCTCGCCGCACTCGTCCACGTCCTCGCAGCGGCGCTGGTCGCGCGCGAGCGCCCAGCCCGCGCCGCACGCGCACACGAACGTCGCCACGTGTACTCACTTCCGTTGGGCATGGCGACGTACCCCTCCGGGCACAGGCACACGTAGGAGCCGGGCAGGTTGCGGCACACGCCGGGGCCGCACGCGCCGGGCTCGCCGCACTCGTCCACGTCCTCGCAGCGGCGCTGGTCGCGCGCGAGCGCCCAGCCCGCGCCGCACGCGCACACGAACGTCGCCACGTGTACTCACTTCCGTTGGGCATGGCGACGTACCCCTCCGGGCACAGGCACACGTAGGAGCCGGGCAGGTTGCGGCACACGCCGGGGCCGCACGCGCCGGGCTCGCCGCACTCGTCCACGTCCTCGCAGCGGCGCTGGTCGCGCGCGAGCGCCCAGCCCGCGCCGCACGCGCACACGAACGTCGCCACGTGTACTCACTTCCGTTGGGCATGGCGACGTACCCCTCCGGGCACAGGCACACGTAGGAGCCGGGCAGGTTGCGGCACACGCCGGGGCCGCACGCGCCGGGCTCGCCGCACTCGTCCACGTCCTCGCAGCGGCGCTGGTCGCGCGCGAGCGCCCAGCCCGCGCCGCACGCGCACACGAACGTCGCCACGTGTACTCACTTCCGTTGGGCATGGCGACGTACCCCTCCGGGCACAGGCACACGTAGGAGCCGGGCAGGTTGCGGCACACGCCGGGGCCGCACGCGCCGGGCTCGCCGCACTCGTCCACGTCCTCGCAGCGGCGCTGGTCGCGCGCGAGCGCCCAGCCCGCGCCGCACGCGCACACGAACGTCGCCACGTGTACTCACTTCCGTTGGGCATGGCGACGTACCCCTCCGGGCACAGGCACACGTAGGAGCCGGGCAGGTTGCGGCACACGCCGGGGCCGCACGCGCCGGGCTCGCCGCACTCGTCCACGTCCTCGCAGCGGCGCTGGTCGCGCGCGAGCGCCCAGCCCGCGCCGCACGCGCACACGAACGTCGCCACGTGTACTCACTTCCGTTGGGCATGGCGACGTACCCCTCCGGGCACAGGCACACGTAGGAGCCGGGCAGGTTGCGGCACACGCCGGGGCCGCACGCGCCGGGCTCGCCGCACTCGTCCACGTCCTCGCAGCGGCGCTGGTCGCGCGCGAGCGCCCAGCCCGCGCCGCACGCGCACACGAACGAGCCGAACGTGTTCGTGCACGTGCCGTGCTCGCACAGCAACGGGTGCTGCGCGCACTCGTCGATGTCGGAGAGGGTTACGACGTATGATGGCTGGTAAGGAGAGATTAGGTCGGTTATAGTACATTGTTTAACGAGGGGCGTAAGTGGAATATTGCTAACGAGAGTCTATCAGAAGCCCGACGCCGAAGGCGGAGGGCTTTTGATGACTCGAGTTTGCAATATTCTTACGCCCGTGTTATACACAATGTTTTTCATCACATTTGCGAGGAAATAAATAACAACAAAAGACAGAAAAATGTAAGTTTCATACAGCAGCACCAATCAAAAATTGACAACTTCACTTCCAGATCAGTGCTAGTAGAGCGCGCAGTTCAATATTTCAACCAATCACAGAGCAGTATTCTTGCGGGGCGGGGCGTCTTGACCAACTAGATTTTTTTATTCAACCAATCACACGGCAACCAGATTTGCTTAAGCCAATCAGAGGGTTCTATTATTTTAAAACTAAACTAAACAGCCCGTGGGAGGTAAAACGGCTATAACTGCTCTCCACGCTCGCAAGTAATAACGCCATTGACGAGCAAGTGTGATGAAAATATAATTTTCATCACACGTGCTCGGCATCACACAGGCAGCGTAATGGTTTTTTATTACGCCTAAGGGCGTAATGGGTGTGATCTGACTGGTTTAAGCAAATCTAGATGGCCGCGGGCTACAAGAATTCGGAAGAATTCTTCTCTGTGATTGGTTAAAAAAAATCTATGTGGCCACGGGACGCAATAATACGACTGTACTGCTCTATGATTGGTTGAATGAAATATTGAAGCTGCGCGCTTCACTCGCACTGATCTGGAAGTGAAGTTGTCAATTTCATCAATTTTTGATTGGTGCGATTGTATGAAACATAGCTTTTTCTGTTTTTTGTAGTTATTTATTTCCTCGCAAATGTGATGAAATTGTATGCGACACGTACGGCAAGAATGTTACCGTACTTGTGGCACAACGTACTATTACGTCATACCTGACCATGAAGCAGCAATTAATCTTAGCTTTGGCACGGGCGTCAAGTACCTGCGATCTTAGAAATTCGTTATTTTACCTCCCTATGCAAGTAATATAGTTTTACAGTACACATGGTGTTACTTTTCCGCACTAGTGCGGAAATGAGCACTTTCCGTGCATATGTTGAAACTTTAAAGAGCCATATGTACTGTAAAACCTTGTACAATACACGTGCGAATAGGTAATTCGCAACTCGTGTCGATTTAAAACACTCCCTTCGGTCGTGTTTTAATTTATCGCTACTCGTTGCGAATTTCCTATTTTCTGCACTTGTATCGTAAATAACTATTATTTTTAAAAACGCGCAATAAATATATTATCTAAAGCAGTGTCTCAACTAGACTTTTTTACACCTGCAATCCATTGAAAACCGTTTTACGTGGTATAAGTATGCGTGGTACGCACAAAAAGTTTTCTCAAAGACCTTTTGACATAGGAAGCTAAAATCTGGCATTGATGGCCTTATTACCTTAATCAATTCAAACCTAAATCAAGGAACCAGTTTTGGAGGTAATAGGGGTCATGCTAGTTTTTTTGTATATCCATTAACATTTACTCAAATTATGAAATCTTGGTCCTCCCGTATTGAAGGAGTTTTCTTACCGGTTCAAGCACGGGCATGTATCCAGAGCCGCCGGGACAGAGCTCCCTGTAGGCCTCCGTGCCCGGCTCGGGGCAGAGATCGCAGTACTTGCCCCACGCAGCACCTGTTAACACAAAAAAGTTTAGGGTCATGGTCAATCAACTTTTTCTTGTTGTTATTCTGTCCCGGCAAGCCAAGAGACAACAGTGATAAGTTTTCTTAGAATAAATACTATAAATTGGCTTCTTTCCTAAAAAAAATGATATTTAGTCCATCAGTTAGATTATCAAAACATATTGGACATGTATTTTTATGTTTGTCAATTAAACAAAAAATGATGAAGATATAGTTAGTGAGTAGTTCCGCGTGACGTCACATTATGGTACACTTTTTATCATAATGTGCCGTCACGCGGAACTTTAACGGGCTATATTTTCGTATTTTTTTGTTTAATTGATAAACAAAAAATACGTGTCCATTTTTTAGGGTTCCGTAGCCAAAACGGCAAAAACGGAACCCTTATAGTTTCGTCATGTCCGTCTGTCCGTCTGTCCCTGTGTCCGTCTGTCCGTATGTCACAGGCATTTTACTCAAAAACTATAAGGTGTACTTGAATAAAATTTTGAGGAAAGGTGTATTTTGTTAGCCGCTACATAGTTTTGTAATTAAAATGACAAAAAATATTTTTTTAGGGGTGCACTCCATACATAAAACTAAAAGTCAAAAACATTTTTTTCATTGTGACCCCCCGTGTGGCACACCAATCGATAGGCCTTTCAAAATAAATATAAGGTTTCTTAGCATTTTTTTTGATTAAGTGAATAGAGCCGGAGATAATCGCTCCGAAAGTCACTAAAATTCTGTCCCCCCCCCTCTAATTTTTGCAGGGTTTTTTTAAAAATATGGAAAAATTCATGGACATAGGGCTTATTAATTTCATTCACCGAAAATTGTTTTGAACAAGATCGGTTCAGAGGTTTTCGAGATACTGCTGAAAAACTGCCTTCCTCAAAGAAAAGGACGTAAGTGCCGTAAAATTTCTGTGACGATACGACCTTTTTAATAGGCACGGAACCCTTCGTTTTGCGTGGTCCGACACGCACTTGCCCGGTTTTTTTTTTGATAATCTGACGGACTATATAGAATTATATTTTTTTACCCAGGAAAGTACCCAATTGGGCTCCTGTCATGATAAGGAGTTGCCCCACCATGGAATGTGTTTACCAATATAACAAAAATACGTGTTTAGTGGATTTAAGCCCCCTAAAATCATAGTTTTAAAGAGTGACCCAGAGGACGTAACGATGGCAACGAGGAACAAAAAAAAGTTGCTTTGCCCATTAACACATGACAGTTCAACGGAGCAAAGTTTGTTCTAAAAACCAAAATTAAAACAAATATAATAGTCATTCAACTTATTTTTTTTCTAACAAGGCTACTCTCTTACAATTCCCCCGAAAGTTTCCTTCACAAGCAAAAGGCTGAAAAATTTTTTGCATTGAAGGACAACTTACATACTGCAAGTAAATTAAGGCCTGTCGTTAAAGTTAGGTATTTATTAGTAGTTTATGTGACTGTACATAATGAGAGGCCTTAAACCACGAGTGTTTTAAGCCCTAATTATGTACAGTTGCATACAATACTTTATCCACACAGATATATAATAAATCCTCAATGATGTGTTCAGGAACCATTAGAATAACCGCCATTGCACCGCCATGGCCGACTAGATTTAAAATCGTGACCAACTAGGTGTCCATAACAAAATCTAGTTGGTCATGATTTGCTCTGACATCTGAGCCACGCTTCGAAATTTGAAAGCCATTACCTTAACAATATCGATATTATAATGAAAATACGCACAAAATTACCTACGGCCAGAGACAAGTAATTTATTTTTATAAATGTTATTGATATAATGCTGGCCATTACTGCCAGTTTCTGAACGCAATTTAGCGGGTTTATTAAAATAATCTTACCAACTGAGCAGCAGCAAGCCGCCATAGTGCCGTCGTCTGAGAGCTCGTCGCCGGTGAGGCAGTGCTCGGTGCCCGCTCGCAGGTCCACGCGGCCGTAACAGCGCGCTTTCCGGGAGTCTGACGTTATGAAACAATAAATAAACAAATAATTGGGGACAATCTTACACAAATCTACCTAGTCCCATATTAAGCAAAGCTTGTACTATGGGTACTAGACGTCGATATACATACTTATACAGGGTGAGCAATCCAAATGGGTCAGTATGGCGGTTTTGGAAACCATAACAGATAGCGAAATCTTGGCTTAGGAACCATGACGTTGATTTTAGTAAAAAGAAAAACTGCATTCATATACTTACAAAAATACGTGTACCTACTCGGCCCAGGAATCGAACCTGGACTTTTTGAAAAAATAAATTTCGTTATTTTCCTTTGAATATCGGTTATGTAGCTCTTAAATAGTAAATGTTACTAAGAAACATGATATCTAAAACTAATAAAATGCATTGTTTTTAAACAACGAAATTTAATTTTTCAAAAAGTCCAGGTTCGATTCCTGGGCCGAGTACACGTATTTTTGTAAGTATATGAATGCAGTTTTTCTTTTTACTAAAATCAACGTCATGGTTCCTAAGCCAAGATTTCGCTATCTGTTATGGTTTCCAAAACCGCCATACTGACCCATTTGGATTGCTCACCATGTATACATAAATAAATACTTAAATATATAGAAAAAATCCATGACTCAGGATCAGGAAGAAACGTTCCTGCTCATCACACAAATAAATGCCCTTACCGGGATTCGAATCCGGGACCTCCGGCTTCGTAGGCAGGGTCAATACCAACTAGGCTACAGAGGTCGTAAATATTTATTTATTTATTTAAACTTTATTGCACAAAATACAAAAAAAAATATATGTACAAATGGCGAGCTTAATGCCAGATGGCATTCTCTACCAGCTAACCATTGGGCTAAACAGAGACTTATAACAGGTGCAAAGAAAAAAGTATGATAATTTCTGTTACGAATATACTTGAGGAGAGAGGAAAAAAATACAAATGTATTATACACTACATATAGACATACATAAATAAAAATATATAAGATACATACAAAAATATAAAAATAAATAGCACATTACTCTAGGGCGGTAAAACAAAGAATGTGTCAGATCGCGGGTATTTGACGCACTAGCTGAAGGCAAGCACGGTAAATATGCGATCTGAGGCTTTCTTTATTACCGCCCTTGGTTATTACCAAAATATACGTCTCCTCCTGGCCAGGGTGGGATTGTCTGCACGCGTAGCGAGCGGTATTTGCCACTTTACGGCCATGTGTACCGTAAAGTTAAATAATGTTAACAATGCACTTGCTCTGAAGGTGCACCTTTATATGGTTCAACATAAACACGGGAACTGTTCTATGCCCGCGCGGCGGAGCGGTACGGGGGGGCCGTGCGGGAATGGATTTCGAGCCAATATTCCCACACACGTGCGAGAATGAGATTTGATGACAGTTAAAATTTCACCTTTTATGTATATATTTTTATTTCCTTACATGATGCATTGTAAAACAAACTCGTGTCGATCAAAAACACTCCCTCACGATCGTGTCTTTGGTCATCGTCACTCGTTGGGAATTACCTACTTTCCGCACTTGTATCATAAATAACTATTATGATCGATTTACAAGATATTCACACACATTTTAAACAAGCTTTCGCACAAAATGGCTCGAGACTTGATCGGCCAAAATTGTGGCGGTTGTTACTGGCCAAAATTTTATTATCGTCATTGTCATCAGCATGTCGTCATCGTCATTTATATCAACGTGATTTTTACGTCATCAGTGGGACGTTTATAAGCTGATGATGATGATCAGAGATCGGAATTTTCACGGCAAAACAAAACGCTGTCGCAATCTAGCTAGTGTTAAGGTGCGTACGAATTAGAGCAGCCTCGGGTTGAGGCACGCACGGCTCGCCTATTTTGCTCAAATTCGTACGCGCTCACGCGCTGTGCGCGAGCAACCCGCGAGCAGCGCGCGGCGAGCCGGCCATTGGCGGTCTCTTGACCGTGCTCAAAGGCGCCTCAGTGTGCGTGCCTCGCGTAACTTGGACGTGTATCTGAGCGTGCCGCGGACAGAGCGATAAGATCGAACATGTTTGTGCGCAATACGCGTACGAATTTGAGCAAGTGGCTGAGCCGTGCGTGTGTAATCGTTTGTTAGTAAATTTAGGACAATTATTGATACAAATACATGAAAAGCTAAAGGTGTTGTGGGTCCCGACATCAATCAGCTGCCATCGTGTCGACGCCATTTTGAATGTCGGCTCGCGCGAGTACGCTGCCTCACCCGCGCATGTTTATGTGGAACTATTTTGCGCGCGAGCAGCTCGCCGCGCGGGGCGAGCATGGCTCAGGCTGAGGCTGCTCTAATTCGTACGCACCTTTAGAAACGTGTCTTTTATCGAAATCGAGTATTGTTGTACTAAAAAAACATGCCTATATATTTACATTATTTTATAATCATTCGCGACTGTTAATTTAAAATATGCAAAAGAAGTGGTAAGATACGGAATTGTTTTATATGTGTTATTCCATCTAAACCTTAACTATACTTTATCATATTAACTAACAACCCTTTCTTTTGGCTTTGTCGTAGTCGGATATCAAAGACGTAAAACTTTTAATGAAGTGACTATACCACCTCATTGAAAATAATAGACACTTCAGAAAATGAGTACCTACTCAATAGGACATTGCATCTGTCTCTATACAATTTTATACAAACCTCACGTAAAAAATTGTATTAAATATTTTAAAAATGTTTCTAACACTAGCTTGATTGCGCTCTGATGATGATGATTATAACGCCGGTCTCCGTCGTCACTCACCGAAGCAGGCCGTCCCGTCGGACACCAGCTCGTAGTTGGGCGGGCAGCGGCAGACGTACGAGCCCTCCGTGTTGAGGCACGTGCCGTACTGGCACGATTGGGGAGACTTGCACTCGTCCACGTCCGTGCAGTTGAAGCCGGGCATCACTGGAATAACAACACGTTATGCCTGTACATTTCATGCGGGCGTATATTTTAACCAGTCATAGTTTTCGACCGTACAAACGTGAAACATAAGTATCTACTTGCTACTAATAACCATGGCTGTCTGGAACATAACCCAGAGTATATTTCATTAAAACCAATCGATCATACCTATAATACCAAGGCTATGGCGACTGGTAAACTATTTGTTCCTAGGATAAATAATTACTATGGGGACAGAACCCTCAAAAAGCGTATCCCATACCTACTCAATAGTTTGCCTGAAGCCATTAGATGTGAAAAAAATAAGAATAAATTCAAGAGACTATTAAAAAAGCATTACCTAGATCTACTCATATAATACCATGTAAGCTTAGTATATAACTGATTTATGTATAGTATATTACACTTTTATTTATGTCTATGTCTTACCTTGAGACTGCCGATCCCACAGTCAAACTGTTACTACAGTTTTGTGGGACAATGTTTAATTTTAAGTATTAAGTAAATTGTTCTTAATAAATAAATAAATAATAATAATAATAATATGAGAAAGCAATTTTGTTAAATAGCTTAAATAAAGAGTTAATATTTTTTTTAAGTGCGTCCTAGCAGCAATGTATTACGTCCAAAACTGATTTGACTTAACAAACGTTTTGACATTTATGGGTGTCATAAGGTGTTAACAAATGACATGACATGAAAAAAAATGAAGCAGTTAGTTAACGAAATATTATTATTATTATATTGTTTAGGACCGACACTAATCGTCATCAAAATATTCGTCCATATGAAATTTACACGCTGTATAGAACAACCGGGGCATTATCCCAGAAAACTTTACACGGACGTCAAAAACGCTCAGTTAGTATATTGTTTGTAGGGAAATAAGAACAAGTGACGTCACGAAATACTAAGGTCAAACCGCGTCAATTTTTGAACATTATGTACTTTAATCTTTAAAATTATACAAATAAGTCAAAATTGATGTTTTCCGACCATTTTCGCGTGTGTTTATTGGTTATGTAGGAATAATTTATTTGACTGTTGTCAACTACCGCATATATATTTTTAACACGGGTCAGTAAATACGAATTCCAAACACATATCCAAACTGCGGGTGGCGCAGGACCGGTCACTTTGGGGGAGGCCTATGTCCAGCAGTGGACGTCTTTCGGCTGATATGATGATGATCCAAACTTTCATTGACATCAACTACCTTCTACAGATTATTATCATTGAATACTTGGATCATGAAGACTTTAGTTCACTGTGGAAATATTTTTTCTAATTATCATTTGTCACTATGGGTCTTAGAGCATACATAACTGGAGTAGCCTTGTGGGGCATTTCACGTGAAGCGGACAGGGAAAAAAAAGTGACATCTTGGATTTCGCTCATATTTAGGTCAATTACAGTATTTGAGAATATAAAAAAGTAATTTCATTTTTTTTATTCTACGGCACTTAGTTTAGGAATTTACGGACTACCAAAAAATTCACCCACTATGAAAAGCCATTATTTTAAATCAGTGCTGTAGGTATTAGATATAAAGTAAAAATATATTGTAGGTATGTTTTAACAAGAAAAAATGTGTATTATTTTTGTGATAAAGTCGGTGCAAAAAAAATTTTTTTTTTCTTGCTCAAAACCGGAAGTAAAGTTTTCAAAGTAAAATTTCAGTAACTTCGACCATTTTTTTTTAAATTTTTATTTCTGCAAAATAAAGATAAAACTATGTAGATATTACATAAAAAGTTTCAAAATGGAGACTTAAGTCGTTTTAGAGATATGGAACATTATGTCTCACAGAGCGTATTGCACGCGTAGCCAGGTTGGGGCGGTTGGACGAAATTTACTTTCCTATATTTGTTAATTTATTCGAAACATTGATACGTTTTCAACTAACTTTCAATTCTTAATTGTACGTACGTTTTTGTGCGTGATAACATTTACTTTGTAATTTAGATAAAATAGTTATTTACGATACTAGTGTGGTAAAACAGAAAAAGGCCGAGATCACAGAATTTTAAGGCCCGAGCCGCAGGCGAGGGTCGTTAATATGTGATCGAGGGCTTTTTCTATTACCTCACGTGTATCGTACGCAGTGGCGTGCATTCCCACCCAGTCTGGAAAATGGAAACCACAACACATGGGACATACATTTCTCTTCTATTTGGTAAAAATACTATAACGGGATTTAACGTGGCTAAGTAATATTTAACATAGACAAGAGATGGCGCTGTCAGTCGTGTTCCTTTTTTGTACTATTGATTCATATTTAATAATTTATTTATCTATAATATGTTTGTGAAAACTTCCTATAATAAATGAAATAATACTTTTGAAAAACATTGCCAATATGTACTTATGGATTTTAAACATACAGTGGCTTTTAATAAGTTTTGGCCCCAACCGTTAACCTATATGTATGCGCTAAGTACAATGCTAGGCGCGTAATATTCTATTCAATGAACTCTATCTTAAAAACGACTTAAGTCTCCATTTTGAAACTTTTTATGTAATATCTACATAGTTTTATCTTTATTTTGCAGAAATAAAAATTAAAAAAAAAATGGTCGAAGTTATTGAAATTTTACTTTGAAAACTTTACTTCCGGTTTTGAGCAAGAAAAAAAAAATTTTTTTTGCACCGACTTTATCACAAAAATAATTCACATTTTTTCTTGTTAAAACATACCTACAATATATTTTTACTTTATATCTAATACCTACAGCACTGATTTAAAATAATGGCTTTTCATAGTGGGTCAATTTTTTGGTAGTCCGTAAATTCCTAAACTAAGTGCCGTAGAATAAAAAAAATGAAATTACTTTTTTATATTCTCAAATACTGTAATTGACCTAAATATGAGCGAAATCCAAGATGTCACTTTTTTTTCCCTGTCCGCTTCACGTGAAATGCCCCTTATGTCGTATTTGCGTACAAAAATGTCTGCCGAATTTTGCGGGGGCGGGGGGGAGCATCTTAATAGTATGCCCTTGCCAGACAAAGAATGAATCTCTTTGGTAACGGCTACCCGCAACCAAAGGAATTCAGGGTGCTCCCACTGAGCTGCATCATCCGCTTTGTGGAAATGATGGAGCGAGCTTGGGAGTAGCTATAAAGGGTAGGGCAAATGCACAAAAGATCCCACTGGGTCGAAGTGTATCCGAAAAGGCCCTCAACTAGATAAGATAAGATCTCAATAGTATATTGAAACTATCGTATATTGGAAGCTTGAAGTGGTTGAACATTTATAATATCAAGTGCTTACACCAACATGCGGGCATTTTTATGATCAGTGGTTTATTGCGAGGCGATTTTGTGAATGACCATTAATCGATTGTCTTTGTATGACTTTTTGCACTGTTACACGGGTAAATTACTGAAAGGCTACTCCAGTTATGTAAACTCTAAGCTACGGGTACTGTGGGGTAGTAGACAGGCTAGTGTACTCACGGTCGTCCACGCTGTCGGACTGGTAGCCCTTGTCGCAGATGCACTTGAACATTCCGTACGTGTTCACGCAGCGGCCGAACACGCACACGTTGTCGAACGTCGCGCACTCGTCCATGTCTGAAGCAAAGTTTATTTCGTATCATAATTTATGTCACAATATAATGGGAAGGTATACTTTCCCATTATTATTATATTGCAATGACCTGACAGGGTTGTGTTGAAACATGTTGCTACTTGAAGACCTTCATTTGTACACACAAAGCAATGAATAAATGTGTTCGAGCAATGCCCATTCTCGCAGTGTCGGGTCGTTCTCGCACTAGCCGATGTCTGTGCACGTGTATCTGTACCGAGGAGAAGTGCGTAGTTACCGAGACAAGCCTTCGCTGTGGGCGACCTGGTGAACCCGACGTCGCAGTCGCACTCGTAGCCGTCCGGCATGTTGGTGCAATGCCCGTTCTCGCAGAAGGTCTGGTCGTTCCCGCACTAGCCGATGTCTGTGCACATATATCTGTACCGAGAAGAAGTGCGTAGTTACCGAGACAAGCCTTAGCTGTGGGCGACCTGGTGAACCCGACGTCGCAGTCGCACTCGTAGCCGCCCGGCGTGTTGGTGCAGTGCCCGTTCGCGCAGAAGGTCTGTTGCTCTCGCACTAGCCGATGTCTATACACGTGTATATGTACCGAGAAGAAGTGTGTAGTTACCGAGACAAGCCTTGGCTGTGGGCGACCTGGTGAACCCGACGTCGCAGTCGCAGTCATAGCCGTCCGGCATGTTGGTGCAATGCCCGTTATCGCAGAAAGTCTGTTGTTCTCGCACTAGCCGATGTCTATACACGTGTATCTGTACCGAGAAGAAGTGTGTAGTTACCGAGACAAGCCTTGGCTGTGGGCGACCTGGTGAACCCGACGTCGCAGTCGCACTCGTAGCCGCCCGGCGTGTTAGTACAGTGCCCGTTCTCGCAGAGTGTCGGGTCGTTCTCGCACTAGCCGATGTCTGTGCACTTGTATCTGTACCGAGAAGAAGTGCGTAGTTACCGAGACAAGCCTTGGCTGTGGGCGACCTGGTGAACCCGACGTCGCAGTCGCACTCGTAGCCGCCCGGCGTGTTAGTACAGTGCCCGTTCTCGCAGAGTGTCGGGTCGTTCTCGCACTCGTCGATGTCTGTGCACGTGTATCTGATAACAAACATACATTACAAGTTGAGGCGCGTTTTAGAATACCCTCCATATCGTGAGAAAGATTTTTTTTACTACAATGACGACCCACAATAGAGTGGTATTGCACTTGTCCAATATATTTGCCCAGTGTGCATTTGATCAAAGAAATCGGATGATTAGACCTAATATGATAGGAACACCTACATTTGATCAAAGATGAGAATGGCTCAATACTCAATCATTTATTGCAATATCACAAAAGTAGGTACAGGTGTTAACTTAAAGTAGATAATTGTGAACCCTGTTGCAACTGCAAATATTAGACAAAAAACTTGTACAAAGATATTCATCATCATCAACATTATATCAGCCGAAAGACGTCCACTGCTGGATAATGCCTCCACCAAAGAGTGCCAAAGTGACCGGTCCTGCGCCACCCGCATCCAGCGGACTCCCGCGACCTTCACCAGGTCATCAGCCAACCTTATTTGGGGTCTACCCACGCCGCGCCTTCCGGTACGTGGTCGCTACTCGAGAACCTTTCCGCCCCAACGGCCATCGGTTCTACGTGCAATGTGCCCCGCCCACTGCCATTTAAGCTTAGCGATTCGGAGGGCACAAAGATACTCGTATTGGACAAGTGGAATGTGCCTCCGTCTATAAGAAATTTGATCTGTTGGACATATAAATTGGACAAGTGGAATGCCGGCCGTTACTGACCCGTCCCCCTTGTAGCCCGTGTCGCACAGACAGACGAACGAGCCGTCGGTGTTGCGACAAGTGGCGTGCGGGTGGCAGCCACCGTTGTTCGTGAGGCACTCGTCCACGTCTTCGCACTCGCTGCCGTCGCCGCGCCAGCCTTCGCGGCAGCGGCATTGGAATGAGCCCTGAAATAAATATGAATCACTTCAATACAATTGATTTATTACTAGCTGCCCGCGCGGTGCGGCCCGCAATCGGTATCATGACTAAGATTTTTTTCACGATGCCATTCGAATTCGGTAAGTTGACGCAGTCGGCGCTGGGATGGCAGTCGCACGTGCCCAGCTCGCACTCGTCGTCGTCCGTGCACGCCGGGCCCTGCTCCGGCTTGACGCTGTACCCGTCCGGGCAGCGGCACACGAAGCTGCCGATGGTGTTGTGGCACTCACCGGTAAGTTGACGCAGTCGGCGCTGGGATGGCAGTCGCACGTGCCCAGCTCGCACTCGTCGTCGTCCGTGCACGCCGGGCCCTGCTCCGGCTTGACGCTGTACCCGTCCGGGCAGCGGCACACGAAGCTGCCGATGGTGTTGTGGCACTCACCGGTAAGTTGACGCAGTCGGCGCTGGGATGGCAGTCGCACGTGCCCAGCTCGCACTCGTCGTCGTCCGTGCACGCCGGGCCCTGCTCCGGCTTGACGCTGTACCCGTCCGGGCAGCGGCACACGAAGCTGCCGATGGTGTTGTGGCACTCACCGGTAAGTTGACGCAGTCGGCGCTGGGATGGCAGTCGCACGTGCCCAGCTCGCACTCGTCGTCGTCCGTGCACGCCGGGCCCTGCTCCGGCTTGACGCTGTACCCGTCCGGGCAGCGGCACACGAAGCTGCCGATGGTGTTGTGGCACTCACCGGTAAGTTGACGCAGTCGGCGCTGGGATGGCAGTCGCACGTGCCCAGCTCGCACTCGTCGTCGTCCGTGCACGCCGGGCCCTGCTCCGGCTTGACGCTGTACCCGTCCGGGCAGCGGCACACGAAGCTGCCGATGGTGTTGTGGCACTCACCGGTAAGTTGACGCAGTCGGCGCTGGGATGGCAGTCGCACGTGCCCAGCTCGCACTCGTCGTCGTCCGTGCACGCCGGGCCCTGCTCCGGCTTGACGCTGTACCCGTCCGGGCAGCGGCACACGAAGCTGCCGATGGTGTTGTGGCACTCACCGGTAAGTTGACGCAGTCGGCGCTGGGATGGCAGTCGCACGTGCCCAGCTCGCACTCGTCGTCGTCCGTGCACGCCGGGCCCTGCTCCGGCTTGACGCTGTACCCGTCCGGGCAGCGGCACACGAAGCTGCCGATGGTGTTGTGGCACTCACCGGTAAGTTGACGCAGTCGGCGCTGGGATGGCAGTCGCACGTGCCCAGCTCGCACTCGTCGTCGTCCGTGCACGCCGGGCCCTGCTCCGGCTTGACGCTGTACCCGTCCGGGCAGCGGCACACGAAGCTGCCGATGGTGTTGTGGCACTCACCGGTAAGTTGACGCAGTCGGCGCTGGGATGGCAGTCGCACGTGCCCAGCTCGCACTCGTCGTCGTCCGTGCACGCCGGGCCCTGCTCCGGCTTGACGCTGTACCCGTCCGGGCAGCGGCACACGAAGCTGCCGATGGTGTTGTGGCACTCACCGGTAAGTTGACGCAGTCGGCGCTGGGATGGCAGTCGCACGTGCCCAGCTCGCACTCGTCGTCGTCCGTGCACGCCGGGCCCTGCTCCGGCTTGACGCTGTACCCGTCCGGGCAGCGGCACACGAAGCTGCCGATGGTGTTGTGGCACTCACCGGTAAGTTGACGCAGTCGGCGCTGGGATGGCAGTCGCACGTGCCCAGCTCGCACTCGTCGTCGTCCGTGCACGCCGGGCCCTGCTCCGGCTTGACGCTGTACCCGTCCGGGCAGCGGCACACGAAGCTGCCGATGGTGTTGTGGCACTCACCGGTAAGTTGACGCAGTCGGCGCTGGGATGGCAGTCGCACGTGCCCAGCTCGCACTCGTCGTCGTCCGTGCACGCCGGGCCCTGCTCCGGCTTGACGCTGTACCCGTCCGGGCAGCGGCACACGAAGCTGCCGATGGTGTTGTGGCACTCACCGGTAAGTTGACGCAGTCGGCGCTGGGATGGCAGTCGCACGTGCCCAGCTCGCACTCGTCGTCGTCCGTGCACGCCGGGCCCTGCTCCGGCTTGACGCTGTACCCGTCCGGGCAGCGGCACACGAAGCTGCCGATGGTGTTGTGGCACTCACCGGTAAGTTGACGCAGTCGGCGCTGGGATGGCAGTCGCACGTGCCCAGCTCGCACTCGTCGTCGTCCGTGCACGCCGGGCCCTGCTCCGGCTTGACGCTGTACCCGTCCGGGCAGCGGCACACGAAGCTGCCGATGGTGTTGTGGCACTCACCGGTAAGTTGACGCAGTCGGCGCTGGGATGGCAGTCGCACGTGCCCAGCTCGCACTCGTCGTCGTCCGTGCACGCCGGGCCCTGCTCCGGCTTGACGCTGTACCCGTCCGGGCAGCGGCACACGAAGCTGCCGATGGTGTTGTGGCACTCACCGGTAAGTTGACGCAGTCGGCGCTGGGATGGCAGTCGCACGTGCCCAGCTCGCACTCGTCGTCGGCCGTGCACGCCGGGCCCTGCTCCGGCTTGACGCTGTACCCGTCCGGGCAGCGGCACACGAAGCTGCCGATGGTGTTGTGGCACTCACCGGTAAGTTGACGCAGTCGGCGCTGGGATGGCAGTCGCACGTGCCCAGCTCGCACTCGTCGTCGTCCGTGCACGCCGGGCCCTGCTCCGGCTTGACGCTGTACCCGTCCGGGCAGCGGCACACGAAGCTGCCGATGGTGTTGTGGCACTCACCGGTAAGTTGACGCAGTCGGCGCTGGGATGGCAGTCGCACGTGCCCAGCTCGCACTCGTCGTCGTCCGTGCACGCCGGGCCCTGCTCCGGCTTGACGCTGTACCCGTCCGGGCAGCGGCACACGAAGCTGCCGATGGTGTTGTGGCACTCACCGGTAAGTTGACGCAGTCGGCGCTGGGATGGCAGTCGCACGTGCCCAGCTCGCACTCGTCGTCGTCCGTGCACGCCGGGCCCTGCTCCGGCTTGACGCTGTACCCGTCCGGGCAGCGGCACACGAAGCTGCCGATGGTGTTGTGGCACTCACCGGTAAGTTGACGCAGTCGGCGCTGGGATGGCAGTCGCACGTGCCCAGCTCGCACTCGTCGTCGTCCGTGCACGCCGGGCCCTGCTCCGGCTTGACGCTGTACCCGTCCGGGCAGCGGCACACGAAGCTGCCGATGGTGTTGTGGCACTCACCGGTAAGTTGACGCAGTCGGCGCTGGGATGGCAGTCGCACGTGCCCAGCTCGCACTCGTCGTCGTCCGTGCACGCCGGGCCCTGCTCCGGCTTGACGCTGTACCCGTCCGGGCAGCGGCACACGAAGCTGCCGATGGTGTTGTGGCACTCACCGGTAAGTTGACGCAGTCGGCGCTGGGATGGCAGTCGCACGTGCCCAGCTCGCACTCGTCGTCGTCCGTGCACGCCGGGCCCTGCTCCGGCTTGACGCTGTACCCGTCCGGGCAGCGGCACACGAAGCTGCCGATGGTGTTGTGGCACTCACCGGTAAGTTGACGCAGTCGGCGCTGGGATGGCAGTCGCACGTGCCCAGCTCGCACTCGTCGTCGTCCGTGCACGCCGGGCCCTGCTCCGGCTTGACGCTGTACCCGTCCGGGCAGCGGCACACGAAGCTGCCGATGGTGTTGTGGCACTCACCGGTAAGTTGACGCAGTCGGCGCTGGGATGGCAGTCGCACGTGCCCAGCTCGCACTCGTCGTCGTCCGTGCACGCCGGGCCCTGCTCCGGCTTGACGCTGTACCCGTCCGGGCAGCGGCACACGAAGCTGCCGATGGTGTTGTGGCACTCACCGGTAAGTTGACGCAGTCGGCGCTGGGATGGCAGTCGCACGTGCCCAGCTCGCACTCGTCGTCGTCCGTGCACGCCGGGCCCTGCTCCGGCTTGACGCTGTACCCGTCCGGGCAGCGGCACACGAAGCTGCCGATGGTGTTGTGGCACTCACCGGTAAGTTGACGCAGTCGGCGCTGGGATGGCAGTCGCACGTGCCCAGCTCGCACTCGTCGTCGTCCGTGCACGCCGGGCCCTGCTCCGGCTTGACGCTGTACCCGTCCGGGCAGCGGCACACGAAGCTGCCGATGGTGTTGTGGCACTCGCCGGCGCCGCATAGATCCGGGTTCTGTTTAACACAATCGTAAATTAATACTTCTTCATCTTCTTATCCCCATTGTTTTAATTGCTGTTGGTCACATATTATAGCATACTAAAATGTTACTAATCGTAATAAAAACTACAAAATGTCAGTCATCCATTTTCTTGAATTTGACGTGAGGCGCTTAGAGCAAAGACCAAACTCAAACTCAAACTCAAAATGATCTTTATTCAAGTAGGCCTAGTAACAAGCACTTTCAAATCGTCAGTTAATTTTTTTGAGTAATTTTTAAACATAAAGAATAAAATATATATGATAAAAAAATTGTATAAAAAATACTAGTAGAACATTTCTAGAAAAACAATCTAATGTCAAAAAACAAAATATTACGAAAATAATAGATTAAAAATGCAGTCAAAATTAGTTCCATGGAGTTTTATCATTCATGTAGTCTTGTGTGCTATAATAAGCTTTCGAGCGAGACCCTTCTGCATACAGCCACGATTTAAAATCACAGTTAAGAATATTTAACACGGACACTAAATTGCTGCATTTAAATTTTTAAATCATTCTGTTAATCATATTTTATTCGTGTTTTTACGTTTAAATGTATTTATAAATAAGTTTTCAAACATCGTGTTTGAGTTAAAACCTTGCTTTATAACTGACGTAAGAGTGACAGATCCAATAAAAAAAAACGTTACGACCATGCGCGTAATAAAGGCTACTACAGCTCTGTATGCCTGCGCGTTATGAAGGCCTTTACGAACAAGCGTGATGAAAAAAAAATGAAGCTATCCTGACATCAGCACACTCGTCGACGTCCAGGCACGTGGGCCGCGCGCGGTCGGGCGCGGGCAGCAGCCCCTCGCCGCACGCGCAGCTGTACGCGCCCGGCGTGTTGCGGCACTCGCCGCCGCCGCACGCGCGCGCGCCCGCGCACTCGTCCACGTCGCGGCACGTGCGCCCGTCCGCGCGCAGGTGCCAGCCGTCCCTGCGCACGAGACCAGCCGGTTACTCATTTAGAATATAATAGAATAGAATCGTTTATTGCATATCACATTACAGACATGGATGGATTTATAAATAAGTAGGTATACATGTGACACCCTGCAAGGGCACGGCAATATCAGAGGGCTCACTAAACCATTTATAAGTAAATTTATATAGGGTTCCGCACCTCGAGACGAAAAAACACCGGCCAAGTGCGAGTGGGACTCGCGCACGAAGGGTTCCGTACCATTATCTATAAAAACGCCAAAAAAGTCATGCCCGTTGTACGGGAGCCCCAGTCCGACTCGCACTTGGCCGGTTTTTTAGTATTTATTTATTTTATTTATTTATTTAAACTTTATTGCACAAATATACAAATAAAAGTACAATTGGCGGACTTAATGCCATCAGGCATTCTCTACCAGTCAACCATTAGGCTAAACAGAAACTTTAGTGGTGCAGGATCTTAAATACTGAAACTAGAATGGAAACACAAATCAATTAATTTCATGAATATACATACTTATATAATGCATACATTATAAAGTCACAGAAATACATAATCTGTGAAAATTTCAACTCTCTAGCTATCACGGTTCTTGAGATACAGCCTGGTGACAGACAAACGGACGGACGGACGGACGGACGGATGGACAGCGAAGTCTTAGTAATAGGGTCCCGTTTTTACCCGTTGGGTACGGAACCCTAAAAACGGAACCCTTATAGGATCACTCGTGCGTCTGTCTGTCCGTCTGTCACAGCCGATTTGCTCCGAAACTACTGGACCGATTAAGTTGAAATTTGGCAAACATAATGTAAATTAGTGACCCAAAGATGGACGCGTTATGTAAATTAATGAATTCTGAACAAGGGGGCCACTTTTGGGGGTAAACTGGAAAATTAAAAAAAAAATTACGCAAACTATATTGTGTGATATATCAAATGAAAGGGGTTGTTGTAAGCATCTCAGATATTTTTTTTTTATAATTTTACCAAAAACAGATTTGAAGTAATTTACGAAAAAATACGAACATTTACCATTCCCCCCCCCCCCCCCCCCCTCCCTCCCCTCCCCCTTATCTCCGAAACGACTAGGCTTAAAATTCTGAAAAATAGTTCCTTGCCTAATGATTACAGGAAAACCTATAAGACGTTTGGGTATTCAAAGTAACCGGAAAATTCTCAATATTTTTGTAAATTTTGTATGGAGCGCTCTAGAGCATAGCAATTTTACGGAGCCCTCACCACGCGAGTTGATCTCGCACTTGTCCGGTTTTTTTTAAAATCGGATATACCTACATACAATCTTACAACCTCACAGACTTGAGTATAGATAGTATATAGACTAGTATCTGGTACTATTGACAACACAGTTAACTGACCATCCGTGCACTTTATTTGCATTGTAATAAGGTTCAATATAAATACATTACATACACATCTGTGCCCGCTACAAAAAAAGAAAAATAAATTGTTTATAAGTGTTACCGGCACACGCAGTGGTACGAGCCCGGCGTGTTGATACAGTCGTGCTGGCAGCGGGTGGGGTCCTCCGTGCACTCGTCGATGTCCTCGCAGTGGCTCTTCACCGTGGACTGCGCGTAGCCCTCGTCGCACACGCACTGGTACGTGCCCATCTGGTTCTCGCACGCGCCGTTGCTACATATTCCTGGAGACAGATTGTTTAAGAGCATGAATAGTTATAATCTCTAAACCACCTACTGCATAATCTAGTTTTATCTCTTTCTCCGATACCCAAAGGTTGTCTGGAAGAGATCGCTCTTCAGCGATAAGACCGCCTGTTGTCTACCTCTACCTACATGTTATTGTAGTGTTTCTCTCTGTAACAGCTTTGTTTGTGTGAGGTGTGCAATAAAGAGTATTTGTATTGGCATTGTATTGAATAGGGGTGTAGACACTAAATAAAATAATCAATAATGTTGTATTTTCTCGAAAAAGGATTAAAAATCTAGTCAAATGTAGAAAAAAACAACGCAACATAATCACAAAGTTATAAGTGTCCAAAGTTTTAAGAGGGGGTACATTCTATCCCTTTTCCGCAAAACGCACCTTCATATGAAACGATTGTCATTTACTATGACGCACGATGGTCGTGACGTCACGATTCCCGAGCTTTTTCTCCCTCTAACAAGCAACATTAAAACTGTTGTAGCTACGTAATTTTTTGAGATATTCGAATGAGATTTTCGTTATTAGGCATATTTTTTGTCTTCTTTCTTTTTAAGTAATAATAAGTTTTGAGTCTACACCCGTATTAATAGCCTTATCCTCCTAAGGCCCTACGGGCCTACTCATAGGACTTATTCTGTTAAGGAATTGAAATAATTAGAATATAGTTGCATTTGTTTTGTTTCGGTCACATTTGAAAACAAGAAATTTAGCTCTATTTCCGACACTAAATCATTTCAATTTCAATACCATTTTGTATTGTATGGTGGCCTTAGGAGGTTATGAGATGTTTAAGGCTATAGTACCCGAACTAGTAAACAAAATGAATTAATTATACGATATAACTGTCTTGACTTTATTTTTATAGTTTATCAGAAGCCAAATAATGATAGCTTTAAAAAAATCGGTAGAAAATAATCCAAAGTTGGGTTTCGGTGTTTGGCTTGGTAATTTGGGCAAGGTCTCCTGTAAAGCAAGCAATCTGTGACGGCACAGTGGTGGAGATGGGAGTACCTCAAGGATCTATTTTAGGTCCATTCCTGTTCCTTGTTTATGTAAATGATCTACCATATATATGGTAAGCCGAAGATCAGGCATTGTCATGTTCGCCGATGACACCTCGTTACTGTTTAAGGTTAATAGGAAAGATACTGGTTTGCTGCCAATAAGTTAGTGTTGAATCCGAAAAAAACGAAATGTATAAAATTCACTCTAACGAACTCAAATGTAAACTTAGCCTCAAATATTCACACACACACAGAGCCGGTTGGCTCTGAAGCTACTGGACCGATTGAGTTGAAATTTGGCAAACATATGTAAATTGGTGACCCAAAGATGGACGCGTAAAGGAAATTAATGAATGCTGAACAAGGGGGCCACTTTTGGGGGGTAAACTGGAAAATTATTGACCATTCCCCCCCCCCCCCCTTATCTTCGAAACTACTAGGCTTAAAAATATAGAAAATAGTTCCTTGCCTAAAAAAACAGGAAAACCTATAAGAAGTTTTCAATAGGCACGGAACCCTTCGTTTTGCGTGGTCCGACACGCACCTGGCCGGTTTTTATTTTTTCAGCACCTGTCTAGCTAGTGTATATTACCGGAGGTGACGGAGCACTCGTCCACGTCCTTGCAGGACAGCCGGTCGGGCGCGAGCTCCATGCCGAGCCCGCACTCGCAGCGGAACGAGCCCGGCGTGTTCACGCAGCGGCCGTTGCGACATAGATCGGGCATCTCCGCACACTCGTTGATATCTGTCGAACACATTCATTGATCACTTCGCTGTCACTATCACATATCGCTATCACAAGATCGCGACCACTGGGGGAAAATATGGTAGAGGATATACATCTACACTGTCTCACAAACACAAAACGATTTTATATTGAAGTAGGTTTGTGAATCAGGGCATTAAACTCACAAACGACTGTAGCGCCACCGGAAGTAAGTTAAGTAAGTAACTATGTTTTAAATACCAAAGTTACATACTTAAAATGTGTTTGATCATCGAGGCCCAGTTGCACTGGACTTGCCTCATTGATCTTCTTAAACGATATTAAAATATATGTAACTAGTTAATGCCCACGACTCGTTCCTGTGATACACGAGCCACATGGTGCACACTCACCAACGAACACCTTGCTGAGTCCGTCGGCCTTGTGTCCGGGCCGGCAGCGGCAGTGGAAGCTGCCCTCAGTGTTGAATCATTCACCGGCGCCGCACGCGTCGTCTACAATGCGACACTCGTCCACGTCCACGCATATGTGGTTCTTGCTGTTCTACAGAACATGTCTACAAGTATACTCACCAACGCACACCTTGTCGAGTCCGTCGGCTTTGTGTCCGGGCCGGCACCGGCAGTGGAAGCTGCCCTCGGTGTTGAAACATTCACCGGCACCGCACACGTCGTCTACAATGCGACACTCGTCCACGTCCACGCATGTGTGGTTCTTGTTGTTCTATAGAACATGTCTACAAGTATACTCACCGACGCACACCTTGCTGAGTCCGTCGGCCTTGTGTCCGGGCCGGCACCGGCAGTGGAAGCTGCCCTCGGTGTTGAAACATTCACCGGCACCGCACACGTCGTCTACAATGCGACACTCGTCCACGTCCACGCATGTGTGGTTCTTGTTGTTCTATAGAACATGTCTACAAGTATACTCACCGACGCACACCTTGCTGAGTCCGTCGGCCTTGTGTCCGGGCCGGCAGCGGCAGTGGAAGCTGCCCTCAGTGTTGAAACATTCACCGGCACCGCACACGTCGTCTACAATGCGACACTCGTCCACGTCCACGCATGTGTGGTTCTTGTTGTTCTATAGAACATGTCTACAAGTATACTCACCGACGCACACCTTGCTGAGTCCGTCGGCCTTGTGTCCGGGCCGGCAGCGGCAGTGGAAGCTGCCCTCGGTGTTGAAACATTCACCGGCACCGCACACGTCGTCTACAATGCGACACTCGTCCACATCCACGCATGTGTGGTTCTTGCTGTTCTATAGAACATGTCTACAAGTATACTCACCGACGCACACCTTGCTGAGTCCGTCGGCCTTGTGTCCGGGCCGGCAGCGGCAGTGGAAGCTGCCCTCGGTGTTGAAACATTCACCGGCACCGCACACGTCGTCTACAATGCGACACTCGTCCACGTCCACACATGTATGGTTTTTGCTGTCCTGTAGAATATGCTTACGCTGTCACTATCTCATATTGGCTCCATATTTATTTCTTTTTCACCAGACAATTGCTCAATCAACTACCTTATCTGACCCAAAAAAACAGTGCCTTTATATTTAAAGACAATTTGTGCAGAGGTTATGTTTAGCATAAGTTAATTACTTCATTAGTTTACTTCTACTGCCCATTCTCGCACAGCTATTAGTTTGGTTCTTGTGTTTAGTGTCGTGGGTCGTATACATATTGATGATGATGATAATGGTGATGTTCATGGTGCCGTTACAATTTGATGCCGTGACCAAGATTTACTGACAACCTATACTCATGTCGTTCAATAATCAGCCTTTTGGATCCAGAAAGGAATCCAGAAAGTCCAATTTCAGTGCAAATCAACATCTTGCGATACCAAATGAGTAATTAAAGTTAGCTCGGTTCTCTAAAAAGCGCCCAACTCTAAATAACTAAATTGTGTTTCGTATTGTCCTTCACGCGTCGAAGGGGATGAGAACTTTCAAAAAGAGATCATTCAAATTCCTACATCTAAGATATTCCTCCAACCAACCTTTTCATATCCCGGGAAGCAGTCACACTCAAACGACCCCGGCGTGTTCTTACACCGTCCCTGCCCGCACATCCCCGGGAACGCCGAGCACTCGTTCACATCCATCTGTCCCGGGACAACCCCCGGACCACCCTGGCCGGGGTATCCCGGACGATCGCCCCAGCCGTGGCCGTCCACGATCCCGTGGTTGTTGATATCGACGTTCAGACTGTCATTGTTGTTGTAGCCGCCGCCGAAGTTGCCGCCCGGTCGGTTCCAGACTTTAGGCGGGAGCGTGAATTCAGAAGTGCAGAGGTTGAGGAATAAGTCCGTTCCTATAAAATAATTTGTTTAAACTGATGAAGTGCAGAATCAAAGTATGAAGCGTACAGTAAGGAAAATGTATTCACGTACCACCGTAGAACCCTGTCGCAATTGACAGGCCGCCGTCACTCAAACTCGAGTGGTATGTCACCTTATTGCGATAGGGTTCTACGGTGGTACGTTAATACATTTCCCTTACTGTACCTGATATTAAACAACACTGCAAAAAGTATGATTTTATAACACTTTGGTATTGAAACTGACAAAACTCATGTTTAATCTAGTTGGGACGCGATAAGCTCGTATAAGCTGTGGTGACAGTTTTACAATAAATATGCAAACGTTCCAGCCTACAATGATAAGATAAAATTTAGTGATAGCATATAAGTACAAGTCAGGTGTTTTTTAATGGTATTGCGGTTATAATTTGGTGCCGTGACCAGGATATCCTACAGAAAATTATCAACATTAAAATACTATTCCGCTGTGTTCATGTCGTTCAGGCACCATCATGGTAGAAGGATCTATCATGCGGAATGTATGCACTACCTGCGACGCGGGATCTTGTGTATCAGAAGAGTTTATGTATTATATACCTCGCTTGGGGCAGGGCTCGCAGCGCGCGCCCCAGGCGCGGCCGACCACGGAGCAGCAGCAAGTGTACTTGTGCACTGCGCCAGTCAGCGGGCCGCTGCAGCGCCCGGCCGAGTAGTCCGTGTAGCACGCCTCGAAACGCGTATCCACGCAGCGGTTTCCTATAAAACAAAACATTTGCTTTCAGATTTGCTTAACCTTTTCCTTGGCATTGTACTGTACCTATCTTTAAAAGAGCACTAATCATTACGTTGCTTGACCTTGTCACCAATTTGTACGTACTATTCAAAAACACATGCAGTTTTAATGGTGAGACATTGGTGAGTTTTGGTCTATAATGGGGAATGGATGAAAATATCAGAAGCGTCTGATATTTTTTTTGTGATAGGAATAACTTTCCATAGCACCAGAAAAAAGTGTCAGATTTTTCAGCTACGTCAATTATTTTTGAAAAATATAAACAGTTTCCTCACTTACGTATTGGGTCTAGGACGGTCAATAGACACTTTCCTTCATCCGTCTCATATTACAAAAAAAAATCTTAAATATCTGTGGTAAACTGACACCGGTAATGATAAATATAGCTGCTGCAACTGTCAATATCATTTCCACTTCCAGTGTCAGTTTAGCACAGATATTTATAACATTTTTTAGTAATATGAGACGGATCGAGGAAAGTGCCACCCTTGACCCAAAACGTAAGGGAGGAAACTGTTTATATTTTTGAAAAATTATTGACGCAGCTGATAAATCTGAAACTTATTTCTGGTGTTCAAAGTCAAAAAAAAAGTCAAAGTGATTTATTCTTCAATTTAGGCATGTTACATGCACCTATGAATGTCGATAAACTACCACCGGTTCGGAAAGAAAACCTCTGCCTCGAGAAGAACCGGCGTAATAAACTCGGCGAGGTGTCATTTTTTTTAAAACAGTATACAATTTATCATTTCAGTATCAGAGTATTATAAAATTTTAAAATTACATTGCTACAAGTGTACTTGTGCACTGCGCCAGTCAGTGGGCCGCTGCAGTTTAGTTTTTTTTTTCTTCTTTAATCATTGTATTGTTCACAAAATGTAATCTGTTATGTTATTTTTTAAAGCAATTGATAAACTAGTAATACATTTAAATTGCTACAGTAGTAAGATAATTAAGGAAGATTATTCCTATAACCAAAAAATAAATGTTTTGTGTTTGAAGTGCTAGTACTGAAGATGACACCGTAAAAACGCCAAGACGACATGCATTTTTAAAGTGTGTTAGTTACCAGTTGGATCCAACGTAAGTCCGTCGGGACACTCGCACTTGTACGAGCCGTCGGTGTTGACGCAGCGGCCGCCCGCGCACAGGTCGTCGTCCAGCTCGCACTCGTCCACGTCGCGGCACGTCGTGCCGTCCAACTGGGACAAGTACGTACTGAGAGTTAGCTTTTAAACTAATCGAGGAATAATATATTCTCTAACGAGGGGCGTAATTAAGTGGAATAGTGGTATTATTGGGTTTGCAATATTCTTACGCCCGTGTTATATACAATGTTTTTCATCACATTTGCGAGGAAATAAATAACTACAAAAGACAGAATAATCTAAGTCTCGTCGATTGGCGTGGTTCAGAGTTGTCCTCGTTCACCTTGACGTAGCCCTTGGGGCAGGGGCAGTCGTTGGTGTCGCAGGGCTCGCAGGGCGACCCCCACGCGAGCCCGACGCTGCAGCAGCACTCCTGCCGCAGCAGCGCGCCCGGCGCCGCCGCCTCGCACTGCCCGTCTACCACGCGCCGCCAGCACGAGCTCACCTTGACGTAGCCCTTGGGGCAGGGGCAGTCGTTGGTGTCGCAGGGCTCGCAGGGCGACCCCCACGCGAGCCCGACGCTGCAGCAGCACTCCTGCCGCAGCAGCGCGCCCGGCGCCGCCGCCTCGCACTGCCCGTCTACCACGCGCCGCCAGCACGAGCTCACCTTGACGTAGCCCTTGGGGCAGGGGCAGTCGTTGGTGTCGCAGGGCTCGCAGGGCGACCCCCACGCGAGCCCGACGCTGCAGCAGCACTCCTGCCGCAGCAGCGCGCCCGGCGCCGCCGCCTCGCACTGCCCGTCTACCACGCGCCGCCAGCACGAGCTCACCTTGACGTAGCCCTTGGGGCAGGGGCAGTCGTTGGTGTCGCAGGGCTCGCAGGGCGACCCCCACGCGAGCCCGACGCTGCAGCAGCACTCCTGCCGCAGCAGCGCGCCCGGCGCCGCCGCCTCGCACTGCCCGTCTACCACGCGCCGCCAGCACGAGCTCACCTTGACGTAGCCCTTGGGGCAGGGGCAGTCGTTGGTGTCGCAGGGCTCGCAGGGCGACCCCCACGCGAGCCCGACGCTGCAGCAGCACTCCTGCCGCAGCAGCGCGCCCGGCGCCGCCGCCTCGCACTGCCCGTCTACCACGCGCCGCCAGCACGAGCTCACCTTGACGTAGCCCTTGGGGCAGGGGCAGTCGTTGGTGTCGCAGGGCTCGCAGGGCGACCCCCACGCGAGCCCGACGCTGCAGCAGCACTCCTGCCGCAGCAGCGCGCCCGGCGCCGCCGCCTCGCACTGCCCGTCTACCACGCGCCGCCAGCACGAGCTCACCTTGACGTAGCCCTTGGGGCAGGGGCAGTCGTTGGTGTCGCAGGGCTCGCAGGGCGACCCCCACGCGAGCCCGACGCTGCAGCAGCACTCCTGCCGCAGCAGCGCGCCCGGCGCCGCCGCCTCGCACTGCCCGTCTACCACGCGCCGCCAGCACGAGCTCACCTTGACGTAGCCCTTGGGGCAGGGGCAGTCGTTGGTGTCGCAGGGCTCGCAGGGCGACCCCCACGCGAGCCCGACGCTGCAGCAGCACTCCTGCCGCAGCAGCGCGCCCGGCGCCGCCGCCTCGCACTGCCCGTCTACCACGCGCCGCCAGCACGAGCTCACCTTGACGTAGCCCTTGGGGCAGGGGCAGTCGTTGGTGTCGCAGGGCTCGCAGGGCGACCCCCACGCGAGCCCGACGCTGCAGCAGCACTCCTGCCGCAGCAGCGCGCCCGGCGCCGCCGCCTCGCACTGCCCGTCTACCACGCGCCGCCAGCACGAGCTCACCTTGACGTAGCCCTTGGGGCAGGGGCAGTCGTTGGTGTCGCAGGGCTCGCAGGGCGACCCCCACGCGAGCCCGACGCTGCAGCAGCACTCCTGCCGCAGCAGCGCGCCCGGCGCCGCCGCCTCGCACTGCCCGTCTACCACGCGCCGCCAGCACGAGCTCACCTTGACGTAGCCCTTGGGGCAGGGGCAGTCGTTGGTGTCGCAGGGCTCGCAGGGCGACCCCCACGCGAGCCCGACGCTGCAGCAGCACTCCTGCCGCAGCAGCGCGCCCGGCGCCGCCGCCTCGCACTGCCCGTCTACCACGCGCCGCCAGCACGAGCTCACCTTGACGTAGCCCTTGGGGCAGGGGCAGTCGTTGGTGTCGCAGGGCTCGCAGGGCGACCCCCACGCGAGCCCGACGCTGCAGCAGCACTCCTGCCGCAGCAGCGCGCCCGGCGCCGCCGCCTCGCACTGCCCGTCTACCACGCGCCGCCAGCACGAGCTCACCTTGACGTAGCCCTTGGGGCAGGGGCAGTCGTTGGTGTCGCAGGGCTCGCAGGGCGACCCCCACGCGAGCCCGACGCTGCAGCAGCACTCCTGCCGCAGCAGCGCGCCCGGCGCCGCCGCCTCGCACTGCCCGTCTACCACGCGCCGCCAGCACGAGCTCACCTTGACGTAGCCCTTGGGGCAGGGGCAGTCGTTGGTGTCGCAGGGCTCGCAGGGCGACCCCCACGCGAGCCCGACGCTGCAGCAGCACTCCTGCCGCAGCAGCGCGCCCGGCGCCGCCGCCTCGCACTGCCCGTCTACCACGCGCCGCCAGCACGAGCTCACCTTGACGTAGCCCTTGGGGCAGGGGCAGTCGTTGGTGTCGCAGGGCTCGCAGGGCGACCCCCACGCGAGCCCGACGCTGCAGCAGCACTCCTGCCGCAGCAGCGCGCCCGGCGCCGCCGCCTCGCACTGCCCGTCTACCACGCGCCGCCAGCACGAGCTCACCTTGACGTAGCCCTTGGGGCAGGGGCAGTCGTTGGTGTCGCAGGGCTCGCAGGGCGACCCCCACGCGAGCCCGACGCTGCAGCAGCACTCCTGCCGCAGCAGCGCGCCCGGCGCCGCCGCCTCGCACTGCCCGTCTACCACGCGCCGCCAGCACGAGCTCACCTTGACGTAGCCCTTGGGGCAGGGGCAGTCGTTGGTGTCGCAGGGCTCGCAGGGCGACCCCCACGCGAGCCCGACGCTGCAGCAGCACTCCTGCCGCAGCAGCGCGCCCGGCGCCGCCGCCTCGCACTGCCCGTCTACCACGCGCCGCCAGCACGAGCTCACCTTGACGTAGCCCTTGGGGCAGGGGCAGTCGTTGGTGTCGCAGGGCTCGCAGGGCGACCCCCACGCGAGCCCGACGCTGCAGCAGCACTCCTGCCGCAGCAGCGCGCCCGGCGCCGCCGCCTCGCACTGCCCGTCTACCACGCGCCGCCAGCACGAGCTCACCTTGACGTAGCCCTTGGGGCAGGGGCAGTCGTTGGTGTCGCAGGGCTCGCAGGGCGACCCCCACGCGAGCCCGACGCTGCAGCAGCACTCCTGCCGCAGCAGCGCGCCCGGCGCCGCCGCCTCGCACTGCCCGTCTACCACGCGCCGCCAGCACGAGCTCACCTTGACGTAGCCCTTGGGGCAGGGGCAGTCGTTGGTGTCGCAGGGCTCGCAGGGCGACCCCCACGCGAGCCCGACGCTGCAGCAGCACTCCTGCCGCAGCAGCGCGCCCGGCGCCGCCGCCTCGCACTGCCCGTCTACCACGCGCCGCCAGCACGAGCTCACCTTGACGTAGCCCTTGGGGCAGGGGCAGTCGTTGGTGTCGCAGGGCTCGCAGGGCGACCCCCACGCGAGCCCGACGCTGCAGCAGCACTCCTGCCGCAGCAGCGCGCCCGGCGCCGCCGCCTCGCACTGCCCGTCTACCACGCGCCGCCAGCACGAGCTCACCTTGACGTAGCCCTTGGGGCAGGGGCAGTCGTTGGTGTCGCAGGGCTCGCAGGGCGACCCCCACGCGAGCCCGACGCTGCAGCAGCACTCCTGCCGCAGCAGCGCGCCCGGCGCCGCCGCCTCGCACTGCCCGTCTACCACGCGCCGCCAGCACGAGCTCACCTTGACGTAGCCCTTGGGGCAGGGGCAGTCGTTGGTGTCGCAGGGCTCGCAGGGCGACCCCCACGCGAGCCCGACGCTGCAGCAGCACTCCTGCCGCAGCAGCGCGCCCGGCGCCGCCGCCTCGCACTGCCCGTCTACCACGCGCCGCCAGCACGAGCTCACCTTGACGTAGCCCATGGGGCAGGGGCAGTCGTTGGTGTCGCAGGGCTCGCAGGGCGACCCCCACGCGAGCCCGACGCTGCAGCAGCACTCCTGCCGCAGCAGCGCGCCCGGCGCCGCCGCCTCGCACTGCCCGTCTACCACGCGCCGCCAGCACGAGCTCACCTTGACGTAGCCCTTGGGGCAGGGGCAGTCGTTGGTGTCGCAGGGCTCGCAGGGCGACCCCCACGCGAGCCCGACGCTGCAGCAGCACTCCTGCCGCAGCAGCGCGCCCGGCGCCGCCGCCTCGCACTGCCCGTCTACCACGCGCCGCCAGCACGAGCTCACCTTGACGTAGCCCATGGGGCAGGGGCAGTCGTTGGTGTCGCAGGGCTCGCAGGGCGACCCCCACGCGAGCCCGACGCTGCAGCAGCACTCCTGCCGCAGCAGCGCGCCCGGCGCCGCCGCCTCGCACTGCCCGTCTACCACGCGCCGCCAGCACGAGCTCACCTTGACGTAGCCCTTGGGGCAGGGGCAGTCGTTGGTGTCGCAGGGCTCGCAGGGCGACCCCCACGCGAGCCCGACGCTGCAGCAGCACTCCTGCCGCAGCAGCGCGCCCGGCGCCGCCGCCTCGCACTGCCCGTCTACCACGCGCCGCCAGCACGAGCTCACCTTGACGTAGCCCTTGGGGCAGGGGCAGTCGTTGGTGTCGCAGGGCTCGCAGGGCGACCCCCACGCGAGCCCGACGCTGCAGCAGCACTCCTGCCGCAGCAGCGCGCCCGGCGCCGCCGCCTCGCACTGCCCGTCTACCACGCGCCGCCAGCACGAGCCTCGACGATTGTCTGCATGGCACAAAAATCAACAATCGTATTAGCACACTTTCAACGAAATTGGGCCATAAACAAAAAAGTCCAAAATGGCGGACACTTTACAAATCTAACCTGAGATTCGTTTTAAGTGACCTTTCGGGCTCCCGAATATCGATTTTGAACAAAGTCGGAACATGACCTATACCTATGGGTGAAGAATCTGAAATAAATTGCTATTTAATAATATTACCACCTTAATCAACCGTGTTTTGTCTCTTTCTCACAAACATGAATGTCAAAGTGACCAATAAAAACAAACGAGTGTATTTTAACTGAAACAGGCTTGATGCACGTTTACGAATAAGTTATTATATACTCACCGAGACAATGCCTCGCACTAACATCCAGCACGAACCCAGGCTCGCACTTGCACTCGTAGCCGCCGTGCGTGTTGATGCAGCGCCCGTTCTCGCATGGGTTCACTTGCTCTGCGACAAAGGAGAACGCGATCACGTAATCCACCTTTTCAATCCTACGGGGGATTTACTAAGGGCACTAGCTCACATAATCTACCTCTAGAATCGTACGGGAGGATTTACTAGACACAAGCTCACAAAATTTACCTTTAGAATGCTACAGGGGATCAACTTAACGACACAAACTCACGTAATCCACCTTTTGAATCCTACGGTGGCTTTACTAGCTCACGTAATCCACGTTTGAATCCTGGGAAATTTTCAGTGGATACTACACAAAACCCACCATTTAAGTCTGGTGGGAGATTCTACGTTAATAATTGCTAATGTAATACACCACTTGAATCTCACGAGAATGTTAGGTACAGTACACTAGCTTAGACAATCTACCAGAAGAGTCCGAAGGGGATTTCTAGACACTACACGATATCATGCAAATAAATAAGTAACAGGAGCTAATCTTACATTACTTTTTTCTAATCTTACCTATGTTACCCACCGTTCGAATCAAACATAAAGGAGTGATTCGGGTATATTTTTTATGTTTACGGAATTTCCTCAATGGACATACACTACTTAATGAATAACTGTTAGAATATTCCAACCTCCAAAAGAAAGGGTTTTTGAGGTTTCTGGAAATCACTGTCGCGGGTAATTTTATATGTAGTTCTGATTATAACTAAGGTTAATATCTGTTTGAATATGTCACTTTGATCGAAAATAGTCACGTGATTCCTAATCCGATTAGGCAGGTACTCAAATTTAGTTATGGTTTTAAATGCATCCTACAAGTCATCCTTGTACCAATATTATGTCATTTTAGTCGAATTATTAAAATTATTTAGTAAATTAATTTAATTAAATAATAAAATGACAAGTGCAATGAGATCGAATTGCGTGCAATGCGTAATATGTAGGTAATTTAAATATGGTATTACATTCGTCATAGCTGAAGGTTGAGACCGATTGTATCCCAACTGCGATTTACATGGGAACTGCAGCAGTTGGCGTGAAATTCACATACAACTTGCAGTTGGAACGCAGTTCTTCAGGCCTTAATTTGGTAAATCTCTTTCACATCTCAATCACATTTAATAATGTTTCGCGAGCTCATCGTAACGCGTTAGATCGGCGCGTGCACGCGAAACAGATTGAAAGACATTTTCGTGAGAAGAGATGTATGGCATCTCTACAACTAGAACTAGCTACGAAAGGCTCATTGTTTATAAGGAACGCGACATCACATATACTTTGGCAGTATTTATAATTTACTAGTCTCTGTAATGTCTCTGAAAATGTCTTTCAAACTGTCCCGCGCGCATGCTTACACACGTGTCGAGTGCTTGCGCGTGCACTCGTGATTGAGAACGTTTTACAATAAGCACAGGAAACATTATAATAGTGCCCTTCAAATTGCTTGGGTATGATAACACCTGTCATTTAGCTGTCATCACAGTACAATTTATAACCTATAAGGCGCAATTTCATTGGTCGTTAGAGCCGGCGTCCCGCATGCGTGGAGCTCGTGCTATCTTGTTTTCCCCTTTAACAAAAACAGGGATAGCACGAGCTCCACGCATGCGGGATGCCGGCTCTAACGACCAATGAAATTGCGCCTTCAAGCATAGGGGAGGTTATAAATGGTACCTTTTTGAAACGCACTATAAAATAGGATTGGGATCCGAAGCGGCGACCAAAGCCAGCCCAGTCTCAACCCCAATGATGTTAATCCGATGAACGCATGGGATGCTGGATACAAACTGCTGTAACCTGTTGGGAACATTGGGGGGATGTCCCCGCGGTCTACATCGCTCTCGATGAAATTGGTCTCACCCTCGCATTCGTCTATGTCTCGGCAGAGCTGCTCGTCCGCTTCGTATCGGGTGCCGGTCGGGCACACGCACGTGAAGCTTCCGGGGGTGTTGCGGCACTGCCCGCCGCTGCACAACTGGAGCACAGACATATATTAAAAAAAAAAAAACATTTATTCGTGACAGATGAATGATTCGTGGTGTGGATTGGTGATTCATGGTGATGTTGTGTTTTTGTCTTGTAATATTGTACCTATGATGTGTTGTGTTACGAATAAATGTTGATTTGCTTTGAATTTTTTTGATTTGATGATAAAAAAGTAAAATTAATTTTAATTAAAACAAAACAAAATCAACACAAATGTCACGAAAAGATCCCCGCCTTAGCATAATGCCGACTCAAGAGCCGGCGCTAATCTTCCGGCGACATGGTCAATTTTTTCAAAAAAAGTGAAATTTTAAGATTTGGACAGATTTAGACCCCACTAGCAATAACTATTCCAACGTTTGTGTATCATTAAGCTGTGGGACAAAGAGTTGAAGGAACATTTCAAGTACGAGTTGGCTCCATACCCCACGGCATTGTTTACAGAAGAGGGTGTGCGCAAGGAAATCAACGTTCTACTCAGCTTTCACTCCGCTCCCTCAAAACATCTCTGTAGGAGCCAACTTGTTTGTTTATTTATTTTTATTTTTTATTTATTTAATTAGGCTCACAAAACAAGTTAAAGTCTATGAAATAATACAATTTTTGCAATAATGTTCGGATCTGGGCTTTAACTCAAAATATGTGTGCACAGAAAGAGTTATTTTAGATGAAATTTATTTTTAGAGGATGGCCGTAGAATTTTAGTCGGTGGTTGTTAAACTATTTGTTGTTGTAGATGGGGGTTACTTACTGCACAATGTGATATGGCATCGTAATGACTCCGTGAGGGATATCGTCGAAGGGTACGTCAGCTACACCTTCAATCATTTCAGACGGAACGTTGACGTGGTCTTTGACGGATATCCTAAGGATGGGGTAGAGAAGAACATAAAAACTGCCGAACGCGTAAGGCGCTATGGTTCTCTGTAGTGTAACGAATCGCGTCACGTTCGATCCGCGCCGCTTCGCTTCGCGTTCGCGAGGATTTCACCCACGCAGGACACGGCCTAAAAGATAGCATACAACTGAAGGATGCATTCACAGGCGGTTATGTGTGGTTGTGTACTCACCGACTGATGCATGTCGCACTCGTCGATGTCCCGACAGAGCCCCAGCCCGTCGGAGTGGAAGCCCGGGTCGCAGATGCACCGGTACCCGGGCGCGAGATTCTCGCAGGCGCCGTGCGCGCATATGCCCGGGATCATTGTGCACTCGTTGATGTCTGAACCGTCGTTGGCCTTCAAATTAAATCATTTGTTTAAAACTGGCTAATGGCTCACCGACCCAAAGCAAGTCTTGGCATTTGACAAGAGTTGTCGCCACTTGTCTCGACCTTGCGTCATATCGAACATTCGTCATAAGAATCTCACTATACTCGCGAATAGAAGTCTATACGTGGTACACATAATGTACACCTGAATTTTAAAAGATTTTTTTTTCTAACGTGTGCGGTTGTCTGTCATACGAGACACCAGGCATAGGTACGAGAAAAACTGGCAATGAAATTTGAACCGATTATAATAGGAAATAGAGTAGAGTTTGTTTTTTGTTCGAAAAAAAAACAACAAGATATTATCTTTTATCTACGCACATATCATTAGTGCTCTAAAATGCGTTCAGAAACCGTCGGTAATGACCAGCATTATTACAACCAATTTTACTATGACAACTTTCTTGTCTGTGGTAGTAGGTAAAATCTGTACTGTATTGTTATTATAGTACAGATTATCGGTATCGTTATGAGTTTAAATTTGGAACAGCTGTCAAAACTCAAGTGGGTATCTATTCTAGTGTCTCTAGATATTTAAACAGTTATCGATACAAAACGTCAATTCAGTATGTTTTAATATAAACCGCATGACATTTGATCTCGAGTGACATGAGAATAGAGACTTCATTCGTTTGTCTATGATTTTAAAAAAAATATTCGTCTTGTCAAACAAGATACTAAATTCAATTCAAAATAAAGAAATCATAAATATAAACATGCCATCAAGCTCTGCAGATTCAAACCAAGACCATCCCACTACAATACAACCAGGACCATTAAATATATCCCATTGTTCCAATGTAAATGTGAATTATAACTATTACAATAAATAATTTGTTTCTGTATTTGTTCAAATTTACTTTTATTGCATTATTTAAATATCTATAGTCTATAGATATTGTACAGGTAGCACTATTAGCAATGCAGGTCATTTCCCTACGGCTTCTGAACCCATCATAGAGCGCTTATGATATGTGTTTAGATAAAGTAGTGTATGCAACTGTACATAATTAAGCCTTAAAACACTCGTGTGATCCTATTATGAAACTCGAGAGTATAGGTAAGCCAACGCTCTGATTGGCGCGCACACATGTAAGTTTACTGTAAATACAACTACCAACATACACACTACAACATTCAACAACCTCCGTGTATGCAAGTCAATTCATTTTGGTTACAAACTTAGGGTTAACAAAATTAGGGGTTAACGTCCATAAACTTTACCTCTTGTGCTTATTTTCCAGTTATATTTGTATTAAATGCATAGTTATAATACCTTATTCGGCCCTTCGGGACACAAGATGTCGTACTCGGGGGTCCCCTGTTCTGGGCACGCTTTGCATGACAAACCGCCCCAGCCTAGGTGTAAACCTGGGAATATTATGAAAATATTTTTTTTGATTCTATAAGCTTTAATTCACAATTACAAAATTCATTCTTTAAATTTTAAGGGTCATCATCATCATCATTAGCTTGATATACGTCCCACTGCTGGGCACAGGCCTCCTCTCGTGGATGAGAGGGAACGGGCAGTAGTCCCCACGCTGGCCCAGTGCGGATTAGGGATCTTCTCAGATGTATGCAGGTTTCCTCACGATGTTTTCCTACACTGAAAAGCTAACGGTAAATTTCAAATGATATTTCGTACATAAGTTCCGAAAAACTCATTGGTACGAGCTGGGATTCGAACCCACGACCGCTGTTTGACAGCCGCATGCCTGAACCACTAGGCCACCGTAACTTATTAATTTTATGGATGCTAGAGAACAATCCACAAATAGAATTTCTGCCATCATTATAATCGATTGCTTTGACTCTAATAGTGATCAACTATGTAGAAAATCGATGACTGGACTGGAAAATAGTATAAAAGGCAAAAAATGAAATGGATCAAAGTAAATACAAAAGTTATTGAAGCGAACAATCAATATTACCTTTAGGTGCGCTACAGCAGCACTGAGATCTCGTTACTGTGATACCTCCCGCTCCGCTGCAGTGTCCTTCCTCGAATTTTTCGTAGCACAAGTCTTTCATTTCGTCTGAAAATTAAATTAAACCATAAAGTATCTCCCAAATGGTCGACGACCAATCGGCCGACCAATCCCTGGATAGACGAAGTCCAGAAAGTCCTGTGCCAGCTTCAAACTGTCGACCATGATTGGCGACAAGCTACCCAGGACAAACCACAGTGGCGTGTCAGTGTCGGAGGCCAAAATCCACTTCGGGTCGCTGAGCTAGCGTAGTACCTAAGTAGTAATATAAAGTATCTGATAATTACATAGAACCAACATTGTTGCTCCACTAGAGAGCGCTACGGAAAGTAAAAGAATATGTTTATGTCTTGCAGATATTAAACAAACACATGACAAAAATTCGTCGGCTTAATAACTGGACTATAGCATTAAAGCCACCTGTTCCGGTAAGCCAATAATATATGTGGGTTCAAGTTCTACTGGCTCGCGAATTTTCATTGTGTTGATATTTGCTTCAATAGATTCGTAGATATCATGAAGAACGTTGAAATTAAGATACATTCTGCCGTATTGAATTGTGTAAATGCTTTTGTGGCCTAGTTTTTTTTGAGTGGATTAATCTATTTATAAGTTGATTTGTAACAGAAGATTTTTGATAGGACTCCCGACAGGGTCGCCATTTAAAGAAAGAACTAGCGTGTTGTGGCAGCAGCCATTGAGACAGATGCGCACTCGTCATTGCATATTGTATTATTCAACCGCGATAGATTCGTGAATGGATTAGCTATAAATTTATACAAACTTTTACGTCAAACTATTAAGTTCATTCTCAGCGAACGAAATAACCATAGAAGGCGAACTCCCTAAAAATTTCTACACAAACATGTGCCCAAAACCCGGTATGCGCATGTGTGCGCATTTTCGAACTAAACGGCTGCTTGGCATCCTTTTGACAACCCCGCCACCACCCCGCCCCCACGTCAGCATAATGGCAATGTGCACTTTTCGGCACTAGTTAGATTTCTATGTTTTTTTCACACCTTTCATTCGGAAAAGTAAGTTTTGATTCACGACGAGAGGGATCAAAATGCTACTTTTCTATTCAAGCTACTTTTTTAATTTAATCATTGGCATGTAGCATTTACGCAATGTGCCAATTAAACACAGATCTTAATAAAATAATCGATTGTAATTTCATCGTATCGATTAAAAACGAAAATATTATTTCAAGTTTTAACTTTAACAACGTTATATGAAAATGTATGAATTTTTAGTAATATTAAAAAATAAGTCACAAAACTATCGATGACTGTTATATTTTCATCATAGTCGGTGTGAAAAATTGTATGTGTCACTCAGGAGCAAAATTATTTTCGTCATGGGCTTTAACGCTTGAATCCTTCGTTACGCTCAGGATTCAATATCCGCCCTCACCGTAAATACATCATTTTGCTCTGTTGAGACACAAATAACTGTTTCGTTCGCTGTTCGTTCCCAACGTGATCACGGTCGAGTAAGACGGCACTCACCGAGGCAAGTCCGGCCGTCGACGCTGAGCGTGAACCCGGGCGAGCACTCGCAGCGGAACGAGCCCGGCGTGTTGTGGCAGCGGCCGTTGCGGCACACGCGCTGCTCCGCGCACTCGTCCACGTCCGCGCAGGCGCCGCGGTCCGGCGCGCTGCGGTAGCCCGCCTCGCACACGCACTGGAACGAGCCCTCGTTGTTCACGCAGCGGCCGCCCTGCTTACAGAAACACAAGTGTCATTTGTGACGCAAGGAAGCAATAGTATATTAATTTATTGAATCGGGCGTTACTTTAAAAAACCGGCCAAGTGCGTGTCGGACCACGCAAAACGAAGGGTTCCGTGCCTATTAAAAGGCAGTTTTTCAGCAATATCTCAAAAACCTCTGAACCGATCTTGTTCAAAACAATTTTCGGTGAATGAAATTAATAAGCCCTATGTCCATGAATTTTTCCATATTTTTAAAATACACCGTTCAAAAATTAGAGGGGGGGGGACAGAATTTTAGTGACTTTCGGGGCGATTATCTCCGACCCTATTCACTTAATCAAAAACAATGCTAAGAAACCTTATATTTATTTTGAAAGGCCTATCGATTGATGTGCCACACGGGGGGTCACAATGATTTTTTTTTTTTACTTTTAGTTGTATGTATGGAGTGCACCCCTAAAAAAATTTTTGTTGTCATTTTAATTACAAAACTATGTAGCGGCTAACAAAATACACCTATCCTCAAAATTTTATTCAAATACACCTTATAGTTTTCGAGTAAAATGCCTGTGACATACGGACAGACGGACAGACGGACAAGACGAAACTATAAGGGTTCCGTTTTTGCCATTTTGGCTACGGAACCCTAAAAAACAGCTCATTTGCTCAGTGGACGTGGCGCAAGCAACATCACCTGCCAGCATCTCCTGATGATGCCTCGTAGAGAGGCGAAACACGTGTCGAGGTTTTTTCATTATTGGTGGTGGTTTGCTGTAATTATTTGCATGTTCATACGCAAATAGTTGCATTTGATCTCCGCTGATCGACCTGCACGTTTTTTAGCGGAATAGCAAAGGAATATTGGTCTCGTAATATACAATAGTATATTGTTTAACGGGAGGCGTAAGTGGAACATTGCGAGCAAGTGGCTATCAGAAGCCCGATGCCTAAGGCGGAGGGGTGTTATACACAATGTTTTTCGTCACATTTGCGAGGAAATAAATAACTACAAAAGACAAAAAAAATCTAAGTTTCATACAACCGCACCAACCAAAAATTGACGAAATTGACAACTTCACTTCCATATCAGTGCTTGGAGCGGCGGAGCTTCAATATTTCAACCAATCACAGAGCAGTATTCTTGCGGCGCATGGCCAACTAGATATTTTTGGAATAACACCATTTACGAGCAAGTGTGATGAAAAATGATATATTTTCGGCGAGGTCGGTATATTGTGCAATAGAATGTGACTGATTCTTTCTTAAATAAATAATACAATCCCGATCGTAGCGAGAGTTTCTAAAGCAGAATCTTGAGCGTGATGACGGGTTCAAATTGTTTACCCGAAACGGTAATAATTTTGCTACCGACTGGCACGGCACATACTGCTTTTCACATCTTCTGTGAAGAACATTTTAGTTAAACAGGGAATATCAAGGAAGAAAAGTACAACATTTGATCCCTCATTTGAGGCATCACACGTATTTAAGGTCACGCGCAGGCGCGTTTAGTGCTAAATGCGCTCATGACTAAAACCGCGTATACGACCTTAAAGACGTGAGTGACCCGTTTTTATTATATTTTAGTATGTCTAGGTACAGACACATGGGAGTGTTATATATAAAATACAGAGATAACTATTGCAGAATTAACTGACCTGGCAAAGCGCGCCGCGCGCACACTCGTCCACGTCCCCGCAGTAGCCGGCGGCGGTGAGTTCGAAGCCGGGCTCGCACTGGCACTCGTACCTAGCCACAAATTATGATATAAGTTTCTATCAAATAATTCATTTTTGGTACAAGCTTTTATTACCTACTGTACTTTTCTGTATACCGTCATCAACTACTCATTGAGACGATTCTAACGAGCCCAAACTCAACATGGTTACGTCGGTTAAGTACTGAATTACCATGGCTACCTTCTGTCTCCAACATCAGATCAGCTCGATAGTATCATCATATTGAATTGTCATACAAACTGAAGTTAAACCCAAAATTTCAGCTCAATCGGATAGCGGCAAGTGACTGAAAAATGGATTGCAAATTTTGACGGACAACTTACGTATTTATATACGATCAGGTCAATATAATATAAAACTTGTAAAAATCGGCGATAATTTTTAAAATATGGCCCTCTGTTTTATTAAGGTTGCGACGGTCCAACCGCGCATACCAGGCCGGCGGGCACGAGGCAGCCGCACCACTACTGCCACCGTCGCGCGCGCCAAGTCGAGGGTGCGGCTACATCGAGCCGCAACACAAGCACCGACCGTATAAAAGGAAGCGCGCGCGGCCACCCGGCCAGTTGGTCTTTGCCGCTGCTCCGAAGCGGACGCAAGGGCTAACTGCACCTAGCGCGCGGGGGCGTTTCTCACGCCTACGCACCTAGGTACTTGGTAGGGCACGGGAGCGACGCGGGGGCGTTTACCACGCCTACGCGCGTTCCTGAATTTACTAGAGGACCCTCGACGAACGTGGGACGTTACCACACGCCTTCGTCCTGCCGAGGCTCCTCGACCGCGTTCGATCCGGAAATCGAATCACCGCCGTAACCCGTGTTACCAGCGAGTCCTAAGGGATCTTTTGTGCGGGGTTGCAACCCCCGATTTAGCGTCAGTGTTAATTAAGCTTTTCATTGTTAAATAAAGGGCATCACAGTCCCACTTTAATCGACCGTTAACCTGTGTTCATTATTTACCCTAGTGGAAATCCCTTCTACCCCTGAGCTAGCTAGGAAACCTTCACTACGCCCTTCAGGCGGAAGGATTTGTGTGGCTCGCCCTCCGCGACGACCATCACATTTGGCGCCCAACTAAAAAACTCACATTTTGCTAGCTACAGAGGGATCCACTAGTAACAGACACATCATCATCATTTGTGACACCAGATTAGAACATTTAACGAGAGTAGGGATAACCTAATAATAATTAAATCCCGTCTAGCCCGCCGTTCCGTCGCGCCCCGCCGCACCGTTCGCTCGCCCGCCAACACAGACCTGATCACTGACGACGGGTTTGCTCCGTCTCGCCCGCCAACACAGACCTGATCACTGACGACGGGTTTGCTCCGTCTCGCCTGCCAACACAGACCTGATCACTGACGACGGGTTTGCTCCGTCCCGCCCGCCGACACAGACCTGACCACTGACGACAGGTTTGCTCCGTCCTGCCCGCTATTATAAACCTGATCACCGACGACAGGTTTGCTCCGTCCCCTGACCGGCAGGAATAAACAGGATCAAGAGTGAGTACAAACAAAACTGTTTCCGACACCCCGAGAGCCGAACGCATCGCTCGCACCAAGAAGAGCACCGTCCGACCTTCAAGGAATGGACAACGACGAAGACTGTCACAGGGCGAAAAACCTGAATAAACTCATAAAAGAATGGAATCTGACATTCAGAACGACAGACAACGCCGTCGAGTTCGTAGAGAGACTCGAGGAACTAGTAGCAGCAAGTGGGATCAAGAAGGAAGATGTGGTACCTACCCTACCCCGAATCTTGCAAGGTAAAGCACTACTATGGTACCGGAACAATGCTAAGTCATGGCAGACATGGGAGGAATTCCTAGCATTATTCAAACTATACTACTTCCCGAGCAATTACGAAGAGGACCTGATTGAAATAATCGTGGGTAGGAAGCAAATGGTCGGAGAAAGCTTCACAGAGTACCTAACCGATTTACAAACGTTAATGCGAAGGTACAACAGACTCACTGGGAGTGAACAAATATACCGGATCCACGAGAATATGCTACGGCAATACAAGTTGTACATCAAGAAGCAAGATTACAGTGACCTTTCTGGCCTCCTCAAACTCGCAACAGAATACGAACGCATATCCGCAACGCCAGACAGAAACCGTTACGCAGGCTACATAGATACAGGTAGCAACGAGACAAGCACATACCAGGAAAGACAAAGAGGTCAACACCGGATGGCAACACAAGCAGGAACAATTAAGGACAGGTACCAAACTAGTGAGAAAGTACATCCCAAGTATGATGCGAAAACCTGCTGTTGGTCATGTGCGAAGCCGGGTCACGACGCAAGGGACTGCCGCTCAAGACGACAAATATTCTGCAGTGGTTGCGGAACCGTAGGCGTTCTTAGCAGGAATTGCTGCAAACAAGCCCCGCGAGAAAGAGATTCCGTGGGAGCGGCCAGCGACCGCAACAGAGAGGACAACCGGGTCTACGTAGAAGTAGACATAATGGGCCGTAAACACCGGTGTATGGTGGACACCGGCGCCACAAATACGTATATCAACCGGCAAGTGTATGAGGACTGCGTATCACAAGGCGCGTTGGTAGATAACGCGAGGAAAGAAGTGATACTCGCAGATGGTAGAAGCGCACAAGTGGGGAGAAGCATCCTGGTAGACCTAAAGATGAAACAGGCAACGATCAAGCACTGGGTAAGCGTATTACCATCAGCCACATGCACTATCATAGGCATGGATGTACTGAAGAGAGTGGGGATGAAGATTACCTGGGCAGGAGACGAGTTAAACCCGGAGGAACACAATGAACAGCACCAAACTCAACCCGAACCGAGTCCAGAGACACAGACTGAGACAACCGGCACCACCGACACCAATGGAGAAGAGACAGTACCCAACTTCGTCAATGACCACGATGAACTACCAGATAATGCCCTACCGAGGTACCAAGACAAGGATCACGACACAGAGCTTCAGCGCGAAATGGAGCTCTGGGAAAAGAGTCCGACACCCAGAAAACCGAAACAGAATCCCATACCGGACGAACTGTCACAGAACCCAATATGTACCACAGAGGAACAAGACCAAGTCGATTATAGACGAAAACAAATAGAAAAGGCTGCCGCAAACCGATCACACGGGTACCGTATGAAGGACAAGTGGTACAGGAAGATACCGAACCACGCATACAACGATCTTGCAGAGCCGTGGTCAGAGTGGAAAATACGTGTACCAAAGGAAGATAGGGCACACGTGATGCGACCAAACCGGATGATGAACAACCAGAGCCAACCAGGGAGAACGGGAGGTCTGGGCAGAAGCAGAACGGCGGACAAAAAGATAAAGTAGTGCGCCCGCCCCATACGAATCGCGTCGGCGTTACCGGGATGTTTATCAGTTCCAATTTTGTTTTATTTTTTTACACATAGCGTTTATTATTGTTTTTTTGTATACATAATAACCAGGTAAATATTGGTGGAACAAAGCACACCCAAAACCGACAAAGGACAGCCATAGCTGTGAGCACACTCAGAACCTAGGGACTAACACCAGCAATACCTGAACCTGTTTGTTTTTTTTTAACGGTGATTTTTCCCGTAGGTAAAAATCTCCCGGCGGGGGGAGGCAATGCGACGGTCCAACCGCGCATACCAGGCCGGCGGGCACGAGGCAGCCGCACCACTACTGCCACCGTCGCGCGCGCCAAGTCGAGGGTGCGGCTACATCGAGCCGCAACACAAGCACCGACCGTATAAAAGGAAGCGCGCGCGGCCACCCGGCCAGTTGGTCTTTGCCGCTGCTCCGAAGCGGACGCAAGGGCTAACTGCACCTAGCGCGCGGGGGCGTTTCTCACGCCTACGCACCTAGGTACTTGGTAGGGCACGGGAGCGACGCGGGGGCGTTTACCACGCCTACGCGCGTTCCTGAATTTACTAGAGGACCCTCGACGAACGTGGGACGTTACCACACGCCTTCGTCCTGCCGAGGCTCCTCGACCGCGTTCGATCCGGAAATCGAATCACCGCCGTAACCCGTGTTACCAGCGAGTCCTAAGGGATCTTTTGTGCGGGGTTGCAACCCCCGATTTAGCGTCAGTGTTAATTAAGCTTTTCATTGTTAAATAAAGGGCATCACAGTCCCACTTTAATCGACCGTTAACCTGTGTTCATTATTTACCCTAGTGGAAATCCCTTCTACCCCTGAGCTAGCTAGGAAACCTTCACTACGCCCTTCAGGCGGAAGGATTTGTGTGGCTCGCCCTCCGCGACGACCATCACAAGGTGTATTGCCTTTCTGGCCAGGGGGAGACGTAAAATTTTGTACTGACCATGGCTGGTAACCAAGAAAGTCTCCGATCGTATTTTTACCGTCAAACACCTGCGATCAGAGACATTCTTTGTTTTACCTCTGTAAGCAATGTACCGTACTATACTTGTGTAACTGCGATACATGTATGTGTAATCAACATCATCATATCAGCTGAAAGACGTGCACTGTTGAATGAATGAATGAATGAAAGTTTATTCACGAGAACATATGGTACGGCCAGCATCATAAACATATATATATTCTAGGACCTTATTGCTTGGAGATAAGGTCGAAAAGTGTATACATGTTTATGATGCTGACTGTACAGCAGATGTTATAAGTATAGCTATATTATTGACCCTTAATATATTCTGCCTTGAGGCATGTGAAAATAATTATAATGACATGACATCCACTGTTGGATATGGGCCTCCCCCAAAGAGCGCCATAATTTATTTAATTCGTTTACACAGCATTACAGCGAACCAATATGCCGAGAAATCAGATTACTTTTTGTAGGTACACTACAACCTTATAACTAACAAATGGGAACACCCTAATTTAACAATGTTGGGAACATAGACACAGGGAAGCTTTATGCGTGTACGGTGGACTGCCTCACAAAATCTCAAACATTCCCGGCACACGGCTACCCGGCTAATGACCGGCCCTGCGCCACCCGCACCCAGCGGGCTCCCGCGACCTTTACCAGGTCATCAGTCCACCTTGTTGGTTCTACCCACGTTGCTCACGGTTCGTGGTCGCCACTCGAGAACCCGCGTAATGCTATAAATAATGAGAGGCCTTAAATCACGTGTGTGGTTTTATATGACGAGCTACAGCGAGTTTCATAATAGGATCACACGAGTGTTTTAAGGCCTAATTATGTATAGTTGCATACACTACTTTATCTACACACATATAACTAACAATGGCGTGTTCGGGAACCTTTAGAATAACCGTCATTGCACCGCCATGGCCGACTAGATTTCAAATCGTGACCAACTAGATGTCCATAACAAAATCGAGTTGGTCATGATTTGCTCTGACCTCTGGGCCACGCTTCGAAATTTGAAAGTCATTACTTTATCAATATCGATATCTTAATGAAAATAAGTACAAAATTACCTACGGTCAGAGACAAGTAATTTCTTTTTATAAATCTTATTGATATAATGCTGGTCATTACTGCCACTTTCTGAACGCATTTTAGCGGGTTTATAATATGTTTGTAGATAAAAGCCAGTTACCCGCCGGGCGTGTTGCGGCAGCGGCCGCGGCGGCACACGCGCGGGTTGTCGCGGCACTCGTCCACGTCGCGGCACGCGTGCCCGGTCTCCGTCGGCTCGTAGCCCGAGTTGCACGTGCATTCGTACCTGGGGACCAGCAAATAAGGGCTATATTCTAGTACAGTCTGTCTGATCAAAGCTGAACCTGAAAACAAGTGGAAGTAAAAGATTTTCAAAAAACCCAACTGGGTCGTTCTTCTTTTTTACCGACAATGAACCGAGGTTTTCCTTTTTTTTTGGTTTTTGAACTATCGAAAATTGTGATTTAGAAAGTGCGATTTAAAAAAAATGCATTGGTTTCTTCATTAACACTAATTAAAGTTTCCTTTCCGGCCAATATACATATTTGTTTACGGTTAGGTTTTAAAAAAAATATGTGACAAAGTGGACTCTTTCAGTGGGGACTACATTTTGGTTTACCACTCTGTCACGGACTTCTACGATAAAAATACGTTTAAAAAAATGCTAGTTAGAGAAACTAAAATATTAAATAATACTAATTAATAAAATAATATGGACGTTCATTTTCGAACATTATAAAACCGTAAAATCATTACTCAAATGAGATGCCGTAGTAAGACGAAGGACAGGCTATTGTCGGTCGAAAAGAAGAACGACCCGACTGCTTTTTTGCAAATATTATAGCCTATGTCACTCCCACGATTAAGAGGAATCCAACGACACCTCATATGTCGAAATCCGTGAAAGGGTTTAGGCTGCAGGGCGTGCCAAAGAATAAGACATACATACATAGATACATACATACGCTCGAAAAACATAACCCTCCTTTCCTTCGGCATTCGGGTAAAAGCGGCAAATTCAACAAATCATGACAGGGTAACACAGGGTCACTCACACATCCACAATTTTCTCATTTCAATTTGACATACGACGTGACACCTCAGATAGACACACATAGAGACAAAGTGTTGCCAATCAAATAACTACCAGGTTCAACTTTCATTAGATAGATTCTACCAGTGGTATAAAGTCACAACAATCCAAACTACGCTAATTCAGGTCCTAATCTAACTAATAGCATAATATAACCGTAATTCAACTTTATTTTGAACGTCCTAGTTCGTGATTTAGTACTCCCACGTAAAATAAAGATTTACGGTCATATTATGACCATTCTGAATCTAGCGAAACGGAATTGATTTAAAGATTCACAAAATAATCTTAATAGGGTAGTTTCCTCATGTTAAAATTGATAACTTAGTGTGGCTAAATGGATAGTATACCATCAAATAATTGTGATAAAGTATAGATTACGAAATAAAATTAAAATCATAGAAAGATATGGACCTTTGGCCACGGAATCAACGGATCTGCGGCTCCAGAGCGGCGGGAACATTGGCACTGACGAGCGCCCTTCTAAGGATGTATTTTAGAGCGGCATGGCGGGACAGGCGACCGGCGCCTGAGGAACAGGCGGGTCCGCGGTGGCCAAAGCAGTCTACGGGGGCCCCACAGGAGGCGTAGCTGTGGGCCACACAAACCTCAGACCCGAGCCGGAGATCGACGGCTATGCGGAGTGTGGATGGGTCTATGAGTGTCCCGGTATTAGGCGAGGGATAGGCATGTAGCCAGTGTCCTGACTCTGGACTGGATACAGCTAAAATTCTGGCTCGATCCCTACCCGTCGCGTCGTAATCGTAAAGGTATTTTTGTTCTAATTTCTATCAAATTTTCCCTTACCCTCCATTATCATCGTCGATGCATTCTCCGTTGGTGCACATTCGCCCGTGCGTCATATCGCACTCGTTTTTGTCGCTGCATCTTAATCCACCTTCGACCGGGTCGAAGCCAGGGGGACATCTGCAAGACACAAACGAACATAATTATTTAGAAAAAAATTATGAGCTTCAGAATGGGGAATGGATGAAAATTGTAGAAAAGTCTGATTATTTTTTTGGTGATAGCATACTTATACTTTATTTATGGTGATAGGAATAACCTTCCTTAGCACCAGAAAAAAGTTTCAGATTTTTCAGCTGCGACAATTATTTTTGAAAAATATAAACAGTTTCCTCATTTACGTTTTGGATCAAGAACGGTAAAAAGACACTTTCCTTAATCTGTCTCATATTACACAAAACTATCTTAAATATCTGTGGTAAACTGACATTGGTAATGACCAATATAGCTGCTGCAAGTGTCAATATCATTGCCAGTGTCAGTTTACCACACATATTTAATATATTTTTTTGTAATATGAGACCGATTGAAAAAGGTGGCGTAACTGACCCAAAACGTAAGTGAGGAAACTGTCGATATTAAAAAAAAAATTGACGCAGCTGAAAACTCTGAAACTTTTTTCTGGTGCTAAGGAAGGTTATTCCTATCAACAACAAAAATAATCAGACATTTCTAAAATTTTCATCCATTCCCAATTCAGCAATTGCTAATGTAGAAACACCGTTCCGATTCTATAAAAAGCCATCCGTGGATAAAAGTATGGTATACTTATGGCTTTAATTGTTAATGTGCTTGAATATAAATGTATTAAATATATATTATAATTACATGAAATTCAAAAGAAACAGTAGCGGAGCGTCCATTGAAGTCGAGTATCACCAGCCGGCATTTTTAGACCATATTGACGATGGGGTTTTTTTTTTACTTTGCTGCTACTGACTATATGATGCTGACTGTACATACCACTGATCTGTTTAAAGGATAACCTCCGGTTTTATAAAGATCCCTTAAACCTTATATATCGGTATAAGGCTTGTGTTATGGGTACTAGACTACGATATATTTAATAGATACTTAAATACATACAAAACATCCAAGACTCAGGAACCGGGATTCGAACCCAGGACCTTCACTACCCACTAGGCTAACTGGTCGTTTAGCTTGCTAGCAAAGCAGACAGTCTTGTCTCCAAGTCCCGGGACAAATACATTATATCGGTTGTCGCATGCAACGTGCGGTGGCCGCAACAGTGCAAAGTCGAAGGTAGTCGGCCGCATTCGGTGAACCCTTTCAGACCGGAAAAACAAGACCCTACTAACGTAAAATGAAATATATTGACATGTTTTTGATTTGACAATTAAATGTAATCAACCCGCACAATTGTATTGGCCAGGTCTGAAAGGGTGAAACAAGTTTTTTTTTTATTTATTTTCCAAAAAAGTACATAGCATTCAATATTTTTAATTACCCACCAAACTGCTAAAACAGTTTGTTGGCGAGACTGCGCTCAATTTATGTTTATACAAACATTTATCTATGCTATGCCCATATAATGATATTATTGGCTATTCTAGCCACATGCAAACAAGTGCTACTAATTGCTAAAGATAACTACTTACTACTGACATGCTATCTGAACTATATTCTAATACGGGTTGTGAGGAGTATGCAGATACGAGAATTACAAACCGCAACCGCATTACGCGACCGAAGCAACCGATAACTGTTAGAACTAGAACTTGAAGTTGACTTTTGGGGCGTCCTGTATATTGTCACTTTGTGTAATGTTTACCTGCACTCAAACCCGCCCGGCTTGTTGACGCAAGTCCCGCCGCGGCAGTAATCGAGCGCGCACTCGTCGATGTCGATACATATCGGGTTGCCGTCCTTCTCCGATAGTTCGGCGCCGTCGTCGCAGATGCACTGGTATCTGGAAACAAGGCGTTCAAGTTATGTTTTAATTATTTCGGAACATATTAATGACTCTCTTAATCCGTTGATTGTCGCGTGTTCTCAGTTAAAAAGAAATAAAAATTTACCCTTATAAACAAAAGACGCACGCTTTCAGCCAGCCTGCCAGTGCGCGTGCACCGCGGAGGTTGGCGTGCGCATCGTTTACTTACACTAATCAAAATCTAACACAAAATTGGTCCTTTCTGCTGGGAAAGGGCTTAGAGTATTAGATTTCTACAGAGGAGCTACACCTACGTGTGCCATTATGAGGGACGGAAAAGCTCTATGCAGCTAAATTAAGAACTGGTCTTAAAATGACTGACGGCTTAGCATAAACGACCTAACTACTTAATAGGGAATATGCATCTTTATTTTTTAATTCGAAAATCAAAAGTATAATCCAGAGGAATATCTACTGTAGCATTAAAACTGTCTTACGATTTTTTTTCTAATGTTATTGGCATTTGAAATCTGCACGCGCCGGCACCCACCGATAACGCACTATATTAAATGGGCATAGACTATGACGTCACAATCCATATTCTCGGCGCGTTTACTATGGAGTTAGTCATTCTTTTGTAATTATCTCCTTAAAATTTGCGTTTAAATCTATACTTGTCATACAAAATATCATTTCTAATTCAATATTCTGTCTTACTGTTATGTAATTTTATCAAAAAATTAAAAAATATATTGAGTGATTTTAACGTGAGATACAAATAATAGTTTTTAGGGTTCCGGACCAAAAAGCTAAAAACGGAACCCTTATGGTGCGACTCCGTCCGTCTGTCTGTCTGTCACAAAGTCAAATATCTCAGGAACTACTAATGCTATCGATTTGAAATTTGGAATAGTTGTAAATGAAGCTAATCCTCGTGTATGGAAAATTAAAAATTTTAATATATACTTTTAATTTGTATAAAAAAGGGCGGATAAGAGGGGGGGCAAAAATTCTAAGTCTAGTTAGTAGGCCAAGTGGGGTATCATATGAAAGGGCTTGAATTGTACATTCTAAAACAGTTTTTCATTATTTTTCTACAATGGTAAAATTTTGATTTATAAAGAAAAATGTTGAAAAAAATACCATTCCCCCCCCTTATCTCCGAAGTTAACTAAGCGAAAAATTTGAAAATAATATATATTATTAATATTAACGTGAATATTACCGGAAAAGTATAACGATACCTCTATCTAGCGTAGTTTTTTTTTATTCTTCAAAAATCATTTGTTAATTTTGTTTGTAATTTAATACTTCTGTGTTTAATTTTTTGCCTTCTAATTCGTATGAAAGTGTTCTGAAAGTACCTTCTAGCAAATAAAAAAAGAATTATCGAAATTAATTCACTTGATAAAGAATTATCGCTGAAAAACCAACATACAGTAAGGGAATGTATTAACGTACCACCGTAGAACCCTATCGCAATAAGATAACATACCGCTCGAGTTTGAGTGACGGCGGCCTGTCAATTGCGACAGGGTTCTACAGTGGTACGTGAATACATTTCCCTTACTGTACATACCGAGTTCCTTGGTCGCGCAGTTTAGTAACAAAATGCACCGATAAATGGCGCTGTAGGTATTCATGTCATGCTCATGACTTTACTATACTATGCGTTGTTTAGATTTTTCCAAAATTAATGGGTGGGGCAAGACGGGTGTGTTGTATGATATTTCGTACGGAACCCTCGGTGCGCGAGTCAGACTCGCACTTGACCGGTTTTTTTTTGTTTTTAATATATATTTCTCTTGTATGATATTTCTACGTATATCCGCATCGATTGAGGGCAATTTATTCAAAATTGAAGTCCCATGCATATACCCTATTTGGGCGGGTAAAGGTTTATTTGCCGCAACCTCATCCTAAATCGATTGCGGCAGACAAAAAAGGTGGAACTACATATGACAAAGACGCAAATGATCTCTCTCCGTCACACTTAATTAAGATTTATATAGGACCATCTCGCTCGGTCTTAGTATTATTATTGCTGTGGCGCGTCTGGTTGAGGAGAAAGGGACAATTTTCTGAACACTACTTTTAAAAATGCTGTTATTTTTTTTCTTTAAAATTGTCATTTCCAACAAACCTGTAGGCAGAACTCATCTTACAATTTCCGAACGGAATTTAAAAACCTTGAAACGTTGGCACAATTGGCACGTTTGGCAGTTCCAATCTATCATTTGTTTCGCCTGGCGGAAAATATTTTATACATCAGCTGATTTTTTTTATACACATATCAAATCTATATTAATGGTGTACTTTTAGTGCTTTCTAATACCGTTTCGGCATATATTGTTCTGGATTGAGAGGAGAGTAAGTTACAAAAATGGCTTCAAGAGATGGTGTTATGGTAACAGGAACGAACGGCACTGCCTTCGAGCGTAGGGAGAAAATAGCGGCTCAGTATCAAATCAGGTAACTTATACAGTATCCTCACCCCTTATCTTTGTCCTGGCAGCGTCCCAGCCCGCATATACCGCTTCGCAGCATGCACTCATTGATCTTAGCGATGAAGTGCGGTTCGTCGTCGTCTTCGTCGCCCGTGTCGGTGCCGTTGCGGCTCCAGCCTGGAGGCAGCGCCCCACCCCCGCATAGATGCGTCCAGTCGACTGTAGGCAACAGTAATCATTATTGCCAAAGATCTGAACTAGTAGAGCTGAACAATTAAATCTGAAGAGCGATAAATATTGTAGGGCACGTATTACGAAGCTAAAATTTGTATTAACTTTCATAAAACACTGCAGGCGCCATGTTACAAACCCTTCGGGAGTTCTTCTTCAAGGTGAGTCTTCAATGTTTTGAGTTTTCTATGTATTTATATATATTTAATATATCGTCGTCTATGTAGATTTTTTTAAGATCGATTTGTGTAAGATTGGACTATTTTTTTTTTATTCCTTACCTCAATAGATTAAAATGGAAACCTTATAGGATCACTTGTTGTCTGTCAAGACCCTTTATTTCAGGAACGCGTGAAGGTATCGAGTTGAAATTATATAAAAACTATACCTACTCAGGTCTACAGACCCTAGAAGCTGCGAAAAAATCAAACTTCTAAGTTAAAAATCTGAAAACTATACATTTGTAATTTTGTACGGAACTCTCGGTCAGCAAGTCCGATTCGCACTTGTCCGGTTTTTTTAATAATGCGTGAGTTTAACTGTTATCAATAGGGCTACAATTTATGTAAATAAAAGTGATACCGGAGAACTGAAAATATTTTTTATCTAAGTTTGCCAGTATTTTCAGCGTCGTTAAATGACCTATAATGAAACAAATATATGTACTAGTGTCTAGTCCAATTAACAATATTTATGGACGATATTTTAGCAGGGATTATTTTATTACATTCATAACATACGGAAAATTTATAATTATGTTTATTAACAACGTTGGACCTCTAGCTCCTGTAATTCCAAGTTAGGACTTAAACAGTCACTTACCAGATCCCCTGAGCGGACACGGCTGGCACAAGTCGCCCCACGCCCGTCCCATATTGTAGCCACAACAACAATCCCTGTTAGACAGAGACACCGATAGCCTCTCGGCGCACTCTCCCGTCTCGCTCATGTACGCGTAGCAACTGCCTACGCGACCGTCTGTGGACAACATACGCTTATATGTAGTTAAATATCTCTAGAAAATTGAGGTGGTAAAAAAATGCGATACTAATAATGGGACGTGGCGTACGCCACTATATTTTAACATCTAGCCGTCCAGATGTCTATTAAAAAACATCCTCCTCTTCAAAGCAATTTATATCTTTCTAAGCTGGAGTTGCATTTGCTTTGATTCTTTCGATTTTAAAAACTTTATTTTTTATTAGGAGAACCAACAGCTATGTTCACACATTAAACATTGACAGTGGATACAAAGAGCCAATTATAGGAATTCACAGGTGGTGACATAATATTTTAACTTTTGGTACTAATGCTACGCACTACCGCGACCGCACGAGAACTGAGACTGAAACTTTATCTATTTCCTATTACAGTTCCTTCAAATGTTATGGTATAAAACCATGCACATGTCATGGTTTGCACAGGCGTTTCATGGATTAATACTTAGGCGTTGAATTTCAATTCAATGGGGAATGGATGAAAATATCAGAAGTGCCTGATTATTTTTTTGGTGACAGGAATAACCTTCCTCAGCACCAGAAAAAAGTTTCAGAATATTCAACTGCGTCAATTATTTTTTAAATATAAACAGTTTCCGCACTTACGTTTTGGGTCTAGGACGGTCAATAGACACTTTCCGTGATCCATCTCATATTACAAAAAAAATATCTTAAATATCTGTGGTAAACTGACACTGGTAATGACAAATATAGCTGCTGCAACTGTCAATATCATTTCGAGTGTCAGTTTAGCACAGATATTTAAGATATTTTTAGTAATATGAGACAGATCAAGGAAAGTGCCGTCCTTGACCCAAAACGTAAGTGCGGAAACAGTTTATATTTTTCTAAAATAATTGACGCAGTTGATAAATCTAAATTTTTTTCTGGTGCTAAGGAGGGTTATTCCTATCACCAAAAAAATAATCAGGCACTTCTAAAATTTTCATCCATTCCCAATTCCATTTATTTATTTCAAGATGCGGAATAACGGGTTAACCGTTAAGATTGTGTCAACAGCAAGGCTGAGATATTCAATAACAAATATGTAGTAACATATCATCAAATTTTACCGGCTAATTTCTAAAGCAGCATTTCCTTACCTATACAGAACTTCTTGTCCGGACTGGGTATGAAGTGAGGATTGCATAAGCAATAGTAGTCCCCTTCTGTGTTCACGCATTTTCCGTTCTGTAACGACAAGGGATCAATAAAATATAATGTAAACAAGTACTAATTGAATTAGAAGTCTTTGAAACCGCCCCGAATGCCATTAAGTTTACAAAAGAGTACTCTTTGCAGATATGCGGCAATCTTAAAATCTGATCCCAAACTTACAACAAATTGACGATTAAGGAAGTGAAATAATGTAAGTATCTGACGACTGGTTAGCCTATGCCTAGTGGGTAGTGACGCTGCCTACGAAGCTGAAGGTCCTGTAGGTTCGAATTCCGGTAAGGACAAATGATACAAGGGTCGTTCTTCTTTTTTACCGACAATGAACCGAGGTTTTTCTGTTTTTTTGGTTTTTGAACTATCGAAAATTGTGGTTTTGAAGTGCGATTTTTAAAAAAATGCATAGGTTTCTTTATTAGAACTAATTAAAGTTTCCTTTATGGCCAATATAAATATTTATTTACGGTTGGTTTCTCAAAAAAAACATGTGACAAAGTGGACTCTTTCAGTGGGGACAACATTTTATTTTACCACTCTGTCACGGCATCTACGAAAAAAAAAACATTTAAAAAAATGCTAGATAGAGAAAATGAAATATTAAATATCACTAATTAATAAAATAATATGGACGTTCATTCGAACATTATAAAACCGTAAACATCATTACTCAAATGAGATGCCGTAATAAGACGAAGGACAGGCTATTGTCGGTCGAAAAGAAGAACGACCCACAAATATTTTGTGTGATGAACATGAATATTTGTTTCCGAGTCATGGATGTTTTCTTATGTAATGTAAGTATTTGTATCTATTAAATATATCGTCGTCTAGTACCCATAACACAAGCCTTATTGAGCTTACTATGGGACTAGTTCGATATGTGTAAGATTGTCCCCTAATAATATTTTATTATTAAAAAGTATCAATACGGTATACAGATCAGGACGGTTTCAGATTAGCGTTTTTTTGGAGCGTATAGGCTTGGTATACGTAACGTAAACGCCAACACAGTTAACTGACCATTCTGTATTTATATTGAACCTTATTACAATGCACATAAAGTGCATGTGTTTTGGAGTTTAACAGGAGTAAAAAATTAAATACGGTTTCTTGTATCCAAGTGACGTGTAATGTATAACTGTGACACATACAGAAGAGAAAAATACAAAACGCCTTACAAACGAATGGAGCAACATTGCGCATGGGGCAAGATGTGCTACAAATTTTAACATGCCCCCGGGGTTGAAAGCATGCCTTTCAAGCAGACTCGTTGACCACAGGGAGCGGACAAATTTTGCTGAAAGCTCTTCGGATAACTCCTGTTGCCGTCTTCACATCTGCCACCCGAGATATGCCATCTGATCCTGGGTGAATGGCGACGATGCGGCCTAGTCTCCACTTCAGCGGAGGGAGATTATCATCCTTCAGGACAACGAGAGTGTTCACCTTGAGGGAGTCATGATTGAGCCTCCACTTGACTCGCTGTTGAAGTTCCGGGACGTACTCTTTGCACCACCGAGCCCAAAAGTGCTGACGAAGCTGCTCGATTCGGTGGAATCGAGAAAGGTGGTGGTAGGTGTGATCCTGCAGATCCTGGACTGGCAGCGATGTAAATGAGCGACCGATGAGAAAATGCCCAGGAGTAAGCGGCGAGAGATCATCCGGATGCGACGACAGAGGTGTAAGCGGGCGGGAGTTCAGCAGTGCTTCGATTTCGACGAGTGTTGTGTTAAGCTCTTCATAAGTTAAGTTACAATTTCCCAACACTCGTTGTAAATGATATTTGGTTGACTTTACACCCGCCTCCCAAAGACCACCGAAGTGCGGAGCATACGCAGGAAGGAAATGAAAATGAGTTTTTTCGCTAGCCAACTTTTCAGCCAGCGAGTTGCAGTTTGCCTTTAAAAATTTACCGATTTCGTTAGACGCTCCAACGAATGCGGTGCCGTTGTCGGAGAAAACGTTATCTGGCTGTCCCCTTCGAGACATAAAGCGCGACAGTGCTGATAAGTAAGTTTTACTGGTTAAATCTCCTACCAACTCTAAATGTATAGCCTTAGTTGTGAAGCATATGAAAATGGCAACATATACTTTTACCAAAGTACAACCTCGACCTTGGCGACTGGCTGCCATAAGTGGACCTGCGTAGTCCACGCCCACATTTCTAAACGCGTGACCTCCAGGCGACAACCGCGAACTAGGCAGGTTACCCATCAATGGAGCGATCACTTCAGCTTTCATGATCTTGCATCGCACGCATTGATGGTAACAAGCCTTTGCCAAGTTACGACCTCCTATCGGCCAGTAAGATTCTTTAATGGTTGCCAACAAGAGTTGGGGTGGTGCATGCAGTAGCCTTTTATGTTCAAAACTAAATAACAATTTTGTGAAACGATGAGTGGACTGTAAAATAATAGGGTGTCTTTTTTCATAAGAAAATTCAGAATTGGAAAGGCGGCCCCCAACTCTCATTAAATTGTCTTTATCTAAGAATGGGTTGAATTTTAAAAGCTTACTCTTTTTTTGCAAAGTTTGTTTATTTAATAATATATCATATTCAAGGAATGATTCGCGTTGACCGATTCTAGTAATGAGCACTAATGAATCGTTTAATTCATCATGACTCAGAGAAGTCGACGTTATTTGTTTGCGGCATCTGTTAATAAAACGCAGAGCATATGCCACAGCACGACTAAGCCGTGAAAAATTTGAAAAACGATCGAAATCTATAAAAGGCTCATTATTTATATTAACGTGCAGTGAAACTTCAACCCGAGTTTCAGGCAATTCGGTACACGATTTAGAGCTTGGAGTCAATGGCCACTGAGAAACATCTCGTTGCAAAAAGCTGGGACCCGACCACCACAAGTCTAACGTGTTCATGACGCTTGCGTGCACTCCACGCGAAATCAAATCCGCTGGGTTTTGATCCGTTGGAACATGTCTCCAAATACAACTGCCGGTAATCTCTAAAATATCAGACACTCGATTTCTCACAAAAGGTTGTAACCTATTTGGCATCATCTTCAGCCAACCTAAAACTATCGTGGAATCGGTCCAAAATGTCGTACTCCTAACCTGAACCCGAAGTGAGGCCCTAACCTTTTCATAAAGATGTGCACCGACCAGAGCACCACAAAGCTCGAGCCTAGGTATAGTCGTAGGTTTAATCGGTGCTACCCGACTTTTGGCGATTAATAATCGAACTAAAGTGTGGTTCTGCTTGTCCACACTCCGAACGTACACACAAGACCCGTACGCTTGTTCGGATGCGTCCGTAAAGATGTGTAAATCCACAATCTGATGTGAATTGCATATGACATGCCGAGGGACTCGGATGTCATTAAGTGCCGGCAAGCTAGTCAATATTTCCAACCACTGTTTGCAGATGTCTGGTGACAGCTGTTCATCCCACGACAACTTGTGCAGCCATAACCGCTGCAATAGCATCTTCATGGTGATCACGCATGGAGACAGAAGACCTAGCGGGTCAAAGATCTGAGCGATCACTGACAACATATTGCGCTTGGTGTTTTCTTTGGAAACAAAGGTTCCAATTGGAAAACACAGCTCATCAGACTCAGAATGCCAGCCTAAACCTAACGTTTTGCTGGACTCATTGGCACCTATATTTAAATCCACAGTAGACTGAGAGGGTCCACACAGAAGACGAGGCTCATTTGATCTCCACTTGCGCAAGTTCATTCCCGCGGAGGCAAGTGCTGCAGTCACTTTGTGGCGAATCTCTTCCACCTCAGAAACCTCATCCCCGCCAGTCAGCAAATCGTCAACATAAAAATCGTGGATGATGATCTCTTTAATCGTATCATCGTCACACTCCAGACCTATTTGCTGAAGACATCTCGTGGCGAGGAACGGAGCACTGGCTGTTCCATATGAGACAGTATTCAATTTGTGCACCAGTAGTGGCTCTGACTCAGAATGACGCCAAACAATTTGCTGCAGGTGTCGATCATCAGGGTGAACCAAGATCTGTCGGTACATTTTCTCCACGTCCGAAGAAATAATGTACCTGTGCTGTCTGAATCTGAGTAGAATGGACAGGAGGTCATCCTGAACGGTAGGTCCAACCATCTGAATGTCATTCAGACTGATACCTGAGGTAGACGGGCTGCTAGCATTGTATACGACCCTCAATTTAGTCGTGGAACTGCTTTCGCGCAAGACTCCGTGATGAGGGATAAAGAATCCCTTCTTCTCCTCTTCGACCTGCCTGCCCTCCGACATGTGACCTAAGGCTTCGTATTCTGCCATAAAGTTAGTATACAAGCCTTTGAACGAAGGCTTAGTCTTAATCCTACGCTCTAATGACAGCATACAATGTTTTGCGCGTTGAAATGAGTCACCTAATACGCTTTCACTTTGTTTTAAAGGAAGCCTCACACAAAACTGACCGTTAGCTACGCGCGTGGTATTTTTAATAAAATGTTCCTCGCACATTTTCTCCTCAGGTGAATAATGGGACGACTTATGGCTAACCTCTTCGAGTTGCCAAAACCGCGCTAATTGGGTTTGGATATCGTCCTTAAATTCTGAATCATTATTACCTGTATGCGAGAACACGGAACCAAAACAACATTTAATGGTAGTGGACGGTACATGGCCGTTATTTATTGGACCTGAAACTAACCAGCCGAACCGCGTTTCACAGAGCACCGGTTGCCCACTACCTAGTTTGATGACCTTTGACCCTAAGACGTCCCAAAATACATCAGCTCCCAATATTAAATCTACAGGTGCAGGTTTGTAAAAGTTAGGATCGGCCAAACTAATATCACACGGGATATTTAAGTTCGTCAAGTCTATTTGACGACACGGGACGTTATCAGTGATGGACGGTAAAACGAAACAAGTTACGTTCATTGAAAATATGTCGTCCAAAGATTTAATAGGTACTCGACACATTTGTCCTACTTTTGATGTCGAGTTATTGATACCTTGTATAGATTTGTTGACGCAATACGTTGGTAAGTTTAATTTCGCACATAGACTCTGTGTCATTAAGCAAGAGGTACTTCCACTGTCAAAAATTGCGCGAGCGACATGTTCGCGATTATTGCCATCGTACACCTTCACCAATGCAGTTGAAAGCAAAACATCTTTACCTTGACGCGAGTCTGATCCTAATTGCGCAGATAACGTAGATATCGTAGCAGGCGAGAATTCATGCGAACTATTCCCCATACTATAAAAAACAGGCGCAGGCGGCGCGGATGCTAATTGACTATCGGGAGGAATCGATTTATTTAATTTAGTCGCATTATCCTCCTCGCTGCGGCCGGACGCGCTGTCACCGATAGGCCGTGTTCTGGAATCGTTCACGTGAACTAAAGTGTTATGTTTACGCTTACATAACTTGCATCCCGGCTTCTTACAATGATTAGCGTAATGCCCGCTTCGCAAACAATTATAACATACCTTTAAACTCGGTAACAACTCTAAACGCGCAGTGTTACTAAGCGAGAGAAATTGTAAACAATTACTTAAATAGTGTTCGCCGCTGCATTTAGGGCAATTAATGACCTTGTTTTGCTTAGCATCTTGCATGGACACCATTGTTTTTAATTTCGGAGTGCTTTTGTTTGACGAGTTAACTCGACCGGCAGTGTTATTAGTGGACAGTTCCAACGTTTCTAACAAGTCAGAACGGTTTCGCATGAACGTTAAAAACACGTCGAGAGTAATTGGCTTATTTTTGTCTAAGCGACCTTTGTACTCTTCCCATTCTCGATACGACTTAGTATCTAATTTTTGTGATACAATATAAATAAGTAACGTGTCCCAGTGTTTAGTGGGTTCTCCAAGTGAGTCTAAGGCGAGCAGGTTTTTGTTCAATTGGTCGATCGTACGTTTTAAAGCAAATGAAGACTCTTTGGTGATAGCTTCGATGTTAAAGATTGCTGAAACGTGATTTTGTAGCAATAGACGTTTATTATCGTAACGATCACACAAGAGTTTCCACGCAGATTCGTAATTTTTAGAGGAGAATTCGACCGATTGAATGAAAACTGCAGCTGAACCCTCCAATGACGCTCGTAAATAATGGAATTTATTAATGTCGTCGATGTCGTCATTGGAGTGAATAAGGCTTAGAAATGTGTCGTGGAACTCGAGCCACTTTTCATATGCTCCCGAAAATTTAGGTAATTGTATTACTGGAAGCTTAACCAGTTTGTGGTTGCCAGTACGAGTACGAGAACCACTTGTTTGTTCGCTAACCTGGTCATCCTGCCGTTTGTGAAATGAATCTAACATGTCTTGTGCCTTAGCAAGGACGCCGTAATACTGGTTTTCGAACTCAGCTCGCTCAGAAATTTGAAGGTCACTACTTTCAGCCAAACATTCTAACTTTAACTGCACCTCATCGTACTCACTAAATATTGTTTCCATCTTACCAACCCGTAACTGCAACTCGTTGGCCGAAACACTGGTAAGTGATTCAATTTTCAAAGTATTTACGTAGGTCGAAAAGGTAGTCAGCCGACCTTTGTAACTGCCTCGTTTTTTGATTAATTCCTTTTCTTCGGCCATTTTGAGAAGCGTGTGCAGTTAACTGAAACGTTATACAGTGCAAAATTGACTTAAATGTATAAGAATGTTACAGCAATTAGGTACAATTATAGGTGTAGACCTAAGTGTCCTTTTATATATAATTTATTTAGTATATTTTGTTAAATTTAGTGTTTTAAGTTTATACACTATTAATTGCGTACTAGATATAACTTGTAGCATTAATTAACTGATTAAATTACTAGTGACTTGAAAGTTTAACCTACTGTTTCCTTTAACACCTATGTATCTCCGTCTAGTAAAATGATGATTATCTAACTTCACAATTCGTAAATATACTAGTTAAATAAGAGGGCTGACCCTACAACAAAGAGTTACTAGTATTCAATTAAATAAATACGAAATTAATTAAAAGTAAAGTAGCAATCTGACGTAACAAGGGTTAACCTAAAGGTTAGGTATAAGTAGTTAACTTTAAGAATTACAAGATGATACTAACCGTAATAAAGCTTAACCTTATAATTACTACCTGTTGAGTGATGGGTGAAAATTAAGAATAAATGAAGGCTTAACACTGTCTTCAATTTCAGCAATCCAACTTGAGCACGATATCCGCCGTTTCTTTGCCCTTTGCGTGACCTCTTGCACTTGTTGGACGAATTTCTTAATTTCTCCGCTAATTAACTCCTTTTATGAAATATAACAGAGCTATGGGCTGCAAATCTTCAATCCGGTTCGGTCTAGGACCATGTTTTGGAGTTTAACAGGAGTAAAAAATTAAATACGGTTTCTTGTATCCAAGTGACGTGTAATGTATAACTGTGACACATACAGAAGAGAAAAATACAAAACGCCTTACAAACGAATGGAGCAACATTGCGCATGGGGCAAGATGTGCTACAAATTTTAACAGCATGTATAGTCAGTTAACTGTATTGGCGATGGTACGAACGTGAGAGACGCCTCACCGCGCGCCGACCAAACACACCGGAATATGCACTTCGAGGCGTATTTGGTTTGTTGAAGCGCGAAATGTTACGCGCTTGAAAGCTCGTATGCCGAATCGAGCGCTAAAAAACGCTTATCTTGGACAGCTCTAAATACGTAGAACACCTACGACACTCGGCAAATATTTATTTACGGCGAGGCGCCCCATACCTTCCAATTGTGTTCTAGTGGAGTGCTTCTTCGTAAACAGGCGTGTAGATTCTAAATTTATTATAAATTCAAAAGATAGAAGGCAAAAAATATGCCTGATGACGAAAATCTCATTCAAATATCTCAAAAAATGACGAAGCTACAACCGTTTTGATATTGCTTGTTAGAGAGAAAACACTCATAGATCGTGACGTCACGACCATCGAGTCATCATAGTCAATGACGATCGTTTCATATGAACGTGCGTTTTGCGGAAAAAGGGCAGAACATACCCCCTCTTAAAACTACGGACACTTATAACTGTGTGAGTATTTAACCTCTTGCGTTGCTTTTTTCTTCATTTGACTACATTTATAATCCTTTTTCGAGAAAATGCAACATTATGGGTTATTTTATTTAGTGTCTACACCCCTATTAATAACACAATAACGCCTTTAGAGCGGTGTTGGGGCTGCCTCGCTACTGCAGCGCGTCGGGCATGTTCGAGCATGCGCGCGCGCAGTGCTGCGCTCGTGCGGAGAGTGCGTGCCAGCCAAAACGCCGTTCTATCCATGATAGCCGACAAATTTGACTGCCCATACATCCGGCATTGTTGTGACAGACATGTCCCAGCAATATACATCGGCAGTAGCTAATATTAATTATGTAAAATTTTATTTTATTTATTTTAATTTTAATTTAATTTAATTTTTTGTTAACATTATATTGAGTTTTTTTTTTTTTTTTTGATAGTATGGATTTAAAAAAAAATGTATTATGAGTTTAAGTTACTCGAAATAAATGATTTGAATTTGAATTAAACGAGTTGTACAGATTTGTGACGAGTCACATAAACCGCTTATCAACGTGTCGCGTTATACAGGGTGGCACATTTAGATCGGTCAGTATGGAAAAGTCTGAAACTATAAGACACACGAAGATCTCTTCTTAGGAACCATGTCATCGATTTTAGTAACAAGAAAAACTGCATTCATACATTTAAAAAAACGAGTTGAATTTTGTATTGAAAAAAATGGTGGTCGTTAACTTACTAAAATAAATTAAAGGATATGAAAACAATGCATTTTATTCATATTAGATGTCATGTTTCAAAGTAACATTTACTGCTTAAGACCTACACAATCGATATCTAAATAGAAATAGTGTTAGTTTTATTTTTCAAAACGTCCGGGTTCGATTCCTGAGCTGAGTACAAGTTTTTTTTTTGAATGTATGAATGCAGTTTTTCTTGTTACTAAAATCGATGACATGGGACCTAAGAAGAGATCTTCGCATGTCTTATAGTTTCGAACTTTCCCATACTGACCTATCTAAATGTGCCACCCTGTATATGACTGTTTCTGTCTACCCCACGTTACCGGGCATATGTCGGGCTGCTCGCACTCGTCGACGTCCTCGCAGTTGTTGGTGAGCCTGTGCCGGCGCTGGCCGGGCGGGCACTCGCACGAGAACGAGCCCACCGAGTTGATGCAGCGGCCTCCCTCGCACAGCCCGGGGACTGCCGCGCATTCGTCTATGTCCTGGAACATAAGACCAATAGGTTAGGGTTCATTCCTCAAACTGCAGAGGCAAATTTAAAACCCACGCAACACACAACACGACAACGAACACACATCACACACATACAATCGTAACATATTCCTGTCCTGTCAAATTGGTCTAATTTGACAGACATTCAGATGTACTCTTATGAGTAATGAATTTGCAAAGATACAAACCGAGAATACTGAGAATATTAGGTAAAATATACATAGACAAGACGTGTTAGTTAGTTAGTTTTACTGGGCATTTTCCGCAAGTCGACATCCAATGTGCCTATTTTGCGTGAAACGGCAAGGTGGCGCTACTCTAACCACCCCAGCTCCTCTAAAAAGTTTAAGAGTGCCTTGGTATTACTGACTGCGTTCCGTAGTGTGTCCAGAGACCCTAGGTGCTTTTTCCTGTATACTTCTTACAATGTACCTGCTTACAGTCCAGTAGAATGTGTTTAGTCGTTTCTTCTGCCTCCATGCACGCTCTGCATACGGGGCTGTCTGTGATACCTAAATTATAGAGGTGTCTGTTTAAGGTGTTGTGTCCGGTTATCATTTCTACTATCTTGCGTAGTTTGTTTCTGTGCGTCTTCATTAGTGCAGTTGTGAGTTTGAAGTCGCGCTTCGACAGAATCTCTTTGGTCTGTCTGCATGTGTCTATCTCCTCCCAGTATCTTTGGTGTAGATCTTTGGTGTATTGGTCTAGTTTGTTATATATGTAGCTTTGTGGCAGGGGCAAGATTGGCTCCGGTCCGTATGCCGTTGTTTCTGACCCTTTCCTGGCCAGTTCATCCGCTGCATCGTTTCCTCTTGAACCACTGTGCCCCTTGATCCATTGTATAGTAACTTTGTTTCTATCTGCGCATACCTCTGTGAGTTTTTGGTGGCATTCGTATATCAAGCTAGATGTGATGTTGTCACTACACAGTGCTTGTAGTACCGATTTACTGTCTGAGAGTATTCGTATGTTTGTGTCCTCGACTTGTCGTTTCTTTATGGCAGACAAGACGTGTATTAGTATTTGTATTTATTTATTTGTAGTATTCTTTATACATCTAAACACTTAACACGAGAATATGATAATCTTATTACAAAAATCGTAGGGCAATCAGTTACCAATCAAATATTATTAGGATCCGCTGTATAGATAGACGTAGTGTTACGACTAACCCTCTGTCGACTATTCTATGTCTGTCTGTAGCCTATTGTGTACGGTCGATGCCAAAAATACGTTTACACTATTCGCCTTATTGCAAACGTGCAAACGTAATTTTGGCGTTGACTATACATGGAATATTTTTATAGGATCACAATGACAGCTGTAATCTGAAAATTAGAAGAAATCTAAGTTATTACCTGACACTCCTTCGTAGCCAAGTTCCTCAGATGTCCCGGCGGGCAGTCAAGGTCACCGCACCGTTCGCACGGGTGCCCCCAGGCCACGCCCACCGTCGCGCAGCACAACTGCTTAGTGCAGACTACCCCTTCTAACGCCCCCGTGCATAGGGCGTTGCGGGTCTCCGTGTAGCAGGGGCCTGGAACGACAGATTAGTTATTTAAATTTTAACCGGTAAGTCACGACTTCCTAGGGGGCGGGGGACTCATGCAGGGGGTCGCAGCTATAATTTTGAAATAAAATGATGGAGGGATCAATATTAGTAAAATTAAAAATGTAGGTTAGCTAAGAACAGTCGATTTTAACGTAATTTTTTTTATAAAACAAATAACAGTACGAAAGGAAAAACTAACGTTACTAAATATCGTAACCGTTTAGTACTTACAATACAAGCTGAAGTCTCTTTCTAATTGAAAGAGGTGTCGGTTTGTCATTTAATGTCAATAGGGGTGAAGACACTAAATAAAATAAACAATAATAATGTATTTTGTCAAAAAACGATTGAAAATGTAGTCAAATGGAGAAAAAGGGCAACGCAAGAGGTTCAATAATCACAAAGTTATAAGTGTCCAAAGTTTTAAGAGGGGGTATATCCTGTCTGTTTTTTGCAAAACGCACGTTCATATGAAACAATTGTCATTTACTAAGACGCTCGAGTGTCGTGACGTCACGATCTTCGAGCGTTTCTCTCTCTAACAAGCAATATTAAAACGGTTGTAGCTTCGTAATTTTTTGAGATATTTGTACAGGATTTTCGTCGTTAGGCATATTTTTTACCTTCTTTCTTTTGAAGTTATAATAAATTCAGAATCTACACCCCTATTCGTTGTGCAGTGGGCTCTATGGAATATGTATACTAACCTGTCCTCCTGTCTATCTCGCACCTGGTCCCAGAGAGGCCGTGGAAGCACACGCATCTGTCTGGCGCTATACATCGGCCTCCGTGTAAACAGGGCTCTCGGCAAATTGCTGGAAATATATACCACATATGTATTGGATTGAACTGGACTGAAAAACCTGATATTAAAGGGAGTGACAGTTTACAGAATATGACTCCCTGGATTCTATAAAAATTGAGGTTGCAAGGTAAATGTATGAACGCGGTATATAATGCGTGTGACGTCATTACTCCGATTAACGACCTTTTGGCGAATTCAGTACTTTATATTGGATATTATTGAATAAAAAATACAATTTACGGTGACAAAAAATCACGTGTACAGTATCCCGTGTACATTAATATCTGCCATAGCAAAGAGCGCATAAATATCTGACACGATTCTATTCCCTATTATTACATAAGGATGAATGCTGGTGGCTGTACCTTAAAATTGCATTTTCAAAATATCACAAACTGGCCCACTTGAAAAAATTACCGACGGTGAAAGAACCAAGCCTCACAGCCTTAGAGCATACATAGCTGGAGTAGCTTTTCAGTAACTTACCTCTCTGTAAAAAACCTTGCACAATGTGCAAAAACATACAAAGACAATTTCACAATCTATCACAAAATCGCCTCGCAAGAGAACACTGATCATAAAAATGCCCGCATGTTGCTGTAAGCACTTGATATTATAAACGTTCAACCACTTCAAGCTTTTAATATATTTATAATTGAGTTTCAATATCCCATTAAGATGCCCCCCCCCCCCGCAAAATTCAGCAGACTTTTTTGTACGCAAATACGACATAAGGCTACTCCAGTTACGTATGCTCTAAGCTCACGGCTGACATACTCACGCTCAGTGCAGAACTCGCCGCTCCAGCCAGGCGCGCAGGCGCACGTCGCGTTCGTACACGTCCCGCCGTTCATGCAGATGCGACGGCAGCCGCCGCGCGTGCGCACTGCAACAGAGAGCGTCCATAGAACATGTCTCAAGGCGGAATAGAACATGTCTCAAGGCGGAATAGAACATGTCTCAAGGCGGAATAGCGTGGGTTTGTGTGCGGCGACAGAAGCAGATGTCTTCAGACATATTAAAATACTAGCTTCCGCCCGCGACTTCGTCTGCGTGGATTCGGGAAAAAAACTATCCTATATTTTAATCTAAGCTATAAACTATATTCGTGCAAAATTTCATTCAAATCGATTGAGTCGTTTAAGCGTGATTGAGTAACAAACATCCAAACATCTAAACATCCAAACATCAAATATCCAAACTTTCGCATTTATAATATTAGTAGGATATATTACATTACAGTCTTTGTTTTTGTTGACATTGCTTGTGTATGACAACATTCCTCCGGGAGGGTGAAGGGTGGGAGGGTTTATAATAATAATATAAAAATTTAAAAAAACGCATTTTTGGAATTGCAATATGCTACCGAATCTGCCTTAATGGGTTCACGCTCCATTTTTGTTACAACCTGTATAAGTGTGACCGAGATAACAGGACGCAGCATCTTGCTCCCATCTATTGTGCACCGCTGCCACTGCCGCAGCCGCTAAGTTGTGTGCCAGTCCTCAGAGCTTAGGATTTTACGCAACACATGCCGCTGAAATCGACATGTGTTATTTTGCGGAAAACTTTGTCAATTTTCCATACAATGATAAAGCTGAATTGCACTTTTCGACAGGGGAGCTAGCACAACTGACGCTGCGACGACAAGACAGTATAAGGCACTTCCCACCGCTGGCGAGTAAGCGATGAGCTATCGGCGATTTTCTCGCCCAAGAAACGAACAAAAGATTATCGCTCCCGTGTAAATAAAAGAGAGATATATATTTATAGTTCATCGCTGGCTGTTCACACCGCGATGAACTATATCTCTCTCTTTTATTTACACGGGAGCGATTATCTTTTGTTCGTTTCTTGGGCGAGAAAATCGCCGATAGCTCATCGCTCGTCGCCGGCGGTGGGACAAGTGCCTTAATCTATCATCATCTTTTTAATACTTTCGCTGACATTTCTGTCAATTAAGCGTTGTTAAGCCTATACATATGTCGCGTGAGTTACTAAGAGAATTCTTCAAGGAAATAGATATTCTAACACTGTCGTCGCTATACGTATTTGAAATAATAATGTATGTTAGGAAGAATTTATACAACTACCCAACAAACACTGATAGGCCCAAGGTTACCAGAAGCGCAGGGAAGCTCGAAACAACTTTTTACAGGCTAGTAAAAGCGAAAAATTGGTTCTTGGGAAATTGTATAAAATCTACAATAAAATTCCAAAACACATTACCGAACTTACTGACTCTAAATTCAAACATGTCGTAAAATAGACACTTATTTCAAAAGCATATTACATCATGGATAGGGATATTTGGCAGCGATAAAATCCTGCACTAGAAATCTATCGCAAAATAAATAGGCTTTCTACTGTAGCAATGTAATTTTAAAATTTATAATACTCTGATACTGAAATGATGTATTGTATACTGTTTTGAAAAAATGATATCTCGCCCAGTTTTTTACGCCGGTTCTTCTCGAGGCAGAGGTTTTCTTTCCGAACCGGTGGTAGTTGATCGACATTCATAGGTGCATGTAATATGCCTAAATCTAAATTGAAGAATAAATCACTTTGACTTTGACTATGGCCCGCCTGTCGACTTACTGTCAGCGAACGAGTTAATTAACACTGTGAGAATGGCAGCGAGTTACGCTAGTGTGAAAAAAAATCCTCGAACAGTCCGGCTGGCATACTCTGAGCTGAAGAGGTCCTTACCTGGATAAGGATAGCCCCCGCCCGGCAGGCAAGACGGCGCCTCCATACCGCCGGGACAGCGGCACATATTGGGCGCCACACACGACCCGGGACTCCCGCAATCCGGTCTACATAATGCTGAGGACAAATATATAACAATGTAGCCTTATCCCATTAATAAACGTCCATCAAACCTATCATCATAAACTTAGAGCCGGCCCCTCAACTGTGGTGTAATCGCCAATATGTTCTCTCTGCCATTGTTTTGAGCTCCTGATACGATAAAACATTAACTTTTTTTAGCTTAATCCATAAACGCAAGTCTCGTAAACCTATTTGAGCTAAAATGCCGTTAAAATCCTTTTCACGCCACTGCTCGGAAATGTGGCAAAAGATGATTCAGGCTTCAAAGCTGGTGTTAGTTGGAAGTCGCACGAACAGGCCATCTATGACTTCAAACTGTCCAACAATGTTATTGTTGGACAGTTTGAACAGCGATCGACCAATCACAGGGCCCCGCGCGGTCGCGCCGCCTCCTCCTCCGCGCCGGGCGCGAGGCACGCGAGCCTGTTTAGTATTATGATCTTTAATTAGATATTTAATTTTGACTTAAAATTATAATTGGGTCGTTCTTCTTTTCGACCGACAATAGCCTGTCCTTCGTCTTACTACGGCATCTCATTTGAGTAATGATTTTACGGTTTTATAATGTTCGAAAATGAAAGTCCATATTATTTTATTAATTAGTATTAATTTAATATTTTAGTTTCTCTATCTAGCATTTTTTTTTAACGTTTTTTTTTCGTAGAATGCCGTGACAGAGTGGTAAAATAAAATGTTGTCCCCACTGAAAGAGTCCACTTTGTCACATGTTTTTTTTTAGAAACCAACCGTAAATAAATATTTATATTGGCCAGAAAGGAAACTTTAATTAGTTCTAATGAAGAAACCCATGCATTTTTTTAAAAATCGCACTTCAAAACCACAATTTTCGATAGTTCAAAAACCAAAAAAACAGAAAAACCTCGGTTCATTGTCGGTAAAAAAGAAGAACGACCCAATTATTTGCAATTTCCTCGCAGTAGGCGTGAAAATCAATGTGTTAAGCCTCGGCCGAAAGTGCAATCGCTGGACTCGTAACTTTCGAACTAACTCGTCCATCTATTGCTTATTTTCTAGCCTCTTCAACAATGTACTATTGTCTGTCACTAGGACATTCATGTTTGTCAGAAAAAACAAAAGACTTTTAATTATGAGAGGCTTGTTAAACAAATTGCATGTAAATGCCACCAGTGTAGATTACTGACATAGCTAGTCATTCCCCGAGTCAACATAGTCTTTAGGTATTCATTTGTCAAATTATACAAAACGACCTATCCCTGGAAGCTTCAAAAGTGTGCGGTACCAAGGCACCAATATGTATACGCCACTAAGTCTCAAAAATATGTACACAGACCTTATTTCTGCAATAATAAGATTGTAGTATACATATTCATGAAACTTTAAGTGAATATATATTAGTGCCCTTTACTGTACGAATCGATGAAGTTTGTTAAATTGTGGCGAAAACACCGTAACACGTACCTACCTCAGGGTTTGTATTTAGTAAAATTTATAATCACGTGTAATTTTTTCGCCACAGCGCAGCGCCAAGGAGTGAAGCGCGTTAAACCTTTTATAACCTGATTATTTATTTATTTTTTCATTTTCAATCTATGTCTCAAAGAGGTATATAATTAAGTTAATTAAACACGATTAAGTTCTGTTTTGTATAAATGAATATTAATGTAATTTAATGTAATTATGGATTTTAATCTGAAATAAATGATTATTATTATAAATAATATTTATGTCTGTCTACTAATACCCAGTATATACAATAATGAAAACGAACACATTCCGTATATACTTTCCGCTGCCGATTGTATAAGTAGAGAAATACTTACGGACTACACACAGTAATGAGTTGGGTCGCGACGTCCACCCCGGACAGCAATGCGTGCTGTTGCGGCTGCGGCATACGTGCGGCCTGGAAAACATACATAAACATTAGACAATGTTGCATTTAGTTCCCTTAGTGTTTTACGGAACCCGCAAAGAGATCGTCGCACTGATAAAGTGAGAATACTGCTATATACGGCCTGCTCTTGGTCTATATCTACTTAGCCGGTAATCCCTTTTGGCTTTTTCACGTCGAGGTAAGTTGGTACGTATAGTTCTTTTCTCAAACATGAAATGAAATATAAACTCAAAGAATTTTATTAAATAGTTGAACGCAGTGATGTTGTGTCACAAATTGATATAGAAACAAAAGAAAGACGCAACAACAAAAGAAAGCTCAGGCTCGCCGGACCCGAAACGTGAAACTTCGCAGTCTTTGAGGACCATAACATTAATACAGTAAAACCTGAACAACTGGGACCTTAAGGGACCAGCAAATTTGTCTCACTCAAAAAGATATTCCACTTTCCCAGTGTCTCAGATAACCAGGTATATTTATAAATGTATGTCTCATTTACAGAGGGTTCCATTAATATCGTCTCACTTAAAGAGGTATTCCACTTACCCAGTGTCTCAGATAACCAGGTATATTTATAAATATCTGTCTCATTTACAGTGGGTTACATACGGTAATAGAGGTGAGATTAGAGGTTATTTCAGTTTTAGACGGTTTTTTTTCAGTTACTGACGACCGGATAGCCTAGTGGGTAGTGACGCTGCCTACGAAGCTGATGGTCCTGGGTTCGAATCCCGGTAAGGGCAAATATTTGTATGATGAGCATGAATATTTGTTTCTGAATCTTGGCTGTTTTCTATGTATTTATATCTATTAAATATATCATCGTCTAGTACCCATAACACAAGCCTTATTGAGCTTACTACGGGATAGTTTGATTTGTGTAAGATTGTCCACTAATATTTATATTTATAGAGGTGCGATCAACTTTATAAAAAAAATTAAGATAAAAATATTATACAATAAATTACAAATATGTAGGTACATATATTAAACTTTAACAATAATCAAAAAATGGGTATAAACAGAAATAATCAAGTACGATTTTTATAAGCAGTTCTATGCTTCAGTTTGGGCCAAAAATCCTTTTTTCAACCGATTTTGGTGAGTAGGTTCGTTAATTATATAGAAAATTTTGGTCGAGTCACTTTTACAAAATTAAAAAATAAGGTTTGAGAGTTCTACAGCTCACTAATATAATAAGTAATATATTAGTACACATCATAATTATGTATATTTAGATAAGTATAGATTATAATGACGTAAGAGGAACACATTTGTTATGAAACAAACAATTGCTGGTATTCCTTTAAGAAATATGAGTAGAGCAGTTTCATCTATTTATATGGACTACTGCATGTCAAGATCAAGTAACACGTTTTGTTATTCTTGTAAAGTAATGACTCAATCCATCGGTAGTGTAGGTGTTCAAATTTGTTCAAGTAGCGCCAAGTCAAAATTAACTTACGAATAAGGAGCGTGTATTTATCAAATTAACACAGATTTTTTTTATCACCTGACTATTATAAAGAGCATTATAAATCATCATACAATTGCTGTCAGTTCGACCAATACAACAATTACGCCCAAACTGACCAAAGCTGGTGATGTATTGCTAGAACAACCTTGTGGGTCTAATCGTCCTCTACAATATGAGGCGTAAGGATTGATTTGGTACGGTTGTTAGGAATAATAGGTTAATTCGCGGGTCAGTAGGCTGGGGGGCGACCTTGTGTCGAAATCCTTCATCTTATCTAATCTAGTGCACTACGTTGCAACATGATATGCGAAACAGTTTGTTCGCGACATAGGCTCGACTCAGGCAAAAAGGGGGGGACCCCCGCTCTGAGTCGTTTCTGGTGTTTCTTTGGCTATCCAGCGTGGAAATGCCGACAGTGTTATGGGGACTTTTGCACCAGGAACGGCTAGGGGCGATTTAAGTTAGGTATTTATTTTAAGTAACTTTATATCAATCAATTGTATATCAAGTGTTACTTTTTTTTTAATAAGTTTATGTTAATTATCAACTTGTAATCTGAAAAATAATATTATAAAATGTTCGTATAGATATGCAAGTGATTTTAATATGGCCCGTATTCATTTCATACAATCTTTAGTGTCAGCATGAAACTTACAAATATATTTTTGTCATTTGATTTCATCTCAGTCCATAAGATGCGCGAGATATTAAAATCAACACAACGCTACGACGCTCTATCTGTTATGATGAATACAGGCAAACGTATATCTATTCGTATGGCATTAATTAATTACAGAGTCGCTTCACTTTATTATGAATGCCGATAAAAGAATTGACAATATTTAAATATTTGAAGTGGCCCATTTTATGACAGACGTAGAATTGGCGTCACACACGGTTAAAACACGTTTATACAATTTCGCGATTTTCTTAAAACGATTGCGAAAAAAAACTGAAAACTACATTATTACGTTAAGGTAACATAATTACCGAAATGGTTTTAGATTTAGGCATCATTACATATTTTTACGTCGCTCTAGGCCGTAAGTGGGATTTTCAGCCCGCTACGCGAGGAGAAAATCTCACTGCCTGGCCAAGGCAAGACGTAAAACTTTAGACAAACCACGGGCGGTAATTCGTAAAGCCCCAGATCGCATATTTAGGGCCCTCACCTTCGGTTCAGGACAAACACCTGACATCTGGGGCATTCACGAATTCACCGCCCTAGGAATGTGATGTACTATTAAATGTTGTCAATTACCCTAGTTATTACTATAACATCGTATTCATCATTAACATGATATCAGCCGAAAGACGCCCACTGCTGGACATAGGCCTCCCCCAAAGAGCGTTAGGTTAGGTTTATTTTATGACTTAGATTTTGCCCGCAACTTCGTCCGCATGGACTTTTTTATATCGTACCTCCGTACAAGCTTCCGGACCTATTTTCGATTACCGGGATAAAAAGTATCCTATATCCTTCACAGGGTATCAAACTATCTTCATACCAGATTTCATCTAAATCGGCGTAGCGGTTTAAGCGTGAAAAGGTAACAGCTTACACCTTCTTAATTTGTTCGCAGATATATTGCAGGTTTCCTCACGATATTTTCCTTCGCTGAAAAGCTAATCTATACAAATATGCAAGAGAAAGACTGTGAGATTGCAGCTATGTATGTTTGTACAGTCAAGTGCAAAAATATGTGTGCATACAACTTACTCATAAATATGTCCCATCGCTCTTATGTCAGCGGATTAAGGTTGTGGGACATAATTTATGAGCGGATTAAATCGATACATATTTTTGCACTTGACTGTACGTGAGAGGCAACCCGAACCACATATCCGATTTCAAAAATTCTATAACCCGTGTACCTATAGAACGGACTTTCTGGATTGACATAGTGTATTTTATCCCCACGTTCTTTGCAATGCCTATCTCCGCTCGCATTCGGCAAGTGCGCAGGTCCACTCCAGCGGCGCAAGCGTGAAATTCACCCACGCGTGCGCCCACGCGTACTAGTGTCACGTTACTATATTTCGGCCGTCAATCTAACGGGTTGGATTTCACTCATTGTTGGACACTTTTCAATGGACGATACTCACACATTGTGTGCGAAAACAGCATGAGTGTCTTATGTAGAAGACACACTAAAATGAGCTTTTGCAATTGGGTAGTTTCCACATGTTAAAATCGATAACGCAGTGTTGCTAAATTGAGAGTAAACCATGAAATAAATGTAATTAAGTATAAATTAAGAAATATAATTAAAATTATAAAAAGATATAGACCTTGAAAGTTTAGAATAAATATACATTTTTTTTATTCTCCAAAAGTAAATTTAAAGCTACCAATAGAATCCTTATGCTTTTATAGAAACAAAATTGTATTACAATTATGGCCCTAAACGCAGTATTTCACGACTGAAACACCAATTTACTTGATTTTCAATACAACGATTAGTACAATTATCACCCTGTGACGTCACGATTCAATGTTAATCAGTATGAAACGTTTTCGGCTGCCGCCAGCGAGGTCCGTCATTAACTCAATTTTTTGGGTATTTATGTTTTTTAATTGTAGTAGCTCCCATACAAACATTTGTTCCTCTCCAAAAACTTGTTCGAATGGCATCGTAAAAAAATTTTTGGACACAACCCAACTAGAAATAGGAGGGTGGATTTTCTCGTCTCGCGACGTGTCGTGGCATCGGTTATGCTTCCTTGACAATGTTATTCTGGGGGACGAGGAACACGCGATGGGTCTCACATGGGTATTGGGTACTATCCATTTCTGTATCCCACCAAATACCTGTTAGGAACCTTAGGTTATAATTCGTTGGAGGTAAGGCGTAATTACAATTTATTGGTGACTGCGTGTAGGATCATACGCGGTGAGTCAGATTGTCCTGCTCGGCTGATCCGCGCTCTTGGCATCAGCACCGGAGTGTGACTTACTTGCGTGGCGATGGACTTCTGTGAGGAGATGGATGACAGGCCATCTAATGCACCAATGTAATATGTGTTTTAGTCTTGTTTATTTAGTTTCGTTCCATAACGCATTGGTTTTACTGTAATGTCATGTTAACATGTTTTTAATAAATAAATAAATGGGGACAGCTGCTGGCGGAGTCGCGGAAGTGTGCGCGAGCGTTCCCGTGGCTCCGCTATAAAGCAGCGCGCAGAGCACCGTAGGGTTTTAGACGGTAGTCCAGGCAGTTCCAGGGAGTCCATCATACCCGTTCTGGTTTCCCGACCAGGCGGGATACGTAAATGGATTTCCCCACGAAAATAATAATAATAAAGCCTAGCCCCGCTGGCTCACGCATCTCTTCCTATCGGTGGATGATTTCCTCGCACGCCTCCGCCCGTTACTTAACACAGCTCTGCAGGATACATAGATACTAGGTTAACCTATATGTAATGTATATTAATAGTAATACAAACAAAGAACAAACATGTATATTAAACTAAGGATAACCTAAACTAAATAATAGTACATTGTTTAACGAGGGGCGTAAGTGGAATATTGCTAACGAGAGTCTATCAGAAGCCCGACGCCAAATGGCAAAACATAGTGGTTCGCTATAGTACATTGTTTAACGAGGGGCGTAAGTGGAATATTGCTAACGAGAGTCAATCAGAAGAGGCTTTTGATGACTCGAGTTTGCAATATTCTTACGCCCGTGTGTAACAATGTTTTTCATCACATTTGCGAGGAAATAAATAACTACAAAAGACAGAAAAATCTAAGTTTCATACAGCCGCACCAATCAAAAATTGACAACTTCACTTCCAGATCAGTGCTAGTGGAGTTCAATATTTCAACCAATCACAGAGCAGTATTCTTGCGGGGCGGGGCCGGCTTGACCAACTAGATTTTTTTTTCAACCAATCACAGAGCAACCAGATTTGCTTAAGCCAATCAGAGGGTTCTATTATTTTAAAACTAAACTTAACAGCCCGTGGGAGGTAAAACGGCTATAACTGCTCTGTACGCTCGCAAGTAATAACGCCATTGACGAGCAAGTGTGATGAAAAATATATCTACGAAAAAAAATTGCCTCAAGCTCGTCGCCTGGGGGCAGGGTGCCCAGAAAGCTTGGCAGCATTGCCGTGCTGGATGGCGATACTGTCGCGCTGTGCAAGGTACGCACACGCCTTCTGGTCACCTGTCGCGTCGACAAGACTTACATACTTACCCTCACGAAGCTCATAAACTTTACCTCTTTATAAAATAAGTATAGATAGTATAGATTTTCGTGGCAAAAGTTGTACACACAAAAACCTTCAAAATTCCTTAAGCAAAGATTCCTGTTTATGCTGTGGCTACGTATGTGAAAATTTATTATCAGATCTCAAAACTGCAGTACACGTCTGATCCTCTAAACTATATTAAAATTAATAAAATTAATTTCTCGGTGATTGGTCGTGATAAAATTTTGACATATGTCAAATTTCTTGTTTTTGTACCTATCATAACTAGGTATCAGTAGCAGAAAAACGAACTTACAAAGCAACGCTAATCTCAATTAGTGTCTAACTAAAAGCACAAGGCCCTACTTTCATCAATTCTGCAAATAAACGCGTCAGATTAAGTCGGTGACTCGACCGACAGATCGCATCAATTGGTCGTGCTCTTATTCAAAAAAACCTACTGATGGCATTGCGATTCACCAGGCTAATCTGATCCCTGATTGTGCACAGTAGGTACTAATCTTGGGGTCAAAGTATTTTCGACGAGCTCACGGGCGTTTTGTGCAGAGATAGAATCAACGGCGCGGGAGGAACGATCCGGTGACAGCCTGCATTCCACTGACGCGCAATTAAAGGATATGTTTGTGTTTATTTGGTAAGCTAACACTATTTGGTAGGTTTGGCTAGTTTACTACTGGGCACTTTCCTAGGTAAAAAAATATAATTCTATTTAGTCCGGCAGTTAGATTATCACAAAATATTGGACACCTGGTAAAGGTCGCGGGAGTCCGCTGGATGCGGGTGGCGCAGGACCGGTCAATTTGGAACTCTCTGGGGGAGGCCTATGTCCAGCAGTGGACGTTTTTCGGCTGATATGATGATGATGATGATTGGACACGCGTTTTTTATTTTGTCAATCAAACAAAAAATGATGACGATATAGCCCGATAAATTTCCACGTGACGTCACATTGTGCTAAAAAGTGTACCATAATGTGACGTCACGCGGAACTTAAACGGGCTATATCTTTATAATTTTTTGTTTGATTGACAAAATAAAAAATATGTGCCCAATATTTTTAGATAATCTAACTGACGGACAAAATTTTTAGGCAAGTAGCCAATTGATTAGGTATACTTTACTTCAGTACCGACCAATAATATATCATATCACATTTATTTTGTGTTTTAAAGATTTGGACGATTGGCGAATGATCTCTTAAGATTTTCTAACAATAGGCAATATCAAGGATTTTTTACAGTAACTACTTTAGATCTCCAAATAACATAGCTTATGATTAAAAAAGAAACCTAGAAATGCTGAGATATATAGAATAGAATAGAATAGAAAAACTTTATTCAACATCACATTGCACGGACATTATAATTAATAAAGATACATGTAAACCTTAAGATTAATATATATTTTATGTAAAACGTATACGTACGTTTTGTGTATATGTTATATGTTTTATGTAAAACCATCATCATCACTACCTGAGCGTTCGATCGCTTAGATATGTATTTACGTCAAAATTCACTAGCAATGCCGGTTCAAAATGTTCAAATGCTTAACTTGCGAGATAAGGGCGGTTTGCACCAACTTGATTACATACGGACGGATCAACGTTAAATATGGCTCCGGCGGTTGTCATTCCGAAGAAACTTGTCTTTATAAAACTTTAAACTCTCGCGCTTGTCAAACTTTCCGGCCAGCCTTAACCATCTAGGTTATGCCTTAGGCTTCCTTTTATATTCCATATGCCTCGTAGCATAGCGCCATACTCCTAAACGCCTCGGGCGGGTCTGAAACTTTCCATACATTTTAACTTTTTAACAAACACCGCTCGAACTCACCCCACGAAGTGCGCCGGCGCCGAGTCGAAGGGCCTCGCGCCGCGCCAGTGCCGGGTGCGCGGCGTGCTGTGCAGCGGCTCGGCAGCGCACGCCGCTGCCAGCAGGACCAGCCACGCTGTCATCTTGACACCATGACCCTGGAAAAGAAAATGAAGTTGTAAGCGTCTGAGAGCGACCCAGAGGTTGCACACCAACTAGATGGTCGGACCAACCCAAGAATCCAGACACCAAAATTTCACACTGTCGCTAACATTGCAACTAGCAGGAGCCGATAGAGATAGTAAGTCCAGTCCAGACTAGCATCCCACCATGACCACGACCTTCAGACATGAAGTTCCGACCAGAGAGAGATAACCTTCAAAGCCCGCATCATACTAGCGCGGTTTGCGGTGGCGGTCCATAGTAAATTTGACAGATAATGACAAGTGTAACTACTGTCCGATGCGGCCACGCCGCGCCAATCTGTGAGATAGACACGATAACAGTATCGATACAAGTGATTTTGACAGGTGATCTATGGCTAGTGTCGCGTTCGAGAAGCGCGGGTTTGTATCGATGCAAAAAATCGCAGTGTCTGTGTAACCGCTCTAAGACTGAAATTGAAACGTAGCTAATAGTACCCGCTTTTAACTTTGCCAAAATCGATCGTTATACATTTATCATGTTATATATGAATTGGTTTGCCGCCAAAAGATACGAGAACAATGACTTAATTCCTTATCAGTACGCCGTGACGTCCCTCAACTCACTGAATGAAACTAATAGTAACAGCCATATCACATGGAGTATAAAATATGTCCCCAGTCAGTAGCTGACATGATTGCCGAGCGAAATATGTGTATAATTAACTTTGCAGTGCTATCGTCTAGCACGTAGGCTTAAATGATGATATCATTCCCGAATTTAAGTAACCCGGAATTCGGAACCTTTAAAGAAGTCAAGCGAATTAAACGATTTTGCAATGCCATCATAGCATGTACAGTAAGGGAAATGTATTCACGTACCACCGTAGAACCCTATCGCAATAAGGTAACATATCACTCTAGTTTGAGTGACGGGGGCCTGTCAATTGCGACAGGGTTCTACGGTGGTACGTGAATACATTTCCCTTACTGTACCTAGGCCTAAAGAAGCACAAGTGAAATAATTAATTTTGCACTGAAACCCAGCTAGCATTATCCCGTTAGCTCGGACATAGTGCATTCGTCCCTCTCACACAAGACTCGACTGCGATAAGTTTGGGAATGGAGATGACAGTTTCGCGATATAATTTCGTCAATGCTGCAATGTGTGTATGAATTGACAGTTAGGTATCTCATTCCCAAACTTATCGCGGTTGAATAATACATACTTGGACGAATGGTTTATGTTCGACATAAAAGCGATCATGTTAGTTAGGCTGGACTGGATTCCGGCGATGCAGACTTTGATCCGCACAGAGCGCTGTAGGCTGTAGTGTAGTGCGCGTTATGCAGATTAATTACATTTTACATACGTGTGAACGTTTCTGATTTTTTTGGAACAAATTCTGTTATGTTGTCTTCTGGAATGAATAGTTGATTGACCCATTCCAAATCTACTTAAATTATAAAACCATTCCAAAATTTCATTGAACCAGAATCGAGACCCCAAACGCCCAAACCGGATACCTAGCATAACTCACGTAATTAAAAACAAAAGATAATTGAATGCAGATAACTATATGTAACTAAGATTTATCTCGCGTAGTTATCAGCGAGTGCATTTAGCGTTGTTTATCGTCAGTAACCAGGTCAGAACCGAAATGCTCCCGTTCAACCTAATTCGCGCCAGGGCTAGGTATGCCACTGGGTTATGTAACTTCTTTCCTGCTCTTCTTTCTTGAAAAGAAATAACCTCTTGGTTGCATTGCATTATTATGACATATTTCAAGGACTATACTGTCTGAAACACGTTATCGATCCTTTATTGATTTGAGGATTCGCTGTTGGCAACTATTGACAAATGCCTCACTCTCCACCTAGCACAATCCTTGGGAGCACTGGCGAGCTTACCGACCACCAAGAATGTAACACCACTTACCGACAGAGCAAGTAGTGGTGTTATTAATTTGGGGACCTCCCAAATTGGCGCTACCTCTCGAATAGACTTCACTAAAATACTAAAAGATTCGAGCGAAGTGCCCCTTGCTAAAATCATTCGATAAAACGCATCGCAGTACCTAAAGAAAATGCTTTTGAAATTGCTTGACGAACTTTAGTCCAATTATTTTCTAAGCTTAAAGTAAGTCTCTATCATCCTTACATTCCTGCATCGCCTAATCTATGCAATCCGAGGCACTAGAAGCCGAAAATGGAGATCCCAGTCCAGAAATGACAACTGGAAATAAATTGAGATGGATTAACAGTTCAAATGGATTGAGGCAATTTAATACTACAAGACTGCAATCTTGGTTGACACAGTAGGTCAGTTTCAATACATATCACAAGCGTTACACTTTGATTGATAGCATATAATAATGCTTGCTTATTGAGCTTAATGAGAGTCAAACATAGATAAGAATATATGAAGGGTCCACGGAAAGAATATGTCTGGTCACTTGTTTTTCAAAATGAGATTTTAATGTCATGTCAATCTCATTTTGAAAAAAAACCGGCCAAGTGCGTGTCGGACCACGCAAAACGAAGGGTTCCGTGCCTATTAAAAAGGTCGTATCGTCACAGAAATTTTACGGCACTTACGTCCTTTTCTTTGAGGAAGGCAGTTTTTCAGCAATATCTCGAAAACCTCTGAACCGATCTTGTTCAAAACAATTTTCGGTGAATGAAATTAATAAGCCCCATGTCCATGAATTTTTCCATATTTTTAAAATACACCGTTCAAAAATTAGAGGGGGGGGGGACAGAATTTTAGTGACTTTCGGGGCGATTAGGTATCTCCGACCCTATTCACTTAATCAAAAAAAATGCTAAGAAACCTTATATTAATTTTGAAAGGCCTATCGATTGATGTGCCACACGGGGGGTCACAATGAAAAAAAAAATTTTGACTTTTAGTTTTATGTATGGAGTGCATCCCTAAAAAATTTTTTTTTTGTCATTTTAATTACAAAACTATGTAGCGGCTAACAAAATACACCTATCCTCAAAATTTTATTCAAATACACCTTATAGTTTTCGAGTAAAATGCCTGTGACATACGGACAGACGGACAGACGGACAGACGGATAGACGGACAGACGGACAGACGGACAGACGGACAGACGGACAGACGGACATGACGAAACTATAAGGGTTCCGTTTTTGCCATTTTGGCTACGGAACCCTAAAAAGTGACTAGACATGTTCTTCCCGTGGACGCTTCATATTAAGTGCTTGACTTTTTACTACCAAAACTACATACGCCTTTTTGCTGTTATGTAATTAGGCCGTCAATTGCCGTATCTATGCCAAATATCAGTTTTCTATGTCAAGCAGGCTTTGAGAAATGGACAGACATCGAATGATTGTATAAGGAGAATGATGGACCAATTTGGTACGTTCAGCACAAAAGCAAAGAGAGTTATTATTAAAATTTCATTTTTGGTACAAGCTTTGCCGACTTTACTTTTCTGTACACCGTCATCAACTATACTTATTGAGACAATTCTAACGAGCCCAAAGCCGATGAGGTTGTGTCGTTTCATTGCGAAGTTCCTATGGCCACCTTCCAGCTCCATCATCAGATCAGCACCATGTCATCATAATATTGCATTGTCACGAGTTTTACACGTCGTGTATGCAAAATTTCAGCTTAATCTTACCGGGAAGTGGATCAAATTAATGTGCAATATTTGATGACAAACATCAAGACAGGTGAAACTAAACAAAAGCTTGTAAAAATTCTTTCACCTGCGTGTAGAATGGACTTTCTGGATGGCTATAGGCTATATTTTTACCCGCGGGTTTGCCTGCGTTCTTTGCCATACTCGGGAGAAGCCGCGCGGGCAGTCTATTATAAACAATGTGTGTGATGAAGGGAGGGGGAGAAATGGCCGCAACGGGTCGGGGGCAAGGAATCCGTGCCGAAATGATAACGAAGCGATGACCCCAGAACACTATTTAACATGTAGTGTACAAGCTATACTTAATGACGTAGCTATGACGACAAAAAATAAGGGTCATGACGAGATTTAGGTTCGAGTCTTACGTGTGACATTGCCCAAGTTAAGGGCTATAAAGCCTTTTTGGTTGGACTCCTTATCCACATAGACGGACTATTCCTTTTATATATTTTTACCTGCCTGCGGCCTGAACTATTGACCAAGGGAAAGATAACTTTTGTTTACTGACTCTGATGACTCGACTGATTTTTAAAATTGTATACTTACAAGAAAATTGACTCCAAAACAATCAAGAATGCCGGCCTGTGTCGTCAGTATTCTGTATTGTGGAATGGACAATTATGGAGGGAATGACAAATACTGGTAGATACTTGACCACATTTTTGTCTCCGATGTCTTTTTGCAATAAAATATCTAGTAAACAATTTTGATTTGTTCTAACACAAAGTGTATTGGCACCCCAAAAATCTACATCTCAGAACAATCCTGTAGCGACTAGACCAGAGTTTTCTCTTGACGACATCGCAGCTGAAGGGTGACATTTTCTCTTAGCAATCTTTTCTCCCGAAGATGTTTAGGACCTTATCAAATTGAGAGTGAACAGGGCTACGTCAGGCCCTTCTAGCATCATGTTAGAATGTGCCAGGGTAATTTCTGTCCTATCAAAATAGTTATCCTTATTTATGGAAATTGCTTGATCGCTTATTACCCCCAAAACTGCCCCTTTAACATGATATACGCCTAAATTATAAGGCCACAAATTGCTGTACAGTCCGTCCACGCTAAGTCTCCATTAAAATTATCTGGCAACACCACCTTAATCGTCAAATTTCCATAGAAACATGACAGTTAATGGAGTGGTGTTGCTTGACGCACTCCACATATATCGATCCCAAATCTCAGCATTCTATGTCAAGCGGACTTTGAGAAAACAGCCCGTGGCACCATAAGCAGACCAGCCATTGGACCAATTTTGGTGCAGAATACTAAAAGGAGTTCCTAGTGAACGTAGAAAGCAAGTACCTGTTAATTCCGGAACGTCGGGAACAAGGTCCAGCTATAAGCGAGCACCCACAGTTTGACTCACGCGCAGCCCACGCGCTTACAACATTGCTCATTGTTAGTGATTCGCTCCATTATCTGAGTATTGTTTTCTATTGCAATGGCGGTTTCCTTATATGGAGTTTGATTTGAGGATTGACCTTTGGATTGATTTGATTGAAGGCCTTTTCGACTGATGTTCAAGTTCTTTGATGTAGGAATTTTATTTTTATGGGAGGGCGTAGAATTATTATAAATATTATAATAAAAGAGATGTAGCAGCCTTGAGAGCCTTTGACAGAAGTGAAGAGATTGGGGTCTGACTGCTGATAAGGATCGCCCTTTTATAATAAAAAGAAAACTGATCCGGTCCATGTGCCGGGTACCACCAGCTGAACCAACGAGGCCACTCCTTATAAAACTCCGAATCCTAACGGTGCCTCTCTCTTTATATTTGAGGTAGGCATGGTAATGCGACGCAGTAAGGACTCATCCAGGCGGAAGTCCGCTTTAATAGTCCCCAGACGTAGACTAGCAAAAACATGCAATTCTTTTCAAATAATGGGGCCACGTATATACAATAGGTTACCCCCCGAAATAAAAAAACTATACCTCGTAGCTTAGTTTTGCATCCTGGTCCAAAAGGCTTATTCAGTTGCGGAATTTTTGTAGAGATAAATCTGTAATACTTTGCCTTACGTATTGGAACATATATACATATATAAATAATATAATAATCAATAATTAATCATTTAACTATTAGAATGAATATAAATTTTTTGATAGTCAGTTTTTATCGTGTAAGCATTTCTGTCGGTCATGTATGCGTGATATCAAAACGGTAAATGACAAGTTAAAACATCCGACTTTAGAAGCTCTTTGATTGAGCATTGTCAGCCCGATTGATATGACAATATGGAAGGAATGTGGACCTTATCCAGATGGAGCGATTTGGAGCAACATCTGGCGAGAGTAAACACTCGGGACCGGCGCGAGTTTGTATGTTGTGTTACTTTAGTCATGTTCGATATACGGAGAATTAACATATCATTTTATTAAAAATTATATTTCGGTACTGGAACTAGTGTTGCCAACCGTACTATATTATATAGGGGTCAAGGCCTTGGCCAAAATGAGACTATCGGACAGTGTAGACTGTAGAAGGTGTGGCGAGGAGGATGAGACTGTGGAACACTTACTGTGTGAATGTCATGCCCTTGCCAGACAAGGAATGAATCACTTTGGTAACAACTACCCGCAACCAAATGAATTCAAGGTGCTCCCACTAAGCTGCATCATTCGTTTTGTGGAAATGATGGAGCGAGCTTGGGAGTAGCTATAAAGGGGAGGTCAAATGCACAAAAGATCCCACTGGGTCGAAGTGTATCCGAAAGGGCCCTCAACTAGATAAGATAAGATATTATATAGTATTGTACTATATATTTACTCTTTGTACTATATACTGTTGAAGAAATTTATAGTACCTACGCGGAAATACTATATTTTGAGGAACTTTACGAAGTGCTTCAATTTGCCGAGTTTTTACTAGAGACAACGTGGCCAACATTGCAAGTAGAATCGATGGCCGTTGGGGCGGAAAGGTTCTCTAGTGGCGACCACGTACCGGAAGGCGCGGCGTGGGTAGGCCCCCCCCACAAGGTGGACCTGGTAAAGGTCGCGGGAGTCCGCTGGATGCGGGTGGCGCAGGACCGGTCCCTTTGGCAGTGCACGTCTTTTGGCAGATATGATGATGATGATGATGATGAACATTGCCCAGCCTAATACTATATTTTGTACAGTGTATATTTTTCGTTTTTTTCTGAAAAATACTATATCTCCCCCAAAAATAGTTGGCAACCAACTGGGACAGAGATTTAGGGTTGCATTTTTCCTGCCCCCTTTTTATGCACGTACGCTTTTAAAATACTGACCACAGATAAGTCGAATTTAGTTGTTTTACGCTATATCTCTCCTACGATTTTCATTTGTCTTAACCCCTCGTTTGCGACGAAGGTTAAAAATGAAAGCTCGGTCACACGATGAAAATTAACGAACGATCTGATGGGGTTATACAGAGATTTAAGTTCGCGCCTCTTCTGTAAACATTGCTAAAGTACCATAAAGTCTAATTTTTGGTAGGACTCTTAATCCGCATATGCGACGTCTCCTCTTAAATGATTTCCAGTGATCGGAATAAGGTGAGCCAAAATACCTATTTTTCGCAAGAAGACAATATAGAATGGTACCGGGTAGAAAAATGTTTTTTTTTTCTTGAATACCGGGTATTCGATATATTGAGCTGAAATTTTGCATACATCTGTAAAACGCGTGACAATGCAATATTATGATGACATGGTGCTGATCTGATGATGGAGTTGGAAGGTGGCCGTAGGAACTTCGCAATGAAACGATACAACCTCATTGAGTTTGGGCTCATTAGAAACGTCTCAATGAGTAGTTCATGATGGTATACAGAAAAGTACAGTCGGCAATAAAAACTTTTACCAATTTTTTTTATTTTTGACAGAAACTTATTTTTATACACTGTTTATGACCTGAAACTGTAAATTTAAGCATGCTCTCCCCACGCAAAAAAAGTGACCTAGCTATGACGACCGAATAGCCTAGTGGTTAGAGAACCTGACTATGAAGCTTGAGGTCCCGGGCTCGATCCCCGGTCGGGGCAGATATTTGTATGATGAATACGAATGTTTGTTCTCGAGTCTTCGATGTTTAATATCTATTTATGTAAATGTAATAGGGTCGTTCTTCTTTTCGACCGACAATAGCCTGTCCTTCGTCTTATTACGGCATCTCATTTGAGTAATGATGTTTATGGTTTTATAATGTTCGAATGAACGTTCATATTATTTTATTAATTAGTGATATATAATATTTCACTTTCTCTAACTAGCATTTTTTTTAATGTTTGTTTTTTTCGTAGAATGCCGTGACAGAGTGGTAAACCAAAACGTTGTCCCCACTGAAATAGTCCACTTTGTCACATGTTTTTTTTAGAAACCAACCGTAAATAAATATTTATATTGGCCAGAAAGTAAACTTTAATTAGTTCTAATCAAGAAACCTATGCATTTTTTTTTAAATCGCACTTCAAAACCACAATTTTCGATAGTTCAAAAACCAAAAAAACAGAAAAACCTCGATTCATTGTCGGTAAAAAAGAAGAACGACCCAATATATATATTTATTATTGGTAAAATCATAGTACATTTACAAGTCACAAAATAACAATTTAACATAAAAATTAACAAACTTAAACTAGACATACAGGCCCCCTCGAGTCGTCCCTGGCGCAAAGGTACCCATCACACTCGCCGCGTTACCACGTTGAATGGCGACGGACAACCTTTGCACCAGGTACGACCCTACGCGGGTGTCACCAACCCTCTCCCCAATTCGATGTCCCACTTCCCTCACGAAGGTAATAGCCTCCGACCCCCAGAACCCAGTGGTCTCAAAAGTATGTATTTATCTATATAAGTATGTTTATCCGTTGTCTAGTACCCATAGTACAGGCTTTGCCTAGTTTGGGACTAGATCAATTGGTGTGAATTGTCCCACTATATTTATTATTTATTTATGATTATTGATACGTCCTTTCGGGATAAAGAGCAGGAGCCGTAGCATGGTTGGCCTTATCACGCGACAAGTGACAAGATAAGAGCGTCGTCTCGTTCTATCTAACGGTGTCAGCCAGTGACGCGCGCTCTATCCTATCACCTATCGCGTGACAAGGCCAACCATGCTACGGCTCCAGGAGAGTCTTCACGCACTTTCCCCAAACACTTGGCATTGCGTGCTCATTACTTGAGGACGTCGTTAATATACGTTTTGGAATAACAAGATCTAAAGAAAGTTATTCATAGAGATAACCATCAGCTCAATAAAAATAAACAGTGTCTTGGTAGGTCCAATCCAAGAGACGGGCGCACTATAAGTTCGTAATGAATAAAATAAAGATGTGTAGGCATAGAGGCAGAATATAATAGAGGGAGTCACACACACATAAACACATGAGTGACAAGGATGTATGCATAGACAATACCACAAGTGGGAACGAGATACAATGTCAAATATCCTGTCCCTCAGCGCGTATACGGTGTTTTTGTTACCTGTCAAAATATTGTACTGACACTCACGTAACCATGACGTCACCGATATAACACGACTAAATTAAAAATGACATAAGACGTCAAGAATGTATTAGTCTTCTGATACTCTTAATTTAGTAAGTTTAATTTACCATCGTCCCTTTCGGCTATACGCTCGGACGACATCTATTATATTATATCCTTTATCTACGTGTGTGGGTCAAATGTTTAGATTAAGAAAAGCGGTATTAACAATACCTTTTTTAACCCCCGACGCAAAATGAGGGATGTTATAAGCATACGTCGTTATCACGGGTGCAAAACCGATTTGACAGTACAGAAAGATTATGAAAAACAAGCAATAACAGACGCGAAACTCATTTTGAGGAACATCTACATCTATGCCTACTCCTACGAGTTTAAAATGTATCACAGATTAGGTATTTCTAATACCCAACCTACAACAACAGTTGATGTTGAAAGATGATTTAGTCAATTAAAATGGATATTTACTGCTAGACGCCGCAAATTGACTGTAGAAAATTTAGAAAAAATCTTTTTAATCTATTACGAAAACCAAATAATACATGTCAAAAATACACGTTAGTAAAAATTACACACGTTGTTTTCTTATTTTTTAAATAGACTTTCTTCTAAGTAGGTAAGCGTTTAATTAGCAGACGATAACAATTATCTTCACACAATCAGGTACGTATATATTGTTAATATTGTAAAAAAAAAGTTAAAAGATAATTAAATATACTTATTTCCTATGTATAAACTTGTTAACTAAACAGATGACAACTGTTTAACCCATACCCCTATGCAGCTGTATTTTTTATTGATCTTTTCTAGAGAAAACTCTCCACATGTAAAGAGCTTCTTAGATGCTTAGAAGCTGTAGGCAGAATACGTCCGATTCTACCAAATAGACATTCTGTTTTATTTGCTCTTTATCTGATTGGTAATTGTACCCGCGATAGCGACGTATGGTTATAAGTTTGACGTGACTGTGTGTCCGTGTGTCTGTGTGTCTGTGGCATCGTAGCTCCTAAACGAATAGACGATTTTAATGCGTGCAAAAAAAAACCGCATTACAATAGGTCCCATCCGTTTAGGAGCTACGATGCCACAGACATACACACAGAAACACAGACACGTCCAACTTATTACACCCCTCTTTTTGCGTCGGGCGTTAAAAAATGACCAACGTGCTTAGAAAATCGGGTTTAAAATGTCAACCAAACCTACATTGAGTGGATTGAAACCCATAAAATCACAGTTTTAAAAACCGGACTAGTGCGAGTTCAACTCGCGTGGTGAGGGTTCCGTAAAATATTGAGAACTTTCCCGTTATTTTGAATACTCAAACTTCTTATAGGTTTTCCGGTAATCTTTAGGCAAGGAACTATTTTCCATATTTTTTTCCGAATTTTAAGCCTAGTACTTACGGAGATATGATCAATTTTCGTATTTTTTCCTAAATTACTTCAAATCTGTTTTTGCTAAAATTATTTTTAAAAAAATCTGAGATGTTTACAACATCCCCTTTCATTTGATATGTCACACAATACAGTTTGCGAAACTTTTTTTTTTCATTTTCCGATTTAACCCCCAAAAGTGGCCCCCTTGTTAAGAATTCATTAATTTACTATACGCGTTCATCTTTGGGTCACCAATTTACATATGTGTACCAAATTTCAACTCAATCGGTCCAGTAGTTTCGGAGCAAATCGGCTGTGACAAACGGACAGACAGACGCACGAGTGATCCTATAAGGGTTCCTTTTTTTTCTTTTGAGGAACGGAAGCCTAAAAAGTAACCCAGGAGAAGTAACCATTGCAACTAGTGACGGAAGAAACTTGATTCACCCACGTATGTATAATTCACAAGTAATTTGCGTTACAGTACATGTTATCACATTTTTCCATTGTGTCACCAAAAAATTACTCCGACCCCTCCGTCCCAAAGGATTATCATGTATACATTGAAGTGATATTTCGTACTCGTAATAGCATCGTTTATTAGTACAAAAAGCACTCCAGATTAATATTGTAAACATCGCTCTCCCGTCTGCTGCCGGACCGTGGCCCGTCGCGTATTTTCGTTCAATCAAAGCAAATAAAAACCTTATCGCAAAGAGTTAAGAGCTATTTCGAGTTAAAAACAACGTGTTTTAGATACACTGCCGCATTCCTCTTTAATACAGCGAGTAATTCATAAATCGGTTCATTATTTCATACGTTATCGAATTAGACAAATGGGTGATACAGATTTTTTGAAGTTCATTTGTCATTCTCGTTCCAAGGGAACTCCCACCCGCCGTTAGCGACCGTTACGTTACTTTATCGACTAATTTCATACAAAAGCCTATACAATTTCATACTATAAGCCACCGGAGCATATACGAATCGATTGACACCTTTGATAAAAATCGGTTCACTATCTTAAACGTTAGGTACGGTCGAACACCGTACATACAGACACGAACTGCTAAATCCTCTCGGCTCTGCCGTGGTCGGGCAAAAATGCGTCTTTACATACAGAAACAAGTTTCTGTCAAAAATTTCATTTTTGGTACAAGCTTTTATTGCCGACTGTACTTTTCTGTATACCGTCATCAACTACTCATTGAGACGATGCTAACGAGCCCAAACTCGATGAGGTTGTTTCGTTTCATTGCGAAGTTCCTTCCAGCTCCATCATCAGATCAGCACCATGTCATCATAATATTGCATTGTCACGCGTTTTACACATGTATGCAAAATTTCAGCTCAATCGGAAACCGGGAAGTGGATCAAATTTAACTTGCAAGATTTGATTACAGACAACGGTCAGGTGAAAGTAAAAAAAAAAGCTTGTAATAAAGCTCCAGCAGGTGTCCTTAACTTTCGGGAACATGACAGAAAAATTCGGATTAAAGTGTCAGTTGTTAAGAAAATATTGTGACATGCTGAAGCGTATAATATTAGTAGGGGTTAAAACCCCCAACGCAAAAAGAGGGTGTGTCTCTCTGTGGCATTGTAGCTCCTAAACGAATGGACCGATTTAATGCAGTTTTTTTTTGTACGAAAGCTGACGTGATCAAGATGGTTCTTAGTCTACGTTTCAAAAAAATCGGTTCAGCCGTTTTTGAGATAGTATTGAACTTTGAAATGAAAAAAATCGGGGGTTTTTGAAATTTTTTAAGTTGTAGTTTTATACCATGATGGTGGTAATCAAGCATACGGCCTGCCTGATGATAAGCAGACACGATAGCCTATGGACGCTTGTGACTCCAAATATGAGCGATGCTCCAAAGATGTCATTCCGCTATGCTCTACCTCTCTCGAATTATTCATCATCATCATCATCATCATCATCATCATATCAGCCGAAAGACGTCCACTGCTGGACATAAGCCTCCCCTAGTGAGTGCCAAAAAACACTACCAAATTATTCAACTTAGCTAAACTCTCAAAAGTTCAATCCTACCAATAACAAAAAAACTTGTGGCTATGGGAGCTGTAGAACTTGCGAGCCTGCCTTTTTTCAGTGACATTCCGTGTTTTTTTTTATCGACGAAAAACTATAGGTACGCATTGAACCTGTTCACAAAATTTCACGAGAATCGGTTGATAAATGCCACCTTAAGGCGTCGTCCTAATTGGCAGCGATCGTATACGATGGCCGTCGTGTGCGAAGAGTTCAACTTCAAACAATTTTCAAAGAGTTGAACTCTTCGCACACGACGGCCATCGTACGATCGCTGAAAATTAGGACGACGCCTTAGAGGCAGGGATCGGAACCGGTTTTTTCAAAAGTCCCCGAAGTAGTCTAATATTTTGAATTATTTTAGGCTCTTAATGTAGGACTCTATCATGTATTTAGGTAACATTTTCGTATTATTAGACAGCCTGATCAAAAATGATATTATAATCCAAAGAACGAAATTGAACGAAATAAAACCGGTATTTTTGTATGGTGAAAATACCGGTATCCGATCCCTGCTTAGAGGAGAACACCCGGACTTGCGAAAGATCTTTTTCTCAAGCTGAAACGGAGTACTTCCTTCGCTTCGCTCGTTCGTTCAAAAAGGTCTCTAATAGGCTCTGAGGGGCTACCGCGAAACGGAAACAACTTGGTTCGTGTATCTCCGTCTCTGTTGCTCGAATTAGCAAGTGCGACAGAGAGGGAGATACACGAACGAAGTTCGTTTCCGTTTCGCGGTAGCCCCTCTGGCACAGTAGGGGCCACATTAATAAATGAATGATAAGGGAATAGTTATGTAAATGTAATTATGTATTATCAAACCGCGATTAGAATAGTCTTGGAGGTGACAGTTTTGTCATATAAAAATGTCAAAGTTTATATGAACTGACAGCTATTCGCAAGAACTCATCGCGGTTGAGTAATAAGTAGGGTCCGGACAAGTGGTGGCAAATTTCGCACAGAGTGTAGTAGAGTCGCCTATGTATTTTTATGACTAAACGAATAACGATTAAATTATTTATTTCTTTCAATTTTTTTTATAAGCCTCTTTGTGACATGTCAATGTACATTTTCTCTTAATTCATCTTCCCATAAAAATTTCAAGTTCTCGTCAACCATAGATGCATTATGTTCGCTTATAGTACATTTACTACTTTGCACGCTAATAAATATGGCATTTGGCAACATTATCAAGTGTTTCGTCTACTGCAAGCCATAAATTGCAACAACAAAAAAAATTGGATAACATTTACAACGTAACATTTGATGGTGTTCCTGTAATCTCCTCTAAAAATATATATTAAATAGCCTAGCAATCCAAAGAGGCAACGCTGCCAGCCTTTTGGGCACCATAGCCAACGACGGGGACCTGGGGGGCATTTTCTTTTTATAGGTTTAGTTAATAAGGTAGATTTAATTTAGTCACAAGTTTGTGTAGAGTTTTATGAATTAATTGTAATATAATACCTTCAATATTGTATGTTGTGAAAATAAATAATTTATTCATTCAATCGTAAAAGGTTAGTAAAGAACAACGACTCCATTACTCTCTGTGTGAAATTTGCCACCACTTGGCCGGACGCTAGTAATAAGTCACGTGCCGAAGCCCTAAATTTTACCTTAGACATACACTAGACGAGTTTAGGGTAATCCTAGCTTATCACAGGCGATTGAACTTGACCTCCATCAGACACAATAATACCTACATTACTCACCTAGGCAGCTAAATGTCTAAATGTGTCAGATCGCAGGTATTTGACGCCCGAGCCGAATGCAAGGGCGATCAAAAACACTTTAGGAGCAAAGTGACGTCACGACTTTTTATGGTGAGTAATTTTTTTGATTTTTATTTATTTATTGTTAAAGTAAATACAAGATGATGATTAACATTAACGAAATTAAATTAAGAATAAGTTAAATCTAAAAAAGACCCTCGAGGCATTGTACCGAGGATGCTGGCGGCATTTCCTCGCTGAATTGCAATGCTGATGCGTTGCGCGAGAAAGCCGCCAGCTCTTCGGTCACCAGTTACATCGACCAGACGTTTCGCGATTTCTGCAAATAGTGCAAATAACTTATGCGCACTGGGACCCCACGGACCGAGGGTTTATTGTTTAAATCTGGAAACAGTTGCTTATTTGAAAGTCTATAATAGCAAAAATAAGTGACTCAATTAGGTGACTGCCTACGTCGAAATGAAACTACTTAAGGAAATGACGTGTATTTTGTATCGTTAAAGAAGGTACATTTCGGCAAAATTCTTATCTTAAAAGGCTATTAAAAGAACGAGAACTTCTCAGTTCTTATCTAGAAGTTAACCTACGATTCGTATAGGACTTTTAAATTCCTCAATATTTAAAAAACAAGAGAATTGGTGATCTCAGTCTGATAAAGATAGTAGGTAGGTACCTGCTGTAGTATGGGATTTTATGAGACAGTATCTTTTCGAATTATTTTTTTGGATGCCTTTAGATGCCAAAAAACTGCACCAGATAGTATCCATCTACCTACACACAGGCAAACATGTTAAACTTCTAACACCCCTCTTTGGGGGGTTAAAAACAAAGTTTGACTAAAGACAAAGATAGTAAAAGCACTGTACATTCTTAAAGAAAATCTTTCGTATAAGATTCCAAAATAGTGTAGGTACAAGAAAGCGTCATGTCATGCAATTCACCAGTTATGACCATTTGTTGTGACAAGACAGTACCTAAACATGATAAATTACGTAAGCTTAAAATAACCGTCACTACTGTCAAAGCCGGTTTAATGTCAATTAGGATACTGTCAACACGCGATGATCTATAGATGCATCACTTGAACTAAAATAGACTTTATCCCGTTGACTGAGGGTTTGTTTACGAATGGATGGTAAACTGAGTCTTCGCTACGCGTGCGCGTTTGATCTATGGGTGTAGGGTTACCAGGTACTAATTCGGAAGGTCCTGACAGCGGTATTTTTGTAATATAATCTTGTGTTTTTGTATTATTCGACCGCAATCAGTTTGGGAATGGGATAGCTGTCACTTCATATACACATTGACGTAAGTATATTGCGAAACCGTCACCTCCAATCACATTCAAAGCGCTGTTAATACGAGCAGGCAATAAATCCAAGGATTTATATTCAAAAAAATCACAAGAAACAGTAATTGTGGTCTAAAATAAACAGTCTTATTTTTATTAATAGTACATTGTTTAACGAGGGGCGTAAGTGGAATATTGCTAACGAGAGTCTATCAGAAGCCCGACGCCGAAGGCGGAGGGCTTTTGATGACTCGAGTTTGCAATATTCTTACGCCCGTGTTATACACAATGTTTTTCATCACACTTGCGAGGAAATAAATAACTACAAAAGACAGAAAAATCTAAGTTTCATACAGCCGCACAACTCAAAAATTGACAACTTCACTTCCAGATCAGTGCTAGTGGAGCGCGCAGCTCAATATTTCAACCAATCACAGAGCAGTATTCTTGCGGGGCGGGGCGACTTGACCAACTAGATTTTTTTATTCAACCAATCACACGGCAACCAGATTTGCTTAAGCCAATCAGAGGGTTCTATATTTTAAAACTAAACTTAACAGCCCGTGGGAGGTAAAACGGCTATAACTGCTCTATACGCTCGCAAGTAATAACGCCATTGACGAGCAAGTGTGATGAAAAATAAATAAATTGTTTTTTTTTCAAGCAACTATGACTCATACATTTAACACTATAATTAATTAATACAAATAAAAATTCAACACAATAAAATACAATTACAACCCCCGACGCATGCGCATCTGTATCTGTTCTTAATACTTGCAAGGAGCCTGTATAAATCTAGTATACATATATATATATCACAACAAGATTTGACAAAAAAACTGTTATTTCTGTATACAATAGTGTAACTTTACCAAATTCCTGAATCCGAGGAAGAGTGATAATCAAAAAAAAATAACGGGGGCGTTTCAAACGCTGTCCTTCATCATCATCATCATCATCATATCAGCCCAAAGACGTCCACTGCTGAACATAGGCCTCCCCCAAAGAGTGCCACAATGACCGGTCCTGCGCCACCCGCATCCAGCGGACTCCAGCGACCTTTACCAGGTCATCAGTCCACCTTGTCCTTACCGCATATTAACTGTGCTGTTCAGTAGCAAACTGTTTAGTTTAATCTTTCAAAATCAGATTCAATCCACGATACGAAAATATAATTTTTAGTGATTTTAATTTTATTTAATAAAATAATCTTTACAAAGATGGTAAAGACAACCCGTGAACGTTTAAAAAAACGCTACATAAGAATCACCCGGAAAAGTCCTAAAGCCTGGTAACACTAACATGAGGGATCGCAGTTGATCGAATTGCACCAGCGCCGGCGCATCTTTACAAAAGGATAGTAATGAACAACGGCGCCAGATATATGTATACAGTAACCTTATCACAATGGAATAAGGCGCAAAATAAAATTGTAAAGATATTTGACGTTGACTGGATTATTAAATGACCAGTTGCCCGTGCGGCTTCTCCAGCTTTTACAAAGAAAGTAGGCGGAGCCGCAGAATAAAATATAGCATGTGTCCATACCGAAAGTCATTTTATTACTGTTAAAAAAAATGTTTGAACCCTATTTGATTCATTTTGTTTCAGATTAGTGTCGCTTGTAGTTTAATAGGCTTGTGTCCTATTTTTTTTTAACGATGTCATTCGAACCAGTTTTTGGAGAGGAACAAAAGTTTGTATGGGAGTAACTACAATTAAAAAACATAAATACCCAAAAAATTTAGTTAAAGACGGAGCTCGCTGGCGGCAGCCGAAAACGTTCCATACTGATTAACATTGAATCGTGACGTCACACAGTGCAATATTTTGTACTAATCTTATTGAAAATCAGTTAAATTGCTGTTTCGGTCGTGAAATACTGCGTTTAGGACCATAGTTGTCATACAATTTTGTTTCTATTAAAGCGTAAGGATTGTATTGGTAGCTTTACATTTACTTTTGGACAATAAAAAAATGCATATTTTTTTCTAAGCTTTCAAGGTTCATATCTTTTTATGATTTTAATTATATTTCTTAATTTATACTTAATTACATTTAATTGATGGTTTACTATCCATTTAGCAACACTGCGTTATCAATTTTGACATGTGGAAACTACCCAATTACCATTTGTATGTTATTTTCATGCTGCAAATTACTTTGGTTATTGGTATGTATATGAAAATATTCATTTTCCGTTTAAAACTTTTCTAACAACCTTAACCGTGAAACCTTTCTAACCGTGCTTTTTATGCAATCGCAATATATGCAATTAACCTTTTTCCGTATATTATTGATTATAACAAAATTTAAGCAAAAAGGTACAATATTTAATCTGCTTCAACTTCATACAAGTTGGAATGCATGTTCAATTCAAATTTTAATAAAAAGTAAAAACAAACAATGCGGGCACAGCAGCGCCGTAAGCCAAGTTAGAAATTTAACCCATTAATTATTAACAAAAGTTAATCATGGTCATAAATTTTACACCGGCAAACTCGTACAGTTGATTAGAATAATTGTTTCTAGGCGTTTTTTACTCTGTTATCTGTAGGTCGGAGGTTATTTATTAGAAGTATGATAGCGTGAAATGTGTTCGGATCGAGTAGAGTTTTTAATTTGTTTTGAATAACTTGTTATTCAATGAGACTGGAAGCGTTGGTATTCCTATCGATTATAGTAAATTTAATGTTTGCATTCATAATAGTCATGCAATTACAGTTTTCATATGTAAGGCCTATTTTTATATTTTTGCATTTACCCTAGAGCTGGCGGCTTTCTCGCGCAACGCATCAGCATTGCAATTCAGCGAGGAAATGCCGCCAGCATCCTCGGTACAATGCCTCGAGGGCCTTTTTTAGATTTAACTTAGTTTTAATTTATCTTAGTTAATGTTAATTATAATCTTGTATTTTTATTTCAATAAACCTAGTTCTAATATAATTTCTTAGTGATTTTTCTTTTTTTAGAAATTAATCATCACGTTATATAAATAAATGCTACAACTGTTAAATTCATTCATTAAGGTCCAGAATATTATAAACACAATGTATTCTAGAGTAAGAATGCTCAAATTTTAATGTTTATAGTTAAATTCAAATAAGATTGATAAGATACCTATTTCTGTGTAGGCATAGCTTTGATCAATACGACATGTATAAGCCTATTAGTGTAATATACCATTTTTATTGTAACTTATATAGAGAGAGAGAGAGATATATATATATATATATACATATACCCAGATATACATTGCAATAATGATGATGTCCTCCCAGACGTATCCTTCGACGGCGACATCCTGACAAAGAATATAATCTACGGTTGAGAAACTTTACGTGCATGGGCTAGTGTGGCACGCAGCACACATGTATTATTGCAATACATATATATATAGACAGTTTCGAACAAACTAGAACTAGTGGCTCTGTCTGTGAGCTGTGAAACTCGCAAGCCTGTCTTTGCTTGTTGCTCACAAAATTTCACGAGAATCGGTTGAGAAATGCGACCTGTAGAGGAGAAGCTGGCTGGAGAAACGAACATAGACACGATTTTTTTTTGGCCCAAGCTGATAAGGATTTAATCGCGATTAATCAAAAAAATTGTGAGAATTAATCTTGGAATATACTCTATTTTTATTTGTTCAAATTGACATCAAGCCATATTGACACTATTCTCAGGCGTTACTCCGGAATAAAAAAACATTGAAGCATTCTACGCAAACGTAAAGTGCATCAAAACGTTAATAACACGCACCTCAGATAGGTTACAGGGTGATTGACCCGTGAAAGCAGACAGCCGGGCGCCACTGACATTGACAGTTAACGATTGATTGATTGATAAATCCTATGATCAATAGAAATCCGATGCATAGTGAAGTGTGGTAAGTACGTTTTTGTAAAAAAAGTAAATATGCAGATTTAAGGAGTGCTTTCATTAAATGGGTGCTTTCAACGCTTAGATATATTAAACTGTAAGTATAGTACCTAAGTAAGTAGATATTCATTTGTGATACACATGTTACATAATAGATGACAATATAATAAAAAAAGTACGCTATGACCTACCTAAAAGACAAATTTTCAGCCTTGCAAGAACTAAAGGACTAACACGTACAACTAATTTTATTTTAATGAGCATAACTTAAACTTTGCTAAAATTACATGTATAGAGAACATTTTGTAATTATATTTTTATTACATATTAAGGAAACTACATATATAACAAGCGACATCTTAAACAATGGTCTAAACTGCGATAATATTGAAAGACCCTGTGCGTCATGGCCATGCAATGACGGTTGTCAGTACGACCAATATGAATCTTTATTTGCGGACAATCTTACACAAATCGACCTAGTCCTAAACTAAGCAAAGCTTGTACTTTGGGTAGGTACTAGACGCACACTAATAGGCCCAAGGTTACCAGGAGCACAGGGAAGCTCAAACAACTTTTTACAGACTAGTAAAAGCGAAAAAGTCGTTCTTGGGCAATTGTATAAAATTCTACAATAATATTCCAAAACACATTACCAAACTTACTGACTCTAAATTCAAATCTGTCGTAAAACAGACACTTATTTCAAAAGCATATTATAAGATAAACGATTAGGTACATCATGGATAGGGATATTTGGCAGTGATAAACTCCTGCACTAGATATCTTTCGCAAAATAAATAGGCTTTCTACTGTAGCAATGTAACTTTATAATACTCTGATACTGAAATGATATATTGTATACTGTTTTGAAAAAATGATACCTCGCCGAGTTGTTTACGCCCGTTCTTCTCGAGGCCGAGGTTTTCTTTCCGAACCAGTGGTAGTTTATCGACATTCATAGGTGCATGTAATATGTCTAAATTGAAGAATAAATCACTTTGACTTTGACTTTGACGACGATAAACATACTTATATAGATAAATAAATACTTAAATAGATAACAAACATCTATGACCCAGGAACAAATATTTGGCTCATCACACAAATAAATGCCTTGCTGCTATCACTGCCAACTAAGCTAAAGCGGTCTTCAATAACTATATACACAAATCTATAATATTCAATGAAAAACTAACTTAATGGTTATTTTATAGTCTGATTTTTATCAGTCAACATTATTCCCAAAAATCTCGAAATCACGGCTAAGTTATACGAACGACTTACGTAAAACAGTGCGCAAACATTTACCGAAACCGTGATAAGCGCCGACCCAATTAAAATTGCAGAACTTAAAAAGTATCTCAACGACATCAATCAAGTTGATTGATCGTGTCAGTAAACAAACGCACGCGGTAGGAGCGACGACCGCGTTAGGACTATTATTAGGTTAGATCGTGGCGTTACTTAATTAACTAAATTAAGGAATCCATTTACACCCTTTTTACTTATAGCCCTAAATATACTAAATAGTAGGGATTATAGATACGTTCAGTAAATTATTAAAAAGAATGTTTGTAATTAAGTTGACACTGTGCTGTCAAACAATTCATTACTCCGATATAACCGTATCAAAATAAATTAGTTATAATAAAGATGTCAGGAATCTCATATTATTGTAATTTTGATAAGTTTAGGGCGTCCTACGATTCAATTTGTCTTGTCTGGCTATATCGGTACATCGTTACTTTTAATATAATAGATTCCAAGACGAGAAACTTAACATATATATGTATACCTAAAGAGTGAAGGTAAACAAATGCTACTAAAAATTCAAACTATTCAAAAGTAAATGCTGGTAAAATTTTATTCAATAAAAAAACATTGTAATAAAAACTGATTACAACTTGGTTACACTCTTTTACCTGTCAGCCGCACTGACGTTTCTATAGCCACAAGATGTCAAAAGTTATGGTTCTATGTGGCAAGAAATTCATCATGAGAATTTCGTTGAGATGCCAGAGTTTAGAGTGAATGAAATATTTGAAAGTGCGTAGTAAAAAAAAAAAGATCGATTGCAATATTCTAACAAATGTGTCAAAACTTTACAAACACCATACTTTGTACATTATTCAACTAAGGCTGTAAATTCTGTGTATTCTTCGGAATGTCACAAGATCGCAGATATTTGACGTCCGACCCGTAGGTTGATAAATATTGCCACTATTATGACCAGATGTGACGTAATTTCAATTTACTAACTTTTTATTCAATAAAACTATAGTGAAAATGCCTTTACATCCAATATTTAACAGCTGTCATCCCAGTACAATTTATGTCATCATATGTCATCATTGACGTTTATTGTATCGGGACGACGGCTGTCAAATATCGGCTGTAAAAAAATCTAATTATATAACGTTCGTAATTTGAGACTTTTTTGGCTTGGTCTTATGCTTTGACATTGAAAGTTAAGAAAAAAGTGAATTGTTTTTATAGTCCAAGAGTAAATTTAAAGCTACCAATAGAAGCCTTACGCTTTTATATAAACACAATTGTACAACAACTGTGGACCTAAAAGCAGTATTTCGCGACAAAAACAGCAATTCACTTTGATTTTACATACAACGATTAGTACAAATAGAAAGCTGTGACGTCATACCTGTGTGTCAATTAGTATGAAGCGTTTCGGCTGCCGCCAGCGAGGTTAATCTTTGTCTCAAATTTTTGGGTATTTATGTTCTTTAATTATAGTTGCTCCCATACAAACATTTGTTCTTCTCCAAAAACTGGTTCGAATGGCATCGTAAAAAATCTTAGTACACAAGCCTATTGGTACGGCATTAACAGATATGTGAGTTCATTTGTGGGTTTTGAGAGCAGCTTACGATTGTATGGCTTCGGGACAGTGGGCATACTCCTAATCTCTTCCAGTCAACCATTACTGATAATGTTGAAATGTATTATACAGAAACCGCTGAACCAGGTTTGGTTTAGATATCAATATAGATAATAATTTAAAGCTTATTCCATAAATCATTCCACATAATGCAAGATATATAAATATACGAGGCCAGTAAATGATAATATTTATATGAGTAGCAAATAATGTATGCTCGTTAATAAAAAAGTATTTGACTAATGTTATTACTGAGATAAATTAAAAACTCAATACAGTAAAGTTTCCTACTACCATGACGTAAGGAACGGACGCATAGTTTACGCCTGCGTTCAAAACTTTGTGTGCTAAATTTGATTTAATGGTTACTGTTTATAGCTTTATAGTCACTACATAAATAGTACAGAAATAATAAATGCTTGTATGTGTAGTTAGCAATTAAATTCCGGCGTTTATTTTGGAGAGACTTTTTGCGAACTTGGCCTGGGTGAGAGAAGGAGTGAGAACTACCCGACAGTGGAAAAGTTTTATCTTTAACGATTGTGAATGATATGGGCGGAGTGGGGCGGACGTACGAAAATCGTTAGATTTTTTCATCACATGTGTAGTTAGCAATTAAATTCCGGCGTTTATTTTGGACAGACTTTTTGCGAACTTGGCCTGGGTGGGAGTGAAAGTGAGCACTACCCGATGCTAGAAAAGTTTTCATCCTTAACGATTTTGAATGATATGAGCGGACGTACGAGAATCCTTTGAATTTTCTGTTACATGTGTCGCTCGCCGTGTAAATATCGTATCGTGTCTGGCAGCGGGGCAATGTATGGGGCACCCCATACATTGAAGTCACTCGAATGTATGAACGCCCGCTCACCGCCCCGCTCCCCGCTGGCGTCCAGACCGCGGCCTTATAGGTACAAAGCGAATTAAAACTGCGTACAGCGGAACCGTGTGCCGCTGTAAGTGTAGGCTTAACGCCTTTACAGAGGGGGTGGTTATGGTAATAATTTACCTCTAGAATGAAATTCGATTTTCCTACTGTTTATCCTTCCAATGCGCCTATATTCCGCAACTAACGATATTTTACTGACTACCAATTTGACCAAATTAAAACTTGTGGCTCTGTGAGCAGTAGAAATCGCTATAATGATTGAACCTGCTCACAATTTTTCACGAGAATCGATTGAGAAATGCGACTTATAGAGAAGAACAGCCGGACAGACGCCGAACATACGAAAGAATTTTTGCCCAAGCTGAAACGGAGAACTTCGTTCGCTTCGCTTGCTCGTTCAATAAAAATTGTATGGACTGGAATAAACTCGTAACAAATAACAAGCATAAAACATTCCAAATATTGTATCCCGACCCGACTACGGAAAATGGAAAGAAAATGTTTTTTTTTTTCATACAAAAGGTAGCATATCTCACCCGGAGCATCATTTCGAATCAGTTGATTCCTTATTCATCAAAATCGGTTCAGTAGGTATCTTAAAAGCTACGGTGGAACACACGTAAATACAAACATATAGACTGCTAAAATCATACCCCTTCCTTTCGGCTCTGTCTTAAAGAAAAAGAAGGCGTTTTCAAATTCATCAGGTCTCAATGCGAATTATGATCTTTGATCTCACAAGCTTCACACTACAGGTTTGTTCACGAAGCTCCAATTTCAGCACACTCCACTTTCACATCCATATTCCACTCAGTTCCTATTTCAGCACTCGCTGAGTGGCCCTTTGATCGCACGCGCCGCTTCCTAGTTGCATCAATGCCCCCGTTGATGGACAATCAGAACACATATTACACATTAGCATAGGTTATGTATTATTATTATTAGCTCTGCATATCAGTTTGCTGATGATACGTGTATTTTGGTAGCGCAGGATCTTAGAATTGCTGAAATGAATATACAAAATGAATTCAATACAATGTGTAAAAGGGCACACGATATCGGCTTGTCAATGAATTATAAGAATACTTAAATTATGAGAACGAACCATAAAGTCAACGTCAAAGTCATGAGGTTCGCATGCAGACGTCGTTTGCAATAAACTGAGTGAGATCAACGCTAGCTAAATTAACTATTTTAAAACACAAGTTGCCCTACAAAACTATTAGACTACTGTAATTAACTATGGCTTATTAAGTTATTATTGACTAGCTTCCGCCCGCAACTTCGTCTGCCAACCCGGGATAAAAACTATTCTATATTTTAATCCAGGCTATATAAACTCTTCGTGCAAAATTTCATCCAAATCGGTTGAGCGTGATTGAGTAACAAACATCCAAACATCCAAATTTTCGCATTTGTAAATTAGTATTTATAGTATTTATTTATTTATTGATAAAAACGTTAACATGACATTACAGTGTAACCAATGCGTCACGAAACTTAGACTAACAATTTAAAATATACATAACACAATAACAAGTAACAAATAAATTATATTGGAACAGTTGCGCACCTATCATCCATCGCCTCACAGAATCTCAAGTATTAAGGATGAGTAGGATTCGCTGTCATCAATTCGGCTGAGCTCAGTAGTAGAGATCGGAATGCAGCGGCGAGAGATACCTGGGAGTAGTCCACAGGCAAAACCACGGAAGTGTTTACTGTGTTCTTCATCTGATGGTTCATCGGAAGGCCATTCCAAGGATCGCTGGCCATTACCATGCTGAGAACGGTTTCGTGGCACCTATGTTATGTTTTTTTTTATGTGCAGATATCTGTCCATGTTTTTAATGCTTATTCTCTTCTATTTTGTTCTTCGTAGCGAGACACTTTCGACTTGTGTACTAGTCAGCGTTTCTACATACGTCATAGTTGACTGGCGTGAATTGCTGCCCATCAGCCCAATTGCATCCTCCTAACGGCTTCTTCAAAGATCTGAACTCCCCAAATCTGCGGTGAAACGACTCGAGAGGATATAAAAGGACATAGGCCTACACCGCAATAAGACAACACTAGTGCGGACTCTTGTCTTCTCCATCTTTCTTTACGCATTAGAAAGCTAGATTAGGATAGATGCCGGATAGCACATAATTGTTAACCTTCTTATTTATAAGCATGTACCTTTTTCTGGACCACCTCAAGGGACGATTCTCTGACAAACAGGCTCACTATTAAGCCCTTTAACTTTTGTGCATTAGGTGGCATAATTATTCACAATTATCAGAACGGCGTACTTACGAGTACGTGCCCGCAATGTGCACGGAATTTTGCCGCAAAGATAGGCTACATAAGCCATCTTCGAGCGCACGAGCGCCAAAACGCTAGATAGGAGTCGGAGTGGTCGCCATGGCCGAAAACGGTCAGACAAATCATCATCATCATCATCATTCACAATTGGCATTAAATTGGGAGACAACTGTCACATATTAAGTGACAGGCCGTAGATTGCGTTTGTTTTATAATCTCCAGCACCACCCTCAGAAAGATGAGGCAACTGCAACACTGTAGACACTTAACGACCCATAACTATGGCAGTAAACGAACAATAGCGAATTTGCGGGGCCAATGTCGACGACAACATTAATCTGTAGTTATACTAGTCATGGACGTGCTGATACAAGTGATTTGAATTCATTATGCAAGTTTGGAGTAGGTGATAATGTCGGCTAATGGTGAGACAGAAATTAGATTGCGAGCTAGTATGTAAATGGTATATACTTCCGCGGCTTGCGTACTGCATATACCCCACTGAGTTTTTGGACTTAAGTATCTGGGTAGATCTACTTTTTTCTGTCACTAGTCACTATGTCTCCTGGGTATATTTTTTAAACTGCGATTTTATGGGTATGCTGTTTTAGTGGGACTAATCCCACTTAGTAAAAGTCGCGGAAGTCGGCTGAATGCGAATAGTGCAAGACATTTTAACACACTCTGTCCTGGCCTATGTCCAGCAGTAGACTTCTTTCGGCTCATATAATGATAATGATAATGAAATCCACCAAATGCGGGGTTTTTGTTCACCAACGGAGTCAAACTTCTCCCAGCCCAAATCCTGGATCTGCCTCTGATTGCAGAGAAATATTACCCTGCCTGTATAGAAAATAAATGCAGCGACGCATTCCGCACATTTTTCCGATTGTAAAAAATTAGATAAATCAACGTTACGCTATGTCACGAGCTATTATTAAAACTTCTAGAATAGGGTCCATTACATTCAACTCCATAGACCAATTCTAGTGACTTGTTTATATTATAACTCGAGCCAGAGTAAACTAGGCTAGACAACTACATGTTGTAGTCTTAAATCCTAGTCAATTTACTCTGGCATCTTTGAATGTCGTAAAATTCTACGCGAAGCAATCAGTTTATGCTCATTGCTCATTTTATTGTTTGTTGTACAGAACATTATAATAGACACCTTTATGTTCTTATTGCATACTATGTCCTCTCATAAATTTCGGATAGATAATCTAAACTAAGTATAATACGAAGAGGACCCCTTTTTTGAGAATGTATTTTTGATGCTCTTGTAGATATTTTTGCAGACATTTTTTTTTATCTAGTCGACGCAAACGACGCTTTAACTTAACGATTTAAATATGTAAAGCATAGTCTTCGAAACGAGGTCATCATGAGTAGATGAGTAGGTACTTATTTAACTTCAAAAATTATTTCACCAATTGTATATTTAAATGAACATTCCATAAAATAAAAGGCTGATTGGAAAACACGAGGGAAGCCGCTTGAAAAGCGAGTGCCAATGGCAGACAGGCAAATAATTTTAGGCCTATACTTCATGTGATGGTTACATTTTAGTCTATTTTCCCCCCATTCTTCCATTTTATTATATTTTTGCTATCTATATTGGAAGCCACAGTTAGTAACTGAATTAGATAAATAATTGCATTGCATGTCAATGAATACTATTTTCTGACACCAACATGCCTCCTTAAATGTAGGTTAAAATACAATTTGAATAAATAATGCGAGCTGTTAACACATTTCGCACTTGATAAAACCATTATTACTCATGTACAAACAATAACTTTAATACCTAGAGCAGCAATTGAGAGACAATGAAATAAAACCATGCCGGTACGTGTGCAGAAAACGGGGTTTGTAACACTGTAATTTGGAACGTGAATAACATTCACAGTTTTCGATTCATTGGGCAATATGAGAAACATCAAATACCTCATTATAATTATACCTCATTCCATTATAATAATATGACATTAGAATTTTAACGGACACATCCATCTACGTTTTTTCGTTTATCTAGGATATCAAAGATTTCGATTTCGATCATTAAGAGCTTTTCAAACATAGGAATACAAATGATTTTAGGTTTCAAACTGATTTTCTTTAAAATCGCATTCTATTTGGAATAGAGTACTATTCCATATAGGTATCATTAGAAATTAGTTGTACTAGTATTTTTTATAAAAAAATTATTTCATATATTTTTTATTGTTTATGTTTAATAAATTACTCTAAAAAATTAACTGACGATTCTAAAGTGCTTGTTAATATGCCTACTTGAATAAAGATAATTTTGAGTTTGAGTTGAGTTTGAGAGTACCTATAGACGAGGATTAACTGATGAGCTGTTTAGAGAGTCCGCTGGATGCAGTGGCGCAGTACCGGGCACTTTGGCACTCTTTGGGGGAGGCCTATGTCCAGCAGTGGACGTTTTTCGGCTGATATGATGATGATGATGATAGGCATAATAGTTAAGACACTATCAAGAATATGTGTGGTAAAGGTGAATAAGACTGCGTATTCAATGTTCATATTTACGTGTAGGAAGAAACTGAAATGTTTATTAAGATTTAAAGATAAACATTATAGCACAGCCAAAGCAATAAAACGTATAAAATATTCTACCTATATGTAACATAAATAACTAACTACGTACTCTTGGTATGTAATTAAATCCAAGGGTCCATGTATAAAGCCATCTTAAATGACAATATTAAGACGATTACAGATATTTTATGGTATATCTCTTGATGTAAAACTTGGCGGGAATGGACCATATACATATACCATGAATAACCTTAGCAGCGCCTGATGCAAGGTGATTTATTGAAGAACGTATTTTGATCTATTTAATATTTAAGTGTTATAAATGTTATTACTATGTAGGTGGGCCGATGGCAATGCTTGCAGCACGATTTTGAAATGGATCATACTTATTTAGGAATAATCAAATGTTACTTTAAGATGTATTTGATAAATAAGTACACTTTTGTACGGCTACTATTGCCAAAACTATCATCTATAGGTACTTCTATGTCATCTAATCTCCTGACTCTACCATAAATTATACAAGTAATATAATTTTAAAGACTAATTTATAAGAAAAGAAAAGTAATTACTAATATTATCTAGAGGTAACATCTGCGACTTTGTTAGTTTGTAATTTACGAGTGATCTCCGGAACGTCTCCGGAGATTCTTTTACCAGTATATATAATAGACCTTCATGATAGGCTAGGTGTTATTAACAGGAGCTTATGTTTCTGCTTCTTTAGAACATTTGCGGTAAACACGCCATATAGAGACGTGACATTACTAGATTTAAATAGGTAGGCTTCAAGTAAATGAACTTGGAGTCAAAGAGCAACAGCAAAGCAATAATTCTTGGGATTCAATATTTCGTCTTTATCCATAGATGTAATAAAGAACTGTTTTGATGATCATAAAGCTGGAATGGTAACATAATGTTTACTTGGTCCCCGGTTCACAGCTGAATTTAGCAGCGGACGCGATATTACGATTGCGCAAATAATAGCCTTCATAATGTTTCTACTTTGATAACCACTACATGGAGTTTTAACCCTGGCCTATATACTGAGGATGCGGCCATTGTCTGTTATAATTGAAACTGTTGCATTTACAGAGCTTTTACTTAAGTTTTGTAAAACTTTTTATGAAAGTCTGAGTAGTGACTGAACATCGAAAAGAGATTAACTTAAGGACAATAGACAGTGAAAATAATTCAAAATTGGGAAAATCATGAAAGAATCCACTGATAAAGTTTTGCACTGTAATCAAGTGAGTAACAGATTATTAAATAATTTACGACAGTAGTTACACCAAAACCGGGACGTCACGACGTCGCTGCTTTAACAAGATCAGATTACAAGCATCAGGTGTAACTTTTTTCTTTACACATTACGTAATACAATACCTATCACAATCAAGACAAAAGGCGGCAAACCGTTCCCGTTCAAAAAATGAAACGTAATCCTGTTGGAATTGATCACAAATTACCATGCCACTGGATTCCTCTGTGGAGCGCACCCAGAGCAGAGTTCGTTAAAAAGTTTGAACGACCGGATACGGTGCGATAAGTTGAGCGTTCGCGGCGATGGGACTACGAGCGTATCGCTCGGTGGCTCGGTCCCGACTGACAACTGAAGTCGCGAGCTTATCAAAGAATGGAAGCTATAACACTGCGCTGGCCCTACCACTTAGATCGATGCTGCTTCCGTTGCGCTGTTAGTTCTGTCGTTCTTTACTTATTGACTCCGTTTAGCGCCCATAATTCGTAGTCAAGTAGGCTATCTAATTTGGGTGATTTTGAACTGTAGGCGTTGTTTGGCCGATTTGCATCGGAAATAGTTGTCTAATCGGTTTTAACCATGTGTGATGGCCTGAATGTCGTGTTCATCGTGTGTACAAACGCTTTGCCTATCTGATTTGTGGAATGGATTGCTTAGGCCCTTATAAGAACATTTAAGGGTTATCTCGATCTACGCTTGATTCTAATACCTGATCGATTGGATTACTAACACTGACTCGACATAGGACCTACTAAAAGACGCTTTAGTAATTTTTGATAAAAAATAAATAAAATAGTCTTTATTTCCCATCATCTTAGAAATAACATGCTTAAGTAATTGAAAAATAATAATTGATCAGCCTATATTGTATTCTAAGTTAATACTTACATCTATCTGATATTTATTTTGATACTTATAATTCGGTTTCTCTACATATTTGTCTTAGCTTTTTGTATATGAAAATTTATTAGGTACAGATTTATATTATACAGATTTTTAATTCGTAATTTTACATTTTAATATTACATTACATTATCCATTCGCTTTTAATAAGAATAATTTATTATTTGGTGTATAATACAAGTATTTACATTGTTTATACAACGTCTCGTATTTTTTTTTATTAACAATTTTAAAGCCATACCGTTTCTAGTAATTTTCCTGTCTTGTTTTCATCGTTACTGTCTTGAGCTTGTCGGGTCCAGAGGTAGGTAAGTAGATATATGTATAGTATTAATTCGTCTCATTGTTCGAGATGAAGAGTTTTAGTCGGAATCTCCGGCGGCGACCACCCGTGATGAATTAGTACACTTTAAATGGCTCCTGAAACGAGCAGTGATGGGTGGGAGGGGCCTGCATTTGCATTTAGCTATCGACATCGCATCCAGAAATAAATAAATAAAGGGTAGCAACGCGTCAACAGGCGATGGACTCTACTTTCCAAGTTTCCATTAGGCAGACTGTAAACTTATACCACCTTGTACCTGTAATGTATGGGGTAGTTTTAAGTAGTTATCTTTGTAGGTGGAGGGTAGATATTATTACTTTCTTCTCGAATAAATGGTGTTGTGTACGGACGTGTTTTCTTACAACTCCTGAAGTCTGGACCCGACGAGGATTCCTGGTGTACCTGGACGTAGACTTAACAGTACCATATCTTATTCTACTAACTACTACTATTTAGATGTTTGTTACTCAATCACGCTTAAACGGCTCAACCGATTTGGATGAAATTTTGCACAAAGATAGTTCATAGGCTGGATTAAAATATAGGATAGTTTTTATCCCGGGTCCACGCAGACGAAGTCGCGGGCGAAAGCTAGTACTACATATAAGATAAAGTCTCCTACTACTTTTAGTTTAATATGTTGTTGGGTCGTTCTTCTTTTCGACCGACAATAGCCTGTCCTTCGTCTTACTACGGCATCTCATTTGAGTAATGATTTTACGGTTTTATAATGTTCGAAAATGAACGTCCATATTATTTTATTAATTAGTATTATTTAATATTTTAGTTTCTCTAACTAGCATTTTTTTTAAACGTATTTTTATCGTAGAAGTCCGTGACAGAGTGGTAAACCAAAATGTAGTCCCCACTCAAAGAGTCCACTTTGTCGCATTTTTTTTTTAAAACCAACCGCAAACAAATATGTATATTGGCCGGAAAGGAAACTTTAATTAGTGTTAATGAAGAAACCAATGCATTATTTTTTAAATCGCATTTCAAAATCAAAATTTTCGATAGTTCAAAAACCAAAAAAAAAGGAAAACCTCGGTTCATTGTCGGTAAAAAAGAAGAACGACCCTGCTACTTTTATCAGTGAAATGATTTGTATATTTTTTTCATCCTTTCCTAGCATTGATTGCTTTTACCAAAGAAAGATAGAATACTCGTAGGTGTCTTCATAGTAACCTAGGAATAACTTTAGAATTTTTCGACTCCCACCAAATCCCCCTGGATACATCGTCTCTTTTTCATAATCTTTCCCTTTCTTTGTTTATCATCAAATCGTCGTCATCTAGGGTTGGTCGCGGTTATAATATTTATGACAAATTTTATGTATTTTTTTTTAAATATGGAACCAACGTTCATGCACAAAGCATTGTTACATTTTTAGGGTTCCGTACCCAAAATGGCAAAAACGGAACCTTTATAGTTTCGTCATGTCCGTCTGTCCGTCTGTCCGTCTGTCCGTATGTCACAGGCATTTTACTCGAAAACTATAAGGTGTATTTGAATAAAATTTTGAGGATAGGTGTATTTTGTGAACCGCTACAAAGTTATGTAATTAAAATTACTAAAAAAAAATTTTTTAGGGGTGTACTCCATACATAAAACTAAAAACAATTTTTTTTTTCATCGTGAGCCCACGTGTGGCACATGAATCGATAGGCCTTTCAAAATAAATATAAGGTTTCTCGGCAATTTTTTTGATTAAGTGAATACAGTCAGAGATAATCGCCCCGAAAGTCACTAAAATTCTGTCCCCCCCCCCCCCCTCTTATTTTAGAACGGTGTATTTTAAAAATATGAAAAAAATTATGGACACAGCGCTTATTAAGTTCATTCACCGAAAATTGTTTTGAACAAGATCGGATGAAAGGTTTCCGAGATATTGCCGTAAGATTTCTATGACGATACGACCTTTTTAATAGGCACGGAACCCTTCGTTTTGCGTGGTGCGACACGCACTTGGCCGGTTTTTTTTTCTCTTAACTCTAAACCTATCCTTTTCTTCTGTCATATTTCCTATGGCCTCCGCGACCGATGGGTTATAACGCCCATTCTCAGTTGTCTTTAACTACTACGTCTACTAGTCTTCACTTAGTCCACAACATTCTAAGCATAGAACTTTTTAGGGTTTCGTAGTCGACTAGGAACCTTTATAGTTTCGCTTTGTCCGTCCGTCCGTCCGCGGATAATCTCAGTAACCGTTACCACTAGAAAGCTGAAATTTGGTACTAATGTGTACCAATCACGCCGACAAAGTGGTAAAATTAAGTGTTTTTTTATTTTATTAACGTGTGATATATTGTTGGATAGGTATTTAAAAATGAATAGGGGTTTGCTAAAATAATTTTTTGATAATGTTAATATTTTCGGACATAATCGCTCCAGAAGTAAAAAAAAATGTGTCCCCCCCTCTAACTCTTGAACCATAAGTTTTAAAAATATGAAAAAAATCTCAAAAGTAGAACTTTATAAAAACTTTCTAGGAAAATTATTTTGAACTTGATAGGATAAATAGTTTTTGAAAAAAATTACAAAATAATTTCTGAACTAAGTTTGTAATTTAACCGTATAAGCAGGTATTTATTGTACCTGTAATTTCTACAAAATCACAATGTATGTAAAAAATAGCCCATTTTTTAACGCTTAAGTGGGGACACTTACTGTGACGGACGAAAAACTACGGAACCTACTACGGAACTACTGAGCGTGGCCCGATACGCTCTTGGCCGGTTTTTGAGTTCTGTTTCATGTATTTTTTTCGAACAGTTCTCTAGCTCTTGTATCCGAAGCGTCATAAGACGGCGCCGCGACTGTGATAGAGAAAAATATACATAATAAACATTTCTTGCTATCATGTTTCGCATGTAGATAGTATCAATGGTTAACTCAAGAAATGGTGGCACCAAAACACTTGTACTCACAAACGGGTGCACATTATAGCTATTTGCTCATCTGCAAGTATCCTGTAACCATGAGGCGACCTTCGACACATTCTTAAACGATTTGTAACCACATGCGTCAGTTCATTTGGTTTGGAAATGTGTTTTCAGCGGTTTATGGCAAAGATTACGCGAGGAATTTCGCGAGGAATATATGGCTGGATCAACTTATATTGCCTACAGATTCGCAGATTACGAAGTTTACATATTTTAAGCCAGCGTTATCTGAGCCAGGCACAGTCTTTCATTGGAGACTATTACAACTAAATACTACAGGGAGCCGAAGGTCCCTTCTATACTGGTGAAAGAATTTTGGAATTTTAGGAGAGGTAGGGCACAGCATAATGCCCAATATTTTATTTTGCGTAAAACGTGGTACAGAAGAAGGTATTCATATATCACAGAGAAACACACATTTCACCAGCAACTGGCATGCAATAAATTGAATATACCTAACTCACATCATAATGGATGTACACAATAAATTGAATGTCAATGAAAATTTTAATTCCATTAATTAAGAGTCCACAGTAAGCTCGGTTCTCCATACAAACGTAGTTACGCTCTCATTTTAATACGCCTAGCTAGTTTGCTCTGAAACTTTATACTTAGAATAAGTTAAGGTATATCCAGGCCTGTAATTAGTTTATGTAGCTTCAGATACCATAGTAAAAAAATACAGCGAATTTAAGTTTTTCATGAAAAACTTGTTTTTGCTGTATTTTGTTTGTTTTATAAACTGGAGCCATATAAACTAATTACAGACCTATAAATAATTAATGTCATTGTATATGCAAAGTTTCGTCACAATCCAACACGTAGTTTTAAAATGAGAACGAAACTACGTTTGTATGGAGAACCGAGCTTACTGCGGAATCGTAAGTCTTAATACAAATGTCAAGTTTTATAATAATCAAAATAATCATTCACGGAATAAAATGATTCCTGAATATAAAAAACTTGGTATTGATTTAAACCAAAACCCTACCTACCGAATAGCCTAGTGGTTAGAGAACCTGACTATGAAGCTTGAGGTCCCGGGTTCGATCCCCGGTCGGGGCAGATATTTGTATGATGAATACGAATGTTTGTTCTCGAATCTTGGATGTTTAATATCTATTTAAGTATGTATTTATCTACATAAGTATGTTTATCCGTTGTCTAGTACCCATAGTACAGGCTTTGCCTAGTTTGGGACTAGATCAATTGGTGTGAATTGTCCCACTATATTTATATTTATTTATTTATTTAAACTATTAAAAATGTCATCATGTAACCTATTACAGTTATAGATACCTACCAATTGTCATACAATATGCGTTCTTGCCATATAATTGAGTCTTTCTAGGCGGAATAGCAAGACGATTTGGGTACCTAGTATTAAATTCGCATAGGCACTTTTTAGGGTTCCGTAGCCAAAATGGCAAAAACGGAACCCTTATAGTTTTGTCATGTCCGTCTGTCCGTCTGTCACAGGCATTTTACTCGAAAACTATAAGGTGTATTTGAATAAAATTTTGAGAATAGGTGCATTTTGTTAGCCGCTACCTACATAGTTTTGTAACATATGACTCATCATCATCATCATCATATCAGCCGAAAGACGTCCACTGCTGGACATAGGCCTCCCCCAGAGAGTTCCAAATATGACTAAAAAAATATATTTGGGGTGCGCTCCATACATAAAACTGAAAGTCATTTTTTTTTTCATTGTAAGCCCACGTGTCAATCGATAGGCCTTTCAAAATAAATATAAGGTATCTCAGCATTTTTTTTTGATTAAGTGAATAGAGTCGGAGATAATCGCCCCGAAATTCACAAAAATTCTCTCCCCCCCCCCCCCTCTAATTTTTGAACGGTGTATTTTAAAAATATGTAAAAAATCATACACATCTATAGGGCTTATTAAATTCTTTCACCGAAAATTATTTTGAACAAGATCGGTTCAAAGGTTTTCGCGATATTGCTGAAAAACTTCCTTCCTTAAAGAAAAGGACGTAAGTGCCGTAAGATTTCTGTGACGATACGACCTTTTTAATAGGAACGGAACCCTTCGTTTTGCGTGGTCCGACACGCACTTGGCCGGTTTTTATTGGAAAATTCTGGATGAAGTTTAACAAATACACAAATTGCATATTTACATACATACTTGGCATAACTAGTTAATATTTTAAATTATCTAAATAGAATAGCCATAAATGTTACTGAATATTTAATTTCATGTTCTGAGTGCGAGCACAGTGCATTAAATAGGTGAATCAACTTTTTTCTGACGCTCGTTGCCACGTTTGCGTCTCTAAGGTCACTTTTTAGGGTTCCGTAGCCAAAATGGCAAAAACGGAACCCTTATAGTTTCGTCATGTCCGTCTGTCCGTCTGTCCGTCTGTCCGTCTGTCCATCTGTCCGTCTGTCCGTCTGTCCGTATGTCACAGGCATTTTACTCGAAAACTACTTATAAGGTGTATTTGAATAAAATTTTGAGGTTAGGTGTATTTTGTTAGCCGCTACATAGTTTTGTAATTAAAATGACAAAAAAAAATTTTTTTAGGGGTGCAGTCCATACATAAAACTAAAAGTCAAAAATTTTTTTTCATTGTGACCCCCCGTGTGGCACATCAATCGATAGGCCTTTCAAAATAAATATAAGGTTTCTTAGCATTTTTTTTGATTAAGTGAATAGGGTCGGAGATAATCACCCCGAAAGTCACTAAAATTCTGTCCCCCCCCTCTAATTTTTGAACGGTGTATTTTAAAAATATGGAAAAATTCATGGACATAGGGCTTATTAATTTCATTCACCGAAAATTGTTTTGAACAAGATCGGTTCAGAGGTTTTCGAGATATTGCTGAAAAACTGCCTTCCTCAAAGAAAAGGACGTAAGTGCCGTAAGGTTTCTGTGACGATACGACCTTTTTAATAGGCACGGAACCCTTCGTTTTGCATGGTCCGACACGCACTTGGCCGGTTTTAAAATTGATTTTACGGGTTTAGTTAGAATTAGATCCTCCAAATGTACGGGTTTGTTGGCATTTTATTAAACCCCTTTTTATGGGCCATCTTTTAAGCACGTTAGAATTGTTTACCCGACTGCCTCAAAATGTATGTGTACGTGGACTAGAATTATTCTATTTTATGGACCACAGTTCAAACGGCTTGACGGCTTTTGACATATGAGGTGTCGTTGGATTCCTCTTAATCGTGGGAGTGACATAGGCTATAATATTATTAAAAGGCAGTAAGCGCTTCTTAAAAATCTTTTAATTTCACTTTTTTCTTAGAAACTACCTATGTCACATTGTCTCCTGACTAACGGGACCGAATAACAAGAAAAATGATTGACCCAAACCTCATGTAACGTTATGCGAGCGCAGAATTGGACTTTGTTTTTTTTCTCTTTATGTTGTGGTTGTTTTGTGGGTGTAAACAAAATAAATTCTCAACAAGCGTGCTCCAACCACAAGACCCAGTCATCAACATAAATGTCGCATTAATCAGTCAAATTGCAAAGCAATTTGTAACCAAAACTGAGAGTGTCGTTCTACGAAAGTAATTTATAGTTTATGAATTATTGGCCCTATTGTTTATTATTATGATAATTATGAAATTGTTTAATATCTGACGATCACAATATAAAATCTTGAAAATTGACTATGTGTAATTTTAAGTGCAATTTTATGTTGTGAAATAAATAAATCTAAATCTATTCAGTTAGAGCACACTACAAATGATGGAATATGTCACACCAACTTGCTATAGTTGGAATGTATTGCTATCTCTTTCGGCTCATTCCTCACGGAAGCTACCTAGTCGTTGTGACAAATTGCTACATCTGTAATGGTCTTGCCACCAGCTGCGTATCGACCAGTGAATTGTTAAGCCGTCTTTACATACATTTAACGCCTAGCTCGCTGGACAGATAAGTGTCACTGGTATGGATACATATTTTAGCACATCTAAGGCCCCTATTTCGCTAACATGAATAATATCATCCCACAGAAAATTCGACCAACACTGCTGAGTCGATAAGTAACATTGCTGTTCAATAACCACCTTTTCTCGTCGAGCCAGCAACGTATATCGAATTGTCATTGTCAGATGACAACTGTCACGATGGCGAAATAGGGCTCTGGTGGATGCGCAGACTAAGTGTGATGTTTGAAGTGTCGTGACTACGTAAACTAGTCTACAAGCGTGCATTCATATCAGCCCAAAGACGTCCACAGCTGAACATAGGCCTCCCCCAAAGAGTGCCACAATGACCGGTCCTGCGCCACCCGCATCCAGCGGACTCCAGCGACCTTTACCAGGTCATTAGTCCACCTTGTGGGGGGCCTACCCACGCTGCGCCTTCCGGTACGTGGTCGCCACTCAAGAACCTTTCCGCCCCAACGGCCATCGGTTCTACGTGCAATGTGCCCCGCCCACTGCCACTTAAGTTTAGCGATTCGGAGGGCTATATCGGTTACCTTGGTTCTGCTGCGGATAGCCTCATTTCTGATGCGATCACGCAGAGATACTCCCAGCATAGCCCTCTCCATTGCCCTTTGGGTGACTTTGAGCCTTCTTATGAGGCCCATAGTAAGCGACCACGTTTCCGTGCCACAGCGTGCATTCATTGTCCTATATTCAGTACCTACTACAGATCACGTACACAACTATTTGTGTGAGTACAGCAAAGTGTTACGGCTCAGCCATGACTTCGGCGGCAACAGAACTGATGCTACTTATTTTTCCCGTCCTGAAGTCCCAAGGGCTCACATACTATGGTATGCTTGTTGACAGGCGTATACTTGTTTACCATCTTCGTGGTACAAAAATAAGTTATAGCGCAATCATCATCATCACCCTGTAATCGCCCACTGCAGAGCATAAGCCTCTCTTCGAGTAGCCACTCATCCCGGCCTCATCTCAGTCTCATTCAGGAACTTCTGCCTGTAAGTGGCCACCAATCTGTCAACATTTTGGTCCACCTACGGCCACGCTGTCTGGCCTATCCAATTCCACTCGTGTTCGAGAGTAGTAATGTCTTCTCCGACGTAATATTTAGTCGAAAGTGTGAGTGAACACATACTTTACTCTATGTTAAACACTTGTCTAGTACGTAAGCATGCACCCATTGGCCCATATTCGGTGTTGATCGCACGTCTCATGGACGCGAGCGCACCTGTGCATTGTGCGCTGCCGCCGCCATTGTGCGAGGAAGGACGTTCACCTTTCAGCTAATTACTTCCTATTTTCACTCACTTTTATACGATCTAGAGCTCTTAAATTCGAAGTTCGAATATCGTCTCTATCGCATTTAACATAGTACTGATGTGCATCATCGGCATCGTGTACACATGTCAAACATACCAATACTCAATAGACGTGTCAAATATTCTTCTCATTGATCTGGCTGTTAAAATTAAGTGTTAAACGGGTAAAGAACTGCTGTCAAAATGACTTCGTAACAAAGTTTTGCCAGCTGGTGAAATGATACATTCTGCATTCTGGTAGAATAAAACCAAGAGCGCGCGATGCTGGACTTCTCCATTGTTTTAGTATTTTCTCCGAAGTTTTAGGGAAATTCCCTGTTAGAAAAATCATCCCCGCCCCGGCACCCCCGCACATTCCCACCAATTCCGTATTTCAGGCAACGATGGCTTCGGTCTTCGAATGGGAACCGCTTTAAGTGGTTGCTAACTGAGCTTTCATGATAATGTAGTCCTCAAAATGTTGTCTAGCTCGTTCACTAATCTTAGCTCGATATACTATGTTATCTCGAAAGAAATCAGCCGCAATTGAATTTGTTTTTGACATCCTTGGAGCTCTGTCGACATTACTCGCAAAAAGCAACACCACGTGGTGTTGCTGTTTGTGAGTAATCTACAGAGCACCTACAGAGTACCGTTATGTAGCTTTTACACGAGGCCAATCCAGTAAGCCAATCCATCATTGGCATTGTCTAAATGGAGACAATCCACTACTCCCTGTGGATTGTCTCCATTTAGACGATGTTGATGTTGGATTGGCTTACTGGATTGTCTCATGGATTGGCCCCGTGAAATGGGCCTATTATTATGGCTATAAGCTCTATAGAGGCCTCTCTAAAACATGAGAAGGAGAAAATGTTACCAAAGCGCAACCTGTCCGTGTTCGCATTTACATACATTAATATGCATTAATTAAGTCGTAATATCAGACTGTTTGTCTCGGTGTACTTGGTATATAATTGAGCTTGAAGTTTGTTCAGCGTTAATTGTTTAAGAAACTGTTCGAGGCAATCATCCAGTAGTTACTATGTAACGCTTCAAGTAACCTTATTAATTGACATGCGCGACACATTTACACGTTAATATAAACCCCCTGATCATATGAATAGTCATCATGAACATCATCATATCAGCCGAAAGACGTCCACTGCTGGACATAGGCCTCCCCCAAAGAGTGCCACAATGGCCGGTCCTGCGCCATCCGCATCCAGCGGACTCCCGCGACCTTTACCAGGTCACCAGTCCACCTTGTGGGGGGCCTACCCACGCTGCGCCTTCCGGTACGTGGTCGCCACTCGAGAACCTTTCCGCCCCAACGGCCATCGGTTCTACATGCAATGTGCCCCGCCCGCTACCACTTAAGTTTAGCGATTCGGAGGGCTATACCGGTTACCTTGGTTCTGTTGCGGATAGCCTCATTTTTTATGTATCACGCAGAGATACTCCCAGCATAGCCCTCTCCATTGCCCTTTGGGTGACTTTGAGCCTATCGGTTCATAGCCCTAACACCTACCTCTGGTTACAATTTGAGGTAATATTAAAAATACACGCAGTATGAATGGATCATAAATCTAACAAATTTGTCTTTAACCCATTCGCCGCCACAGAAAAAAATGCGAAGTGGCTCCCCCCACGCCACGCAAGTTTTAAGTTTATTGTTTTTGGACTTCGTATGACGTCGGTGGCAGATGGGTTGTAACAGTAACGAACTAGAAATCAAGTGAGTGGCGGCAAATATGTAGGTTAAAAAAAACCGGCCAAGTGCGAGTCGGACTCGCGTACCGTTCCGTACGATTATCTATAAAAACGAACAAATAAAATCACGTTTGTTATATGGGAGCCCCCTTAAATATTTATTTCATTCTGTTTTTTACCATTTGTTGTTATAGCGCCAACAGAAATACATCATCTGTGAAAATTTCAACTGTCTAACTATCAAGGTTCATGAGATACAGCCTGATGACAGACAGACAGACAGACGGACGGACAGCGGAGTCTTAGTAATATGGTCCCGTTTTACCCTTTGGGTACGGAACCCTAAAAATCATATTTTCCTTTTATTTTTAAACTGCATCCTCTATTCAGCTCATTTATTAAATTATATTATCATCAATCGTAATGTGCTTATCTCATTCTGAATTTCTGTCTCGCTTATGTTGACTGGAGACTTACCCGGTTATTTACCTACACATGTTCACGCAATCGTGTTACCTAATACCTACCCATAGACTACACAACCTACAGTACTAACTAAGGTAGGGCACAGCGGAACGCCATCTTGCTCATACTTGGAGCAGCCCAACTGGGGAAGTATAGGTGACTGGGGCTGGTTGTGACAGGGGTAGGTAGTTACAGTAGAAACGGGCTCCTCTCACAACAACGCCAGCGCCACTGACTCTCGAGGTGTGTTAGCCGGCGCTGGCGGGAGCATTTATCTCTTTCTTACGTCACTTTAGCCGTCTCTGTTTCGCAACCGTTGCTACCTACCCCTGTCACAACCAGCCCCAGTCTCTCCTAGCTGCCTCCTTACAGAAAAACGCAACCAAAATAACTCTGCTACTTGCTTTATAGGTATGTTGGTCTCCCGAGGATGTGTTGTATTGAGAGGGCCCGGCTACATGTATTGTCGCAGCGCAGCGCGCGCCTTGAATTTTTGCGACGTCGCGCCGTGGATTTCTGCGGCGCCGCATCGTGGGCGTTTACGGCGCGCGTTTCACAGCGACGACGCCGTGCCATGGCCATGTGGCCGGGCCCTTGAGGGGTGCCCGCTTTCGTCTCTATCTAATAACACAACGAACCCTCAAATCAACAAAGGGTCGGCAACACGCTTGTGATTCTTCTGGAATAGCAAGCGTCCGTAGACTACGGTGCCTGCTTGTCACAAGGCAGACCGTGTGCTTGTTTGCCAACGTTGAAGTATAAAAAAAATTAAGGTTGGATGAGGTCGGTGCAAGACCGGTTATAGTGGAGATCCATGGGGGCCTTTGTCCAGCAGTGGACGTCTTTCGGCTGATATGGTTATGAATAAGTAAGCATGCACCTACTAACTATGCCGTCATTACAGTCTCTAGCATTAACAGCCACAATAAGGGTGAGGCCAGATAAGCGTAATTTGCACGCTGTGAGTCGCGAATTTCGGTTCCCCATAGATGGACATTTCGGCTTGCCCAGATGGGCCCATAGCCCAAAAATGGTTTCAAATCTTCTCTTTGCCGGTAAAGAGATGGGATTCGACGACGGTTGCACTGGTTCTAAAATATTCACGATTCTCCCAGTTTCGCCATCCAAAAGTTCGCCGGAGTGCCTACAAGTCGTGTGATAATGAAAATATATATATATATGACTAAACTCACCCCAATAAGTTCACTTCACTTTTCTTCATTAAAAAATTGACCGGCCGGTCGTTTGACATTTGCAGTTAGCTTAGTATATGGGCGAACAGAAATTACGCGATTCACAGCTTACTAATTACGCTCGTCTAGGGTTGCCATATAGAAAAATGAGTTGTCCTGATAAAAATCCTGACATCACCCTAAAAGTCCTGACATTTCTTGTAAAACTGTGTAAAAATAGTAATAAATGTATCATAAAATCATTTTTTTTTTTAAATAAGGTCAATTCGAAAAATTCTGACACTTGCCACATCTGCCCGCAATCCTGGTAAAGGGTCAAAAATCCTGACATGTCAGGATAAATCCTGACATATGGAAACCCTACGCTCGTCTGGCCTCACCCTAAAACTCGCATAAATATCTGACATGACCTTATTTCTAAGGCCACTGTCAAAAAAAATCTGACAAGTGTCAGATATTATTTTACCGCTTACAAGCGAGAATGTTAAGTTAGTTTCTTACGAGCCAGACATACATGGCGATTGTCGTTGTCAGGAGCCATTTGCCAAATTAGCAAAATAGGAGCCTGAAAATCACGTTTCAAGAGAGTAACAACGAATCGAGCCCGTACATCTATTTACACTGTGTAAAATATGTGCAGTACAAATTGGGTCGCGCTCGGAGGCTGCGACAAACAAAGATTAGATACGCTGCTCAAACAAGCCCCGCGGCCTGCATATTGCTATATTCATTAAATCGGGCAGGTGATCAAATTGGGCTTCTTTCCAAACTGGGCATTCACCCTTTTAAGGTTACGTAACCTCAAAAGGAAAAATCGTAACCTCATCCATCTGTCTGTCTGTCAAGACCCTTTATCTCGGGAACGCGTGGAGGTATCCAGTTGAAATTAAAACCATACCTCCACGAGTTTTCACAACAAAGACAGGCAGACGGACAACAAAGTGATCCTATAAGGGTTCCGTTTTTTCCTTTTGAGGTACGGAACCCTAAAAATGTATGATGTTCTTACCTTTTGACTGCTGCGCCGTTTTCAGCAGACCCCAATCATTTCCTGAAATAAAAATAAGTTATCAGTTTCCTTTCAACTAAAACGAAAAGTAGGCTTCTAAAGATCTTTGCTCATTAAAATTATAAGATCACATCACAGCATAGTAACAAGATATATCGCAATTTTATCAGACATTCCTCGTCTAATCTTTGATGACGAGCGCATATTTCAGCAGAACGTGTGTGTATAATAGTCGCAAAAGTTAATGTCCTGTTCCCATAGCATTTACCATTGGAAATGATGTCATGATTAAAAGAGCATAGAGTTCATTTTAGGATGCGCTTGGTGACGATGTTTTTCTTCATTTGTTTGCGGTTGTATTTTCAGTAATTTGAAGCTCAGCTTTGCTTGCAAACACAAGTCTCTGTATTTGGAAATGTGACTAGTACTTGTAAGCCTATTAGGCAGAGTCGGATTGAGTTATGAATAAATTGAGCCGGTTGGAAGATTTGTAAGCCAACCTTAATCCATAATAACCCCTAGGGCTTAAGGGCCTTTAAAAAACCAGCCAAGTGCGAGTCGGACTCGCGCACGAAGGGTTACGTACCATTATCTATAAAAAGCAAAAAATACACGTTTGTTGAATGGGAGCCCCTTAAATATTTATTTTATTGTGTTTTTTTTTTGTATTTTGTTGTTATAGCGGCAACAGAAATACATCATCTGTGAAAAATTCAACTATCTAACTATCACGGTTCATGAGATACAGTCTGGTGACAGATGGACGGACGGACGGACAGCGGGGTCTTAGTAATAGGGTCCCATTTTTACCCTTTGGGTACGGAACCCTAAAAATCATAGGCAAGTGGTGTTCTGTTAGGTTAGGCATGCGCCTAGCTGTCATGATCGCCTTATGAAGCTTTCGCCCCTCTCCCACTCACTGGCTTGCTAGTAAGAGACGAATGATAGAAAGACAGAAACATTTATATTAGTAAGTTTCTGTCAAAAAAAACATTTTTGGTGCAAGCTTTTATTGCCGACTGGACTTTTTTGTATACCGTCATCAACTACTCATTGAGACGATTCTAACGAGCCCAAACTCAACGGGGTTACGTCGGTTAAGTACTGAATTCCCATGGCCACCTTCTGTCTCCAGATCAGCTCAATGGTACCATTACATTGAATTGTCATCCAAACTATACCTTCACCCAAAATTTCAGCTCAATCGGTGAAAGATATCTGCTTCAAAATTGAGTTGCAAATTTTGACGGACAACTTACATACGAACGAATATAAAGCTTGTAAAAACAAACCAACGCATAATTAGGTAATAATTAACAACTTACAAAAGTTGAAATACCCCCGACATTTTCATTTCAAAGTTCCATATCTCAAAACCAGCTGAACCGATTTTGTTGAAACGTAGCTTTTTCGGACAAAAAAATGCATTACAATTCGTTTAGGAGCGACTATGCCACAGGCAGACACGCAGCTACACAGAGTCGTCAAACTTGTGTCAAAAATTTCGTTTAGTCACGAAACGGGACTGCTTATTTTATAGCATCATCCAGTAAACTCTGCACTTGGCGCTTGTATATTTCAATAAGCTGCATAGAGTTAACTCGATCGTGTAATATTGTATTCAACAGCCGATAATATATATTGCGGTACTCTATTCTATTATATTACATCACTTCATCCCTATCACTTTATATCTATCCTTGGATTTCAGACATTGGTTCAATTAAAACGGACAGCGAAGGAATTGCTTCTATCTCTTGCAGCCCATTACAATTATTGGCTTATCTTACTGTATTAGGCAATTAATTTAGTACAACTACGAATGTTCGGCTGATAGTTGCTAGGGCATGGAACTAGGTAGGTATATTATATGTTGCATTACGGTTAATCAACTATTTATTGTTGTTATTCTGTCGCGTATATATAACGATATAGTCCTCTGAATCGCTAAACTTAAGTGAGCGGTGCCCACCACTCGGCTCCAAAAAATTAAAAAATCGTTCATGGGTAATTGTGTAAGGTTTTATAACAAACTTCCAGGAAACTTAACTGAGTTATCTATTAATAAATTCAAGAACTATGTGAAGCGTAAACTTATCTCGAAAGCTTATTATAGCACACAAGACTACATGAATGATAAAACTCCATGGAACTAATTTTGACTGAATTTTTAATCTTTTATTTTCGTAATATTTTGTTTTTTGACATTAGATTGTTTTTCTAGAAATATTCTACTAGTATTTTTTATACAATTTCTTTATCATGTATATTTTATTCTTTATGTTTAAAAATTACTCTAAAAAATAAACTGACGATTTGAAAGTGCTTGTTACTAGGCCTACTTGAATAAAGATCATTTTGAGTTTGAGTTTTGAGTTTGAGGTGTTCAAAATGACCTGCACACGACTTTATTCTTAAGAAATTAAGAGCGTGTGTAGGTTATTTTGAACACCCGGCCCGCTTAGCTACTTCTGCTGCTGACTGTACTTTTATAGGGCGTGGGATGTTATTTGGTAATACGTCGTACAGAGAACAACTTATCCTGGGATAGTTGAAAAATATGTCATCCAACGAACCCTCATCGAATCCACATTCACATAGTGAGCTATCCACCCTAACCCACCCTAAGTATATTTGTGCAAATCCTACTAATATTATAAATGCGAAAGTTTAGATGTTTGTTACTCAATCACGCTGAAACGGCCCAACCTATTTGGATGAAATTTTGCACGAATATAGTTTATAGCCTGGATTAAAATATAGAATAGTTTTAGTTTTTCGTTAGCCGGTCCACGCAGACGAAGTCGCGGGCAGAAGCTAGTGTAGAATAATGTAGATATACCATATGACTGTGTGTAACACCATACATCACGCTACGGGGTGACCCTAATTGTATTGCTGACTCTGCCCTACTTTTTTAATTTTGATAAGAGATTTCCACCGTTTCGAAAGCATATATGTGACCAGGTTACAGGCAAACACCATGGCGCTAGGCATTTTCCTAAACATAGGTATTGTCATCCTGGGTTCTGTATTCATCTTTACCAGAATCCCATTTTTATTGCAAGTAAGCGTAAGGTAGCAATCGCGTTAGATACATTGATTATGCATAGTGATGATAAGCAATCCGTTTCAGGATGTCGTCATCCTGTCATCAATAATACTATCTAGCCTATCTAGGTATCTTTTACTAGTATTACATTACACTTCTAGTTTACCGCGTCAGCTTTTTAGCCACTTGATCATCAGAACAGGCAGAAATCACAACAAAATTTCTCATGGTTTTGCTAAGGGGAAAAGCATAGGAATAAGGACTCCCATTTAGTAAGGACAAATAAAGCAGTGTTTGAAGAGAAACAAAACACATGTCACATGTTTAGTTCCCTAGTAGCATTTTTTGTAGGTATACGGTTGGGCCTTGGTACCTACTCCATTTTGTTGGCCAACCGTAGAAGTTGGCCGCATGTTTAACAGAGATTTGTTAAGTTTTATGAATAATCGGGCTTATCTTTATATGTATTTTTGTTATTTGCGTTAGCGAGAAAGAGACAAAAGTTTTTCTCGATAACATACTAAGGTGACGTCATCCGCTTGCAGATGGATATTGTGTGCGCGGTTATATCATTGTTTGGTTACCTTCATTTCATTAAAATTACATAATCGCTCCCTTTTGTATACATACCTAATAGCGAACTGACTACGACACTTATTGCTTGACTAGTCCAAAAGAAGGTTATTTTTTCATTCCCATTTCCATTTCAGTACTTTTATAATTTAAGTACGAGTTCCATAAGTCAGCTGTGGTCTTCATCATCAGTTCCACTTCACCAAATTTGTGATTTCCGGGTGTAAATACACTAGTTATAATAGAAAATACCGAAATTATTTACTACATGCGTGCTTTACATATTTGAGGAGTTCCCTCAATTCCTCATGGTTCCGATGATCCAACTGAAGTTTTGATAACAATGGGACCAACCTGGAAGCATATACTTTCAAATAAAAAAAGAATTGTACGAATCGGTTCATAAATGACGGAGTTTCTTTTTGAAGTTGGTTAAAAAGAGAAATTACGGAATTGCAAGTTTGGCCTCTAATATCAGAGTTCACAACAGGGCAAATCCATTTATTTATCGTAGGTATGGCAAACTAAACATTGTGTGATTATTACCTATTTATACTAATTATAACTCAAACGCCAATCCATAATTGCTAGGGTCGCCGTCATCAAAATTGTTGAGGAGGAGTTTGTATATCTACATCATTGACAGTGTCTTTGATCACATACTTGGGTGATCAAGAGGAAATTTTGATATGCTGACATTTGTACTCAAAGGAAAACGCAGTATGCAAATTACCGACGCGTGTTACATGAGATCACACTAAGATTACGCTAACACAAAGTAAACCTACAGATTGTCAGCTTCCTCGGAAGATTACGAGGGATCCGTAATGATCAATCAAATACAGCTAACAATAAAATTATTTAAGACAATTATTGAGCTCTGCTACACCCATATAACATACAATGTTGACGAGTGACTTCATAGGGGAAAAGCTAAACTTGGAAGTCTCTAGTGCGTAGTACCTATATCTTTGTAGATCTTGACGCCAAACACCAGATTCGTAAAACTCGGCCCAAGCCCTTTATTGTTTTACATGTCGACGGAGCTTCAAAACCAAGTTTGGATTTGGGAGTCACTCTCGCGCCCATGCACACAAATAATAACTACGCAAATAATCGATTTGTCAGGATGTCGCCATCTCGGCGGATACATCTGGGAGGATAGGTATCATCATCATATCTTTGAATAGTTTGAACTATCCACTGCTAACCAGGGGTGAAGTACCGTAAACTCAAACTCAGATCATCATTCGCTTTACTATATCATTTACTTGAGGTATTCTTGTCCCAATCCTCTCTATGACCCGTCCCTGGGTCACTCATTTCCTTCCTATTCATGTCAAAGTCAAAGTCAAAGTCAAAGTGATTTATTCTTCAATTTAGGCATATTACATGCACCTATGAATGTCGATAAACTACCACCGGTTCGGAAAGTAAACCTCTGCCTCGAGAAGAACCGGCGCTACTTTTCAAAATCGAACTCGATAGATAATTAAAAATTTAAAACCTCCCCGACACTACAAACATAGCTAAGAACCATTTCGAAAGATAAAACATTCCGAGATATACACAGACACGCACAAACAGTCAAGGGCACCAATATGTATACACCACAAAGTCTCAAAAATATGTACACCGATCTTATTTCTGCAACAATAAGGTTGTAGTATACATATTTAAGCCGGAAGGTGCAGCGTGGGTAAGCCCCCCACAAGGTGGACTGATGACCTGGTAAAGGTCGCTGGAGTCCGCTGGATGCGGGTGGCGCAGGACCGGTCATTGTGGCACTCTTTGGGGGAGGCCTATGCCCAGCAGTGGACGTCTTTCGGCTGATATGATGATGATGATGATACATATTTATGGAACTTTGAGTGAATACATACGGTGCCCTTGAGCCCTTGACTGTACTACACGTTGAACTTGCAACTCCCTCTTTTTCGTCCGGGGTTAAAAGTAAGCCAAGGTGTAAAAAACAAGCCCATATTGCTAAATATAGATTGGCTAGGAATGTAAGAAATATGGAATAAAAACGGCATTGCCGCCCCCGCGGAAGCCCCCTGCATCGGTTATCTTAACTCCTCAATTGACTGCGTCGATTACTAGCCGAGGAATGATAATGGACTAGCAACTACCTTCATTTGTTCTATTTCTATCCCTATATGCCGGGAAACTGTAACCGCGCGGTGTTTGAAAACAATGATTTTATTGAGGTATGCGGGTAGTTGCTAGGACTAATAGTGAATTGCGCATATTTTAGCGCAGCGCGTTACGCAACACGTTAGGGGTTGTACAGATTTTTATACGTGTGTACGTTAACTGCTGGACATATGCCTCCCCCAAAGAGTGCCACATGACCGGTTCTGCGCCATCCGCATCCAGCGGACTCCCGCGACCTTTACCAGGTCATCAGTCCACCTTCTGCGGGGTCTACCTATGCAGTGGCCGTGTTTCGGCTGATATGTTGATGATGTACGTTAAAACTTTTAGTACCCGGAATCGACTAGGACTCAGAGAGCCTACCGCGAAAGGCATTCGAAGTTTTCCCTCTCTGTCAGACTTGCGAGTTCGTACGTAAGTGCAACAGAGAGGGAAAACTTCGAATGCCGTTGGCGGTAGGCCCCCTGCTCGTAGGCACTTGCCGCTTTCCTCTGAAATAGTAGATTGTATGACAATGGTCTAAAATAAGCTATATTACCACGCGATGGTTATCTTCTCTAACGAAGTGAGGGAAAATTGTTCGAGGGGTAATATGGCATTTAGACCAGAGTTATACACTCGACTTTTCACTTCGACTGCGAGAAAATAGTAAAAAAACAAGATTCCATCCGCGAAAAGATTGTTCATTGCCGCGGCATGATTTTTTAAACAAACTGCTTTGACACAGATACAAAATATTATCACCACGAAAAAAAGCCTCTGACCGTCTATAGCCGGACCTTACGTTATATTTGGCTCTTCAGGTCATTCGGTTTTCAGCCGTGATACACGCCCGCAAGTTTCCTTTGCAGATTTCCATAACCACCTCGATCTTCCACGACTCTTTTTGAATGACGACGGGTACCCAATCAAAAGTTTCTCCAAAAGGACACGACTTAAGACAAGGTCACCTAAACCACATTTATAAATCTTATTAAGAGACACTGAATTACTAGTCTAGTGGGTAACGACTAACGAGTGTCATTGCATTGTCCATCTAGACGACGTAGGTTGCGCCTTTTGTTATCGTTTCATTTAATTAATTGACGTCAATATATTGCTCATCGTTTTTTGGCAGGCGCCACCTACTCGTTTCATAGAAAACTGAAAGACGCATTATTGTTTGATTTGATTACCATAGTTGTCCATGGTCTTAATCTGGTCTATGGTCGAAAACTGTGTCAGCGTGATGTTTACTTAAATTTTGACTTACGAATATAAGGTGCAAAAGTGTCGGTGTACAGTCACGGACTTTAATTGTTGAGCCATTTAGCTCACTTTATACTCGACTATAAAAAAAACAATATTAGTTGACGTTGACACCAAGATGGCTCAACAATTAAAGTCCTTGGGTACGGTCAAGATACACAGAGATAAACATGTTAAACTTATAACACCCATGGTTTTTGTGGGGTGTTTAAAAGTACATTTAACTATTTTCTTAAGGCCAAGTTACATTACAGTTTAATGGACAGGTAACGCGTACAGCGGCGCGGGCCCCGCGTTGGGATTGTGGGAATCACACAAACATGGCGCGTTGCCCAATCGTACATTGTGCAACGAGGTTGGTAAGTCGTTTTTCACGAACGTGAGTCTATAAGTTGTCCCATTGTGCTGCTATATATTCTACAAATGAATTACATTAATTATTTATTTACTGTCTATACTTTTCTATCTATAGTATGTCGTATTGCGTTCCGTGGGTCACGTACGGTGCTGTCTGAAAACCAGCGATGTAGGTGTCTGTCTGACACCTCGGCATAATGCTCAGAGAGCGACCGATTCACTGCCGCGAAGACACACACTTGTATGTTTACTGTCTTTGTCTCTGTGTCTTTGTGTAGTGAATAAGTGTCTTCTTTCTTTCTTTATAAGAATGGTTTGATTTTGATGGCTCGAGTTTGTGAGAAATCTTACCATCCGTGCCCCACACAACGGTTTTCATATTTGCGAGGAAATGAATGCATTGGAAACAAAATGAATACTAATCGCAATAAAAAATACAAAGTATCAATCGTCCATTGTAGCTCTGTATGTCTGCGCGTTATGCAGCATTTTATGAGCGTGATGAAACAAATGTAGGGACAGGCGTGAGCGTTTCCATACTCGCCTGACAGCCCGCATCTCGCCCCGCGTGTCCGTGAACACAGCCTTGTCCTATTAAAGGTGTATAATGCATTATAACAAGGACAAACGCTGACATGACACTAAACTGATCCGGTGCAGTGCATTAATGAAGACGGAACGGTGCCTGTTGCAACGCTATTTATGCTATAAATAGATCATCTAGGTGATTCTGACAGATATCAACTGATATATTAGTACGAGCCGAGACTCCACTGCATATTCCAATGAGTTCATTTACAACTTGAAGTTGAAAAGTATTTCAAAGTTCAATATCTCAAACCCGGCTGAATCGATTTTGTTGAAACGTAGCTAAGAACCATCTCGATCAAATCAGCTTTCGAAAAAAAAACCCGCATTAAAATCGCGCGGTACATTAGTTTAGGATACCACTGACAGACACACAGATATTTGTTTCTGAGTCTTGGATGTTTTCTATGTATTTAAGTATTTATATGTATTAAATATATCGTATAACACAATCTTATTTACCTTACTAAGGAGCTAGTTCGATTTGTGTATTTGTGATTGCCCCCTAATATTTATTTTTCATCACACTTGCTCGTCAATGGCGTTATTACTTGCGAGCGTACAGTTCAGTTATAGCCGATTTACCTCCCACGGGCTGTTAAGTTTAGTTTTAAAATATAGAACCCTCTGATTGGCTTAAGCAAATCTGGTTGCTCTGTGATTGGTTGAAAAAAAAATCTAGTTAGCCAAGCCGCCCCGCAAGAATACTGCTCTGTGATTGGTTGAAATATTGAAGCTGCGCGCTCCATTAGCACTGATCTGGAAGTGAAGTTGTCAATTTTTGATTCGTGCGGCTGTATGAAACTTAGATTTTTCTGTCTTTTGTAGTTTTTTATTTCCTCGCAAATGTGATGAAAAACATTGTGTATAAACACGGGCGCAAACTCGAGTCATCAAAAGCCATTGATAGACACTCGTTAGCAATATTCCACTTACGCCCCTCGTTAAACAATGTACTATTATTTATTTAATAGATGGAGGCGCGGCGTGTGTAGGCCCCCCACAAGGTGAACTGATGACCTGGTACTGGTAAAATCGCGGGAGTCCGCTGGATGCGGGTGGCGCAGGACCGGTCAATTTGGCACTCTCTAGGGGAGGCCTATGTCCAGCAGTGGACGTCTTTCGGCTGATATGATGAGATGGAGCCAGTGTCAGGAGGTCTAGGTGTCATACGAAATTAATGGTACAGAAACCACTCTAAAGTGAACCTAGCTACAGCAGGCTCATTATTTTAAAAATGAGAAGGTGTCAGTCATTATAACCAGAGATCTGAATTTTTGCGGCAAAACAAAACACTGTCGCAATCTAGCTAGTGTTAGAAACGTGTCTTTTATCGAAATCGAGTATTGTTATATTAAAAAAACATGCCTATATATTTACATTATTTTATAATCATTCGCGACTGTTAATTTAAAATATGCAAAAGAAGTGGTAAGATACAGAATTGTTTTATATGTGTTATTCCATCTAAACCTTAACTATACTTTATTAACTAACAACCCTTTCTTTTGGCTTTGTCGTAGTCGGGTATTAAAGAGGTAAAACTTTTAATGAAGTGACTAGGTATACCACCTCATTGAAAATAATAAACACTTCAGAAAATGAGTACCTACTCAATAGGACATTGCATCTGTCTCTATACAATTTTATACAAACCTCACGTAAAAAAATGTATTAAATATTTTAATTTATTTGGTGAACCTTGTTTGTCTTCTATTACACAACTATCGATATCGATAAAAAAATGTTTCTAACACTAGCTTGATTGCGACATTCATTTTGTTTTGGCGCGAAAATTCCGATCTCTGATTATAACCTACTAGTCTCTGGTAAGATGTACACAATCTATTTATTTAATCGTATGTCAAGGTGATAATTTGCTGTGAGGTACACACTGGCAACAGTACAGCAGACGCAAGGTTGTTACTCGTTTAGCGCCACCCAGGGGACACGTGCTGGATGTTAGTGGCAATTCCTGCGGACGCGTACACAATGGATGATTTCTAAACGTACAATGAAAATTGTAAAATGGAATTGTATTGTGTACTAAACATTTTCGTAGTAGACCGCAATAAGTTTTACGATTGTTTAAGTAATGGCAGGCTTAGAGCATACATAACTGGAGTAGCTTTATGTCGTATTTGCGTACAAACATGTCTGCCGAATTTTGCGGGGGCGGGGGGGAGCATTTTAATAGGATATTGAAACTCAATTATATATTGAGAGCGGTTGAATAACTATTGAGTGCTTACAGCAACATGCGGGCATTTTTATGATCAGTTTCTCTTGCGAGGCGATTTTGGGATCGATTGTGAAATTGTCTTTGTATGATTTTTGCACATTGTGCAAGGTTTTCTACAGAGGGGTAAGTTACTGAAAGGCTACTCCAGTTATGTATGCTCTAAGAATGTCAGGTAACTGGGTCATAGACAGAACCTGTGGCGTACAATAGGCTAGTCCAATGTTCACCTTTTTAAGGCATCACCCATTATGAGTTTTATCAAGTTCCATTTTTGGTACAAGCCTTTGTTGCCGGCTGTACTTGTTTGCAGTCATCAACTACTCGTTAAGAGGGTTTCAATGAGCCCAAACTCGACAGGGTTAGCTTGTGTTAATTGAGTCATCATCATCAGACAAGGTTTATGCATGTTTATGATGCTGACTGTACCATAGTATTTTATTTCCATCAGACTTACATAATTGTACAAAATTTCAACTCGATTAGACTTTAGGAAGTTGGTCAAATTTTACTTGAAAGATTTGACCCACACTCTAAGAAACGAACAAACAAGACAAGTTATTATAAAGTTTGTAAAAAATACGACTTTTTGGCCTTACCAAATTGACATACAATCTACTTATAAGTCTTTGTGAGATGCCCGCAACATATAAGGATGAGTGAAACAAACATATTAATTTTATTTTTTTATTATAACCATCAAGTCTTTTGGTTTAATTAAAGCTGCCTTACACTGACTGGAACAGACAGACGAACAAGACAATTATAAAAACTGTTGGAACATCTTAAAGGATGTTACAGGATTTAGTTTTGATGTAGGAGATGGAGAGGATATATATACATGTAGAGTAGACACCAATAACATTGATAAGATAAATTATTTGTAAATCGTGACTTATGACTTAAACTTTGTCACTATTCGTGGATTTGATTAGACACTGAACACTGAATTGTGACATTGGAATATTAGTGCCACAATTGTCACCAACAGAAGTATTGTCCATATGTTTACGTTGGCACCCATAGGTATTTGTTGATTAGTTAGACACTGAACACTGAATTGGGGCACTGGAATATTAGTGCCACAGTTGTCACCAATAGTAGCTTTTGTCCCTATGAATACGTTGACACCCGTAGGTATTCGTGGATTATAGACACTGAACACTGAACTGGGGCACTGGAATATAAGTGCAACATTTGTCACCAATAGTTGCTTTGGTCCCTATGAATATGTTGGAACCCGTAGATATTTCTTGATTAGATAGACACTGAACACCGAATTGGGGCACTGGAATATTAGTGCCACATATGTCACCAATAGAAACTATTGTCCCTATTCATAAATAAATAGGGCTTTAGAAACTGAATAAGAGACACAAATAAGAAAATTGTTATCAGAATTCTCTGTGAAAACACTGAACACAGATTTCGGCGTCAGAATGACTGAATGTTGACAGTCAACAGTATGTATCCAACAGTAACAAATGGTCTATGAATAGCATTTGGCATCTGAATTTGTGATTACATCACAAAACACTGAACACTGAATCATGACGTTCAACCACGTAATATTGTTGTCACTGAATGACTTCGTTTGTTTTGAAATGTGCTACTAGTCTCTCATAGTTGAAACCCAGCTTCCATCCCAGCAGAACAAACTATGACTCGAATTCACCTCCATTGTCCAATCTGTTTAAAGAATCTTCTTCAATTCGCCATTCCACCAGCCAGAGCATTTTTATGCAAGCGGCGCAACGAAAAACACCCTAAGGCATTAATTTGTTCCCTTATTGAAATCCCTTGTATTATAGGAAGGCAGGAACCAATGTCACCCGGAAGGCTTCAGCATGTTCAACTCATTGCCTCTGTATGAATACGCTTTGAAATCTCCGATTTTCTTTCCGTCTTTGTACAGGTACATTTTGAAGCAGGTTTCGCAGAAGTACGCTGGGTCGAAGGGTACTGTGGAGCAGCCGATTACGACCCATTTCGCCCCGAATTCTGCGCAGGTGGTGCAGTACACGGATTGGTTTTGGGAGATGGCTGTGTGAGCCGGGTACTGCTTGGTCGAGAGCGGATCCTCCGGGGTGAGTAGACGGATCTCGGAGAACGTGAATAGGTGCTCGCAGTTGCCTTGGTGGATGTAGACCTGGAAGATTGGAGTGGTAATTTGGTGTATTATGGTAAGAAATTGATTGCTACTAACTATTTAAGTACTGTAGTCAGCAGCCGAAATAGCTAGGCCATTTTTAACCAACTTAAAAAGGAGGAGGTTTGCAATTTATCAATTTCTATGTATGTTCCCCGATTACTCGAAGACGCCTGCACCAATTTGGAAAATTCTTTTTTTGTTTTAAAAGGTGGTCCTATGGTCATCCGGTCTGGATCTGATGATGGGATCCTGGAGAAATCGACGGAACTCTTCAAAATTCATAGGCAAACTTGGGGCAATTTGAGTACTGATTTGAAGTCGGTTAAAACTTTAAAGTAATTATATGAAAAGTTGTACAGTGATCTTTCTTCTCAAAATTTTAGTTTATCCCTACGCAAAATTGAAAAGCCTATTCAGCCTCATAGGAGAAAAAATTGTCGCGAATTTTTACATTTATCTACATTTCCTTTACACACCTGTAACGGAAAATTTAATTGTGTGAAAAATATGAGACACTTTTTTTCCTATTACGGTGAATAGGATTTTCGATTTTGCATAGGGATAGGGATAACCTAAAATGTCAAAATTCTGAGACAAAAGTCAGTGTACGAATTTTCATAAACAGGCTCAGTTACGCGGGTGAAGTGCTCAAAATGATCTACACTCTTATTGGTTTATAATAAAGACGACTGTGGATAACTTTGACCTCTTTGAATGTGTAGCTACTTCTACTGCAGTAATTAGTCAACAGCTAAATATTATCAAATTACTAAACGCGAACGATAAATACAGCGAGCGAAGGTGATAGTGATGCGATAGCTATAAGAAGCTAGAACTACATAATGGAATAATGGCATTTCTACAATATACCCAAATGGAATGAAAGTCCTTGAAAATAATAAACAGCAACATTTTACTTACTCGATGATTGGATTTTGAGTCAGACTTTTTTTCCGCCCTTACGCCACTGACAGATCGAATGTAAAAGAAAATCAATGATACTATCATCTCGATTGCTACCGACCACTCGTTGCATCTCGAACGCTGGGAGTCGACATATCTCGACCGTGAGATTTTGAGAATACATAAATTAGTTTTCGATCGGATTGGAATTGGATTTCGATTTTTTTTGCAAGATGTGTCTATTAGACATCATCTCGATCGGCCCGAGAATTGGCCCCCAGGAACCAGTCTAGCGTGCGCTCTCCTCTACCTAGCGGGAAAACTACGGCATCGGCTACGAGCGAAGCGCTACGGAGTCGTTGGCGGTTGAATGTGTTAATAGGTATAATACTTAAATTGATAGAAATGAATATGATGCGGTGAAATCAAGCGAAATTAGTACAGAAAAGAATCATGCTGGCAAATTTGAGCCTACACAGTTGGCCAGAACGCCAATAAAAAAAGAAGAAGATCGCGCGTACCTCAGGATGGCCGAGCCGCACGCTTATATCGTCTAGCCGCGTGCTGTGCAGGTCTCTAGCCGGGAAGTCGCCGAGCCCGCGCGCGCGCGCCCACGCGCGGAGCGTCGCGCTGCGGTCCGCGCAGCCGGCCCGCGAGTCCACGTAGAACACGTTGTTGATGAACAGGAACCCGGATGGGAACATCTCCTACAACAATATTTTAAAATGTATTGATTGATCACCAAGAACACTTAAAGGTGACGTGTGTTGTCGTGCCCGCCGCGCCAAGAACGACTATAGGTGTCCGCAACAAGGCGCAAAGCAACCTTCAGTCTTTCATTTTCTGTTTGTATTTGCTCTCTTTGTAACAATGACGTTGGCGTGATAATGTCTCTTTTAGATGTCTTGATTGGAGGCGAAAAGCTTCGGCGAATTATTTCAGATAATGCATAAGCATGCTGACGTCGTTGGCGCACACCACGCGGTCGCGCAGCGCCGACAGACACTGCCGGCCCACTAGTACCACGTCGCGACTGACAGTGTGTTAGTGTTACCTTGGCAGCGGTGGGAGGCAGGGCGTGCGGCGCGGCGGCCGCGTCGAGCCGCATGCTGACGTCGTTGGCGCACACCACGCGGTCGCGCAGCGCCGACAGACGCTGCCGGCCCGCTAGTACCACGTCGCGACTGACAGTGTGTTAGTGTTACCTTGGCAGCGGTGGGAGGCAGGGCGTGCGGCGCGGCGGCCGCGTCGAGCCGCATGCTGACGTCGTTGGCGCACACCACGCGGTCGCGCAGCGCCGACAGACGCTGCCGGCCCGCTAGTACCACGTCGCGACTGACAGTGTGTTAGTGTTACCTTGGCAGCGGTGGGAGGCAGGGCGTGCGGCGCGGCGGCCGCGTCGAGCCGCATGCTGACGTCGTTGGCGCACACCACGCGGTCGCGCAGCGCCGACAGACGCTGCCGGCCCGCTAGTACCACGTCGCGACTGACAGTGTGTTAGTGTTACCTTGGCAGCGGTGGGAGGCAGGGCGTGCGGCGCGGCGGCCGCGTCGAGCCGCATGCTGACGTCGTTGGCGCACACCACGCGGTCGCGCAGCGCCGACAGACGCTGCCGGCCCGCTAGTACCACGTCGCGACTGACAGTGTGTTAGTGTTACCTTGGCAGCGGTGGGAGGCAGGGCGTGCGGCGCGGCGGCCGCGTCGAGCCGCATGCTGACGTCGTTGGCGCACACCACGCGGTCGCGCAGCGCCGACAGACGCTGCCGGCCCGCTAGTACCACGTCGCGACTGACAGTGTGTTAGTGTTACCTTGGCAGCGGTGGGAGGCAGGGCGTGCGGCGCGGCGGCCGCGTCGAGCCGCATGCTGACGTCGTTGGCGCACACCACGCGGTCGCGCAGCGCCGACAGACGCTGCCGGCCCGCTAGTACCACGTCGCGACTGACAGTGTGTTAGTGTTACCTTGGCAGCGGTGGGAGGCAGGGCGTGCGGCGCGGCGGCCGCGTCGAGCCGCATGCTGACGTCGTTGGCGCACACCACGCGGTCGCGCAGCGCCGACAGACGCTGCCGGCCCGCTAGTACCACGTCGCGACTGACAGTGTGTTAGTGTTACCTTGGCAGCGGTGGGAGGCAGGGCGTGCGGCGCGGCGGCCGCGTCGAGCCGCATGCTGACGTCGTTGGCGCACACCACGCGGTCGCGCAGCGCCGACAGACGCTGCCGGCCCGCTAGTACCACGTCGCGACTGACAGTGTGTTAGTGTTACCTTGGCAGCGGTGGGAGGCAGGGCGTGCGGCGCGGCGGCCGCGTCGAGCCGCATGCTGACGTCGTTGGCGCACACCACGCGGTCGCGCAGCGCCGACAGACGCTGCCGGCCCGCTAGTACCACGTCGCGACTGACAGTGTGTTAGTGTTACCTTGGCAGCGGTGGGAGGCAGGGCGTGCGGCGCGGCGGCCGCGTCGAGCCGCATGCTGACGTCGTTGGCGCACACCACGCGGTCGCGCAGCGCCGACAGACGCTGCCGGCCCGCTAGTACCACGTCGCGACTGACAGTGTGTTAGTGTTACCTTGGCAGCGGTGGGAGGCAGGGCGTGCGGCGCGGCGGCCGCGTCGAGCCGCATGCTGACGTCGTTGGCGCACACCACGCGGTCGCGCAGCGCCGACAGACGCTGCCGGCCCGCTAGTACCACGTCGCGACTGACAGTGTGTTAGTGTTACCTTGGCAGCGGTGGGAGGCAGGGCGTGCGGCGCGGCGGCCGCGTCGAGCCGCATGCTGACGTCGTTGGCGCACACCACGCGGTCGCGCAGCGCCGACAGACGCTGCCGGCCCGCTAGTACCACGTCGCGACTGACAGTGTGTTAGTGTTACCTTGGCAGCGGTGGGAGGCAGGGCGTGCGGCGCGGCGGCCGCGTCGAGCCGCATGCTGACGTCGTTGGCGCACACCACGCGGTCGCGCAGCGCCGACAGACGCTGCCGGCCCGCTAGTACCACGTCGCGACTGACAGTGTGTTAGTGTTACCTTGGCAGCGGTGGGAGGCAGGGCGTGCGGCGCGGCGGCCGCGTCGAGCCGCATGCTGACGTCGTTGGCGCACACCACGCGGTCGCGCAGCGCCGACAGACGCTGCCGGCCCGCTAGTACCACGTCGCGACTGAACACGGAGTGGCGGCTGCTTACCTGTCACACAAATTTTGGAATGACAAGAAATGAAAAAAAAATTGTACAGGCTTTTGTTGCTCACTGGCCTTTTTTTTGAGCCATCAACTAATTGTTAAGATGGTTCCAATGAGCCCAAAGACGACACATCTTGTGTAGTTTAGGAGTTGCTATGGCCATGGCCACCTTCTGTCCCCTGGCCATTTTTTTTAACGGTGAACTCTAAACAAAAAATAAAAAAGGGCTGCCACAATAGATCACTCGCTGGTCGAAGCGGCACAGTTTTTAGGGTTCCGTACCTCAAAGGAAAAAACAAAACCCTTATAGGATCACTTTGTTGTCCGTCTGTCTGTCAAGACCCTTCATCTTGGGATCGCGTGGAGGTATCGAGTTGAATTTAAAACTATATACTCTAAACTATAACTAGAAACTGTGAAAAAAAATCAAACTTTTAGAAGTTTACGTAAAAAAAGAAACGGCCGTTGGCCGTTATGCCGCAAAAAACTTATATTTCGACACTCAAGGGAATCAATGAATAATCTGAAAACTATACAAAAGTCAAAGACAAAGTGATTTATTCTTCAATTTAGGCATATTACATGCACCTATGAATGTCAATAGCCTACCACCGGTTCGGAAAGAAAACCTCTGCCTCGAGGGATAATTTAATAATTTTGTACGGAACCCTCAGTGGGCGAGTCCGACTCGCACTTGTCTGGTTTTTTTTCTACATGATAGCCCAAAAGAACGAATTTTAGAATAATTTGTTAGAAAAAAACCGGACAGAATAACCGAAAGCGTCGATTTTTCCGTTTTGTATCAACAAAACAGCTAAGGTAAATGAAATAATTACATCAATGTTTTAATCAGCGTTCGCAGTATTCAGGACATACTTACATGTCTCTCCTTTATGTTAAACGGGAAAGGCCTGTATATCCGTACATGGTAAACAATGTCTCTGCCAGGCTCAAGGTCTGGTTCCGGCAATGCCCCACTATCGTCCTCGACCTGAAGCAGGAAACAGGAAAAACATGTGCAAATATAGTCTAAGCCTATAGCTTACTTTAGTCTATTTGTTTTTCTTTCAATAAGTTGCTTTTGTATCATAAATGTTAAATCTACAAATAAAAATATTTGTGGACAATATAGCAGCCAAGAACGAGCTATCAAATGGTGAATTTAGAAGTCGCGAACTTACGCGAACTCAAACGTGGTTGGATCTTCGACAAACTTACTCGACAATTTTAAAGTACGCGTACCTAGACTGACACACAGACGAGTAAAGTTGTCGAGCCGTTAGTACGCGAACTTACTCGCCCTTCTGCCACCCACTTTATAGTATATACCTTTCTTTTCTTGAGCACAAATTGCAATAATTAGTTTGTAATTATATTATCTTTGTCTGAGACAGAGGATCATCCTAGTTCAGACGCATGTAATAATGTATTAGTGTGGGCGTTTGGTGAAAAACCTTACTTTTTTTGATAAAAGTATGAAACTTGGCACAGTTATTCCTTATGCCAAAATAAGCCGATTAAGATCGGTAGCCCTCGGGAGCCCCCCCTCTGGGGCTGGGGAGGGGGGGTTTAAGTCCCGCTCCGCCCGGCTTTATTCTAAAAATTCTAACCGTCCATGGCTAGCTAATATGTCGTGTTTGGTATCAATTTCGGATAAATCAATGACGTAGAAGTCATTTCTGGTATAAAAAAATGTTATTTGTCTTGAATTTAAAAAAGAAAACATAAAAATAAAGATTATCAACTCAATTTTTTTTATTTTGAGCATTCGTAAATATTAAACGGCCAGCTATTTCTGTATACAAAAAATACATTTATAAAGCCAATTTATTGTAGATTTGAAAATATATAACTTTTAACTACCTTTGCTAACAATAAATAGTGTAAAAAAAAGATTAAGTAGCGCACGGTAGAAAATACCGCTCCGCCCGGCTTCATCCTAAAAATTCTAACCGTCTATGGCTAGCTAATAGGTCATGCTTGGTATCAATTTCGGATGAATCAGTAACATAGAATTTATTTTTAGGATAAAAAAATGTAATTTGTTAAACAATTAAAAAATAATATATAAAAATTGTATTTTACAACTCCAATTTTTTATTTTGAGCCTTCGTAAATATTAAACGGACAGATATTTCTGTATAAAAAAAATATATAAATAAAGCCAATTTATTGAAAATTATAAAAAATATAACTTTTTAATACCATTGCTAATAATAAGTAATGTAAAAAAATTATTTTGTAGCGCGCTTTAGAAAATACCGCTCCGCCCGTATTCATTTAAAAATTCTAACTGTCCATGTTTAGCTAATAGGTGGTATTTAGTATCAATTTCGGATAAATCAATAACGTAAAAATCATTTCTGGTATAAAAAAATGTAATTTAACAAGCAATAAAAAATATTTTACTAGAACATATTTTTATTATGAGCCTTCGTAAATTTTAAATGACTAGTTAGTTGCGTATGCAAAAAATACTTAAACAAAGCCAGTTTAATGTAGATTTGAACAATATAACTTTTTGCTACCTTTGCTAATAATAAATAGTGTATTTTTTTTAAGTCGCATGCCGGTGCTTAATTTTTACCGCCTGTTCAACCTAAGTGCACATTCTGGAGACAGACTGTGCTATATTCGTTCTTGTGATCATAAAAATGATGAAAGATTAACAAATATTTGTAATACAATTTTAATTTGCACAGTAGTACCTTAGAAGTGTCGCGAGGCCTCATGTTTGTATTAGGTGAGAGCGTCACTGTTAACGCCAATGTCACTAATATCCGTTTTTCAAAGTCATATTGTACGAGTATAAGCGGAAAAGGCACTTTATTACGTACAATTTACTACACGTCTCGAGAGTCAACGCAGTTTCGTCCACTGAGACATAACTGGGTTCATTTCAAATCCCTCTTCAGTTGCATTGCGTTTTGCAACCAGCTTTGCGTTTACATCTTGTTTAGTTTAAACAGATGCTGACCACACCAGGGTTGTCAGACCAATGTGGAATCCATTGGCCAGCATTTTGCGTCCATGTCTAAGCAGAGGGACTGGGTCAGTTTTGATGACGGACAAACGCCTAGGCCGAAACATGTAGGTACCTACCCCTTGGTAAACTGCCCGTTATGTGTGCTGGTATAGAGCAGTTTCCTCTAATTGCTGGTTTTTTATCGGGTTATCGTACTCTTCGCATAGCTTTATTTTCATCAACCTCTAGTATAAGACGTAGTACTATTACTTATTCTGTGGTACAAGTTATATCTAAATGTTGAGATTTAAGTACTAAAAATATAGCAATAATAATAAATATTAGGGGACATTCTTACACAAATCGAATTAGCCCTATAGTAAGCTCAATTAGGATTGTGTTATAGGTACTAGACGACGATATATATAATAGATATAAATACTTAAACACATAAAAAACATCCAAGACTCAGAAACAAATATTCATGCTCATCACACAAATATTTGCCCTTACCGGGATTCGATCCCAGGACCTTCAGCTTCAAAAATATTTGTTTACTAGAAAGAACCGGCAATTGGAGCACATGCCTCAGACGGAAACTGCCCTATACCAGCACACATAACGGGCAGTTTACCAAGGGGTAGGTACGTTTTTGGCTAGCAAGCAAGGTGCTGGCCAATGGATTCCACACTGGTCTGACAACACTGCTGGGGCCAGCATCTGCTTAAAATAAACAAGGTGTAGTGTAGATGCAAAGCTGGTTGCGAAACGTGATGCAAAAATTATGAAGAGGGATTTGAAATGCACCCAGTTACGTCTCAGTGGAGGAAACTGCGTTGACTCTCAAGACGTAATATTGTGCCTTTTCTGCTTATACTCGTACAATATGACTTTGAAAAACGGATATTAGTGACATTGGCGTTAACAGTGACGCTCTCACCTAATACAAACATGAGGCCTCGCGACACTTCTAAGGTTTCTCTAAGGGGACGCCACTACTGTGCAAATTAAAATTGTATTACAAATATTTGTTAATCTTTCATCATTTTTATGATCACAAGAACGAATATAGCACAGTCTGTCTCCAGAATGTGCACTTAGGTTGAACAGGCGGTAAAAATTAAGCACCGGCATGCGACTTAAAAAATATACACTATTTATTATTAGCAAAGGTAGCAAAAAGTTATATTGTTCAAATCTACATTAAACTGGCTTTGTTTAAGTATTTTTTGCATTCGCAACTAACTAGTCATTTAAAATTTACGAAGGCTCATAATAAAAATATGTTCTAGTAAAATATTTTTTATTGCTTGTTAAATTACATTTTTTTATACCAGAAATGATTTTTACGTTATTGATTTATCCGAAATTGATACTAAATACCACCTATTAGCTAAACATCGACAGTTAGAATTTTTAAATGAATACGGGCGGAGCGGTATTTTCTAAAGCGCGCTACAAAATAATTTTTTTACATTACTTATTATTAGCAATGGTATTAAAAAGTTATATTTTTTAAAATTTTCAATAAATTGGCTTTATTTATATATATTTTTTTATACAGAAATATCTGTCCGTTTAATATTTACGAAGGCTCAAAATAAAAAATTGGAGTTGTAAAATACAATTTTTATATATTATTTTTTAATTGTTTAACAAATTACATTTTTTTATCCTAAGAATAAATTCTATGTTACTGATTCATCCGAAATTGATACCAAGCATGACCTATTAGCTAGCCATAGACGGTTAGAATTTTTAGGATGAAGCCGGGCGGAGCGGTATTTTCTACCGTGCGCTACTTAAATCTTTTTTTTACACTATTTATTGTTAGCAAAGGTAGTTAAAAGTTATATATTTTCAAATCTACAATAAATTGGCTTTACAAATATATTTTTTGTATACAGAAATAGCTGGCCGTTTAATATTTACGAATGCTCAAAATAAAAAAAATGAAGTTAAAAATCTTTATTTTTATGTTTTCTTTTTTAATTTCAAAATAAATAACATTTTTTTATACCAGAAATGAATTCTACGTTATTGATTTATCCGAAATTGATACCAAACACGACATATTAGCTAGCCGTGGACGGTTAGAATTTTTAGGATGAAGCCGGGCGGAGCGGGACTTTAACCCCCCCTCCTCGGCCCCAGAGGGGGGCTCCCGAGGGCTACCGATCTTAATCGGCTTATTTTGGCACAAGGAATGACTGTGCCAAGTTTCATACTTTTATCAAAAAAAGTAAGGTTTGGCCATTTTATGTCGCTAAGGATCCCCACTATATGTACAGGTGCGTACGAATTAGAGCAGCCTCGGGTTGAGGCACGCGCACGCACGGCTCGCCTATTTTGCTCAAATTCGTTCGCGCTCAAGCAGCGCGCGGCGAGCCGGCCAGTGGCGGTCTTTTGACCGTGCTCAAAGGCCCCTCAGTGTGCGTGCCTCGCGTAACTTGGACTTGGACGTGTATCTGAGCGTGCCGCGGACAGAGCGACAAGATCAAACATGTTTGTGCGCAAAACGCGTACGAATTTGAGCAAGTTGCTAAGCCGTGCGTGTGTAATAGTTTGTTAGTAAATTTGGTACAATTCTTGATACAAATACATAAAAATCAAAAGGTGTTGTGGGTCCCGAAATCATTAGCTGTCATCGGGTCGACGCCATTTTGAATGTCGGCTCGCCGCGAGTACGCTTCCTCACCCGCGCATGTTCATGTGGAATGCGCGGGGCGAGCATGCCTCAGGCTGAGCCGCTTAAATTCGTGCGTAGCTTACTATGTATTAATACGCAAGCACATTGTTAACATTAGCAATAATACATTTTTATATTATTATAGGTTGGTTGTAGTGTGTTGTGGGCAATGGACTATCAACTTATCATTGCAATATCACATTGTCGTCATCTTCAAACCTAAAATCGCTAAAAGTAGCACTGAAAATTAAATTATGTTCCTTTTTAGGGAATACAGGATTTAGTTTGTCTTATTGTTATGGTATACAATATATCGTATACAAACAAAGAAATAACAACAGATGGACTTGGATATCTCCAGATGGTCTCCACAAGAACGAGATAGACTATATTCTCACTAACAAACCTAAAATGTTTCAAGACTGCAGAGTAATAAATAATCTAAACTTTAATACCAACCACAGGATGGTAAGGGCTAAACTTCATTTTACAACCTTCAAGAAAGACAGACCCTTCATATTGAAACCAACTACCACACTTATAGAAAATAGCCAATACTTAAAAGAAAACCTTGAAAATTTTACAAGACTCACAGAACATTTAGATACCCAAAATAAATATGACAAATTTGAGGAACTCCTACACACAAAAGAAAACAGTAAACCTAAGATAAAAAATAACTCAGAGAAATGGCTCACAAGGATAACCAAGGAATTACTGAAAACTAGAACTGAACTAATATCTCTACCTGGGAAGACGAAACAAGACAGACAGAATATTTCTAAAATCAGTAATAAAATAAAGCTAAACATGAGAAAAGACCGACAAAGACACAGGCTGGCACTTCTGGAAAATTGCATTCAAAGAACAGGCGGGACTAAAAAAGTGAAAAAACAGTTATCGGAAAAAATAGACTGGATACCCAATATCTCAGATAAAACAGGAAAATGCAAAACCAGTCGTCCAGAAATCATTTCTATAGCGACAACTTTTTTCAGAGACTTATACACAAAGAAGGATAAAAATCATCCGACAGACATAACAGGTGGAAGCGTGGTGCCAGACATATTACCCGCAGAAGTGGAAAAAGCAATAAAAACACAAAGAAGAGATAAGGCCCCCGGAGCGGATGGTATTAGCAACGAATTTCTGACTGCCAACATAGATATCCTTGTACCACCTCTCACCAACATATTCAATGATGTGCTACAAAGTGAGACAATCCCCAACCAATGGACTACTTCGACAATCATACTATTACACAAAAAAGGTGACAAAAACAATATTAACAACTACCGCCCTATTAGTCTGATGTCAAATATATACAAAATCTTCGCCAAAATTATCCTCAATAGAATGACCAAGATCCTAGACGAAAGTCAACCGAGGGAACAAGCAGGATTTAGGAGCGGATATTCAACCCTGGACCATATATATGTAGTCAAACAACTCTTCGAAAAAGCAAAGGAATTCAATATCACCCTTTACTGCTGTTTTGTAGATTATAGCAAAGCCTTCGACTCTCTTGAACATGACAAAATCTGGCAAGCCCTAATAAACCAAGGAGTTGAAATTAAGTACACCAGAATCCTAAAAAACGTCTATGAAAACAGCAAGGCCAAAATTAAGTTGGACAGAGAGGGTGAAGAAATTAAAATAGGAAGAGGAGTCCGTCAAGGCGATCCAGTATCACCTAAACTCTTCACGGCTGTCCTAGAAGAGGTATTCCGTAAATTAAATTGGGATGAATGCGGATTATTAATCAATGGCGAAAAACTTTCGCATTTAAGATTTGCGGATGATCTCATAATAATCTCACCATCCAAAGACAGACTGAACGAAATGATATGTGACCTAGATGCAGAAAGCCAAAAAGTAGGGTTGTGTATGAACACTCTGAAGACCAAAGCCATGACCAATGGAAAACAAGAACCCATTTACGTCAACAACAACATGATCGAATATGTAAACGAATACTTATACCTAGGTCAAACTATATCTCCACACGACTTGACTACGAAAGAACTAGACAGACGTATTGGAAATGGGTGGAAGCAATATTGGAACCTAAAAGAAGTTATGAAAAATAAAGAAATGAGTATGACCATAAAAAGGAAATTGTTCGATACATGTATACTTCCTGTTCTTACTTATGGTTGCCAAACATGGGCACTAAACAAATCCCACTACAAAAAGCTAGAAACGTGTCAAAATGCTATGGAGAGAAGTATGATGGGAAAGCGACTATCTGATAAAGTTAAAAATATAGATATAAAGAAATGTACTAAAACAAAAGATGTTACTACAACAATTAAGAAGTTAAAATGGAAATGGGCAGGTCACACAATTAGAGGAAGAGAAAAGTGGTCTAAAGCAATAATGTACTGGTTTACTGGACACAAAAAGAGGAAGCGTGGCAGGCCAACAAGGAGATGGGTTGATGAGATTAAGAGCGCAGCAGGAGGTTGCTGGACTACAATAGCAAAGGATAGGGAGAAATGGAAAGAGTTAGGGGAGGCCTTTGCCTACAAAAGGCATACAGATATTAATTAAATATGTTAACAACTACAAAATGCAATGTAAAGTACTTAAATCTGAAATAAAGGCTATTTTATTTTATTTTATTTATTTATTATTGTTATGGAAAATGATAGAATCTATTGAATTGGAAATATGCAATCGAAATCCAACATCAATTCCATACCAACATACCTGATTCAAAGGCATAAGCCGAACACCTCTGTACTTCAACCTCTTCTGATAGTTGTTGGTGGGGTCATTAGCAACCCGCAGCCGGTGTTTCTTCACAATGCACAGCTTACTATCCTCCTCATCATACTCCCTGTGGTCAAACACGGAGAGCACCGAGAGTGGGGGGACGGAAGTTGTCATCCTCAACTCTTTGCCGGTTCTAAGATGGTCAGTGCTGTAATGTAATTTAAAGACTGATATTCTTTTTCCCAGTTCAGATGGACAATCCACATTCAATTATTATACAAGTCAATACTCGTAAATAGAGCTTTGGGTGCATATAAAATGTATGGCCAGTGGAGCTCTTTTTACATGCATTGACATATACATTGTTGCAATAATCAGAAGTCATCAGAGGAAGAAGATATTTACTAAGCTACAAGTTACTAGTCTAAGCTGGCCACATGAATCAATGTGACCAATGATAAGTGACCTTTTGGACCAATGTTGCCAGTTTATTATTATTATATGGGCTAATCAAGTATTTTTTGTAGCTCGTTGCTTGTATGGGGCTATAATTGTATGGGGCTTAAATCCACTGAACACGTATTTTTGTAATATTAGTAAACTCATTCCATGGTGGGGCAACTGCTTACCATGATAGGAGCCCAATTTATATTTTTTTTTTTCTAAGAAACTCTATCACTTTTGTCTCTTGGCTTACCGGGCCAGAATAACAACAAGAAATAGTTGATTGACCCATTTATAGCTTTTTATTCGTACACAAAATATATAAGGTAAATAAATAAACATACACAATATATAACACAAAATAAATAAACATATTTTTGGCACTAGCCGTGTTTACACCAGACGCATGCTCGGCCGCATGCCTCAGGCGAGGAGAGGCATGCCAAGGCAAGTATACAATAAGTGCGCAAACTAGGGCAGGGCGTACTCTGTCGAGGCATGCATCCGGTGTAGACAAAGCATTTACCACCACTGACTTGAAGCCGTATGATGTTCAAAAACAATCAACTTAAAACTGTGTGGCATGGGGGTGCCACCACACATTTTTTTCTGTGGCGGCATATGGGTTGTCGTCTTCAGGGAGACTTAACCATGGCAAGAAACAAGAAGGAATAGTTAATTGGCCTTATTAATACTCTTCTATTAACCTTACAACAAAATGGTGCCCAACTGAGGCCAGAACAAAAACAATAGCCAGACAAAATACGAATAAAATGACTTCTTATAAATATTGTCATGTCAATGTATGTATCATGAACTATTTAAAAAATGGGTCAAGTTACTTGTAAAGCTTTTTATTACATAAAATTAACGAAAAAGCGCAAAGCGCACGCGCGGCTGCGGCCGTCTGTGGCTTCAGTGGCACGAGTTTTCGTACGCGTCCACAGCCGTCTTTAGCTCTCAAAAGGTTAAAATAAGCTAACATACCTGCAAAACTTGGCAAGGTTTTCAAACTGTTCATCATTTAAATCACAGCCAACAAATTCCCTTATCTTATTTGAGTAAAACTTTTCTACATCTTCATTTGGCCCAGCTTTACCATAAATTGGAAGTGTATTAAATGCTAGTGGAAGATTCTTTGTTATAATCGGAGGGGTCACTAGGTTCCCCTTGACGTGGTACATTTTTGGCCCCACATCAGCGTCAAAGATTTCAACTTTTCTTCTTTTCAACTCTGTCCCATATTCACTAGTACCTGATGTCCCTGGGTTGTCATTGTATGTACACTTATCTTCCAATTTGTCAGTCCCCAATGAGGTTTCAAATTTGGCATTTAAAGACTCCAAATATTTAGAAGCTACTGAGTAATCTATGTAACTTTCTTTGTCACTCTGAGTCGAGGTTTTTTCTGATTTGAAACTGTCACCATTATGTTTTGTATTGATGAATGATGGATCCTCATTTTGAATAAATTCTTTGGCAATATGGAAATGGCTATTTTCTGAGGCTAGGCTGCTATTAGCTAATCCATACTCTTGGCAGATTTCCTGGCCTGAGGTTGTCGCGTAATTCTGAAATTCTTTCAGGATAGCAGACGCCTGGTAGTCATTGTTTGTTTGGTCCAGAAGTTCGATTATTGGTGTGGATTCCATTATAACAAAAACAAAAATCAAAGAAGCCCACCAATTCTCCTATTCCTTTTATTATTATTTTTTCTTCTACCTAACATCCACCTTGTTCATTTTAACGTAAAATACGTCAAATATCTTTTTTTCTAATTCGTCCTTTTAGACAGGCTAAGACCATGGGCCATTCTGCCTGGTCTTCAGTTATTATAATTTCTGTTAGTTATGGTGGCACCACACTTGGAGGCATTGGCCAAATATTCATGTTGCATCTTTTTCCTTCCTACGGCAAATGAAAGAGAGGCAACCTCAAGTCTGGTCCCACCATTATGGGATTCAACACAATAATGCATGGCCACATAATGTACGGCCCGATACTGTGCATTACAGTCTATTTGGGAGTCCCAGACAGAAAAACACACCTCTGCGTTGTCATGTCATTCCATGTCCATCCAAATCCAATGTCGATTTGTCAGTTTAACGTCAAACAAAATTTCCAAAACAAATCGGAAATTGTGATTATCATTTGAGTTAGGTATATTAAGCTAGTTTGCCTCGCAATGCTAACTTTGTGGAATTTATTTGAAGCTACATTACTTTGCCTCAACGCAGTATGTGTACTTCACGAGGAACGGTTTATGCAGAAAAGTAAGCATAACCTCCATTCTAACTTACAGCTGCTGTGAATTTAATTAGCAGTGAAGTTTTAAAATCTTATTTATTTTATGTTTCAGTGGGATGGGGAGCTCAAGGTCACAGTCAAGGTTTCGAGGATCAGTCAACAGTGAAATACCAGATACTAAACTTAGTTAGGTCCATAAGAACAGTAACAAGAAGTAAGTAGCTATTCAATTAACACATTCACTGCCAATGATTTTGTAGCGCCACACTCGTAGCCGGTAACATACGAATAACAATTTATAGAGGAAAGCGCCTAGAGCAGAGCGCCCATTTAGCAGGTTCCTGGCCCTGAATGTGGTAATAGTTGGTTTATACTCATATTTGTATTATTTTATTACATTTAGAGTCTGGCACTGTTCATGTCTTAGGGTGGTATTCCACTTGTCCAAGATCTTTATCCAATTTGTATTTGCGTCTCACATTTTGCTTTAAAAAATGTGAGATGCAATGCACATTGGACATAGATCTCGGACAGGTGGAATACCAACCTGAGGATTTAAAAAATACACTCATTCCTATCTTTGGTATAGTAGCGATGTTATTGCCAGAGATGTGTTAATCAAACAAGGGAGCGAAGTGAACCAAGTTCCATACTTCAGATTGTGCTAAAAATCGTTTGTGTGTCTCTACAGGTCGCATTTGTCAACCAATTCTTGTGAAATTTTGTGAGCAGGTTCATACATTAATTACATAGAATTTTGGTCAAGTCACTTTTTTTAATTAAATAAAAATAAAATAAAATGGCAGGCTCGCAAGTTACATCTCACAGAGAACACACAATATTTGACACCTCACATACTTGTCAACTAGGTGTAATTATATGAAAACAGCTATGCACATCCCTAGTGTATATCAAGCCTGTCATCTCAATTAGCCAGACTAATTCGCTCCATTTCTATAGACTGACCCTGATCCGCATTCAACTATCTTGGTGATGGGGAATATGGGAATAACTCAATCACCCTACCTATTGTCAGATTATGGTTTGAGGGGTTTGACTCCAGGATTTGTTTTGGGAAGGTTGCATTTTGCTCCAGGAAAAGTATGGTTTTGAAAAACAGACATAGAAAAACTTTATTCAACATCACATGTTAAACATACAGACAGTGTACAAATTGGACTTAAGATTAGACTTAAAACCTATACAGTACCGTACATACGAGGCATAACTATGTGTGATGCTAAAAAGGGGCTAGACTCAGCATAATGTTGCAGTGAGTAGGTATAGGTATACCTACACCGCAACGCTGGTTAGACCCTTACATATAATATAGCTTTAATCATAGTATTATGTGGGAACGTAATAAATTCTTAAATAAACAAAAAAATAACAGTGAATAAAAATAAAATTCATTCATTCATTTTAAAACATTATTCTAAGATGCTTTATTCAAGGATCTAACAAACTTTCCACCTGGAATTGATTATGTAGATTTAAATGAAGCTTGCATTGTCTTTTTTTGTATTATTTATCTTGAATATTATAGAGCAATGTAAATAAGCAAAATAAAGATAAAAATAGTTATTGATATTTTTTTAACTTCTAGACAAAATTGGATATAATAGTTTCTTTCCATAATTGTGTTTTTTTGTATTATTTATCTTGAATATTATAGAGCAATGTAAATAACCAAAATAAAGATAAAAATAGTTCTTGTATTGTTTCTCTATGTAACTGCTTTGTTTGTGTGAGGTGTGCAATAAAGAGTATTTGTATTGTATTGTATTGTTATTGATATTTTTTTAACTTCTAGACAAAATTGGATATAATAGTTTCTTTCCATAATTGTTTTTTTTTCCATACAAGTTCTCAGTTCATTGACTGGACTATACATATAGAAAACAATAAATCTGGCTTATCAAGATGAGCTATACCTACTTTGTAATAGGCCCATGAATATTATTATATTTTTATTTGTTTCAGTTCCGCTGATACTCTTGAACATACTCACAATCATATTCAAGTTATTACTTGGATAACAGTGTGAAGAAGACTATACATTAACTTACAAGGGTACTAATTCAGAATTATAACTATTCCCACTTGTCACCCAATAAGTCCAGCCCCCCCCTTCGATTCCCACTACTACGTGTGGTTATGGACTGCTAATTCAATATTATCTCACCATCACATCTGTTGGCCATACATAGTTCTATCCGTCGGCTGCTCACCCTGGCCTCAGTGTTGCCAGTATGGAATTTAAAAAGTGTAACCTGTAACTTTATAAAATGAAAATAATTAAAACTTACTGATGACTTGATGACAAGTGGGTATTGGATAACCCCTGTGAAAGCCTGTTCACACCAATACCGACAGTACGTAACTGTTGGTGTCGGACCCAGTAATGATATAGGAGGGCAAGTAAATATATGGAAAACATGCTTACTGTTCACACCGCCCAGTCCGATATCGGAGCATGCTCCAAACAAAAAGTGTTGTCGGATCCAACACCGACAGTTACGAATTGGTGTAAACAAACTCTTAAATTAAATATTTGATCTATTTGAGTGGAAACGAATGGGAAGATCAGCAAGTAGCATGCCAGTGTTTACCACTGTTACAGTATTTCCTACTCTTGTCTTAATAGTTATTAAAAAATAAAATTGTTATTTACTCAGTGATAAATGCTAGCATGCTTTAATTGTAAGAACAAATATTATATCCTGTGTTTTTATAAAAAAAAAAAAAATTTGGTCTGAGTTTACTATTGTCCGCCGCGGCCAGGCCGCGCCAGTCTGTGAGAGGCCTAGATCAGCAAGTAGCATGCCAGTGTTTACCACTGTTACAGTATTTCCTACTCTTGTCTTAATAGTTATTAAAAAATAAAATTGTTATTTACTCAGTGATAAATGCTAGCATGCTTTAATTGTAAGAACAAATATTATATCCTGTGTTTTTATAAAAAAAAAAAAAATTTGGTCTGAGTTTACTATTGTCCGCCGCGGCCAGGCCGCGCCAGTCTGTGAGAGGCCTTGCGTCAGTGTGATGTAGGCCTTAATGATCTTAAAACATTTAATTTACATTCATGCTCCTCAAGTCGCAGCCACACAGTCCTGCAAGCTATAAGTGATAGCAAGATGAATGACCACCAAAGGTCTTGCTCCATCTTATTAACTTATTTCATTATCCGTGGCTGTGGCTTAACAATGGTGTAAAAGTTTCTCAAACCTGTTTTATCATTACCATGTCAATGTTTAGAATTCTTACAATAAAACTAATTAAAATAAATATTTCTGCATAAAAAAGTTATACTTTATTTCTTAGACATACAGTGATTGATGTGATGGATGATTGGTGATTCAGGGGACGTGAGCAGGACCAACCCTGAACATACAGTAAATATATCTTTGCTCGAGACATGTTCTGTATGAGCAGTTGACAGCCTTGGCTTCTCCTAATAACATTCAGTTGATGTTGATGCCGGTTCCGAACTCTTTTTGACGATGTATTTACCGTAGGTAGTAGCGCAGGCACGCCGGCGTGTCTCCCGGAGTCAGCACGCGCACCGGCCACCACGAGCACGCGCCCAGCTTGTGTTATCGTCTGAAGACACGATGTATTTACCGTAGTACCGCAGCGGGTAGTCCCCGGGGCTATGCTGGCGCGCGAGCAGGCACGCCGGCGTGTCTCCCGGAGTTAGCACGCGCGCCGGCCACCACGAGCACGCGCCCAGCTTGTGTTATCGTCTGAAGACACGATGTATTTACCGTAGTACCGCAGCGGGTAGCCCCCGGGGCTGTGCTGGCGCGCGAGCTGGCACGCCGGCGTGTCTCCCGGAGTCAGCACGCGCGCCGGCCACCACGAGCACGCGCCCAGCTTGTGTTATCGTCTGAAGACACGATGTATTTACCGTAGTACCGCAGCGGGTAGCCCCCGGGGCTGTGCTGGCGCGCGAGCTGGCACGCCGGCGTGTCTCCCGGAGTCAGCACGCGCGCCGGCCACCACGAGCACGCGCCCAGCTTGTGTTATCGTCTGAAGACACGATGTATTTACCGTAGTACCGCAGCGGGTAGTCCCCGGGGCTATGCTGGCGCGCGAGCAGGCACGCCGGCGTGTCTCCCGGAGTTAGCACGCGCGCCGGCCACCACGAGCACGCGCCCAGCTTGTGTTATCGTCTGAAGACACGATGTATTTACCGTAGTACCGCAGCGGGTAGCCCCCGGGGCTGTGCTGGCGCGCGAGCTGGCACGCCGGCGTGTCTCCCGGAGTCAGCACGCGCGCCGGCCACCACGAGCACGCGCCCAGCTTGTGTTATCGTCTGAAGACACGATGTATTTACCGTAGTACCGCAGCGGGTAGTCTCCGGGGCTGTGCTGGCGCGCGAGCAGGCACGCCGGCGTGTCTCCCGGAGTCAGCACGCGCGCCGGTCACCACGAGCACGTGCCCAGCTTGTGTTATCGTCTGAAGACACGATGTATATATATATCATCAGCCGAAAGACGTCCACTGCTGGACATATGCCTCCCATAGAGTGCCACAGTGACCGGTCCTGCGCTATGCGTGTGCAGAGAAAGTCCGGCCGGCCAGTTGATCTCGACCAAACCTCGACTCGCCGACCCTCGTCGGAGACATACGTACTGCCTAGAGTGGTTTGTTCGTACATAGATTATATCAAAATAATATATTTCAGATTTATCCGATAAATAAACATCAAATCACTTGAATTAAATAATATTATTCAATCTATTATATTAGTATTTTTCCATTGGTCTCTCCATGGGAGTTGCCATGTAATTTTTTGACTTTGACAGTTCAATGTCACATTTACTCCAATGTTGCTAGCGTTACGAGTATATCAGGAAATATCAGGAAAAAACTACATTGAGATTATAAAAACACCATATTGTTTTACAACCTTTAATAGACCTTTAAGTTTAATATACAGAGGGCCTACCGCGAAACGAAATTCGTTTTCGTTCGTGTATCTCCGTCTCTGTCGCACTTCCTAGTTCGAGTGACTAAACACTAATTTCGTTTCGCGGTAGGCCCTCCAGTATGTCAATATCAATATTAACCTCTCCTCTCGCACTGAAAGAGAGAACTAAGTAAATATATTGAGGAATTATAAAAAACAACAAAATCACATCGTCATCATCATATCAGCCGCAAGACGTCCACTGCTGGACATAGGCCTCCCCCAAAGAGTGCCACAGTGACCGGTCCTGCGCCACTCGCATCCAGCGGACTCCCGCGACTTTTACCAGGTCATCAAACCACCTTGTGGTGGCCTACCCACGCCGCGCCTTCCGGTACGTGGTCGCCATTCGAGAACCTTTCCGCCCCAACGGCCATCGGTTCCACGGGCAATTAAGTTTAGTACAATCACATACTTGTTTTTGTGAATATATACCGAATGTGCTTAAAAATTGTATTTACTAATTAATGAGCACCATCCGCATGTCATAGTAAATTCTGTCTTTTACTCATATAAACCGCTAAGAAAGTAGACTATGAATAATTTAAGGTATCTTTAGTTCCAAGTTGTGGCAACACTGGCAATATGGCAGTAATGTAATGGCAGGCCGTCGCCGTCGTGGTGCAGCTGCTCGATAAGAAAGAAGTCGTTCGTTCGGAGTGTTTTGAAATAAATTACGCATTTTGGTTGCTTGCATTAATTTACCACGTGAAACAGTGTTTTATCAATGATTATAACCAAACGGAAGTGTTGTTTTTGAAGTGGTAGTTTAATTATCTGAGGATTTTGCGTCGCTCAGAGGCAAAGCAAAATGGATTTCAAAACAGCCTTCTTCAACGCTGCGAGAGATGGGAATCTAACGCGATTGAAAGTAAGTATTAAATGCGTTTACCGTATTACCCTAAGTACCATTAATTACTTATCACTCTAAAGCGTCGATGTGGTTGAAAATTATTTGGATCATACTTACGTAAATAGTCGATTTCGTTTGCCAAATGAAGTGGCAGCAGAGCTCGGAATAACTGTAGAAATTGTGCAGAGTTACCTGTATTTCGCTTGCCAATTACGATATTGGGGTGCTAAATGCTGCAACGTTTCAGTTGATATTTGGTTCACGCAATTTTTGGTACAAGTTGGTATTTAATCGCCACGTGCTCTGGTATTTACTTTTTGCTATTGTTTCATTCGTATTAATCACGATTCGTAACCTGAATATATTCGTTTTATTTATTTCTGTGGTAGCGTAATTAATAATTTACATTTATTTTCCATATTATGCTTATATTGAAAACGAATCTATTATCAAAAAATACTTTTAAAACAGGTTGAGCTATAAATATCACCAGACTTAGGTTGTCAAAAGCTGATTTCATAGTCCATTTAATTTTGAACATGCCAATACAATATTAGAATTAGGTACATTGAAATTAGGCTGATTCCTTTGAGTCCAAAGAAGTCTTTAGATTGCCCTATTTTCTTGGCCAAGTACAGCTTACGTAATTAGGTATATATTTTCCCTATTTAATTTAGCCCAGCCATGATTATATCCAATACCTCTCCTTTTTAATCATTGTACAGTCGACTACAAAGAGAAAGATACAGCCAAAGTTACAAAAATATGTATACACGACCTTAATGTTAAGGCAATAAAGTCGTGGATACATTTTTTTGTAACTTTGGTTGTATCTTTCTCTTAGTAGTCGACTGTACTATAAAAGATCAGAGAGAGATATTGGTTGCAGATTTTGCAGATTATTTGTCTGTGCATCAAAGCTCCTAAAAGTAGACACCTAATAACATGATGTTATTACTTGGTTTTTATGACGCTAACTGGTGTACAGTTTGAGGACTTCATTTCTCAATTTTGGAAAAAAAACTCAACTAAATTAACTCTGGTATACATTGATTGATTTATTTATTTTATTTGATGTCACTAATTCACTGAACTGTTGTTTTTATTTAGTCAAATTTAAAAAAAACACTAGAGATCCAACGGATATCTCATGTGAGATTTTTCAAAATGATTCCAGTGTAAATGTGTTGTGTTTATTCAAAAAATAAATAAAAAACAATTTTTTATTCTGTTTCTTGCGGAAAAAAAATCAAATTCACTCCCCAAAGTAAGATTACTTGAGATTCGGCTCGATCCCCTCCTCCCCCTGGAACGTCTCACGTAATTAATGGACGTCCCCTTGACTGTACAGTCAGTAGCAGAAGTTCAAATTGACTTCTACTGTCAAATGTAAAAATATGGATGCATACAACTTACTCATAAATATGTGCCATCACTCTTGTGTCAGCGGATTAAGGTTTCAGTACATATTTATGAGAGGATTAAATCAATACATATTTTTGCACTTGACTGTACTCGTATGGTTGTAATTTAATTAAATACGTGGCCGAATTTTCATAAAATTGTCATTGGAATTGGATTACCTTGGATGGTAGAGTTGCTTTTTGCCCGACTGCCGAAGAAAAGGAGGGTTATGTTTTTCGAGCGTATGTATGTATCTATGTGTGTAACTATGTCTGTTTCTTTGGCACGCCCTACAGCCTAAATCGTTGGGACGGATTTCGACATATGAGGTGTCGTTGGATTCCTCTTAATCGTGGGAGTGACGTGACATAGACTATAATATTTGTAAAAGAGCACTCGGGTTATTCGAAAATTCTATTGATTTCACTTGTTGAACTTTGATGCAATTCGGCCAACCCAAATAACCTCAAGTACTTGTGCCGATTGTTTTGATACCCTGTAACTTCTGCTGCCAACTGTACATTGCATCACAGTAAATTGAGACGTGTTCAATCACACCCATAACTCAAGTTCCCACAGTGACTTCCTTGTGTCAAGGAAATAGTTTCACCCTTACATAATGTCAACCTGGGTATATTGAAGGGAAAGGAGACTTGCCAGTACCTGCTTTCTGATTACATATTGCTATAATAAATACACATGTTGATGTTGATGTTGTGAAGGGACGCCTGGCCGGAAACAGGCGGGCTGTCGATCGCTTGTCCCGTTCATTCAGCCCATTTCCCTCAGGTTGGCGCTAAGGTTACTGTCCCGGCAGCGTTCCCACATCAAATTCTTCCATTCTTCTCGTTTTCCTGCAGAACAGAAGGACATCTTTAAGGTCGACATCCCTCAATTCCCTCTCCTCTAACACATCTTTACCGAATGTATTAAACCGCGGTGCCGCGTACATAAATAAATACACATAGTTTGCATTATTCACTGATCAAAAGCCGAAAACAAAGTATAATTAGATTTTATTTATTTAAGTATACATCATCATATCAGCCGAAAGACGTCCACTGCTGGACATAGGCCTCCCCCAGAGAGTTCCAAATTGACCGGTCCTGCGCCACCCGCATCCAGCGGACTCCCGCGACCTTTACCAGGTCATCAGTCCACCTTGTGGGGGGCCTACCCACGCCGCGCCTTCCGGTACGTGGTCGCCACTCGGGAACCTTTCCGCCCCAACGGCCATCGGTTCTACGAAAACAAAGTATAATTAGATTTTATTTATTTATTTATTTAAGTATACATACCACTTACAGAATATCCAACGCGTGATACATATTACAATAAGAAATATTTACAAGACTAAACACAATATACAAATACTTAACAATTTATTTTTAAAGGATACCATAATTTGCCTACATGCGACATGTGAGAATTCAGCCAGAGTACAACTAAATGAGCCGGTTTTGGTCGACAGTTCAATCAGCATGTTTATGGCCCTGACGAGAGGTGCATTGGCGAGTAAGAAAGTATAATGTATACATACTTTCGGCAATTAAGTCATTTGGTTTTCTGTAAGTCTTGGAATTGTAATAAAAATCTTTGGCACTCTTTGGGGCAGGCCTATGTCCAGCAGAGGACGTCTTTCGGCTGATACGATGATGATGAAAACTAACTTATATATTAAAATAAACTAAAATTTATTGAAATAAAAATACAAGATTATAATTAACATTAACTAAGATAAATTAAAACTAAATTAAATCTAAAAAAGGCCCTCGAGGCATTGTACCGCACTTATATATTTAAAAAAAAGAAAAAAAACATTTATTCGTGACAAAAAAACAAACTGTCGACACAATACACACATACACATTTGCCACGAAATACAATATAAATAATATTTATTAGTTTACAGTTTTCTAATAAGTTTTACAATGTTTTTTGTATTCCTTAAAAAACATCAGAAACATGAGTACGGGTTTTGCTTCCTGGAATGTGATCTGATGACACCACGACCACGTAATAATTTTTAAAAAAGATTTTTTTTATAAATTATTACGAAAAAAACTAATAGAGCTGCTTTTGCAGCAGGCAGACACACACAACATACACACACAACACAGGAAACAAGCGGCTTTTATCAATATGAATGTGAAAATTCGCTATATATATCTGTACTCTGTACTACTTCACTAGACATAAAAACTATAGGTACTTATTGGACGAATTTTCGGCCAAAAAGTGGTAGTTAGCAACCACCTTTCATAATTTCATTCAATCCAACGTATAATTAATGTTACCAATTACATAAAGTTAATGTAGTAATGTTGTTTCAATCTTGTTTAATACTTGGTCGCCGTTCTAGTCAATTATCGCTCAAATTATGTAGTTATTTGAGTGAAAACTGGAGCGATATTCCATCGTAATGGCTGTAGTGTAAAGTGTAATTGTGTTGGTAATATAAAATATGCCATATTGTAGTGTAGTGGTAGTAATAAGTAGAAAGGCTCATTTAAAATAACCGACAACGAATCCTCAAAATCCTAAATTCTGCCTCTTGGGTGTAAGTGTAACTTACCTGGGCCCTAATATTTCACCATCTTGACAATTGTCACCTGACAATGACAATTCCACGTACAGTCAGGAACATTGATTGGTAAGAATTTCCAGTTCATGTTGTAGTAGGCTCAAACCCACAGACCAAATTTTAGTGAATATGCTTGCTTGCATGTCTGCTTGGAGCATTCCGTAGGGAAAGTAGGTGGGAGAGCGACGACCCCATTCTAGCGTGTTTACTCGAGTGGGCGACGCGACTTCATTCTGGAATTCAGGATGATGGAGTGCCTTTAAAGACAAATTTGTGATAAAAAACTATATTTGAATGCTGGAAAACGGGAATGATGTTTCGTGCGAGGTGAGGTCATTTGCATCACGTTGGATCGGGTCAGAACGATTTGGAATTTAGATTTCGAATATGTGTTTTGTTTTTCTGTCGAATTCGAGGGGAGTACCGGAAGGCGCAGCGTGGGTGGACTGATGACCTGGTAAAGGTCGCGGGTTGTCCGCTGATGGATGCGGGTGGCGCAGGACCGGTCACTTTGGCACTCTTTTGGGGAGGCATATGTCCAGCAGTGTATTCTAAAACGTCTAGATCTTATCTTAGATCGTATACGGAGTCTCCACATAGGTACATACTTTACTCTTTGGAGCATTCATAGCTCACACTTCATGAAATTGTTTCATAATAAATCTTCAAATAAGGTGTTAAATGTGTGTAATTACAGGCAGAACAGTTTTCTAATTCGTGGCTGTCAAAAAGTTAATGAGCTAACTAAAGACTATGATGAGGCGTAAACTGACGAGGAGTTTCTTTGAGTGAGCGTAGACTTAAGACTTAAGGCTTAAGCTTTAAGTTCATCGTACTGTGTCACTACCCTTATGACGTTGGTATATATAGTTTACTTAAATTAATAAATAAGTTCCCACACTTTGTAACCCCTAGGAAATCTCATTAATGTAAAAATAGTGATCTCACAAATGTTTACTTACTCTGATGTTATCGGCGGGAACCTGTAATTGGCTTTTTGTATTCTATCTATAATATCATTGTGTTTCTGTAGCTGTTGGTTCTCCAAATATAAATAAATAAACAAATGTTGTCTAGCATTGGTATAGTATAGCCATCTATACTCTAATGTTTATACTTTAGTATAAGTTTTCACTTTTTCACCATGTTTCACCGTAATAATAAGAGAAGCCATACCTATATAATCATTGATTTAGTATAAGTAACTAGATACACAATCAGCCGAAAAAAGTGGCCGTCCAAAAGAACCGCGCGATCGACACTTGCGGCTCTTTTGCGTTTAGTCTGGTTTCGACCGTGAGACTTGACGGTTGTCAAAAATTACAAAAATCATCTGTGAAAAAATTCGTTAATAACAAATATAGCAATAGAAAAAAAATTAAAAAGGATTGGATATATTTCTTTAACTAAGTTCTATTGATAGCGTAAAGAATTTCATGTAAACTCATTGGCATTTCATAGTTTTGAATAAATAATTTCGTTAGTACAAATGACAGATTATCACGGAGCAAAAACCTAAGGAGTCAGTACCTACTTATTAGATTTTTTTATGGAGTAGTACAGTTACGTTATTTGTGGTTTTCAATTTAAGATTCCCGAGAAATCCTTAGCGATGTGCAAAGTAGGCCGCAGTTATTAGGCTTATAGCACGAGATAGGAGACATCAACGACGAAGAGTGGTGACGACTTCGTCGTGTGTTTATTTTTCAAGTTTATATAAATCTTGTAAAAATTAATGTTTAACTAAAGATAAATTGATATTCAGATTGTAAGTCATTATTATATGTCGCAAAGGGACTAATTAGATACGTCAAATATACCACGCTAAAATGATCTACATACCTAGTTCTTATTCCCTTTTCACTGGTCGTGCGTAGAATTTTTAAGGAGTTTGACAGCTGCACTGATAATACGTAATGCCCACCGAACAATGTTTTGTGTATACGTATTTATAAAAAAACAGAAAGTGTTAATGGTTTAGGTATTGCCTGCTTGTAAAAATAAATAATCATGATTTATTTGTGTTTTTCGTCTTCCTGTTTAAATAAATAAAATATTATAGATTTTATTCATTAGTGTGACATGTAATATACTTCCAAACAGCAAAAATCCGCAACGTACTTCGTCAATCATTTACAAATGACTGTAATGTTTATACAATATTATTAAAATAATTTTAAAATGCGACTCCATTCATTCGCTATTTAGTTTGACGTGAGCAATCAAGTCACATTATGATAAAATCCCAATAAACTAAAAAGTTTTTAATCTGTTTGATGCTAATTCGCTAATATGGCCCTTACAGCTTAAAACACTAAGTTCTCTTTTATATGAAGCATATATCTCAACGCAGGTTATAAGTAAACGCGATTGGCATCAACTGAAATATAGCTAGAGTTGTCAAATTGGGGCACATTTCTTGAAATTTTTGTTCGACATTGTGCGTCTATTTACTTTATTATACGTCAATGTATATAATATTATATTCCAATATTATAAATTGTGATGCCATGTGTTTGAAGATGGAGAGGACAAATACTTTTCATCCCGGAAATTATCCTTAGAGGGTGAAACGGAAAGAGGATATTTTACGAGAACAATTCACAAGTTCTACGCGGGTTAACTAGCTATGTCGCAGTGGAATAGTAAACTCCGCCGTTTTACATAAAAGCTAGCTGTTTTACAAAACAACGCTGTTTTGTAAATTACATTACAGTCGAGTTCTCCAATATCCATACAGACAACCTTTCAAAAATATCTGTACACAGGCTTTATTATTACTGACATAAGACACATGTATAGATATTTTTGAAAGGTTGTCTGTATAGATATTGGAGAACTCGACTGTACAAATAGCTGTTTTAAATAAAAGCGTGTTAAGCGTGCATAGTTTTGTAATAAGGCGGAATAGGCGTCCGTCCATCCGTTCCGTGCCTTAAGGCCTGCCCCCCCATTCTGTAACTTGTTTTAAGCTCACCTCAACGCTCACCCACAAATATATCTTGACGCCGCGATTCGTAGTAACTAAGCGTAGGTAGAGGTCTAGTTTCTTTAGGCGTTACGCGTGGGGTGAGGCGCATGAGCGCGTAGCGAATAACAGCCCAGCGCTAGCTGACGCGGTTTGCATGATATTTCTGTAACTCGTTAAAACGGATGAGAATACAAAAACATTCATGATTCAAGTCAACAAGATAAAGGTGTGTTATCAATATCACACATGTCCGAATCATTCGTTATTTTCACTTGTCATACAAAACCACAAACAAACTTCGGATAAATAAACTGTCAAACATATGCCTACTATTTATAAACATTATGACACTTTATACATAGACATCTTTATATAGTTAATATTTATTCCTTAAATATACATATGGTTACATTTCATTTATTTATATTTATTTCTAATTTAAGGAACACTTCTGGGTATAGGCCTCCTCCAACCTTATCCAATGTGTTCTGTTTTGTGCTTTCTCGATGCACCTTTGTCCAGCTACTGGGATAATATTATCTTTCCACCTGGTTTGTGGTCTCCCTCGGTGTCTTGTACCATGAGGTCCTTGCCATTCTGTCACCGCTTTGGTCCATCTCTGTTCTTCTAATGTAGCTAATATACTATATATGACAGTACCATCATTTGGCGCTATCAAGTTGTGGTCTTATAAAAGCCAGAAGCACTTCAATGGCCAAGGCTTGTACTAAATAGGTTTTTAAACTTATGAATGACTAGCTTTTGCCCGCGGCTACGCCCGCGTACTAAGAGTAATGTTAACCGTCTACAAAAAAGGTGCATCTCAGTTTCAGTCTTGTATATATTTAGATGGACTCTACATAGACTCTGCATATCAAATCTACATATCGACTCTACATATCGACTATAAATATCGAATCTACATATCAACTCTACATATCGACTACATATCGAGTCTACATATTTACATAGATGTCCACTGTGTACTTAGATAGGTGTCGACTCTACATATCGACTACATATCGACTCTACATATCGACTCTACATATCGACTCTACATATCGGCTCTACATATCTGTCTGGACCCCCATATAAAATTTCGACCCCTCTTTTAAGGGGTTGGGTGCAGAATTCCAAAAAAAATGATGCACGATTTTTTTGTTAGTCACAAATAGTCCGCATACCAAGTTTTAGCTTTCTACCTTGAAAATTGCGGAATTCTCCATACAAACTTCCACCCCCCATTTTGGGGAAGTGGGGGGTTAGAAAGAGACAAAAAGTAGCCTATGTCACTCTCCATCCCTTCAACTATCTCCACTTAAAAAATCACGTCAATTCGACGCTCCGTTTTGCCGTGAAAGACGGACAAACAAACAAACAAACAAACACATACACTTTCCCATTTATAATATTAGTATAGATACAATGACAATTAAAGTTACTTGATTAAATGAATCGTATCGAGGTTAGCATGTTATCGCATATTTATCGTCCATGCACATATGTATTTGATAAGGTTGAATGGAAAATTATACGAGCAGCCATCCGTTTTGATACACATATCGCCTGTATGCGCAAAAGGAGATTCCAGAGCAACACTACTTAATCAAAGTCAAGAATCTCTTGGCCAATATGGGATAGTCAGACTGTAGAATGTGTAGCGAGGAGGATTAGACTAAGGAACACTTTATGTGTGAATGTCAGATGTCATGCCCTTGCCAGACAAAGAATGAATTTGGTAGCGGCTATCCGCAACCAAAGGAATTCAAGTTACTTCCGCTGAGCTGCATCATCCGGTTTGTGGAAATGATGGAGCGAGCCTGGGAGTAGGCAGAAAGGAGAGGGCAGATGAACAAAATATCCCAATGGGTCGAAGTGTATCCAAAAGGGTCCTCATCTAGATAAGATAAGATAACACTACCTAATTCCGAAGAGTTATTTGTCCGTAGCATCATAATTCCGAAATTCGCTGAAGGATTTTTTTTTATCTTTCAGTATATAATACTTACACTACTTAATATACAGGGTGTCCCAGAAGTACCACGCCAGAGTGACACCGGAGGTAGGTCAGGTTAAGAGGGACCTAACCAGCTTAACATGACCCCAGTAAAATTTGTACGGTTTTCGAGTTGTTGCCAAATTAAAGTTTTTGTGAATTTTTCCTGTTTCTTTAACATTATTAGTGCTAGCATCGGCTTGGAAAGCTCTCAAATTAGTTTAATTTTTTATACGGTGTCCTGAATAGTTAATGTGTATTAGTGTAATTTTTCAGCGTTGTAAATGAGTTCATATGAAGGTGCGTTTTGCGGAAAAGGGTCAGAACCAGAACGTACCCCCTCTTAAAACTTTGTGATTATTTAGCCTCTTGCGTTGCTTTTTTCTACATTTGACTACATTTTTAATCCTTTTTCGAGAAAATACAACATTATTGGTTATTTTATTTAGTGTCTACACCCCTATCCTCTAATCAATGAAGGGTAACTTAAACGTAATATCAAAAATCAGACGCCGTAGTTTAGTGAGACTACTGTGTCTGATTTTTGCCCGACTAACGGCAGAGTAGAAAGGAAGAGATGTGATTTTAGCGTCTATGTTTTTATTTACGTGTGTTGGTTGTAGCGTAGCGTTTAAGATACCGAACCGATTTTGACGAATAAGATATCAATCGATAAGAAATTATGCTCCGGGTGACTGACATAGGCTACCGTTAGTACGAAGTTACAGTTGTTTTTTCAGTTATTTTTCCGTAGTCGAGATACAGTTTTTTGAACTTTTTAGGGTTCCGGTACCTCAAAAGGAAAAAACGGAACCCTTATAGGATCACTCGGTTGTCTGTCTGTCCGTCTGTCACAGCCGATTTGCTCCGAAACTACTGGACCGATTGAGTTGAAATTTGGTACACATATATTATGTAAATTGGTGACCCAAAGATGGACGCGTAAAGTAAATTAATGAATTCTGAACAAGGGGGCCACTTTTGGGGGGTAAACTGGAAAATATTAAAAAAAGTTTCGCAGACTGTATTGTGTGACATATTAAATGAAAGGGGTTGTTGTAAGCATCTCAATTTTTTTTTTTTATAATTTTAGCAAAAGTAGATTTGAAGTAATTTAGTAAATAAGACGAAAATTGACCATCCCCGCCCCCGCCCCCCTTATCTCCGCGAGGTTGAACTCGCACTTGTCCGGTTTTTGATACAAGGACTAAGTATTCTTCTGTAGTCTCAAGTGTCCATAGGCAACGCCGTAGCCTGCTTACTATCAGGCAGACCTTACTCTTGTTTGCCACCTTGACGCCAAAACAATCTTACCTTCAAATAATACTACCTATGTGGTGTATGTGGTGAGTAGACAAGTTGTGCTTGACAAAGCGGGTCTTCCTTGTTCCATCTTCCTCTTAGAGCGAATGACCGGCTGACTCAGCACAACTAACGAACAATACTTGTATACCAAACAGTCTTATGTCCATACAATTCCAATGGCAGTTACGCCCTTTTGCAACTACCTTACTAAATTGTAACTCAGTCGTCCCTTATTCTAAATTCACCCGTAACTAGTTGTTTATTAAGTTGAAAATCGCATGTGTCGAGTCATTTGTTTAAGTGAGCGAAAAGGGCAAAACGAATAGTTGCTTTGTGAGTAAGTGGACTAATTTAGATTCTACTTGCGCGCCTGAGACTTTGTTTGGTGTACGAGCACTATTATACATGGTGAACAATTTATAGGGACATTTATTTAGGGTACTTTCAATAATAAGTAAGATCAGGTAATTAATTATTTATGACATAAGTGATGTTTATTTTTGTCTAATAATCTTATTTGGCCTCCGATCTTGACTATGAAATCTTTTAAGTCTCAATTCAAGTCGATTTGTCTCCATACAAACGTAGTACATTAAACGGCATACTGGATTAACCTGAAACTTTTAAACATAAAATGTGCCGCAGGTTTATGTTAAATGAAAATCTATGAATGCGTAGAGTGTGGCGGGACCGTGGAGCGTAACTTCAGCGAAACGGGGGGGTTGTAGTAACGGAAAAGGTTTATTAGGTATTGAACAAAATTATAATAAAAAGAAGGCAACAACACCTATTTGCGTAAGAGAGCCAACCGACGACAACAGAAGCGAGGACTCGAAGCGCAAATTAAATCGCTGACCGAGAACCCTTTAGGCACACGTCTACAGATTCCCATGTTTATAGATTCCCAATTCTACATATTCTCATGTTTACAGATTTCCAATTCTACTGATTCTCATGTCTACAGATTCCCAATTCTACGGATTCTCATGTCTACAGAGTCCCATTCTACAGATATTCAAATGAAACGAGTCGTGTGTAAATTAGATTTTGGAATCTGTAGAATTGGGAATCCAAAGAATTCGGAATCTGTAGGATTGGGAATCTGTAGAAAAGGGAATCTGTAGAAAAGGGAATCTGTAATGGAAATTTGTAGGATTGGGAACAAATCGATAGAACAAGTCTCCGAAGGTCCTACAAGTGGAAGCAGACAGCATGTGCCCTGTAATGGCTGAAACTGATTAATAAATGTCGCCTGAGAGTCTTATACAATCTACGGTGAACAAACGCTTGCGCGATCTAAAATGCAGGCAGCGCCATCTATTGGGTTATTGGGCTAGCTGGCTGTTGTAGATGGTGCTCTAACTTAGAGCATACATAACTGGGAGTAGCCTTTCAATAACTTACCCCTCTGTAAAAAACCTTGCGCAATGTGCAAAAAATCATACAAAGACAATTTCACAATCGATCACAAAATCGCCTCGCAAGAGAACACTGATCATAAAAATGCCCGCATGTTGCTGTAAGCACTTGATATTATAAACGTTCAACCACTTCAAGCTTTTAACATATAATTGAGTTTTAATATCCTATAAAGATGCTCCCCCCCGACACGCAAAATTCGGCAGAGTTTTTTGTACGCAAATACGACTTAAGGCTAATTTCAGTTATAAATATATGCTCTAAGTGCTCTAATTTTTTCGTCTTCAATATCGACGCTAAATTTGGCATAGTTCACTAGAGAAAGTTTAGGTAACTGTCTGTTAAAGTTTTTTGACCATAATGATCACCCAATTGGATTGATTACTCTGTAATTATCTACAGCGCGAGTCTTCAAGCCGTTGTCTTAATTTTCTTCAAAGAACCGAACGGGATTTGCTAAAGTCAATGTAGGTTTTCAACAGATTCTAGTGAATTCAACCGAATCTATTAAGAGCTTAGATATTTTGGCTCGGTTCTTTCAAACCGTCGGTAAGTTACATCCGTTAAAATCTTTAGTATAGGAAATCTTACAGTTCTGACAGATGTCAGATGACAGCTGCAGAGGCCATTTTTAACTTTTACCAATCAGTAAAGTGCTATCAATGCAACCCGCTCTTTACTGAACGAGCGAGCAAAGCGAACGAAGAATAATAAAAAAAAACTGATATGCTTACAACAACCTCTTTCATTTTATATGTCACACAATACAGTTTGCGAAACTTTTTTTAAATTTTCCAGTTTACCCCCCAAAAGTGGCCCCCCTTGTTCAGAATTCATTCATTTACTTTACGCGTCCATCTTTGGTTCACCAATTTACATATGTTTACCAAATTTCAACTCAATCGGTCCAGTAGTTTCGGAGCAAATTGGCTGTGACAGACGGACAGACAGACGCACGAGTGATCCTATAAGGGTTCCGTTTTTTTTTTCCTTTTGAAGTACGGCACCCTATAAATACTGTACATGGTTAAAAGGGCCTTAATTATGAATTATTTTTTATTATTTAGGGTTTGGGACAATTACCCATACGTTTTATATGGGTAATTGTCGTTACACAATGGAAAAAAGTTAAAGCATAGATTAGATTAAGGCTCTGAACTATGTACATTTTTTTGCAATCCACCCCTTAATCAAACTTAACCTCAGAACTAGTTTTTGCGGTAGCGACGGCAATCTGACCTTTGAACCTAGAGAAACTAGACCTCAATTCATGTTAGGCTTTCTCAAGTGGTCGGCTCCGCGGTCACTGAGCCAAATGTCTCTTTGGCTATACGGATGTGATATATTTTAGACATCTGTTGACATCGATAATATCATATATTTTTGTCTTCAGCAAAACTTCACAATGTTGGCTCTTGGCAGGCTGGCAGCTTTTTCGATTCGATATGTTTAAATAAAATCTACTAGCCTAATACCTATATACGTCCCACTGCTGGGCACAGGCCTCCTCTCATGAATGAGAGGGAACGGGCAGTAGTTCCCACGCTGGCCCAGAGCGGATTGGGGACTTCACATACCTCTTTGAATTTCTTCTCAGATGTATGTAGCTTTCCTCACGATGTTTTCCTTCACCGAAAAGCTAACGGTAAATTTCAAATGATAATACGTACAAAAGTTCCGAAACTCATTGGTACGAGCTGGGATTCGAACCCACGACTGCCGTTTGACAGCTGCATGCCTGAACCACTAGGTCACCGTAGCGTGTTACATATTAAACACACAACAGTGAAATTTAAATTATATTTACCCGCATATTTTGGGCTTTTGCCCGCGACCTCGTTGACTTCCTTTTGTTGGACTTTTACTGGGATAAAAAATATTCTATATACATATATGTTAATCCAGGCTATACTCTTTTTGTATACTAAAATTCAACTTAAGCCATTCAGTTGTTGGTGCGTCATTTAGTATAGTTGAAATTTTTTGAACTGAGCCGATCTACTTTTCTTTAAAACAATTGCATTCAAGTTAAACAATACCTACGATTGTGTGGTCGACGCGTGCCAACAAACAATGAAAATTTCTTGTTTATACCTGGCTCGATGTGAGCGGGGTTTTTTTTATTATCTTTTAGTCTATTTTGAATCTATTGAATAAGTCGATAGAGTTCATTATTCAATGAAGATTTTATGTGGTGGTAACCTCTTTTATGCAAAGATTGGGACACGCCAACCACACAATCGTGTTGTTCAACTTGAATGCTATTGTTTTGAAGATAAGTAGATCGGCTCAGTTCAAAAAATTTCAACTATGACAAACATCCAAACTTTCGCATTTATAATATTAATAGGACTACCAAACAAAACTTCGAAGACTGGGAAAGCCGATAAGCAAAAAGATTGAGCCTCACACACAAACTAGTTTTATTAATATTGTGTACAGACATGAGCTGTTTACGCGTTGCCAAAGATAAACTGGTCGCGAGCGTGGAACGGGTTAATTTTAACCGTTCAACGCCGCTTTGTGAGTAAACTCGGCCTGTCTATTCACAAAACAAATTGCACACTCATTGCTTCGTCCAGTCTATCTAGACGGTGACACTCGTAAATATTATATGGAACGGGAGGTGAGGCTTATATTGGTTTAGTAGGCACACGATGTGAATAATAACCCAGATGCGTTGGTGAGTCATTGCGAGAATTTGGCCCGGATTCAGAACGATTAGGAGAAGAACGGTGTATGTATAAAAGAAACAAATGAAGATTGTAAATAATCAATAACAGACCTTGTCTCGGTGCAGTAGGGTTTAGGAATGATCAGTTATTTGCTGTCAACTGAAATACTCGTATACCTATATTTACTTATGCATTTATCCAAATTGTTCTAAACGCGTAAATCTTAAATATTCTCGTTACTTTTACGAACACCACGACTGAAGTTAGAGCAATATACAAAATACCAAAAATCACACAATCAATGTAAAAAAAGAAAAACACACACACACTAACACAAAAATAAATTGAGTGCGTTAGTGTACATATTTTTGAAGCAGACGTACAAACGAAGGCATTTATTTTATTTCAGTTGAGTAAAGTCTATTATCGCTAATCTTATCCGAAACATATTACTCAGTCATACATTCAAAACAATTCTGAATTAAATTCTTCCTGAAGTAAACTGATTTAATTTAAATACAGTTGTAAACCGTACGATGAACTGTATCTATTACTGTTGTGATTTAAAACAAATAAATAATTAATGCTTCCGCTAATGTTTTTTTCTAAAGTTAAATGTAGGTTAAGGTTAGTCTAACTATATTTCTAACCATTTTTTTCTTCACAACTTTGTTCTTGTAGAATTGTAGAACTCGTTATGATGTATCTGCTGTGTCCTTAGTTGGTCCGATTCATCCGTTTGAGAGATTTGTTGCGACAGACTCACAGATACACTTATGTGTCAATGAACTTTTTTTTGTTGTTATTCTCTCCCGGTAAGCCAGGAGTCAATAGTAACTGAGTTTCTAAGAAAAAATATGGACTAAGTATTGCACGGCTATCACAAGACGGCGCGCGAGCTCTCTCGATTTTTCTCGCACTATACCTCTCTTTCGAAGTTTTCTAATAAGAGAGAGACGGATAGTGCGAGAAAAATCGAGAGAGCTCGCGCGCCGTCTTGTGATAGCCGTTGTGGACTCCAAGCTTGCCTCGCTATGGAATAGGTTTACCAATACGACAAAAACATGTTTTTAGTGGATTTAAATACTGTAAGATCACAGTTTTGAAGAATGACCCAGGAGAAATAACCATGGCAACGAGAATAAAAAATATTTGAACACTCTTTTTGCGTCGGGGGTTAAAAATAGTCCCATCCCATGTTCGCTTGCTACACCCATATGTACAGTAAAGGAAATGTATTCACGTACCACCGTAGAACCCTATCGCAATAAGGTGACATATCACTCGAGTTTGAGTGACGGTGGCCTGTCAATAGCGATAGGGTTCTACGGTGGTACGTGAATACATTTCCCTTACTTAAATATAGGTATATATTTAATATTATATGTAGGCAAAAATCTAGTTACCCAAATATACCTTTAATTCGAATACCAAGGTTTAAATTCCGGTACTACGAGCTCATCAGGAAATGTGAGTTAATCCGTCGATCGATGCGAATCAGGAAGTTGTGTTCCATCATTTAGTTAGCTCATTTAAATTTCGTTAGGTTGTTAGTTTAGTTCCGTAGTCAGAAAAAGAACATTCTGTGACTATACGACTTACAGAGAGCCGTTATTTACATTGGCCACCAAAATATTTGCGTTCCAGGAGCGAGTTTTGGAGAACATGACACAGGTGTAGCCGGTAGGCAGCACGTAACGCAGTCAAAATTAACAAGGCAAGGCATTATTGAAGTAAAATTGCATACAATCTGCGAGAAAACATAACTATTCTGTCGCTGATAGTTTTATTTTCCCGCTCCGAGTCGCTTCACTTCAGCGACAACCTCCATAGCGCTCTTAGGCCGCCTTTACATCTGTAAGTTACTTACGTAAGTTCAGTACAAATATTGCTTACAGCGTCTTACGTGAGCAGTATTTGTACTGAACTTACGTAAGAACTTACAAGTGTACAGGCCGCCTTAAACCTTGACACCTCCTGTGCCGGCCCATAAGGGCTTGGCCATGACTTCCAGCGGCGGCGGAAGCGGCAGCGTCAGCGGTGCGCCACCCGCGACCTGGCCATACGTGGGTCGTGGAAGTGAGAGGCCGCGATCTCATCTATCACTCCCACGCAGGGACCGGAACCGGTTCCCTAAAATTCCCTGTTTTTAAAACCCTATCCATATTGATAACATTATGATACCTATTGTAAAACCTATTGATCGAGTTAACTTGGTTTGCCACTAACCAATTTGAAAACCCTAAATAAAACACTGTCTCAATAGGGTTAACTTTTCCACTTAAACAGTGGGTAACCCTATCATAAGGTAATCTAATTGATAGGGTTACCAAATCGATAGGCTTAAGCCAAGCCAAGGGGTTTTCCGGTCCTTGCTCCCACTCTCACGTATCTGCGCCCATGTCGTGGCCGAACCGAGGGCGCACAGGGAGGTTGAACATCACCATATTTATGACAGTCACATAGTAGATCAAATAGGAAAAGAAAATACTATAGACAGTGTATTAAAGTTATGGTTGTCGCCTTTTGTATAGCCATAAAAAATGGTTCAGACTTGAGTATCATTCAATTGTTATTATCGAACTAAGTAATAGCTTGTAATAAACCATATAACATCCCTTATCGCTAATTGGTATCTCACAACCGTTTCGACCTTTAAATGCTACTTGCTCTATAATGGGTTCGATACCCCGGGCTAAAGGCGGGTTTACAGCGATCCAGTGACTCATGCCACTGATGATTCTCTAAAACAACATGTACGGTCAAGTCTAAAACTATGTATACGATTTTCAGTCCTATTCCTTAGATATAAGTACGACATCGTCTACCTACTTTAGACGTGACTACGAGTCCTTTGATTCGTCCATCTAGTATTCATGCTATATTGAGCTTCTCTATGCAATAAATACAAGAACTGTGATTTGTGCAGGCAGTTTTAATGAAATGAATGACGAATAAGCTATACATAAATTCACGTGTGTAATCCCACAAGGTGGACTGATGACCTGGTAAAGGTCACGGGAGTCCGCTGGATGCGGGTGGCGCAGGATCGGTCATTGCGGCACTCTTTGGGGGAGGCCTATGCCCAGCAGTGGATGTCTTTGGCTAATATGATGATGATGAGGATTCCTAAAAGGGGATAGGCACTTAGGAAGAGCACATTCTAGCAATTAGGATTGTTCATTTTTTTTCTTAAGTGCTATTTCGAAAACCATTTCGAGATATGAGGTATTCAAACAGTTTCCGACATTTACTTTATCAAAATAATGGATGATTAAAGATATTTCAGCATATATACGTGTGACCTTTGTTTGACCTTCTGTGGACCTCCCTCGTGGCTGAATCAGAAAAGACTTTGGTCATTAAAAAATAAACACTTATCGAACCTGTGGTATTTTCCGTCACTGTCAAGCTTCTGTCAAGCCACTCTATAAATAAACTGATTATTTGTGATTAATTTAATGGAAGACATGGAAAATTACATGAAATGTTATTAACCAACGTGTAAAAACGACTCCAAAAATAGCTCGAAAACGATAGTTCGCATCCGGGAAGACTTGCGTGAAAGGTGGTGTCGTGAAGCCAACGTGGAGTATTATCAGTGTTATACACAATACTGCTGCGAGGATCACTTCGAAGTAAGTATAAAAAAAACCACATGCATTCAATATTCAATTCATTCAGTTTTAAAAATATAAATTTTATAAATACAGAAAGGACTCTAGACTCATTAGACCAAAAGCTAGCTTTACGGGCAGGTTCAGTAACAGAGTATTACACGCCTGTGTTATGTATGTGCGCGGTTTTCTCGTGGTCCCATTGATTTGTCCCATCAATGGGACCACGAGGGAGACTTGTTTCTTGTAGTCCCATTAAGTTCTATTGAAATGCACTTAAACATCCTGTATATGTATGTGCGCTCCCACTTTTCTTCCAACACTAGGTAGGATATCTTCGTTAGGTGTATGATATCCTGGTATTTCGACAGTTTTTTTGCTCTGTTTGCCCTTCGGGCATCTAAGGATGCCTAACGAACCTAACCTACCTATCTTTACAACATATATGTGCAATTTATATTATATACAGGAAGTAAAATGTTATTAATGGGACCACGAGAAACAAGCCTCCCTCATGGTCCCATTGATTTGTCCCGTCAATGGGGCTCCATTGATGGAACGAGAAAACGGTGTGTATGTGCCCTCAAAAGGGGTAAGAAGAGCATGTGACAGTATTTACACACATATTTAAGATTTCCCTAATATATTTTTTTCTTAGCTTATTTACATAACTTTTCATATTTAATTGTTCATATTGCAGCCTGAACAAGATGTGACAAACAGCAACTTTAAATCTGTGAAAAAAACAACCGACATTTAAACCTACAGCGAAGCTAAGAAATTTTGGAGCTACTTTACAGGAAGAGAATACCTATCTAATGTTGAAAATAAAACATGTTATTTAATTCAGAGCACTTTTTATTAATTTTGTAAATATATAAGATAAGATGAGCTTTTATTTCCTTATTACAGAGTTTTTGACCATATTTTATGTACTATTTTAAAAATAAAGTTTTATATTGTTTGTTTTTATTATTTTTCACTTTCCTATTCACTATTCTTAAAATATTCTTCTTCTTCCGCATAAGGACCGCCTAAAGTGGTGAAAGCCTCCTCCAAAGCTTTCCACGTTTCCCTGCCTTTAGCTTTTCTTCCCCAATAGCATCCCGCTGTCTTTGATATCATCTCCCCATCTTGAGAGTGGTCTTCCTTTTCTTCATGTGCTGTCCATGGGGTACCATTCTGTTGCTTTCGTCTTTAACTCTTAGTGTATGCCCTGCCCATTTCCATTTGAGTCGCAGCGCTTGTTTGACTACATCTGTGGCATTGGTTATTTTTCTGAATGACTTGTTTTTTACTCTATTTCTAAGTTTCAATCCCAGATAGCTTCTCTCCATTCCTCTCTGACATACCTTCAGTTTGTACAGCATTTTTTTGGCTAGGCGCCAGGTTTGGCATGCATAAGTGAGACATGGGAGTAGGCGGGTGTTCATGGGTTTAGTTTTCAATTTAGTAGGCATTTTGCTTTTGAAAATTTCCTTCAGGGACCAATACTTACTCACGTTGTATGTGAGTTTTATTCATCTATCAACTTCTTTTTCAGTGCTTGATTTAAAGGAAATTAAGTGACCTAAATAAATGTAGTCTTCAACATATTCTACCGGTGAAGAATCTAGCATGATCTGTATAGGCTGTTTGTCATTACTTTTGTTTTGTCTTCGTTTACATGTAATCCCACTTTTTTGCTTTGAATTGCTAGTGACTATATATATATAGGTTTCCCAAAACTGTTCCGCATGCTTAATTATGTTATTTATGTAACATGCATCAAAAGTTTCCCATACTAAGATAACATTCCTTGTTACTTCGAAACATGGGTCAGCAACACAAAACCGAGGCTTTTTCTTAGCACATGCAAGCATGTGGCATTGTATTTGGGTTTTAAATTTATTGCAGAAATTTCAGAATGAGAAATAAACACGTTTAGAATGACAATGATGACATTGACAGATGTCTACAAACCATCGATTGACAATTAAAACTTTTTTTTTATATTGGGCGTGTGCTATACGTAGATTCAGCCACTACATGTAATTTACGAGAAGTCGTATCTCATATTTTCAAAAAATTATAAAAAATAAACGAAGCGACGAATTGCTAAAATGTTGAAATTAGTTTCTTGAATTACTCTATATTTTCGAAAAATAAAATAAAAATGGGGGGTTAAAAAAAATGAACAATCCTAATTATAAAGATAGAGAAAATATGATATTATAGGGACATGACAGGTTGCGAGCCCGTCGCCACTTCTACCCTATCCCGTAGTGTCTTACAACAGAATAAAAGGGTGGAGGTATTCTTAACGCGGACCCCACTTATATCCCAAATGTGACTATTTTGTCATTAAATGACTTGCCAATCTGATTGGAAATCAGATTCCCCTTGGGAGCGTAGGTTCGTATCCTACCGACTGCGCCATGTAAACGTTAAGGGATGCGTCAATCAAACTTCGTAGGATTGTGATTCGTGGATTTAGACTACATCATTCAATCTTCAAACCTACCTGCCATGCTCATAACATTATCTACCTGATACCCACACCTATCACTACCACTGTTAACTAGCCTTTAGCTAAGCTCATTATGGCGTGCTAAGAAACGCTTTGTCTCTTTCTTATAAGAGTTCCTCATTTCTTCCACTTCTTCAAATATGTTACAATTACAATTATGGGAATCTATTTCTTTCGGATTGTAATTTCTGTGCGTGTCTTAATTACAAAATAAACAAGTATTTTTGGTACGACGTTGAGATCGAAAGTACCTATGTATAATATTATTGTGCGAAGCGTATCATTTTTCTAGAACGAATTCACTTCTCTTTGTACTAGGCACTATGGGAAGTCAAAGCCGATGTCTTTCATTGTTAAGTGTAACCGCTAATTGTTTACAATAGTTCGTTCACTATTAATTCTATCCGACTGTGGAACTCTCTCCCTCTTGACATCAGACAAGCAAAATCTATCGGCAACCTCAAATCCCTTCTTAAAGAACATTATTTGTCTCTCCCCTAACCCTGATTGTATTTTTTGGCTGACTGTTTATGTATCATTATATTTGTGTTTGTGTTATTTGTATATATGTATGATTGTGTGTGTATGTTTATATATAGAGGTATTTATGTACGTTTATTTTTATAATTTCTTGATTTTTGATTAATAATAATCTCTGCACCTACTGCATAATCTAGTTTTATCTCTTTCTCCGATACCCAAAGGTTGTCTGGAAGAGATCGCTCTTCAGCGATAAGACCGCCTGTTGTCTACCTCTACCTACATGTTATTGTATTGTTTCTCTCTGTAACTGCTTTGTTTGTGTGAGGTGTGCAATAAAGAGTATTTGTATTGTATTGTATTGTTTACGTTGTACTAAGTTTACTTCAACTACTATACTATCCGCAAAACGGAGTCAGGTCGTAAAATATTAGAAACATGCTATTATTACGCACAAAAAGGTTTCATTGTTGTCGTTGGACTCGCCGAATGGTATTGAGAATACTATAATAAAAAGTTTTTAGTTGTTATTACCGAAATATACATTTCGTTTTAATTTGAACCTTGCTAATTTAACAATATTTATAAAACATGGACTTTTCATTTCGAAGCGTTTGGGGCACGTGGCTAAACAATGGGCTTTGTTGGACCGATGGCTCTTGAAGTGTGTTAAGATAAAATCCGTTCTAGACAAATTATTCTCACAATTGTAGGTACCAGTTTGACACAGCTGTTTTACTTTTGCAGATAGATAGTTCGTAAAAGTAAAACTGATAAAAAAATTGCATATTTATTTATTTATTATTCGGATAACCAACAGCTAACAATTGTACAATAGTTATGTAGGTAACAGAAAGCCAATTATAGGTTCCCACCACTAGAAACAGATTAACAAACAATTGGTGGTTAGCTTAGCACTAAGTTTTACAACGTGTTACCTTACCGTTAATATTTTAAATATGAATACTTAATTAAATACAATTCTCTTTATATACTGAACTAGGAGAACAAAACTTGTGACTAATTATTAAGTACATAATATACTATACTATCGCTATCTATATGAATAATTTAATTTGCCACGGTCACGAATTCTATGAGGTATTCGCGATATATAATTACATATGTGCATAAATCACATTAGACACTAGGAAATATCAAGCAGGAAGAGATTGCGAATAGGCACTATGTGTTTCTAAATTTGAGTTAATTTGATGATGACCAATTTCAAAAGTGGTGGGTTAATGTTAGTTTTCCAAATCCTGCAATTATTCGGTCTTAGTACGGTCGACGCCAAAATACGTTTACACTATTCGGCTTATTGCAATGGAATAAGGTGCAAAAGTGTAAACGTATTTTTGGCGTCGACTGTACATACATTAGTAGAATTTGTTCATGTATTTTGGTTATTTTTATGTCCATTTGGTTTTGATTTTTTTTATGTCGGAGGTAATCACTGTGATGAACTATAATTGTATTCTGCGGGTTTGCTTTGCCTGTGCATTATTTACAACTCGCGGGCAGCTAGTATATGGATTATACATTGTACAGTCGAGTTATCCAATATCTATACAGACAACCTTTCAAAAATATCTGTACACAGGCTTTATTGTTACTGGCATAAGGCACATGTGTAGATTTTTGAAAGGTTGTCTTTATAGATATTGGAGAACTCGACTGTACTACAGTATTTATTTATATAAACTTTTTTGCACAACACAAGAGAAATAACAATTGGCGAACTTAATGCCATAAGGCAATTTCTACCAGTCAACCATTGGGCTAAACAGAAACATTTGGAGCATGCATTTAAATTTGCAAGAAAACTCGATTCCAGATAAACTTACATCAAATGCAAACTGAAATATACATACATATAGACATTACCCACCTTTTGTAGGTACAGTCAAGGACTTTAATTGTTGAGCCATTTAGGTGTCAAATAATTTTCTTTTGTGAGCTGTAAATGGCTCAACAATTAAAGTTCGCGACCGTACCTACCTATTACAAGAAATTCCGTATTCTAAGAAAGTACTCTGTATGCATGTGTATGTGATTAATAAATTCGTACTTTACCATTTTATTCAGTATATAACGCGGAGACATTATTGTTTCTTTGTTTATGTTATTCACCGGCAATGTGCCAAGGCCTGGATTCCAGGTCGTCGGCTGGAATGGAACTCATTGTCTGATGCCGTATTTTCTTTATGACATCCGTTCTGATAACCTGATTCAGTACTAATTTCAACTAGGTATAAAATAAACATATTTTTAGGGTTCCGATACCTCAAAAGGAAAAAAACGGAACCCTTATAGGATCACTCCGTTGTATGTCTGTCCGTCTGTCACAGCCGATTTGCTCCGAAACTACTGCACCGATTGAGTTGAAATTTGGTACACATATGTAAATTGGTGACCCAAAAATGGACGCGTAAAGTAAATTAATGAATTTTGAACAAGGGGGCCACTTTTGGGGGGGTAAACTGGAAAAATTTAAAAAAAGAAGTTTCGCAAACTGTATTGTGTGGCATATCAAATGAAAGAGGTTGTTGTAAGCATGTCAGATATATATTTTTTTATAATCTTAGCAAAAACAGAATTGGAGTAATATAGGAAAAAAGACGAAAATTGACCACTCCCCCCCCTCCTCTTATCTCCGAAACTACTGGGATTAAAATTCTGAAAAAAATATGGAAAATAGTTCCTTGCCTAAAGATTACAGGAAAACCTATAAGAAGTTTGAGTATTCAAAAACATTTATGAAATTTAGATTATATACGGAACCCTCACCACGCGAGTTGAACTCGCACTTGTCCGGTTTTTTTTTTAATCGTATACAATCGTAATACACTATGTATGGATTTGTATGAAGTACCACTCGGGACAAATGGTCTCTACGTCTTTTCTGGGACATATGCACTTTTTATCGACAAAGCGTGGTATTTGGGGACACCCTATATTATAAAGAGGTTAGTTTTTGTAACTTTGTATGTAAGGGTAATCTCCAAAAAAACTTTCACCAGTGTATAGAATGGACCTTCAGTACGGACATTATCTCTTTATTATTAGTTATAGATAGCGATTCTTCTATATCTATGCGAGTAAACATTTTACATTAAACGCCAAAAGTCAATGCAATGCACATAAACTGATTTTAATTCGTAATCAGAGCAAGTTACATGTTATGTTTCGACATTCACAATATTGAAAACGATAATCGTAAAGATAATAACCAAATCCGAAGCAATTGCTAAATAAAGTAATTTAAACTGGAGTAACTGAAGTTGGTATTCACAACGCACCTTACCAGTGTAAGTCTGGCCTCCGATTATATACATACACTCACGCATGTATTTGCAAAAAGGGGTAGGCAGACTAGAAAGAGCACACGAAGTTTAATATTGCCACAACTAACAAATACAGGTTTAAATATGCAGAAATTGTGTAATCGCAGTGATAGGTTGCTAGCCCACATGCTATTGGGACCGAGCGCGACGACAGCGCCACGTGACAGGCGGCCATTATGGACAATATTGTCACCGCTGTGAAACAAGAAGTAAGTAAATATTGTGAAAAATATTAATGAAATTTAATTAAAAATTTACAGTCGCTATTCTTCTTGGTGTTATTACAATTCACAACAACACATCTTACCAGGCCCCGTAGCATGGTTGGCCTTGTCACGCGATAGGTGATAGGATAGAGCGTGCGTCACTGGCTAACACCGTTCGATAGAACGAGACGACGCTGTTATCTTGTCACTTGTCGCGTGATAAGGCCAACCATACTACGGCTCCAGGACCATATTTTTTTTATCTCAAAAACGATTAGAAAATGTTTACTGCAATATGGATTTGACAGCTCAAGTCAGCGACAAAAATGTCAATTTTAGCCGTAGCGAGCGCTGTGATCGTTTAGGCTACCCCCTCCACCCGCTTTGCACTCTGCCAATCTGAGCATGCGCACTAGTGGCCTACGCGAATAACGCCATAAGTATTGTATTGGTTCTACTTTGGTGCCGGCGATTATACAAATCTCGCGATCAAAATTATACCAAACACGAATGGTGAGAGATTGTGAAGCAGATAAAGATAAAATTCTGGAAATGTTTGCTGCAAAACCTGATATACCTTCGTGTCAGCAATTTGATGATGGCCAATCGAAAATAGATTGGCACTCATCAAGTTGTTCACAGGGATTGTGTATTGTAAATAATTCTATGTTTAAGCTCTTTATAATGTAGTGTTTAGTTTTAACAATAGTTTTGTAAGATTTTGTATTTACTAACCAATTAATCTAAGTTATCTGAATAAATAATAATAATTACAAAACGATGGCAAGCCATGTCGGTTATTGATCTAATGACCTTTATGATGCTGTTTACGTTAAAGTCGATAACGCAATAGTGGCCGCTTATTATTTGTAAGATTTTGTATTTACTAAGCAATGGATCTAAGTTATCTGAATAAATAATAATAATTACAAAACGATGGCAAGCCATGTCGGTTATTGATCTAATGACCTTTATGATGCTGTTTACGTTAAAGTCGATAACGCAATAGTGGCCGCTTATTATTTGTAAGATTTTGTATTTACTAAGCAATGGATCTAAGTTATCTGAATAAATAATAATAATTACAAAACGATGGCAAGCCATGTCGGTTATTGATCTAATGACCTTTATGATGCTGTTTAGGTTAAAGTCGATAACGCAATACGGCCGCTTATTATGTAAGCCGGTAAAGGGCTTAGGACCTTTGAAAGGTTAAAATGTTTGTAATAAGAATTAACAAACATGAAGTAATAAGATATTAAGATCTGTGTTCAATTGGCACATTGCGTAAACGCTACATGCCAATATTGCCAATGAATAAATTAAAAAGTAGCATTTGATCCCTCTCGACGTGGAGCAAAATTAATTTTTTCATTTCATTTCATTTATTCCTTGATAAAACATAGTTTTATATGTCAGTACTTTCCGAATTAAAGGTGTGAAATAGTACATTATTGCCGTGGCCGGGAAGGAGGCAATTGGGAATGGATGAAAATTTTAGAAATGCCTGATTATTTTTTTGGTGATAGGAATAATCTTCCTTAGCACCAGAAAAAAGTTTCAGATTTTTCAGCTGCGTCAATTTTTTTTGAAAAATATAAACAGTTTCCTCATTTACGTTTTGGGTCAGTTAGTACCTTCCTCGATCGGTCTCATATTACAAAAAAATATATTAAATATGTGTGGTAAACTGACACTGGCAATGATATTGACACTTGCAGCAGCTATATTGGTCATTACCAAGTGTCAGTTTACCACAGATATTTAAGATACATTTTTGTAATATGAGACAGATCAAGGAAAGTGTCTATTTACCGTTCTTGACCCAAAACGTAAATGAGGAAACTGTTTATATTTTTCAAAAATAATTGTCGCAGCTGAAAAATCTGAAACTTTTTTCTGGTGCTAAGGAAGGTTATTCCTATCACCAAAAAAATAATCAGGCATTTCTAAAATTTTCATTTATTCCCCATTGCAGGCTGAGTATTTGTTTAAACGGACGAGCTTGCGAGTCCGTTTAATTATAATACGAAGCCTGCAATTGCCATTCCGGCTAAGGCTAATATAGTGGTTTTCCTAAAAATAGGGGAATAATAAACTTTAAATATCGTTGCACAACGTGAAAATATTAATGATTTCCCGCCGTTTTTCTTTTTAAACCGAATCGCAAGTGTATTTTTCCACCGAAAAACGCAAACTATTTGAGCACATAGAAAAACGTCGCGTTTGCAACAGAAAAATACGAGTTGAATCGGCTGAATACGACCTGTGCCGTCTTTTATATGCCGGTTTCAACTTTTTAAAAGGTATGGTACTCGACAAATAAAGGAATTTATATGTAACATTCCAGGCGGCCTGCAATGTTTTTTATTTTTTAATTTTGATCTGACCTGAAACTATACACTTTACCTTCCAATATGTAGCGAGCGACTAATGTACATTTTGCGGGCCATTTTTGAGAAAAAATATCTATCTGCGTCCTAACGGCCGTAGAAATAGAGTAGCGTCAGATATTTAGGCGCTTTGTTGTGGCGATATAACTGTATGCTTTATAAATAGTGTTAAATAAAGTTTTTCTATGTCAATGTTAAATATTAGAACTTGAATTGATATGATAATGATCATAATTCCTTCTGTTGCAGGTAAGTTGAGTCTGTTTACATGCCGGTAATCACTATCATTGTTCGGGTAAGTCAGCGAAGGATCTCTCGGATAATTGTAAGTGTCCAATGAATCTAGATGAAGCAATTAACTTTTTTCTTTTGTTGGTTTAGAGGACAATGTCAATGCTGTTGCGATGCGTGTGGCTTGGATTGATCATTATCGCCCTCACTTTTGTACCTACAATTGTTGTTTCATTCAAATTAAAAAATATAAATATAAAACATTCACATATCTAGGAGCAAAAAATATTCGAATTAATAATCATCATCATCATCATATCAGCCGAAAGACGTCCACTGCTGGACATAGGCCTCCCCCAAAGAGTGCCACAATGACCGGTCCTGCGCCACCTGCATCCAGCGGACTCCAGCGACCTTTACCAGGTCATCGGTCCACCTTGTGGGGGCGCCTTCCGGTGCGTGGTCGCCACTCGAGAACCTTTCCGCCCCAACGGCCATCGGTTCTACGTGCAATGTGCCCCGCCCTCTGCCACTTAAAGTGTACCTTGGTTCTGCTTCGGATAGCCCCATTTCTGATGCGATCACGCAGAGATACTCCTAGCATAGCCCTCTCCATTGCCCTTTGGGTGACTTTGAGCCTTCGTATGAGGCCCATAGTAAGCGACCACGTTTCCGTGCCATACCTCATCACTGGCAACACACACTGGTCAAAGACTTGGTCTTGAGACACTGCGAAATTAATATTACCTATAGGTAACAGTTAAGTATATTATTTAGTTGGAGTTTAAGGCGGACAAAGTGGTATACAAGAACTTGCTCAATCCGTCGGCAAAAATCTGGGACTCGGATCAGCGCATTGTTCACGAGTGAGATTGCCCGGGAGGGGGGCGCGTACGGCGGACCGTAGTTAAGCCATTTAGAGCTCAATTTATACTGGACACTTCATAGCTTAACCATTAAAAACCAAAATTAGTTGACACCTAAATGGCTCAACAATTAAAGTCCTTGACCGTATACCTGTCTGTATTTATGGGCCGATCTACTGTTTTTTGTAGCTCGTTGTCATGTTTACGTCCCGTTCACCCTTAAATGGGTTAAACACCTTTTTTCTGTCACTAGTTGCCATGACAAAGCCTCCGGACTCCGGGGTGACTTTTTAAATCGATTCGGTTCTTAACTACGTTTCAACAAAATCGGTTAAGCCCTTTTGAGATATTGAACTTTGAAATGGAAATGTCGGGTGTTTTTCAACTTTTCTACGTTATTTGATATTAACTCCTCTGAAATGTTCAGTCATGAAACTGAGAAATGGTCAGTTTCATACCAGAACCAAAAGCAGGATATCTCAATATTTTTGACAGGAACTTGTCACGTTATTTACGCAGTATTCAACTACCTATTTTCCAATCTTAACGCAGGTTCATTGCAATTGGCAGCTAGTAGCTCGCGGTATCAATCAATCGTCGTCCGCACACTAACAATGCATTTTAACTCTAATGACAAACGAATACGATTCCAAATTGTACGCAAATTGCTAGCGTATGTGCGTACGTGGATTGACTTTCCTCATTTGTGAGCCAAATCGCCGAGCTATTTCAAACAAAGACTGTTGTGCTCGAGTTTATGTCCTAAGGCCTTTGTCTCCGGGCTTTCCTATTCTATCTTTGTGTCAATTTTTGTGCTCGTCTTTTGTTTAATTGGTGGTTTAAACGAAGAAAACTATTCATTTGTGTACGGCATCGGACGGATGTGACAACTTTTCCTTGCGAGAAATAAACCGTCTATATCTGGGTCTATCAACTATATCTTGTTGTTATTCTGTCCCGTTACCCAGGAGACAAATGGGCTTAAGGGAAAGGAGTTATGAGAAACAAAATTATGAGTTCAAGCTAGTTCTTACTAATGAATTTATGAACAGAATTTTTATGATAACTGTCCATTATGAGTTCCGTTGTTGTAGGTAGGTAGTAGGAACAAAAAAGGTATGACGAAAAAAATTATGAAATGGATGATTATGAATCATCATCATCATCATATCAGCCGAAAGACGTCCACTGCTGGACATAGGCCTCCCCCAGAGAGTGCCAAATTGACCGGTCCTGCGCCACCCGCATCCAGCGGACTCCCGCGACCTTTACCAGGTCATCAGTCCACCTTGTGGGGGGGCCTACCCACGCCGCGCCTTCCGGTACGTGGTCGCCACTCGAGAACCTTTCCGCCCCAACGGCCATTGGTTCTACGTGCAATGTGCCCGCCCACTGCCACTTAAGTTTAGCGATTCGGAGGGCTATATCGGTTACCTTGGTTCCGCTGCGGATAGCCTCATTTCTGATGCGATCACGCAGAGAAACTCCTAACATAGCCCTCTCCATTGCCCTTTGGGTGACTTTGAGCGTTCTTATGAGGCCCATAGTAAGCGACCAAGTTTCAGTGCCATATGACTTGCAACACATTGATTTTGAATACTAACCGTTAATTTTATGTGAGCCAGTATGGATGCCCGCCTGAGTTCTCTTCAATACGCAGGCAGAGCCTTGAGGGCAGCCAGTAATCAGCAGACAGTTCTGACATATAATGTAATACACCGGTTGGGAGGTCGCACGCCGCGGAAGCGCGTGTCTTGCCCAAAACAGGACATCGCCACGCGACTACCTCCATCGAAGGATAAACCGTCGTGCACACGGGATATAGAACAAGTATAACGTTTGGTAAACAAGTAACAAAGTCTTGCCATCTATTTGTATATTCATCATCATCATCATCATATCAGCCAAAAGACGTCCACTGCTGGACATAGGCCTCCCCCAGAGAGTTCCAAATTGACCGGTCCTGCGCCACCCGCATCCAGCGGACTCCCGCGACCTTTACCAGGTCATCAGTCCACCTTGTGGGGGGCCTACCCTCGCCGCGCCTTCCGGTACGTGGTCGCCACTCGAGAACCTTTCCGCCCCAACGGCCATCGGTATTTGTATATTAATTATTTAAATTACCTTTATTTACCTACTATGTTTTATACATTTTTACAATAAATACGTGGCATAACCAAAGTTATCAATTATTGCCTTACTTGTGCATTCGTGAGTTTTATGGGTAAAGTAGATAAATAAAATAAATAAAAGAATTTAGTAGTAAATGAATAGATTGAATTTTCAATTCATATGCATGTACATGAGGTTTGATTAACTCAAAGACACCTGAGTTTTACGTGTATTTTTTTCTTTATAAACTGTTATTTGTAGGATTCACTTTTATTGAATACCTATTTCTACTTAATGTGCTAATTCTGCATAAAGCGTTTCTATTATCCACTTAAATTGATTATTATCATTTGGTGTAGTTAGTTTTGTTTGAGATGACTTGGTATCAAATAAAATTAATCCACCCGGAAAGCAAATTCAATGTTGAATGAAATTAATAGATTCATATTCCATTGACAGTTTCACATTAAAGTCGGTCAACTCAAATAATCTGCACTGCACCATGTTGTTAATTCTCTGTAGCATGCTTCCACATTGCTTATCTTAGGTAAATTGAATAATCTCTATTTTTCTTTTCTTATGTAATTAACGGATAACTGTTATTGGCCTCCTATTATGTAAGCAAACAAATGTAAACTGTATATTTACGGCTGTTGTTATCCTGAATACCAATAAATAAAAAAAATAGATAATAGTTACTTATGATACAAGTGCGGAAAGTACAGACACAACTCGTGTCGATCAAAAACACTCCCCGACACATCTTTCTAACTATTTTCTTGGTTCAAGAATATTTACTTCGAATCAGGTACCCTATTCGAATAAGGTATATTAGCTTTTTTAATATTTAAGGAACATACATTTCAGTCTAATATACAGTTCCAGAGGTTCCCCCTACAACAAAGTATACAAACTTACAAAGCTATACTATCTCACAGACTTCCTCTTTGTTATATTAGTATAGATCAGCACCTCACTCGTGTGCACCAGGCTTAACTCGCAGACTGTTTAAAGAAACTTGACCGTTCGATTTACAAAAATTAATTTTATTAATGACAGTCTCAATTAGTACCGGAGCGGACCGTGCCGCCATGTTGGAAGTAAAACGCTTCCAACAAGGCATTCTGCCGCTTAATATTTAAGGGGCAGTCGGTAATTAAGGTTCGCTGATGCGTAATCGATTTCGTTGAACTTATCTTTCCGTTAAAAACGTATTAACTTACCGACCCGTTTCCTGTAAAAAGCGTCAGGTAAAAAATGGGTGATCGATCACAATGTTTTTAGGTGTATAACAGCCATTCAGTAAAAAAGAGTGGTTGGTGTATCCCGTGAACCCCGTCCTTAGTATATCTATGTGTGTAGTGGTATTTAGGTGTCTCTGTGGCATCGTAGCTCCGAAACGATTGGACCGTATTTAGGTACAGTCGCCCACACTCCTAAGTGACCATTCGTGAACCTTATGTCACTGATATAAGGTTCACGAATGGTCACTTAGGAGTGTGGGCCACTGTACATATGTATAGTACTGTATTGTATACCTACCCAAGACACAGGTAATAATTACAACTTACAAAAGTTGAAAAATCCCTGACATTTTCTTTTCCAAGTTCAATATATCAAAAACGGCTGAACCGATTTTGTTGAAACATAGTTAAGAACCATCTCGATCACGTCAGCTTTCGGACAAAAAAACCGCATTAAAATCGGTCCATTCGTTTCGGAGCTACGATGCCACAGACAGACACAGACACGTCAAACTTATAACACCCCTCTTTTTGCGTCGGGGGTTAACAATAATGACAAATAGGTTAAGTCGATACAAAGGCGAACTTATCCCTGTAAGGGATCTCTTCCAGTTAACCTTTAAGCAATTAAGTGGAGATCAGGAACTAAAAGGTGACAGTGAACTAACTCGTGTCGTGCACGTATATCATATCGCACACCATCTAGAACGCGGATGCATATGGTATATAATGTATAATGCTAGAAGATTTACAACTATTTTACACACATTTCCTGATTCTCATGGCCGCTAACAGCCGTAATTGGATTTACCCGATATGGCGAAGCCGTGACGCCGGCTATAGTTCGAACCCTCCAACATGTTATTATCATAGGCTGGCGATTAGTGGATCGCTTGCGAAGGGAAAGGTCGCGGCTTCAAAGTTACCCTTGATAATATCGACTTAAAGAAGGTCCGGGTAAGCATTCCCCGAACGCAAAAAAGGTTGTATGGAAGGAAGCACGCTCGTTATGTTCCTTCCGGCCTTTATTATCATCATCATATTAGCCGAAAGACGTCCAATGCTGGACATAGGCCTCCCTCAAAGAGTGCCACAACGACATTTCCTGCGCCACCCGCATCCAGCGGACTCCAGCGACCTTTACCAGGTCATCAGTCCACCTACTCTGCGCCTTGTGGTACTTGGTCACCTTTCCGCCCCAATGGCCATCGGTTCTACGTGCGATGTGCCCCGCCCACTGCCACTTAAGTTAAGCGATTCGGAGGGCTATATCGGTTACCTTGGTTCTGCTGTGGACAGCCTCATTTCTGATGCGATCAGGCAGAGATACTACCAGCGTAACCCTCTCCATTGCCCTTTGGGTGATTTTGAGCCTTCTTGTGAGGCCCATAGTAAGTGACCACGTTTCCGTGCCATACGTCATCACTGGCAAGTTGGCAACAAGCACTGGTCAAAGACTCTCGTCTTGAGACACTGCGGAATATTGGACGAAAAGATGTGCCGTATAGCTTTAGGGTATTGTCGTCTTTAAACATGAAGTATTTTCACTTTTTATGAACTCATCACCTATAACGAAACGTGTTGACTCCTCTGCGCTATCACAGGACGGCGACATAGACTATCCGTCTTTTTCTAAGCGTTCTAATTAGAATGAGACATTTTGTCTATCTCGTCGTGACACGTATCGATGGCTCTGCCGCCGCCGCTTGAAGTCGAGGTGGAGCCGTAAAGATAGGGTATGGCGGCGGATCTTTACTTTACGGGAGTTATGGGGTATCGTGTAAGTGTAAACCGAAATCGCTAAACTTAAGTGGCAGTGGGCGGGCACATTGCACGTAGAACCGATGGCCGTTGGGGCGGAAAGGTTCTCGAGTGGCGACCACGTACCGGAAGGCGCGGCGTGGGTAGGCCCCCCACAAGGTGGACTGATGACCTGGTAAAAGTTGTTGGGAGTCCGCTAGATGCGGGTGGCGCAGGACCGGTCATTCTGGCACTCTTTGGGGGACGCTTATGTCTAGCAGTGGACGTCTTTCGGCTAATATGATGATGATGTTTAAGTGTCGCGTCGCTGCTGCGTTGCCGGTATAACATGGCCCTGGTGTTCTAACGAAAACTTTCACCGCAACAACGGAACTGTCGATAACCAAGACGAATCGTTTAGATGGTTCAGCGGTTTTCGCTTAGCTGCCCCATAAATCACCGTTACAGTTTGAACATTACATGCTGACAATAAGAGCTTATTCAGGTTGAACGGAAAATTACTTTTGAAAATATGATCAATTCAAAGCGCGTGAAAAATGATTGGATACGGGTAGTTGAAAGTAGCAGTGAGTGGCTCTAATTTGTGATATTTAGACTGTAAGCCAACCCAGCGTTGTTATATCACTCTGCCCTGCTAGCATAACTTGACTCTCGACTCTACTCGCGCGCGAGATAGACTGTCCGTCACTTTCTGATTAATGCTGTCAAAAAGTGACAGATAGTCTATCACGCGCGCGAGTAGAGTAGAGAGTCAAGTTATGCTAGCAGGGCTGATATGATTATGAACTCCCACAGTAGGTAAATTTTTGCATATAGGTGCAAAAGTATACTAAACAAACAACTCATGGATGAGAGGGTATGGCTTGTGGTCCCCACGACTCACGAGATGGTCATACTGAACAACTTTTCCCATGGGACCAGCCACGAACTCGCAAAAAAAAACAGTTTTTCCATACATTAACTGTGCATTAATTGAGAGTATGGAACAGCTGATTTTTTTGCGATTTCGTGGTTGGTCCCATGGGAAAAGTAGTTCAGTATGACCATCTTATTCGCTTTTGGCCATTACGGATCATGACCCCAAAATCACCCAGTATATACGCATTGTTCTAAGGATCCATATGTTCTTTATACTTCTTTGACTTTTTTGACTGCATTAAATGTTCTAACTCGTTAGGAAACCTAAGGATTCCCTCTAAGTTGGAAGGTCTGATGGTAGTGTTTTTCGTAAAACTAGTGCCTACGCCGAATCTTGGGATTAGGTGCGGGCTCCTTTATGTTACAACCAGGAAAACGCCAGGAGGATAGATAAAATATTTTGCCTTTGACCATTGATATTTCACTTAAAAGAAAAAAATAACATTAATGTTGTACGCACGCGTGACGCCTACGCAGAACAACATTCGTTGTTTACTCACGTGCTAATGTTTTTAGTGCTAACCTGGGTTTTAGGAAAATCCGAAACTTAATTGCCAAGTTTTTAAGGAAAATATTGCCTTTCCTTATCCAAAATATCACAAACACCAGTCTAGAATTAATGAATTTGCGTCAGAAAAAGCCGTCGACAAGAAATGCAAAAAACGCGCCCGACATTTGTTTTTGTTGTTGTTGTTTGTGACAATATACCTATTTGCTACACGTCTCCGTTAAGTTCGCAAGCTGCTACCTACTTTTTGTACACTTTATGCTTACTGTTTTCTTTATGGATGTTGGGAAGTTTTCTGGCGAGCTCGAAACCTTTAGGGTAAGTATCCACCACAGATGTGCTAAGCTGTCTTTTCATATTCGGCACCGCGCATGCTTGACAGCTGGAAAAAACTCAATGAATTCACAGTTAATGTATGGAACAGTTTTTTTTTTCGATTTCGTGGTCGGGCCCATGGGAAAAGTTGTTCAGTGTGCCAATGTTATTCGCTTTTGGTCTTCTTGCTCCACGACACCTATTTCACCCTGCATACATCTGCGAAAAAATTCAAAAGTTGTATGTGAAGTACCCGCACTGGGCCAGCGTGGGGACTCCTGCCCGTTCCCTCTCATCCATGAAAGGAGGCCTGTGCCCAGCAGTGGAACTTAGTCACCAGCTTAGATATATTTTATTACTTACACACGTTGTTGCGATGCTGGGTCGCCTCGCTAGTTTTCTACAAATTCCTATCGAATTGACTTCGTTGCACATTATTAAATACCACATTGTGTAGTTCCATGCCTGTTATTATGTTTTAGTGTTATTGTGTAAACACGATATCTCTGAATCATTGTTTGATGATGATTAAAAGCGAATTAAGTGCTAGAAAACTAAAATGAGCAATAAAATCTGGAAAACAAAACGTATACAATTATTGCACGTTTTAAAGTAGCTTCATTATTTCTTATTTAAGGTAGCTCTTTATCATTATTCAGATATAATCTATGCAATTTGTACTTTGATTATACTTACTTAAAAGTTACAATAATTTCAGATGAGTAAGGGTAAAGTATTCTATACAGAGTACCAACATTCTTATCATATTAATTATCAGGAGCCGTAGCATGGTTGGCCTTGCCACGCGATAGGTGATAGGATAGAGCGTGCGTCACTGGCTGACACCGTTCGATAGAACGAGACGACGCTCTTATCTTGTCACTTGTCGCGTGATAAGGCCAACCATGCTACGGCTCCTGGTAACAACAAAATTAAAAGAACCATATCTATATACACGCCCATATGTTAGTGTTATAGTCCTGTACACATATATGTATATGGCTCGTGTTTTGTACAGATAATGCTGTTGACTGTACGTAAATGTTGAAACCAGCCTCAATCCTAGAACTATTTTGACGTGGTTTCTAGTCTCCTACTAGAAATTCAGACGTTTAACTAGATTGATTATGAAATATTCTTGTTTCAGATTTGATCGCTTGCTCATTTATGATTCCTTACCGATACCAAAACCAACATATTTATTTTATGCTCGCCTTCAATTATCATCATAATCATCATCATCATCATATCAGCCGAAAGACGTCCACTGCTGGACATAGGCCTCCCATAGAGAGTGCCAAATTGACCGATCCTGCGCCACCCGCATCCAGCGGACTCCCGCTGCACGTAGAACCGATGGCCGTTGGGGCGGAAAGGTTCTCGAGTGGCGACCACGTACCGAAAGGCGCGGCGTGGGTAGGCCCCCCACAAGGTGTACTGATGACCTTCAATTATAGGTGGTAAGAATTAGGTGTTGAACTCCTAATTATTACCACCATAGAAGCTCAATACCTTGCGGAGACACGTTGCATGGAATGGCTGTTTTAATATCCATGCAATGTAACGCAGGATAGCGTTAATAAGTGCAATGATTTAACTCGTAGGTAATTATACCCACACATCGTAAACAGCGATAGTTTAACGCACAACGTTTATACAATGACTACTCTAATTATCGTGTATAAAAATTCCACAAATTACTAGTAGAGAACGAGCGACTCGTACGACCTCTATCGAAAGTCTAATTCCGTCTATGCAGCGACAAATGTCAACACAAGATTTAGTAATTCTATAAATCTGTGAGTTAAGAGGATAGTTAACATATTATCACGATAGGAGTTGTTTTTGTGTTTAGAAATCCTTCTGAATATGTATTTATTATTTAATTTGACATAGGATCTAACGGTTTTAATTTGCCATTTCCTACAACGTTATTAAACTGAAAAAAAAAACAGTATTATTTCTAAGGACGAATTCACAAAATATTTGGTTGACATTAAAATTTAATAATTACTTAGTTATTTAAATTAATTTAAATTGTATTGTATTGTAATTTCTTTTATTTTTTTTGACTTATTAATCAAATTATGTATTATAAATAAGAGTGTTTATGCTTATGTATTAGATTTAGATATTCAGACACAATTGTAAATGTTGTTATTGAATTATTAAAAAATAAAAAATAAAAGGCCGCGGGAGTCCGATGGATACGGGTGGCGCAGGACCGATGACTTTGGCACGTGGACGTCTTCCGGCTGATATGATGATGATGATGATGATGATGATGACTATTTTAGAATAACGTAGCTTTTATAAATAGTGAATTTGCTCCAAATACGCCTTCTAGACCAGCTTGCCCAGAATGCTGGCAGCATGGCTACGGTGTATGGCGACCAGATATGATCACGCGTCATTATTCGCGCCTCCACCAGGCGCTTGGAGCACTCTATCCATGGGCCCTTTCTCCCCACGTTCCCAACTCCTCAATTCCAAACGGCGCAAATAGGTACCTAGCTACTATTTACGGTTCCTGTTCACTGAAAGAATAGGTTGAATTTCGGAGTAGGAAACCGCGAGCTGTGTCGCGGACAGTCCTGTTCATGTCACGACGTAGACTATCCGTCTCTTTCCAAGCGTTCTAATGCGAAAGAGACGGAGTCTTTCTCGCTGCGACACAGGTCGCGGGCTGTCCTGTGAACCTGTGATAGTCATGCTGGTCTCAATTTTTATGGACGGGTCGATTTGTTACCCGACTGCCGAAGGAAAGGAAGGTTATCTTTTTCGAGCGTATGTATATATGTATGTATGTGTGTATATCTTTTTCTTTGGCGCGCCCTGCAGCCTAAACCGTTTTTTTTATTTATTTATTTATTGCCAGCCAAAATAACACCACAACATAATAAGAAAATACAACATACAAAAGAAACTTAACTATTACACTTAAACTAGAATAACAGAAAAAAAAGAAGACTGGTGGGGTGCTGCTATAGTGGCCGCAAGTGGACACCACTCAGCATAATGCTCTGACATTTAGTAATGCCACAGCGCTGGTCTTCCATGGAGCCCAGGGCTGCAGGATAGATTTCAAGCAGCAAAAAGTGGCAGCCGTGGTACTACACATATTTTGTTAAAAAATAATAATAAAAACATTAACTAGGTACAGTCAGCATCATAAACATGTATACACTTTTCAACCTTATGTCTAGGTAATCAGGTCATAGAATGTATACATGTTTATGATGCTGACTGTACATATGAGGAGATATTAAGGGAGGTGCTTGTACGTGGAAAATTGCATTCATATTAAATACTCGTACTATGTACTTAGCATCTATAAATAAAATGTAAAATAATCCAGGATAAATTATGACGATTTGAGAGACCAACGTAACGCTACGTTTGACGCATTTCGACATATGAGGTGCCGTTGGATTCCTGTTAATCGTGGGAGTGAGAATCGTGACATAGGCTATATTATTTGCAAAAAAGCAGTTGGGTTTTTTTTTTCAATCTTTTAATTCCACTTGTTTACTATCCTCTTAATGAAAACTGGGAGAGTGGGATCACGGCGAGCTAATAATATACCTCCCGATCTACAAATTACGAAATCGCAGGTGAGCGGTGTTCGCCGTTAATAGTTTTAGGAGTAGTAGGCCACGGAGGAATGTTGTCTCGCTCAATTTTGGAGCAGTGTAACTGGGGAACTCAAACACTAAACTTGACATCAAATACTTTTTGCAAGAGTGACAGAGAGAGATATCATTTGTGGTTCCATGTCATAGATTCACCATTTTTCGTTTGCCACAATCGGGTTAGTATGAGGTTGTGGTGAACAAACTATTACCTGCCCAAATTAAGGAGGTCGCTATGGTAAGCCGTCACCCCGTTTAAAACAGAGCTTCAATTTAGCTGCATAGGAGGCCGAAGCGGTGGCGCGTATGGGCTAACTATGGGATTCTTGATACAAACATATGTATGTGTGAATGTGTTGTAAAGGCATCTAGAACAATTCTCCTCGTGTTTACCTCTATGTTCCACACAAATTTGGACTTTATCGCTCACGCAATAGAGGCGTATGATTAAACACGCTCATGTTTACTTCCTTCTGTGTATCTCAGATAACTCGCTTAAAAAAAACATGACCAAGCAATTATTCAACTGGTATATTATGATTGATATTGTATGAAGTTGTCAATCGGTACCAGTCGTGCAGCGATTTGAATTGGTAGGTATCTAGCGATCGATTAGTGACGTCATGAACACGTTTAGTTGTTGTGTAATCAACAGTAGGTATAATCCAGACTAATTATTTGTACCTGCAAAACAATACGAGTACATCCTCAAATCAATAAAGGGTTGGCACCGCGCTGACACCGCTCTTCCATCAAAATATTTAGTCGCTAGTATTTGACCGCGAGTTTGTCCTCATTCCGTGTACCCTTGAATATCCGACAGATATTTGTACGAATATTATTTCATCGACAACGTTTCATGTATTTTCATTTCATCGACGTACGAAAATACTTGAAACGTTGTCGACGAAATAATATCTGTCTTAGTATCGATTCTTCGACGCAATGACTTGTCGATGATATATGAAAATAGTTGAAACGTTGTCGATGAAATAATATTCGATGAAATGTCAGTTGGCAATTCAAGGGTATCTCTTTTGTAGACAAAACTAAATCTTATAATCTGATTGTTCGTGATTTAGTAACAAACATCCGCAAACTTTCACATTTATAATTGATACTCCGACGTTGTAACATTCCCTTTTCCTTTAGAGTACAGTCACGGACTTTAATTGTTGAGCCATTTAGAGCTCACTTTATACTGGACACTTCATAGCTTTGCTACAAAAAAAAAATTAGTTGTCACCTATAAATGACAAAACAATTAAAGTCCTTGACCGGCGACGTTGTCAGCGAACTTGTAGGAAAAAAAGTCTCTTTTTGCATCTGTCCTAAGTCCTAGTCGAACATCATATTATGTTAATAGTAGTTTTATAAGAAGGGCGTGCAGGTTGTATTATGTTTTGTTTATCTAGATATTTTCAATTAAAAGTAATTAGTTTTAAGAGACTAACTTTGCAGTGTGTTGCAGAACGTGAGTAGGTTTTATTGTTTAATTGCTTTTGTAACATTTAAAGTTAAAAACTTGTTTTTGGAACTTACTGTGTTTTGTGGTAATGTTTGCGCACGGACATTATTATAACATTATTTATAAATAAGTATAACTAGGTACCTAAACGTCTTATAAAATTTTATAATTCCATTAAGAGACTGTAAGTAACTTAAGTAGTATGTGTTATAGATAAGTATGAAAGACTGTTTGTTTCTTTATTTATAAAAAAAAATTGCAGTGCACTCAAGAGCAAAAGCTTCGGGTACACTTTGTATAGAATTTCAGTACAAACTGTACCCAAAACTTTTGCTCTTGAGTGTATATACAATTTATAGGTAGAGTCACAGACTTAAATCGTAGAGATATTTAGGTGTCAACTACTTTTGGTTTTTAATAGTTAATCTATGAATATCCAGTAAAAGGTGAGCTCTAAATGGCTCAACGATTAAAGTCCGTGATTATCCTCGATGCCAAGTATCTATTGTATACATTTGTTAATGTTGATGTTGTTACGCCCATTAACATTATATTGGGTGTGTCTGGTCGCTCGCATACCGATCATTGTAATAACGTGAGAGCATTCCACTAATTATTGTACTGTGGGAAATATCAGGTGGTTGTCCATTGTCATACATAAATTCTCGCCCGAATTCCCAAACGGGGTAGGCAGTAATCATCATCATCATCATCATATCAGCCGAAAGACGTCCACTGCTGGACATAGGCCTCCCCCAGAGAGTTCCAAATTGACCGGTCCTGCGCCACCCGCATCCAGCGGACTCCCGCGACCTTTACCAGGTCATCAGTCCACCTTGTGGGGGGCCTACCCACGTCGCGCCTTCCGGTACGTGGTCGCCACTCGAGAACCTTTCCGCCCCAACGGCCATCGGTTCTACGTGCAATGTGCCCCGCCCACTGCCACTTAAGTTTAGCAATTCGGAGGGCTATATCGGTTACCTTGGTTCTGCTGCGGATAACCTCATTTCTGATGCGATCACGCAGAGAAACTCCTAACATAGCCCTCTCCATTGCCCTTTGGGTGACTTTGAGCCTTCTTATGAGGCCCAGGCAGTAATAATAATTAATAATAAGAGCAACTTTTCTCCCGTTAAACGCGAAGGTTTCGGATCGTCCTTGAGCGAGCGATCAATTCAAGGACTTGCTCCGGGCGCCCGCCCTCCGATGTAGTCCAGGCAATGAACTGACAACTTGTATGGAAATAATGACAGGAAATAATTTATAATAGCTATTTTTTTACTGTAACGGATATATTATCAATTAAATAGTTACCTAGAGGCAAAATCCAACAAAAAATCAGACATATAAAAAAAAATTTGCTCCTAAAAAAGTCCGGATATATATTAATATATTTTTGTATCTTTATTTAGGTTCATTTACATTTGCTCTAAAATATTCAATATAAATAAAATAAAAAAGACAGTTAGTGTTTAATTTAAATCTATATAATTACTTCCGGGTGGAAAGTTTGTTCGATTCTTGAATAAAGCATCTTACAATAACGTTTTAGAATGAAATAAACAAAAAAAACGCTAATATAAATTAATGTTTTTCGAAACCGTATTTTGCCTGGAGTAATGCCTCTTGACGCAAGGCAAACTTTATAACGGAACCATGATACATAGTATTTGCCCAAATATTCGTGTTGCATCTTTTTCCTTCCTACTGCAAATGAAAGAGAGGCAACGATGCAACGCGAACACGCATTCCCAAGTGTGGTGCCACCATTAAGGTGATTTTCCATCGGCGTGGATTGACGAGACGAGGCGTGGCGTGAATTGAAATCGCGCTGACCCTTTTCCACTAAAAATATTTCAATTCACACCGCGCCGCGCCTCGTCAATCCACGCCGGTGGAAAATCACCTACGGCAGTCTCGACGAATTAACAACTAAACACCTGTAGCGAGATGTTTGTTTCTGTTGCAGAGTTAATTTAATCTCTATTTCAGAAACAATACGGTTTATTTTTATACAAACAAATATTTCAATTCACGTCGCGCAAATTCTCGTCAATCCGTACTATTTCCACCGAAGATGCGCCGGGAGTGAATTGAAAATTGTTTCTGTTGCAGAGTTAATTTAATCTCTATTTCAGAAACAATACAGTTTATTTTTATACAAACAAATATTTCAATTTACGTCGCGCAAATTCTCGTCAATCCGTACTATTTCCACCGAAGATGCGCCGGGAGTGAATTGAAAATTGTTTCTGTTGCAGAGTTAATTTAATCTCTATTTCAGAAACAATACGGTTTATTTTTATACAAACAAATATTTCAATTCACGTCGCGCAAATTCTCGTCAATCCGTACTATTTCCACCGAAGATGCGCCGGGAGTGAATTGAAAATTTGCCATACAAATTTCAATTCACGCCGCGCCGCGCCTCGTCAATCCACGCCGGTGGAAAATCACCTTAATGGTGGCACCACACTTGGGGTTGCGTGTTCGCGTTGCGTCGTTGTCTCTCTTTCATTTGCCGTAGGAAGGAAAAAGATGCAACACGAATATTTGGGCAAATACCGCCAAGTGGAGTGCCACCATTAAACAGTGTCGTGGGTTTGAATCCTGGCTCGGACCAATGAGTTTAATACCATGTTCGACTCGTCAAATGTAACAGAATCACTAACATTTTAAATATATTTAATACTCGCTTCATTTGCACATAACCACACAAGTATCCAGGAAGTTTTGTCAACCCGCCTGTAAAAAAAAACCAAGGGCATTTTTTTGCAAACCTTTTCATCATGATCATTCGCGAGCTCCTATCTCATCTGCATTTAATTCAAGTTTAGACCTTATTATAATCGGGTAGAGTTGATATTGCGCTGATGAAATTGAAAGAAATACGATTTTCTCAAAATTATATGTTGAAGTATTGAAGTTCCGTCTGTAGGTACTGTCAGTAGTCAATATGCGGTATTTTTCACAACAACGATTAGTTCAAATAGCAAAGTGTGACGTCATACTTTTGGGTCAACCAGTATAAAGCGTTTCGGCTACCGCCAGCGAGGTCCGTCCGACTCAATTTTTTGGGTATTTATGTTCATTAATTGTAGTTGCTCCCAAACAAACATAAGTTCTTCTCCAAAAACTGGTTCGAATGGCATCGTAAAAAATCTTAGGTCACAAGCCTAGTCATAGTTAGGCCCAGTCATCAATAAAAAGCTGGCGCCTAGCTACTCGCAGTGGGCGTATCTTCGTGACGGCCCGCGTACATTATTTATAATCATTGCAACTATTAACGCTTTTGTTTACGTATGTGGAGCGCGACTTTACTAACTTTAACAACCTCGTATCAACACAACGTTGTTCAAATCGCGACTTTATTGCTAGATGCTACGGTTCAAATTAGGGCTGTATAAGTGAGATGGGAGTTCGCGATACAGTTCGGAATGCCAATGTTGTCGGAATTAGAAAATCGAGAGCGACAGGTGAGGTTCCGTTAGATTGATTGTGCATTTCCGATAGTGTCATCTCAGCTATATAGCTTTGGGTTGCCAAATCGCGGAATAAATACAGGTCAAATACGGTAGTCGGGGATAGAGCGCGGAATGCCAGTCGTACTAGATAGGTACCACAATACGTTCAAAGGCAGATAGTTTTTAAACAGTAAATAGTTAAAGGCTTACACACATAATACACATTATACGAATCGCTAAACTTAAGTGGCAGTAGCCGGGGCACATTGCACGTAGATGCTGCTGATGGCCGTTGGGGCGGATAGGTTCTCGAGTTGCGACCACGTATCGGGAAACGCAGCATGGGTAGATGTAGAATGTAGATCCCCCACAAGGTGGGCTGATGACCGCAGCATGGGCAGATTTAGATCCCCCACAAGGTGGGCTGATGACCTGGTAAAGGTCGCGGGAGCCCGCTGGATGCGGGTGGCTCAGGACCGGTCGTTGTGGCACTCTTTAGGGAGGCCTATGTCCAGCAGTGGACGTCTTTCAGAGGAGATGATGATGAGATACATACGAGCAGTAAAGTCTATAGGTACAGTCGAAGACATAAGTAGCTGAACACCTTTGTATCGTGTCGCAATAAACGTCATGTTAATCTGTCATATCAAGTTGTCAAACGAGTGAAAACTATTGTACGTATATTTGCTTGTGTGCTGGTGAGTTCAAACTGCTGCATAAGTACAGTCACGAACTTTAATTAGGATTGTTCATTTTTTTTCTTAAGTGCTATTTCGAAAACCATTTCGAGATATGAGGTATTCAAACAGTTTCCGACATTTACTTCATCAAAATAATGGATGATTAAAGATATTTCAGCATATATCCGTGTGACCTTTGTTTGACCTTCTGTGGACCTCCCTCGTGGCTGAATCAGAAAAGACTTCGGTCATTAAAAAAGAAACACTTATCGAACCTGTGGTATTTTCCGTCACTGTCAAGCTTCTGTCAAGCCACTATAAACATAAACCGACTTTAACAGAACTGTGAGATACGAAATTAATTTAAATATCGTTATTTGTGATTAACTTAATGGAAGACATGGAAAATTACATGAAATGTTATTATCCAACGTGTAAAAACGACTCCAAAAATAGCTCGAAAACGATAGTTCGCATCCGGGAAGACTTGCGTGAAAGATGGTGTCGTGAAGCCAACGTGGAGTATTCAGTATTATCAGTGGTTATACACAATACTGCTGCGAGGATCACTTCGAAGTAAGTATAAAAAAACCACATGCATTCAATTCATTCAGTTTTAAAAATATAAATTTTATAAATACAGAAAGGATATCTACTAGACTCATCAGACTAAAAGCTAGCTTTATGGGCAGGTTTATTAACAGAGTACATACATACATATGTATTACACGCCTGTGTTATGTATGTGCGCGGTTTTGTCGTGGTCCCATTGATTTGTCCCATCAATGAGACCACGAGGGAGACTTGTTTCTTGCAGTCCCATTAAGTTCTATTGGAATGGACTTAAACATGCTGTATATGTATGTGCGCTCCCACTTTTCTTCCAACACTAGGTAGGATATGTTCGTTAGGTGTATGATATCCTGGTATTTTGACAATTTTTTTGCTCTGTCTGTCTAAGGATGCCTAACGAACCTAACCTACGTATCTATAACCTATCTTTTACAACATATATGTGTAATTTATATTATATACAGAAAGTGAAATGTAATTAATGGGATCTCGAGAAACAAGCCTCCCTCGTGGCCCCATTGAGGTTAGCAAGTGACAGTATTTACACACATATTTAAGATTTCCCTAATATATTTTGTTTCTTAGCTTATTTACATAACTTTTCATATTTAATTGTTCATATTGCAGCCTGAAAAAGATGTGACAAACAGCAACTTTAAATCTGTGAAAAAAACAACCGACAGTTAAACCTACAGCGAAGCTAAGAAATGTTGGAGCTACTTTACAGGAAGAGAATATCTAATGTTGAAAATAAAACAAGTTATTTAATTCAGACCACTTTTTATTAATTTTGTAAATATATAAGATAAGATGAGCTTTTATTTCCTTATAACAGAGTTTTTGGCCATATTTTATGCACTATTTTAAAAATAAAGTTTTATATTGTTTGTTTTTTATTATTTTTCACTAATATTTCACTTTCCTATTCATTATTCTTAAAATATTCTTCTTCTTCCGCATAAGGACCGCCTAAAGCGGTGAAAGCCTCCTCCAAAGCTTTCCAGGTTTCCCTGTCTTTAGCTTTTCTTCCCCAATAGCATCCCGCTGTCTTTTTGATATCATCACTCCATCTTGAGAGTGGTCTTCCTTTTCTTCATATGCTGTCCATGGGGTACCATTCTGTTGCTATCTTTGACCACCTTTCATCTTTAACTCTTAGTGTATGCCCTGCCCATTTCTATTTGAGTCGCAGCGCTCGTTTGACTACATCTGTGTTGGTTATTTTTATGATTGACTTGTTTTTCACTCTATCACTAAATTTCAATCCCAGATAGCTTCTCTCCATTCCTCTCTGACATACCTTCAGTTTGTACAGCGTTTTTTTGGTTAGGGGCCAGGTTTGGCATGCATAAGTGAGACATGGGAGTAGACAGGTGTTCATGGGTTTAGTTTTCAATTTAGTAGGCATTTTACTTTTGAAAATTTCCTTCAGGGACCAATACTTACTCCATGTGAGTTTTATTCTTCTATCAACTTCTTTTTCAGTGCTTGATTTAAAGGAAATTAAGTGACCTACATAAATGTAGTCTTCAACATATTCTAGCGGTGACGAATCTAGCATGATCTGTATAGGCTGTCTGTTTGTCATTACTTTTGTTTTGTCTTCGTTTACATGTAATCCCACTTTTTTGCTTTGAGTTGCTAGTGACTATATATATATATAGGTTTCCCAAAACTGTTCGGCATGCTTAATGATGTTATTTATGTAACATGCATCAAAAGTTTCCCATACTAAGATAACATTCCTTGTTACTTCGAAACATGGGTCAGCAACACAAAACAGAGGCTTTTTCTTAGCACATGCAAGCATGTGGCATTGTATTTGGGTTTTAAATTTATTGCAGAAATTTCAGAATGAGAAATGAACACGTTTAGAATGACAATGATGACATTGACAGATGTCTACAAACCATCGATTGACATTTAAAACTTTTTTTTCTATATTGGGCGTGTCCTATACATATACATAGATTCAGCCACCACATGTAATTTACGAGAAGTCGTATCTCATATTTTCAAAAAATTATAAAAAATAAACAAAGCGATTAATTGCTAAAATATTGAAATTAGTTTCTTGAATTACTCTATATTTTCGAAAAATAAAATAAAAATGGGGGGTTAAAAAAAATGAACAATCCTAATTTGGAACACACTTAGACAGTCCTGTCGCATTGTATAGAAATCCAACGAATATTTTTGCATCATAAAGAACGCGACCGTATGTATACTTTGGAGACATTGACATTACCTTCCTTTTTAGGGTTCCGTAGCCAAAATGGCAAAAACGGAACCCTTATAGTTATAGTTCGTCATGTCCGTCTGTCCGTCTGTCCGTATGTCACAGGCATTTTACTCGAAAACTATAAGGTGTATTTGAATAAAATTTTGAGGATAGGTGTACTCGTATTTTGTTAGCCGCTACATAGTTTTGTAATTAAAATGACAAAAAAAATTTTTTAGGGGTCCACTCCATACATAAAAATAAAAGTCAAAAAATTTTTTTTCATTGTGACCCCCCGTGTGGCACATCAATCGATAGGCCTTTCAAAATAAATATAAGGTTTCTTAGCATTTTTTTTGATTAAGTGAATAGGGTCGGAGATAATCGCCCCGAAAGTCACTAAAATTCTGTCCCCCCCCCTCTAATTTTTGAACGGTGTATTTTAAAAATATGGAAAAATTCATGGACATAGGGCTTATTAATTTCATTCACCGAAAATTGTTTTGAACAAGATCGGTTCAGAGGTTCTCGAGATATTGCTGAAAAACTGCCTTCCTCAAAGAAAAGGACGTAAGTGCCGTAAAATTTCTGTGACGATACGACCTTTTTAATAGGCACGGAACCCTTTGTTTTGCGTGGTCCGACACGCACTTGGCCGGTTTTTTATGTTTTTTTAAGGGGGGAAAATGCATTACGCATACCACCCGGGTGCAGGGGTGACCCGAGTGGTTATGTGGGACTCCCGTATAAGCTGGTGAGACTCACTGTATACCCATTAAACCCCCATCCCCCCAATTGCCGCCTCGCCGCGTGAGGTCACGGGAACGCTTGCGCACACATCCGCGACCCCGCCGGCGGCAGCCGCCCACAAGCAACTCCTTCGCGGACGCCCGAGGGCCCTCCACGAGAGGCATGCCAGATGTTTTGGCGCGCCTGCCTCCTCGATCTCCACCCGTTCAGTAGCGGACCCCCCTGAGTCCGCTACGAGGAGATCATGGGTGCGGAAAATTCCAGCACCCGGTGGTGGATCAGGTCTGTGGTTCCGCCACCGACCACGCCTCGGCCGCAGAGGATAGGTAAAGCGGCGCACCGTAATACCGGCATTCCTCTTCCTCTGCGGTCCCACCAATGCCGCTTCCGCGGAACGGCCCCGCCAAGTTCGCAGGGGGTAGGGAGAGTGGCGCACCGTTATACCAACACGCCTCTCCCCCTGCGATCCCGCCTCGGCCGTAGAAGATAAGGAGTCACTCCTCTTATTCTGCGGTCCCTCCCCAACGCATCCTAAGCGGGCTTAGCCAAGCCCGCTAGGAGCGTCCTCCTCGGGCCAGCCAGCAGGCCCACACAGGCCGGCCCTGGGTGCCTCTTAGCTTCGCCGTGGGTTGCAGTCCACGGTCACTAAGCCCCCCCGCCCCGACAAGGCCTCTCGAACTCTCGAGGGGGTTGACATTACCTTCCTAAGGTAACAATATCCGTTTACATTGTCACGCGTCTATAGTGTCCCTACACTCTACTCAATCTGCTAGCCAAAATGTACCGAGCCAACAAGCAATTGCATTGATAGAACCAAACTGCCGCTCTTACATTTAACGGTTTTATGTGATTTATCGCCATGCGATATTAAACTCTGACAATATAACAACACGGGCTATAATAGAGGACATTGTAAATGTTACGGGTCACGGGCCGCGGCCGTTGTACTGTTGCTACGGTACCGCTTGACATTAACTTTGACACTTGTTTTATGTACCCTTAAATTGTACTGGTTGTTGCCTGAACGTACCAAAAAACATTTAGGGACACGACTCACTAATGAAGAATACGATCGACAAGAAAAGAAGTTCACTCGGCATCAAAGAAATCGCATCTCTTCAAAAGTTTTTCTTAAGCGAATATTGCTTCTAACTACTTTTTTTGTATCCTATCAATATTCAAGTTAGTATCATTTTAAAGGGCATTAAGTGTGTTTTTAGGGTTCCGTACCTCAAAAGGAAAAAAAACGGAACCCTTATAGGATCATTCGTGCGTCTGTCTGTCCGTCTGTCACAGCCGATTTGCTCCGAAACTACTGGACCGATTGAGTTGAAATTTGGTATACATATGTAAATTGGTGACCCAAAGATGGACGCGTAAAGTAAATTAATGAATTCTGAACAAGGGGGCCACTTTTAGGGTAAACTGAAAAATTAAAAAAAAAGTTTCGCAAACCTTGTTGTGTGACATATCAAATGAAAGGGGTCGTTGTAAGCATCTCAGATATTTTTTTATAATTTTAGCAAAAACGGATTTGAAGTAGTTTAGGAAAAAGACGAAAATTGCCCCCCCCCCCCCCCCCCCTTGATACTTACTTAAATATTGATAGGGTACAATAAAAGTAGTTAAAAGCTACATTCGTTTGAAACGAATTTTAAAGAGGTGCGGTGTTTTTGACGTCCAGCGGACTCCCGCGACTTTTACCAGGTCATCAGTCCACCTTACCAGTCCTACCCACGCTGCGCCTTCCGGTATGTGGCCGCCACTCGAGAACCTTTCCGCCCCAACGGCCATCGGTTCTACGTGCAATGTGCCCCCGCCCACTGCCACTGTTTAGCGATTCGGAGGGCTATATCGGTTACCTTGGTTCTGCTGCGGATAGCCTCATTTCTGATGCGATCACGCAGAGAAACTCCCAACATAGCCCCTTCCATTTGCCCTTTGGGCGACTTACAAAGAGTGCGCGCGAGTTCTTTCCGGATCATCCTCAAATATGACTCAGGGTGACGAAATAGTGGGTCAATCGATCAACCATTTTAATGAATAATCAAATACAGAGCTTGAGGAACTGAATGTCCGTCTTATTGTATTTATTCAATATTCCACCTCATTTGCATTTCCTGTCAGTGGAAATAGAATGTGACGCATTCGCAGGGCCCGGTACGGAACGACAATGAAAGTTCAACTTTCTCAGGGTTAATCAATGCGAGTGTTCTCTTTATTGTATATTGTAAATAGGTGAGGTCGGGACTCCGTATCCTGGATTATATGTATGTAGATTATAAATGGTTAGCCTAGGGAATGCCTAGGAACTGACACTTGTAGCTGTGAGATAAGAATTGAAGAAAAACTGGATTTTTCAAAAATACTTTGTAGGTACAATACAATACAATACAAATACTCTTTATTGCACACCTCACACAAACAAAGCAGATACAGAGAGAAACAATACAATAACATGTAGGTAGAGGTAGACGACAGGCGGTCTTATCGCTGAAGAGCGATCTCTTCCAGACAACCTTTGGGTATCGGAGAAAGAGACAAAACTAGATTATGCAGTAGGTGGTGCAGAGATTAGGTACAGTAATTATCATTTGATATTTTCGGTGAAAGAAAGCGTCGTCAGGAAACCGGTCTAATCCCAAAGGTCTAGTTTTCCCTCTGGGTTAGGTCGGATGGCAGTCGCTTCCCTAAAAATGGTGCCTAACGTAAAATTCTTTTCATCACACTTGCTCGTAAAGGGCTTCATAACGCGCAGGCATTCAGAGCTGTTATAACCTGTATTACGCCCATGGGTGTAATGGTTTTTTTCTTAAATTGTATCTGTCTCTCTTACGTCAGTTATAAAGCCAGGAGGTTTTAACTCAAACAAAATGTTTGAAAACGTATTTATAAATTTATTTAAACGTAAAAACACGAATAAAATATGATTAACATAATGATTTAAAGATTTAAAAACTTAAATGTGATTTAGTGATCATGTAAAATATTTTTAATTGTGATTTTAAATCATGGCTGTATGCCGAAGGGTCTTTGCTCTAAGCGCCTCACGTCAAATTCAACAAAATGGACGACTGACATTTTGTAGTTTTTATTACGATTACGATATTAGTCAAAAATGACTAAAATGTTACGAATGATGAAAAACATTGTATGCGACACGTACGGTAAGATTGTTACAAACTCGAGTCATCAAAGCCCTCCGCCTTCTAATAGACTTTCGTTCGTAATTCATATCTTATCGTACTTGTAACAGTTGTAACACAATGTACTATAACTGTTTCTCTTATTGCCGCGTGCCATAAGGAGTGCTTGATTTGTAGGGCGTTTTTAGCCGCCGCCGGCCGTAATCGCCTGACAGCTCGCGCGTCGTATCGCATCGCACACCATTACGCCTTGGCCACGACTTTGGTCTTAAGCGACCTGCGGCAGCGGTTTTTCTAATTCATTGCGCGTGATTCCAACTAACCACAGTGCGTTGCGCGTCTCGACCGCGCAATGAACTGATAAAACGCTGCCGCAGGTCGCTTAAGAACAAAGTCGTGGCCAAGGCGTTACGCCTGCGTAAACGCGGCTTTAGAAAGAGGCGAGTACTTCGTTTAGGTATTATGCATGGCATTACTGGTGCTTAACCGCTCGGCTACTGCGATACCGATTTACATATTTATGGGATCGAGTGATTAATCGTTTTCTTATTTATAACGTGGTAATAGTAGTGTACTGTTTCGTCATGGTTCGTGAGTCGCCGGGAACAATGACAATCGCTTGTCTTTTTTCTTTTGTTTTATTGCTTTTCTTGCGGTTGCGTATAACTGATGGAAAAACTTAACCTGGGCTGTGCTGTCGCGCAGTCGGATAGATACCAAAGACTTCGACGGCTCGCTGTTCATTTCTGGGTAGATACATAACGATAAAGCTCAGAAATTCTCTTTACTTGTAAACTCAGCAATGTACGTCAATATGGCTTACAGACAATTTCAATTTTCGAATGTTTGTTCTCGAGTCTTGGATGTTTAATATCTATTTAAGTATGTATTTATCTATAATATCTATATAAGTATGTTTATCCGTTGTCTAGTACTCATAGTACAGGCTTTGCCTAGTTTGGGACTAGATCAATTGGTGTGAATTGACCCCACTATATTTATTTTATTTTATTTTATTTTCAAATTGGTTAAATAGGGGCCGCTATTTTATGTCACAACACATGAAGTGGCAAAAACCGCCTTATACGCTTGCGGAAAAACCTCACTTCATAGCTAGGGAAGACGTAAAATATTGTAGTCACCCCGGACGGTAATAAAGTAAGTCTCCGATCGCACATCTATCGCCGTCAAAAACCTGTGATCTGAGACATTATTTGTTTTACCGCCCTAGGTGAGTCATACTATTCGAACGAGCGAGCGAAATGAACGAGCGAGCGAAACGAACGAATTTAAGTTCTCCGTTTCAGGTTGCTACTTGCTTGCTAGACACGCAGCAGCGTGTCAAGCCAAGTTCAAGCAAAGGAACTGGCTAGCCAGCGCCGAGTGTAATATTACACGAACCACTTGGTGCCACTTTTGACCTTTCTATATAACTCAAAACCTCTTTAACGTAAACACATAAAACTACGTGTGTTTAATTATATAAAATTCTTTCGGATGTCGGGCTGTCCGGCTCCGTCTGTTCTCCTCTACATGTTGCATTTCTCAACCGACTCTCGTGAAATTTTGTGAGCAGGTTCAATACTTATATAGATATTTAAGTCGATCCAGTTTTTTTTTTTTTTTTAATACAGACTATCGATTTCTTCAACTCACAGAGCCACTAGTAACCTCGGCGTCAAAAAAATCGCACCTCTTCAAAAGTTCGTTTCAAGCGAATATAGCTTTTAACTACTTTTATTGTACCCTATCAATATTTAATTTGTATCTATCTCTCTTACGTCTTCCTACTGAACCCATTTCATTTTAACCTTAGAGGCGCCTCGCCTCTTTAGAAGGATGATGGACGAATGATAGAAAACCATAAAACAGATCATTATTATTAATTAGGACTAAGTCGTAATTAAACGCATTTAATTTGCGAGACGACATTGTGAATTATTATACTTTTTGTAGGACGATAGCTGCGGTAATGTACCTAAGTAAAAATGGATTTTATTTCATAACAGTATTATTAGTGTTTTCGTGTAATTATAATCCCACCAAAACATTAATAAGTGAAAATGGGAGCCAAGTTCAATATTAAGAATGTGCGTGGTTGTCAACTTCGCCGATAGAAGAATTGAGATCTAAATGAGTGCCAAAGGTCAGTAGATAATCCTAAAAATAAAATGTATTCTTAAGAACATACAATTTCTTATTTTTTCAATTACAACGATGTTTGCTGTACCTATAAAAGTACATAACTTCTTTTGAACACTCGAATTATTTACACAAATCAGATAACTTAGGATAAATTGATGCTCAAGTCATGACTCGACTTGGCTAGTTTTTACTAGCAAGCCTTCTAAGTTTAAGGACATCAATGTCTGTAAAAATGTGCATCATGAACCCTATTCTATTCTCCTCAGGTCTGATTTTATTTGGTTACCCTCGCTTGCTTGTTAATTTTTTTTTTTCATTTCTTTTTTTTTACTTTTGTGGAAATAAATCTGAAACAAATGAAGATCGAAGGCTGATATTAGGCATAGTGTTCTTAGGTCCTGCCACTGCACCACGTAAAAGTATAACCAAATCCCTCGGGGGGCACTTTTGTTAGCTTAGCCTGCTAGATTTGTTCTTAATAATTTGATGGTTTACTACAATGATGTAATATAAAAAACGAGGTACTTTGATATGTTGTCTATACGAAATTCCGTGTTTAAAAATGGCCACCAAATCTGACAGCTAACGTTTCCAGTGAATTTTAGTGTGCCATTTTTCGAGCGCGTATAACCTATCTACCTCTTTTTTTATATGACATCACTGGTTTACTATAGATATAGCAACACCACGTTATACATTTTAACATGAGGAAATTAAGTACCCCATTGGGTATTGAAATTGCTATCTACATTTATAAAGTTACCAAATATTTAAACATTGCTGACTCACAAAACTGGCTCGCATTTCCTTCGCCACGTGGGAATCGACTTTGACCCCTATACGTTATCTTTTGTTCGATAAGCATTAGCATATAGCGCTTTGTTTATTGTTGGGCCCGCGAATATGGCCCGGGTGACCTGGATCTCACCTCCACTTGACTTAGTGTAACTACAACAAATCATTAGTTGCGTATGTTGCGACTGCATGGTGTTATGTAGGATCTTGTGGATGGGCTTGTGACCTCATGTTAAAATTGATAACGTAGTGTTGGTAAATGGATAGTAAACCATCAAATTATTGTAATAAAGTCATCATCATATCAGCCCAAAGACGTCCACTGCTGGACATAGGCCTCCCCCAAAAAGTGCCACAATGACCGGTCTTGCGCCACCCGCATCCAGCGGTAATAAAGTATAAATTACAAAATATAATGAAGATCATAAAGAGATATGGACCTTGAAAGTTTATAGAAAATATGCTTTTTTTTATTGTCCTAGAGTAAATTTAAAGCTACCAATAGAATCCTTACGATTTTATAGAAACAAAATTGTATGACTACTATAGACCTAAACGCAGTATTTCGCGACCGAAACACCGATTTACTTGATTTTCCCTCCATGAGTAGTTCAAATAGCAACGTGTGACGTTATAATTTTGAGTCAATCTGTATGAAGCGTTTCGGCTGCCGCCAGCGAGGTCAATCTTTAACTATTTTTTTGGGTATTTATGTTGTTTAATTGTAGTTGCTCCCATACAAACATTTGTTCCTCTACAAAAACTGGTTCGAATGGCATCATAAAAAAATCGAAGGTCACATATTATTTGATTACTGACGCCTCGCGGCGACTTTGTATGGCTATAAATATAACCTATATGTTATTCTGATGTAGCTTATAAGCTGCACGGCTATCATGCACATACGGCGCGCGAGCTCTCTCGATTTTAAAAAGAGTTCGCGCGCCGTCTTGTGATAAGTTAGAATCCTGAGCGTATCGAGGGATTCAAGCGTTAACGCCCATGCAGGGATCCGATACCGGTATTTTCACCATACAAAAATACCGGTTTTATTTCGATCAATTTCGTTCTTTGGTTTATAATATCATTTTTGATCAGGCTGTCTAATAATACGAAAATATTACCTAAATACATGACAGAGTCCTACATTAAGAGCCTAAAATAATTCAAAATATTAGACTACTTCGGAGACTTTTGAAAAAACCGGTTCCGATCCCTGCGCCCATGTCGAAAATAACTTTGCTCCTGAGTGCCATACAATTTTTCACACTGACTGAGAGGAAAATATAACAGTCATCGATAGTTTTGATTTCAGTAAAACGTATAATTTAATGTGACAATTTTTTTTTTAATATTATGAAAAATTCATAAGTTTTCATTTAACGCTGTTAAAGTTAAAACTTGAAATATGTTCGTTTTTAATCGATTACGATGAAATTACAAACAATTATTTTATTAAGATCAGTGTTCAATTGGCACATTGCGTAAATGCTACATGCCAATGAATAAATTAAATAAAACCGCCAAGTGCGTGTCGGACCACGCAAAACGAAGGGTTCCGTGCCTATTAAAAAGGTCGTATCGTCATAGAAATCTTACGGCACTTACATCCTTTTCTTTGAGGAAGGCAGTTTTTCAGCAATATCTCGGAAACCTTTCATCCGATCTTGTTCAAAACAATTTTCGGTGAATGAACTTAATAAGCGCTGTGTCCATAATTTTTTTCATTTTTTTAAAATACACCGTTCAAAAATTAGAGGGGTGGGGGGGGGGGGGGGGGACCGAATTTTAGTGACTTTCGGGGCGATTATCTCTGACTGTATTCACTTAATCAAAAAAATTGCCGAGAAACCTTATATTTATTTTGAAAGGCCTATCGATTCATGTGCCACACGTGGGCTCACGATGAAAAAAAAAATTGACTTTTAGTTTTGTGTATGGAGTACATCCCTAAAAAAAATTTTTTTTTGGCATTTTAATTACAAAACTATGTAGCGGCTAACAAAATACACCTATCCCCAAAATTTTATTCAAATACACCTTATAGTTTTCGAGTAAAATGCCTGTGACATACGGACAGACGGACAGACGGACAGACGGACAGACGGACATGACGAAACTATAAGGGTTCCGTTTTTGCCATTTTGGCTACGGAACCCTAAAAAGTAGCTTGAACAGAAAAGTAACATTTTGATCCCTCTCGTCGTGGAGCAAAACTTACTTTTCCGAATGAAAGGTGTGAAAAATTATTTAGGTATAATGAAACAATTCTCAATAACAACATATTGTAAGGCCAATGCAAAAGATATGGTGTTAAAATACTATCTTATCGATTACCATTTAGCGAAACACAGTCATACTTGCGGAGCTGATAGTATATCTACATCTAATCTCTGTTTGGTTTATAAATAAGAACTTGAAAACAGCAAGGATGCTTTTCAGGAAAGGCGATATTTGTAGAATGTGTCATGTCAATGACAATGACAAAGATAACAAGATAACTAAAGTTTTCAGTTATCTTTTTCATTGTCATGACATGACACGTTTTATAATTATAGGTAGACAAACGTAAACTTAACTTTCGTGGTTATACGACCGAATAGCCTAGTGGTTAGAGAACCTGACTATGAAGCTTGAGGTCCCGGGTTCGATTCCCGGTCGGGGCAGATATTTGTATGATGAATACGAATGTTTGTTCTCGAGTCTTGGATGCTTAATATCTATTTAAGTATGTATTTTTATATATATAAGTATGTTTATCCGTTGTCTAGTGCCCATAGTACAGGCTTTGCCTAGTTTGGGACTAGATCAATGTGTGTGAGTTGTCCCACGATATTTATACTTTCTTACAATTACTGTCATTTAGAAAACAGGTTTTGAACACGTAATAAATAATGTCTAATTTCTAGGTTTCGCTCATAAAATACCGGGGAATGGCGTAGAAATTGTTTAAGCCTAATTCTATGCGTATTATTTATGAATCATAAATTATGATTCACTAGTTTCTTCCGATTTCATTCTTGGATGATACTTGAACAATTCGTTCTAGACATTATCGGCAATTTAGTTGACCAGAAATAATGTTCCCTTAGCTGATTTTTTTCTCTATTTGACTAACAGAGGACCTTCAATTCAAGATTTCTTACACATACCTTTGAATCCTGTTGTTTATTACGTATAGAAAGTATACGTTCGGGACCTTTCCATTTCTACGAAGACGTAGGACTAGAAGTGTAGGCGTTAGGCTAAACTCATACATCAACTATTGTCTTCAACTTTCTCCGTGGACGTATACAATGCGCTAGGTGAAATCGGTACAATTGCTTTGCCGAACTGTTACCGATGACCTCGTATTCGGCTATTGATGAGGTCACGCGGGCGAATTTTCTTCAAGTAGATATGATTAATACCTATTCCAGGAGCCGTAGCATGGTTCGCCTTATCACGCGACAAGTGACAAGATAAGTTCTATCGAACGGTGTCAGCCAGTGACGCACGCTCTATCCTATCACCTATCGCGTGACAAGGCCAACCATGCTACGGGGCCAGGTAATGCTTGGGGCGGGCAAGCCTACCGCTGCGCTGCCTACGACTAACAAATTTCCGGAAAAATCCCAACGTGTTCTTTCCAAACGGCTCGTTTTTTTCGGATTTGTACGGAAAAAAAACAATGAAATTTCTCGCTTCATTTTATCCGAAAAAAAAACGAATAGGTTTCATAGGTTATTTTTTTAATACTGGAGGATAGGTGAATGATTATAGACTTACTTTGCCATTGACATCGGTGTCCGTTCAGTTCAGATGTCACAGTTGTGTCATTAGACTCATTAGTCATTGCGCGTATTGGTTTTTTTTGTTAAAAATCCGAAACAAGTGGAATTAAAAGATTTTTCAAAAACCCAACTGCTTTTTTGCAAATATTATAGCCTATGACACTCCCGTGGTCAAGTCGAATCTAACGATACCTCATACATCAAAATCCATCAAGCCGTTTAGGCTACAGGCTACAAAGAAACAGACGTACACTCGAAAAACATTACCCTCCTTTGGCAGTCGGGTAAAAAACGAAAAAAAAAACGAAAATTTCATAAATTCCCGAAAAAATCATTTGATTTTTTCCGAAATTTTCAACGATCTAACAAACCACGTTTTGTGTTACTTCTGGTGGTTGCCAGAGCTGCACTTAAGTTATTCACAAGTTGTCACAGTCTGTCGCAACATGCACATTACCGCTCTCTTATGTCAGCAATGACAAACCTTGCAGTGAAACGCAGCGAAAGCGTTTATGCAATATGCACTATGCTGATCAATAAATCAGTGCAAATTATGCATTGAGAGATGTTTGTTACCATTGTTGTCCAACAATACGGTGCATTTTCCTTTGTCAGGGTCCAATCATGCTTCGCCTGCCAATACGCACGCTCTGCGCTCGTATTTAACTGGCTCGAAGGAGAATATCAAGCGGAGGAGAGGCTTCTCCGATCCTGCACTTTATGGAGTATGCTTTTAGGTTCCTAGTTCAATAACATGGATGCTCCAAGCCCACTTTATTGCATACTTTGAGACATGATTTGTAAGTCAATTCCTTAATAACTGCTCTGTTATACCTACTTTATCATTTACATAAATTTCGTATTGATTGGTTTGGTCACGAAAGGACAGTTCTGTTTTCCTCCTAAGCGGTCAATTCATTCATCAGATGTATGAAATTAATTTTCGAGTGGGTAATATCACGACACCGTACAATACGTCTAAAATGTATATTTTAAGCCGCTTCACACTTCACACATCAGACACACAGACACACACCTACACCCCCACAGAAAAACATGGCACTTTGTTGTTAAATTTGTTTTTCATTTGTTTTTGTTTTCTGTATCTTAATTCAATAGCACAATATTTTATTTATTTATTCAATGTATGTATACATTGTTTTGTAATGTACAATAATAATGATAATACAAAGTAAAATATAAAACAATACATACAAAATATAAAATCATTATAAAAACCTAACCTAGGGTGCCGCCAGCCGCGAAGCGGGGCCTATGCTACCAGTGGTCAGGGCAACAGAAAGAGGAACTTCCTGACTATCCGCGCAGTGTCCAGGAGTACCGCTTTCTGTATCTGACCCTTGATCCAGCCATCTAGCGAGAGTCTCTTAAGGTGACGGTCGAGACTCTTCGCTATTAAACCGTTCGCCGAAACTACTATCGGGACGATGATCGTCGAATCAACATCCCACATGGCGGTTACCTCGTGAGCCAGGTCTAGGTACTTGCTGGCTTCACGGCCTTCACGAGGTTCTTGTCATGGGGGATGGTGATGTCGACGAGCACTGCCTGGCGTTTCGATCGATCTGTCAGCACGATATCTTTAGTATTATTCTTCTTTATTTAAATTTATTATTATTATGTATGTCTTTACCGTATCTCGGGACCATGGGGTCCCGGAACTCGGGAAGGCATGCGTGGGGCCGAAGCCATCAACGCAGAAGCCCTTTAAGACAACAATAATCGTATGGAATACGCAAGTAGGTGAATATTGGGCACGCTGTCCCATTCGCTCGACGTGCTCGCTCCGCTCGCACGCTCGCTCTGTGACAGCTTGCCCAATATATGCGAATGTTTAGATTTAGTTGATCGGAGTCGTATCATTCAATATTATCGTGCGATTAAGCGAACCCGTTGCAAAAGCTGCAGCCCCTTCGTCCACAAAATTGTAACGCACAAATTGATCGACATTCGGATGGTGCACCGCTAACGTTGAAACAACGTCACTCGCTCTCGCCCCGTGCTGCGCGTGCCCAATAAATAAATGGTTATTGGAATCTCAGAATTATTTAATATATACTCTCAAGTTCAAAAAAACATAATATTTGCATATTTAGTTTCAAGTTTGTTGCACGTGCCTAATGGTAATATGAAATTCGTAAAACAACCTCAAAAATTACAGTTGGATGTAGTTTGTTCTTCACACAATAAACGTCATTACCGCCATGGTTTACTTTTACCTGATACTATTCGCTGTATAATATGTGGTCCGTCTAACTGTGGAAAAACTAATTTGATTGTTGGTCTACTGCTACACGAACATGGTCTACGCTTCCAAAATGTTTATATATATTCTAAAACCTTGTTTCAACCTATGTATCAATATTTAGAGCAAGTTTTAAATCTGGTTCCCTCAGTATCATTTCAAAAATATAGTGAGAATGATGAAGTAATAAGTCCTCATACGGCTGATATAAATTCAATCATGATATTTGATGATGTTGCATGTGAAAATCAAAATAATATACGAGATTATTTTGCAATGGGAAGACATAAAAACATAGATAGCTTCTATCTGAACCAAACATATAGTAAAATACCTAAGCAATTAATAAGAGACAATGCTAATTTAATAGTTCTTTTTAAACAAGATGATGTTAATTTGCGACATGTTTATGATGAACACGTAGGAAGTGATATGTCTTGGGCCCAGTTTCGCGAAATGTGTGGTCAAGTATGGAACAAACCCTTTAATTACTTAGTTATAAATAAAGATTGTAATAGAAATTCTGGATGTTATAGAAAAGGCTTTGATACATTTATCATGATAGAATAAATGAATACATAAATAATAGTGTTAACACGTAGAACTTATTCCTTAATATGAAATCATCTAGATCGGACATGAATAATAAAATGAACGAGGAGAAAATATTTAAAGAAAAAGTACTCCGATCTGCTGAAGCAATAAGAAAAAAAGTCAAGGTTCTTCGTGATATTAAATCTAACAATAATATGATCTTGGAAACAATGTTAAAACCAGTCACAGATCCTCTTAATGAAATGGTGAAAAAAGATGATAACAACCTTAGTATTACTGATACTGATTTTGATAACAATGGATCTAAATGGAATAATGCAGTAAAAACATTAAAATACAGTCCTACTGAAAATGGAAAAAAAGAAAGTTTAGCTAATAATACACTATTGAGAAAATCATCAGAATCTGATTTAGATAATAGCGAATATGAATTAAATGATGACAATTCTAGTCAAGATGATTTTGAATCAGTAAACAATGCTTCATTCATAACGCCAGATTCGTATGCATCTCCGCGTGAAGATCCTACCTGGCAAAATCAATATTTACACATGAACGTTCCTTTTGGTGTACGAATGGATCGTGGTAAGCTAATGCTAGGATCTTATCCGATTTCTTGGAATGATAAAGAACTCAAAATAGGAGCAGAAAGGTATTGTTTAACACAAGGATTAAACGATTTATTGTTTAAAAAAATACCTGATTTGCAAATTATAACTGAAAACGATAAGCGATTGTATAAAACATTATTAATAAAAACAAATGCACATAGACGTGATTTTGATCCAAATAAGCCTATAAAAAGCAACAAGGGTATGAAATATTTACACATCATAAAACCACTTTTCAAATTAACTAAAGAACGTTCATTAAGCGAAGAAGTACATGTAACCGGTGATGGTTTACCGCTAATGAAAAAAGTCAAAAGAGATATTTCTTATGTGTATTGGGATGACCCGAATGAATTAGTAGAAAGATTGAAACTACTTATAGCATCGCGTGATGCTGGTAATACAGGATTAGATAACGAAATCATATCTATTATTGAAGAACTACGCGAAGCTTGCTTAGTAAATGATATATAAAAGCCAAATAAAGCAAATTTTTTACCAGTTGTAGTTTCACTCGCAAGTTGTAACAATACATCATGAATATTGACAAATTTGGTCACCATGTTCATAAGCGCCTGCGTGCTAACGAGATTTCTGATCTAAAATACAATGCTTTGCTTCGAACAAACGGAGGCGCATGTTTTGAAGGAAGTTTACAATTAAAAGGAGTTGTAGAACCTTCGTCACCTGATGATGTAGTAAATAAGCAGTATGTTGATCAAAATATTCAAAACATGTACGACAAGACATATATAGATTCTTTGTTTAATACTATAAATAATCAAATTCATCAACTTTCGTCTCAGTTAAAAATAAACTTTTATACAAAGAAGGAGATAGATGATATCTTCAAAAATATAAAAAATGGAAAAGCAACAAATAGTGAACGAGATCCATCGACCGGCAAGAAAAAACTTTAAGCGAAGATCGGTTGTACTAAGAGGAATTGACGATTTATGGCAAGCTGATTTGATCGATTTACAGAAACTTCACACGATTAACAAAGGAAATAAATATATATTAACTGTTATTGATACTTTTTCGAAGTATGCGTGGTGTATACCAATTAAGTCTAAAACTAAAACGTCAGTGAAAAGTGCATTCGAACTAATTATGAAAAAAACTAAACGCAGACCTAGAAACTTGCAGACGGACTTAGGAAAAGAATTTTATAATGATGAATTTGATTCTTATTTAAAATTCTTGAAAATACATCACTATTCATCTTATTCAATTAAAAAGGCATCTATTGTTGAAAGACTGATAAAAACACTTAAGATCAAACTCTATAAATATTTTAGTTTCATTGGTAACTATAAATGGGTTGGTAAACCGTTAGATGATATAGTGAAAGCATATAATCACACTGTACATCGTACAACAAAATTTAAACCTATTGATATCGATTCAAATAATGAAAAAGAAGTAAAAAAGAACATTAAATACTCACAATCCAATGTATATAACAACAGTAAGTTGAATAAATTTAATATAGGTGACCGTGTGCGTATAAGCAAATATAAAAGTAACTTCTCTAAGGGTTATACACCTAATTGGTCTACAGAACTTTTTACTATTAAACATATGAATCACACTCGACCTGTAACATATCATATTGAAGATCAACGGAAAAACATAATACTGGGTACCTTTTATGAAGAAGAACTTCAAAAAACTAAGTATCCAGATATTTATTTAATAGAAAAGGTGATTAAAAAAAAGGGTAGTAAGCTGTTTGTCAAGTGGTTAGGGCTAAGTGATACTGAAAATAGTTGGATTGATATAAAAGCCATTGTTTAATGTGCTTATTTAAATAAATTGACTTTTTTTAAACGAAATTTGTCATTAGCATACCTGATATGAAAGGGAGAGGACTTTTAAATAGCGCAATTAATAATTTACCATTTGAATTACACTTGCCTGGGTATAATTATTGTGGACCAGGTACAAAATTGCATAAAAGGTTACAACGAGGTGACAAAGGAATTAATGCGCTAGATGAGGCGTGTATGAAACACGATATAGCTTATGATAAATATCCTGATTTAGCTGATAGACATAGTGCAGATTTAGAACTTTACAAAATGGCCAAACGAAGAACTAAGTCGAAAGATGTTGGAATAGGCGAAAAAATAGGCTCATGGTTAGTGAGCAAAGTTATGAAATCTAAACTAAAGGTTGGTGCAGGTATAAAATCATTCAAAAGTTTTGTGTCCAAGATACGCACTGAGTTAAAAAAGAACCCTAAAATAAAAGGTAATAATATCATGGATCGTGCTATTGTTGCCGCAAAAAAAGTTTTTGCTAACAACACTAAGATACGGCTACCTCGTTTAATACCGATTCCAAAAACAGGAGGTCTGCTACCTTTGATACCTATTTTCGCGGGACTTTCTGCGTTAGGATCATTAGCGGGAGGAGCTGCTGGAATCGCTAAAGCTGTAGGTGATTACAAAGCTGCAAAAAAGAACTTAACTGAATCAGAAAGACATAATAAAATGATGGAATCTATTGCATTAGGAAAAGGGTTGCATATTAAACCATATAAAAATGGTAGAGGATTGTGTATAAAAACTTCAAAAAACTAAGTGATAGGTTACCCAGACGTGCACTTTCAAACATTGACATCCTAAAACACTCTACAGAGATTCCACATTTCCGTGGAGTTTATATGAGAGACAGTTTACCAAACCATCCTAAACGAGTAGAATGTGGAATTGTTAACTTGGACAGTTCTAAAAACAATGGAACTCACTGGGTAGCCTATGTCAAAGACAACAGTTATTGTGAATATTTTAATAGTTATGGTGACCTTCCACCTCCAATAGAGCTAAAGAAGTATTTAAATAACAACGATATTTACTATAATTATAACACGTACCAAAAGTTTAACACAGTAAATTGTGGGCATTTATGTCTTAAATACTTAAAACAATATTGGTATAAGCGTTTAAATACCTACGATCAATAAACGAATTATCATTCTTACGATGTCGTTCACTTTGTCCATAACTGGATCATCTTCCACACTGATAACAAACCATTCGCCAGCTCTTCAACTGGATGGAGAATATGAGTGTGGACTGTTGTACATATCTACATTTAATTCAATACCTAATATAGACTACAGAAACAATAAATTCTATTACGGAAAAAACAACGCAATTGAAATTCCAGAAGGATCTTATGAGCTTCAAGATATTGCTGATTACCTTAAGGATCACCTTCAAGGATGCTCGTTTTCACTAACATGTAATAATAATACCTTAAAAACATCTATTTTATGTTCACAAAATATTTATTTCGATAAAGAGAGATCTATTGGTAGCTTACTCGGTTTTGGATCAGAAGCTATTCAAGCTAATATATTAACAGAATCTCCTTATCCTGTTTCCATTCTGTCTACAACCTTAGTCCGCATTGAATGTGATATAGTGTGCGGATCATTTGTTAACGGACAACCTAGCCATATAATTCATGAGTTTGTGCCTAATGTACCTCCAGGCTATAGAATTATAGAAACACCGAAAAACGTGATTTATTTTCCTGTTACTCAAAACAGTTTAAGTTCAATTACAGTAAGAATATTAGACGTTAACAATAATTTGATCAATTTACGTGGTGAAGAGATTCAGATATATTTACACCTTAGAAAAAAATGATAGACTTCAATAAAACTTCACTTCCAATGAAAATCAGTGCTAGTACACATCGAGCAATCAACAAAAGAAGACCTAAAGTGCAACTCACAAAACAAAACAAACAATTTCTCCAAAGCTTAGGTCTAATAAAATGAGTATATTAAATTTAACAGAATCTTTCACCTTAGACAACTCAATAGAGAGCTTTGAATATCATTCGTATAAGCCGTACGTATCAAGTTTTAACTTCAATGATGAAATACGCATACCTATTAATCAGCAAGATCTTTACGTACTACCATCAGCAAGTACTTTATACATAGAAGGTACTATAACTGCATTCAATAGAGAAACGAAACAAGAGGTGAAGTCTGTTCTTTTTACGAATAATCCTATACTCCATCTATTTCAAGACATTCGATACGAACTCAATGGAATCGAAATCGATAAAATTAAAAATGTTGGGGTTACAACTACTATGAAATCTCTTGTATCGATGAATGAACTTGAAGCATCGATGTCCAAGTTATGGGGGTGGGATATCAACGGTACAAAAATTTCACATGGATTATTTTCTGTGTCTATACCTTTAAACAAAATTCTTGGGTTTGCAGAGGATTACAACAAAATAGTTATTAATTGCAAGCATGAACTTATTCTTTTAAGATCTAATACTAACTTAAATAGCGTAAAATTAAATGCGAATGAATATATTGACAATATAACTATCTCCAAAATTGTATGGCGTATGCCTCATATTAAGGTGTCTGATCGAGAAAGATTGAGCTTGCTCAAATGTTTGGAAAGAGATCGCGCAATTCAAATAGCATTTAGGAACTGGGATTTGTATGAATACCCTCTTTTGCCTGAAACGTCCAAACATTCTTGGGCTATCAAAACTTCATCTCAAATTGAGAAACCGCGTTATATTATAATCGGATTAAAAACAGCACGAAAAAATGTAGCTGATAAAGATATAACACACTTTGATCACTGTAACTTGAGAGATGTTAAGATTTTTTTAAACTCAACCTACTTTCCTTATGAAAGTTTTGATGTTAGTTTTTCTAGTGAAAAGTTTGCTATATTATATGAGCAGTATGCTAAATTTCAACAGTCTTATTATAACCGTACCCAGGCACCTTTGCTAACTCCTCAAGATTTTAAAAAGATTGCTCCTTTATTTGTTATTGACTGTTCTCGTCAAAACGAAACCTTAAAAACCGGTTCGGTTGATGTGCGAGTTGAATTCGAGTGTGAATCAACTATACCCCCGCAGACGTCGGCTTATTGTTTAATTTTGAATGATAGTATTGTAGAATACAAACCTTTAAGTAATATTACGAAAAAGATATCATAAATAATCATAATGCAGGACTACATATTCGTTGATCTTCAGGGTTTTAAATGGAGTAATAATGAATTCATAATAAAGGAATTTGCACTCGCTACAAATGAATATACGCAAGTTTTTTTGGTAAAGCCACCATACCCGTTTTCCAAATTATCTCCAAGCGAAAAAAGACAGGTTACGTGGTTAGAAAAAAATTGTGGCATTTTGTGGCGTGAGGGTTATATTGACCAACGCGAATTTAAAAGAATAATTGTAGACTATCTAAAAGACAAAAAGATTTACGTAAAGGGAGCAGAAAAAGTTTACTGGGTTAAGCATTTGTCCCCTGGTTGTACTGTTTTAGATTTAGATGAAAAACAACAATATAGTTTTAGACATTTGTATGAAAAATATTGTATTAATAGTGAAGCCTATAATTGTGTAAAGCACAAAAAATTTTGTGCTTTAAAAAATGTAATATGTATTAAGAAATGGTATTTAGACAATAATTTATGTTTTATTGTAAGTAAATGAATAAAATGTGTAGTAATCAAACAGTTTGATTTATTTTTTATTCTCCATCATCCACCTTATATATTCGTGCCATTCACTAAGACACAAATAAGAAATTAATAAAACACCAAATTCCTTTTTATAAAATTTATTAGATCATAATTACACAAAAAACATACATATATATAAAATTTCACGACCAAACTTTTTTTATCAATTCTATAAACTAAGACTATAACCAGTCAACTTTTTTGATATCTTATTTACAACACCTTCGGTACACTCAATTATCTCATCATATCCATCACTTGCAACATATTGAGCACTCAGCAATACATTTTCTTCACCTTCTCCGTTTTGATTCGGCACTCCATCTCTGATGTCAATTATTTGTATTTTTATCAGCTTACTACCTTGAGCTGCTTCGTTGTTTATAACAAAACATGGAGGACGAGCAAGGTTCCGTTTGATTATTTTATTATTCACTTTTGTTATTTTGTTGTTGTCGCGTTTCTTGGGTTTAGGATTGCAGATAGTATTCTTCACTTTTTTATATAAATCACTATCATCAAATTCGATTGGTAGTTGGTATGGATCTTGAGCGTATTGTGAGAAATCAATCTGTATATCTTCGCTGTCTCCCATTTTTGTCAATCTGTAACACAGCAAAAAAAGTACTATGATGAATATAGTTAAAAAATATAAGATTATAAATAAACACAAGATTAAGCATCGTGTTTTTTTTTTGTGGTTTTTAGGTTTTTTTCCGCAAAGGTTAGCTAATACAATTTAAAAGTTTATTTAAAAAAGAGAAAACTTACCAGGTCTTTGACTTCGAGTAGATAATGCCGTGGTGATTGATGTTATTAAAGTGTAAACAATTAAAAATTACAATGCGTTTATAAAGGTTATGAAATACCAATAGCCAGCATTATTTACATCTGATGAAGTCAGCTATATAAATAAGTAACAATATATCTAACCACGTGCAACACTTTATTGTGCAATTATTTTACAAGTTGTAACTAGTTTTGCTGACATAAAATATTTAATTAGCATAGTCTGTTAAAAATTCCAAGCTTACCTACCCCAGGGATAAAAGGTTATAAGTTGGAAAAACACTCTATATTATTTACCACCTTCAAGTGCACCGACTATGAAACATCGTATTTGTATGGTTAGATATTTTTAATACTAAACCCTAACACAATCATATAGGCATTGATTTAACGATTCTCATTGCACACTTCATAATTTAACAAGCGCGGTAATTGAACTGCTGGCACGTGTCAAATGAGTTCATTCATGGGGTCATATTACTAAGGTATAGGATTATACATTGCACACATTTCAATTTATGTAAGCGCTGCAATTGGTATTTAAAGTATTTGATATGCAGTAAAAATATACAGGTTGTAACTTGTTTCTATTAAATTATACCACATGAAATGTGCACTCACGTCTATTAATATATGACTTTCCATTACATTACACAAGGTACCTTATACTTCAAATGCAATAGGCTCCTTTTTGTGTGAAATTACAAACCAGAGTATATATTTTTAGACGTCGGCATAGACTTAAAGGGTTTGGTTTTGTGTCGAAAGGAAAACAAAAAAAAGTTTAAGATCATAAATTTATTTCTTAACTGTCATTTCATATAAAATTAAAGTACAATACAATTATACTATACAATACAATAGGTATTATACAATAGGTTCAAGTTTAAGGCCCGTCACAGTTTGTAATACAATATTAACAAGACTAGTATGATATTTTAACATAAAATATACCAACTAAGCTTTTAGATTTTTAAAAATTAAGTATCGTGTTGTGCCCCCAAGCTCGTGTGGATACTTTATTATCAGAAATAAATCGTTTGTCGTCATCAGCAGATAATATAATTTTATTAACACTTTGTGTAAATATTTCGTGCTTTATCGATCTGAATAAAATGTTTTTCTTTTTAATAACGTCACCTCTAATCAACGAATTCCCGTAATGTTCAATACCAAATTCCCTTATAACTGACTTTTTCACCCCTTTAGCTTTTTGTATAATATCTTGATTTGTTAAAACACAGTAAAGCTTACAACGAAGCCCAACATATTCGACAATATACTTCCCATCCATTTCGTCCTTGAAAAGACCTGGCACTTTTTTGTTTTGAATAGGTAAGCGGTGCACATTATCAATACTATAATTACTAGTATCAAAATAAGGTAAAAGAGATGTTTTTAAATCTTTGTAATAGTTTTCGGTCTGTATATGGTAAATGTAACTATCTGTATCGGTGTAGCACATCTGTAATCGATTTCCATACATAGGTTTGAACACCGAGTAGTGAAAGTCATACATATGACTCTTTGATAATTCTAAAACCGTGAAACCGATATATATTGGTTTATTTAAGATAATGTGATCATTGTTCATCTGTACCGCTACCAAATTTTCACTAAAAATCGATACACTGTGGAAATTAGGACGTGCAATTAATTCCTCGGCAGAGATTTTCTTTTTAGTTAAATTCGTGCTATCATTCCACTGATTGATCAATTGTACATCTACTTTTTTATAATTGTTTTCTAATGTTTTACCAAACAAAGAGTTAATCATGACCTTAAATAGGTCTTGTTCAAATTTTGAGCTAGCTTCCTGACGTAACTTTGTGTTAAGGTCGATGTACTGTTTTAAATAAGAATCTTGTAAAAATGTAATCACTCTATGTATTTTTTTTAATTTCAATCCATGTTTAAGACATGTTTTTAGATGCACATAATGAATAACATAAAAATATTTGTCATACAAATTAGGTACAAGTTTGCTAGATTTTCCTCCGGGCGGTATACATTTTTCAGGACAAAAAGGCAAGTCGTTATGTTCTTTGTGCAGATCTTTTGGGTAAATCAAGTCAACTTCCAGTATAAAACCGTACTTGGCTTCATTATGGACTTGAGTTATATCTAATGCATCTATTTCATGTTGATCTAAAAACCTAAAGTTTGATAACGGCAAGTGCTGAGACATACTATAACCGTATAAGTTGTTGCAATCTATGTAAATAATGTACGAATCTGGTTGTAAAGGATCATAACCTGTTATGTATTTGTTATTAGCTTTTGCATGCCTGTGAGGACACAGACACACACCACCCCTAATTCCGTTCTGAATCATTGATAACATATTGAAATCACTAATTAGCTCCAATTCAACGCAAGTTGTTAACAGCATCGCATCAAATGTTAAGCTCGGCGCTGTCAGATAGTAAGCAGGATCCAAATTATAGTTCTTTTTACAAGTTTCTCTAAATTTTTCGAAAATATCTGCTAACAGAAGGACATCCGTTTTGAGGTACAAATCAGTGTATTCTCCTAAATTAGCGATATTAAACTCTTTCCATACTAAACATGCATGCTCATAGTCCTTATCAGAAATATGTTCGTTTGAAAGAGAACTGTAAAAACCTTTTTGAGGTGGAAGACATTGTTCATTATAACGCTCCCAATTATTCATGTATTCGTAGGGATAAACACCTTTACGTGTAAGCAATTGAAATTGAGTAGAATTTGGGAAAAAACGCAACAGATGATCAAAATCATCTTTTTTCATAATATTTACTAATTTTTCTAAACTGGTACCCAAAAATTTAAACGAGTCCACAAAACGTAACTGAAAAAATTGATCCTCAATTGGAATAAACTTTGTGAAAGAAACGTAGTTTTCCTTAGTTTTCGGGATTAATTTCATCGATCCGCGCGCTTCACCTAACTTTTTTATAAATAAATGTGCATCGTACCCAGACAAATTGTGAAAATATATTGGCACAAAAGATGGACGTTTATATCGCAAATTGCAATAACTGTGAGCTGCACCTCGATAACGACCAGAAATGTGACAATGATCTCTAACTTTGTCGGAAAACAAGAAATTATTACAAATATGACATCGCGTGGCGCTAGCGAAATTTATTTCATCGATAGGATTAAATCGCATTGGAGTATTTACATCCAATATTTTTTTGATGTCTGAAACATCTTTATAAATCGAATCTACAAACTTATCTACACAATCTAAACCGCGGTATGAAACATAACGATTATAAGTTGGATTAACTGAACACACGACATAGTACGCAAACGCGGCAGGCGTGTGGTGATGTAAAGTCTCTGTATTGTCGCTGTTATGAGTAGTACAGTCAGTACCGCAATTGCATTCACCTGCTCGTGGCAATATTGACTCAAAGTCAGCATAAATTACAAACGGCATATTTTGCTTGCGTTCATAATTTTTAAATTTAATGACTGCTCCCTTTTCTGGTAGCTCAGTAACTATGCCACTACACAAATGATTAGTTAGTTGTTCTTCTTTAGAGAAAAATACTAAACACGTCTCACAAAAGTATAATTTAGCATGGTGAGCAGTTATTTGACTCCTGACTAGTCGACTCAAGTCCTTAATCAAACAAAAATGTGAACTTATTCCGTTATCTAACAACAACAGGTGTATAGTTTTCTTTATAGTCTGGTTATCATTTTCCGATTTGTAAAGAGGGCCTACTATTTTACTTTCTTTTAATCCAAAAACAATAATTGCAAGGGTTGGATTGTATTTCTCAAATATTTTAATTTCAGATAATGTTACCGGAAAAGACAGACCTTGGGTATTTAATACTTTATTAAAATCAGGATACGATGATACTCTTTCAGGATGTTTTTTAGCAGGGAATAAAGACGCAGTTATGCACCAAGCAAAGCAACATTGGTCTTTATTTTGAATACTAAGACATGCTTTTTTATTTTGAATAACTTTTGGTAGTTTAATAAAGCTTGAACCACGCAGCGGTTGAAATTTATTTATATTAATTTCCAAATGTGAATTATTTAAAAAAGCCCAACCGCTATCGCGCTCTTGAAACTCCTCGACTTTTTTTTTCAAACTATTTATAACTTCGTCATAATAACGTTCGAAATCGAAACATTGGTATAAAATTTTATTTTTTGTGACAAAAGATTTCATGGATTGGCTGTTGTTCTTAAATAACATAAAAATTCCAAAAAGTTCAACATTTACTTTTATGCAGGTATGTTTCTGAAGCGATTTATTTAAAAGGGTATTAATTTTAACTCGAAAAGAATTCATAAATATGTCTACAGAACTTGAAATCAGATCATTATTAGATGAAATTCTATAAGTCGCAATGCGATTACGAAATGCCGACTGAATCAATTCTACACCGTCGCTGATCTCCTGAATAGAACTATTTCGTCGTTTATGTTCGTTACTACGCAGATGACCTACCCAAGACTTTTTCTCTACAGATGTGCTACACGATACACAAAAAGGCATTATGAAGAAAAAACAACTAAATTAAACTATGACAAACCCAACACTGATCTTATGTATCCACTGCCTACTTTTTATCACTGTTGTTAAAATAAGTTGTCTCCGAGTCTTTAAAAAGTTCGTAGGCTGTACCAATCAATGCCTGAGCCTGCTCCCACTCCACGGATTTTTCATCGCACTGCAGTCTGACTACTACCAAAGCCTTCTTGTAACGCTCAAGTGCATCCGACACGTTTTGCACATCTTCTACTTTATACACCTTGAGGTCGATGAAAAAGTCACCTGGCCTTATGATGGTGCGACGTGCTGTACCGGATGACACGCGGCTAGCGAATGATGATGTAGTCGATTTACTGGATGAAGTGGGTGCAGATTTTTCCTCTTGCTGGATGATTTGAAACAGATCCGTACCACTCTTCTTACTCGCGCTGTGAACAAAAATAGTATTTTAATGAACATAAGTCAATAAATACTATTCAATATATACTTAAGACATTCAACTTTAAATACAAAAGTTCAAAGTTTAAATATAGCCCCAAACTGAAAATAACATAATTGGTTGGTCAAAGTTAAGTATGTAAGTACATACCTTGACGAAGTTTTTCTGCGCTTTGTCGATCCTGCAGGTTCACTTGTGCCAGCTGCAGTCGTCTTTCGTCTAGGCGTAGCTGCTCGTGCTTGGGGCGTAGCTCGATCAGAATCAAACCTGTGAAATTAAGAAAAAAAAATCAATACAAATCTCATATGTCAGTCTTAGTAGTTCAGTGTTAAAAAATATGGAATACTTACCATGGAGTTTGGTTGGCAATCTTTTTGCTATCTTTTGTCGTCTTTTTTTTCGGCTGTGGTGTTGGGCTTCGTGAACGGTATGACAGCTCAGAGTCCGACCTAAAAACACTGTTAGTTATAATTTATATACAGTCAGCGTCATATAGTTAGTAGCATCCGGTGTATTCATAAAGTTTGGTACACCATACATTTTATATGGTTTACCGAACTATTTGACTACTTTGAATGCTAGCAACTATATGACGCTGCCTGTACCTACGTCAAGAAAAGAAAACATATAGATTATAATTTTAACATAAAATAAATTAATACTCACATTTTATATGGATGTAGGTTTACGTCACTTCACGGATATAGCAGCACGATCGAAGAGAACACGAGTAATTATTTCGTCTAAAACAACAGCTATTTAACCAAAAAATTATACTGAGTTGACTATTTTGCATTCAATTTCTAATATTTCAACTGTAAAATTGTGATATACGATTGTATACCGTATAACCTTAGCTACATATGTGCATAATAAAAAACTGATTAATATAATTTTACACTAATTACGTTTTTGGAAGAGCACTAAAAATATGTTTAAAATAACAAGTATCAAATAAAATGCGATGATTATGCATTAGCTGACGCTTGGTTTGTTCCATCGAAAGCAAAACATGGATACGTTTTAAATTAAATTTCAATTCCATTAAGATCCAGTAAAAAAAAATTGACAATAATAAAGTTACAATAGTACAAGGTCTCTAATGACTTTCTTGTTGTTGTCATTGGTTGACGCGATAGTTAATCATTATAGATGACGACAGTGTTAACACTGTTGAAACAAAATTAAATTTTTAATACTCAAAATTAATAATTAAGCACATATCTATAATGTTAGTGTTAAATTTTTATTGTTCAAATAAGCGTATTCTTAAGTAAAATCTAAAGGATGGGCTAGTAGACATATCCATATTATGTAGTTTATCCTTCGGTACCTAAAACAGAGGAACTAAACTGCATCGGTAGACGTTTTTCACTTATACAAAATCGTATACAACTAATGACAGAGAGTAGGAAATCGTAACAGAGGTTTTCTAGACTACAAAAAATCATGCTATTAAAAATAATCAAACAAAAAATCAAGACTAAAACAATACGCAATTTTATTCAACTATTGTGTCTTATTTATCGTAAATAATCAACTTTGTGTGAAACTCAAAACAAGTTAAGTAGTATGGAATTGCATATTTGTGTCATGTAAATTTATGAAAACAAACGCATAAATTGATCTATTTAGTTGTTCAAAAAGCATGATTTCGTAGTAGAAAAACTTTTGAACTTGATAATGTCCTCTATTATTTATCCTCATGGAAACCGATTTTCATTTTAAGATAGTCTGTGATGCCAATAGAGGTTTAGTTTAGTTTATTAATAATAGTATGCACGTTACTTTAAAACCTAATTTTTATTGCAAAAGCCACATGGAGGTTTATCTTACATAGGTAGAAATAGTTACTAGCCTGATCATTTTATTCTTTGATCGGATATGCACACATCAAACCAGCTAGCGATTATGTATGTCTCGTATTACATACCACATTTTCTTTCTCATGTGTAGTTACGTCATATGAGAAGGACAGAACTCTAGTTCGATTTCTGTTTCACAAACACAGTTATGAGTGATAATTAATACGTACCTAAGTAAGTCCCACCTTTTGTCTCGCATTCATATGTACATATGAAACTTAGCTTCAAATGAAATAAATATCTATTTTCAATCAGTAAGACTGATTTTATTGGAACCTTACTTTGGTGATTCGGATGTTTTATACCTAGATGTAAAATGTATACATGTTTCAACATTATATTTTCACATGAATATTAGTTTTGAACTTTAATACGTATGGGTATGATTTAAATTGAGCAATAACTCACACACAGAACATAAAGCAGATCGTCACATCAACGTCACATTGATTAACCAATCACATTACCAGGCCTACATCACGCTAATGAAGTATTCATAAACGTATGCATATATACAATTATCATTTATATGGTTCTCGGAGAATCCATGGCTAGACAACCGATAGTTTATGGAGACTCTTACCACTTAACGGCATTCAAAGAGCTTGGCCTACTCTGCGATGTTGACTTGGTAACGCGGTAGCGTGTACAGTGCTAAATCCTGTCAATCAGGTCTGTACATATACACAACCTGGTGAGGGTCAAACACAAACTATAAGCGGTAGCTTGTACGGTAACAAATCCTGTTAATCGGGTACTGTACATATACATCGGTTCTTCTCATGCTATAACGGTTGGTAGTATGGGAAACCAACCCACCTACTCACATCAAAGTGTCTGGCCCACTCTGCGATGTGTTTAGTGTGACAAACGCCTCACAACGATAGTTAGTCTAAAGATCCGTTCCTAACGTGTAATTGTGTGTAACCCTCTGCTATCAGAGGCTTTAGACGTGCTCTCGACTCCTACCACTTAACGGCATTCAAAGAGCTTGGCCCACTCTGCGATGTTGACTTGGTACGTTTAACGTGGTGCGTTGCGTTAAGCTTTTTGCTTTTACGAATTTAAGTCGTTCTAAGCCTCAACGAATGTTGATCAATTTGAGCGTTACAATTTGGTCGACGGAGGGGCTGCAGCGTTTGCAACGGGTTCGCTTAATCGCACGATAATATTGAACGATACGACTTTGTTTCAACGTTAGCGGGTGCGTTATCCGAATGTTGATCAATTTGTGCGTTATAATTTGGTCGACGGAGGGGCTGCAGCGTTTGCAACGGGTTCGCTTAATCGCACGATAATAATGAATGATACGACTCCGATCAACTAAATCTAAACATTCGCATATATTGGGCAAGCTGTCACAGAGCGAGCGTGCGAGCGGAGCGAGCACGTCGAGCGAATGGGACAGCGTGCCCAATATACACCTACTTACGCATGGCGGATACCATCTCCTAGCACACTACATGGTACAACCGGTGGGTAAGGCGGAGATCATGGATTTCCACTTGCTACGATCTTGACAAACCTTTCTTTGTTCCGGTTGGTACGTACACAATAGGCCAAGAAACTTTTGATTTTTTTTTCGACGATAGTTGGTAGACCACTTTCTTAAGTGACTGTGCATGAAAATGGATGGTCGCCAATCCGGAACTTTTTCTGGACGATGGGTGTTCTTATTAATTTCTTCATAATCCTTGCCTCATTACTGTGACGTGATCGTAAATCAACATCGTTTTCCGGTCGTTACGTAACCGTTTCGGCGTCGTGTCGAACATGCGCCGTTTTCGAGAGCTCGCGAAAGTCGGCCGCCTAACTGGGCTACTGGGTGAATCGTTTGGCGATCAGGTTTAGGCCAAATTCGGCATGGGATCTAGTATAATTTCACTGTTTATCTTGTTTCTCATACTGCTAGTTTGGTGGAAAGCTCAGTCTATGTGTGGATGTTTAAATTGTCTTTTTGCACACCATGAGGCCTCGAGCAAGCTAAGGATAAGACTAATAATCATTAACAATTCCTGATTTCTGATAATAAAAAAAATTGAATGATTGGGTAAAACAAACACTAATGTCTACGTCTAGCTAGAGACACTGATACACATCAAGAAAACGCGACAATCCCAAAAAAAAACAAGATAGGTTTTTTGATATTGTAAAATCAACATAGACAAAACCTCTAACATATTCAAATTTTTACGGAGTGCCAAGTAATTGCGTTGCATGAATGTAGAAATTGCTCAATTATACACGAACAGGGAATCACTTACAAAAATGGTAGAAATTATACATGGCGGAGGTTAAAATGTGTGGTTAGTGTCACACCGTAATAAACAGTCATCAAATACAAAATTGTATGAGTATGAGGAAGATGAAATGTGGTAGACAGGTAGTTAGTAGTTTAGAGAATCCTACCACATTTGGTTTAACATTTAAACGAAATATAATAATAATTAATAAGTTTCGACGACCGGTTAGCCTAGTGGGTAGCGAGGCTGCCTACGAAGCTGAAGGTCCTGGGTTCGAATCCCGGTAAGGACAAATATTTGTGTGATGAGCATGAATAGGTATTTGTTCCTGAGTCTTGGATGTTTTCTATGTGTTTAGTATTTGTATCTATTAAACTATTGAATATGTCTTCGTCTAGTACCCATAACATAAGCCTTATTGAGCTTACTATGGGACTAGGTCGATTTGTGTAAGAAGACGGCATCCTAGGTTAGAATTTTTATAATGACTTAATGTTTTGTATGGACATGTTTATATTTTACTTTTTATATTAACTACACGTAAAAACCTAGCCTAAGATGAATGATGAATAAAGAGATAATAAGCAACCAGTTACTTTCTTACAGACATGTACTATTTTATAAGAGGCTTTCGACTTGGATAAAAATACAAGTCATTAGAAATGCTGAACAAATAACGCTTAGTTTATTTTGCCGACAAACGAGAGCGGAGGAAATAGCTTTCTTTTAATCATTCCTGTTTCAGAGAGGCAAACGTCTTGTTATTGTTAGGTATATTACTTAGTTAGCAATAAACAAAACAAAAGCAAATAGCTCAAACAATAGCAATTAGAAGTTTTAAATGAAAGAAAAGAAAAACGGGGTGTGATACAAACATGGGAAAAAAATATTAGCGCGTATGCATAAAGCGCTATTTAAACGCGTCGTCGACGCGCTTTTGTGTCGATGTCGATACTGCCGATACACTCGATAAAACGGCGCGTCGATGGCGCGTTTAAAAAACGCGGTGTGCAAAGGCCATTGAAGGCGTGTGCGACCGGTATATTATAAATGAGTGTCTCTAAAGAAACCAGTATAATATCAAGTGCTTAGAGCTACTTGCGGGCATTTCTATGATCAGTGTTCTCTTGCGAGGCGATTTTGTGATCGATCGTGAAATTGTCTTTGTATGATTTTTTGCACATTGTGCAAGGTTTTTTACAGATGGGAAAGTTACTGAAAGGCTACTCCAGTTATGTATGCTATAAGAAAGTAAAATTGTTTTAACCGACTTCAATAAAGGAGGTTCTCAATTCGTCGGAATCTTTTTATGTTATGACTTATGTTCCCGATTACTCGAAGACGTGTGGACCGATTTGGATTTTTTTTTTGTTTCAAAGGGCATCCTAAGGTATAACAAAGGGGTCCCATGGTCATAAGGTCAGGATCTGATGATGGGATCCTGGAGAAATCGAGGCAAAACTCTTCAAATTTTACAGGTACATTTGTGTACTAATTTGAAGTCGGTTAAAACTCTGTTTTTAAAGTAAATTAATTGATCGAAATCTTGCACAACCAAAAATTCTCTGGCAATTCTTCGAGGAAGACGGAGAAATGTGGTATTGCAGTAAAACAAATGTAGTAAAGTTTAATCGCTCACAACACAAAGCAACCAACAAGCAACCAGCTATTGCCATAGTTAAATAAATATAAGGGGACATTCTTACACAAATCGAACCAGCCCTATAGTAAGCTCAATAAGGCTTGTGTTAATTCTTACTTGTGGCTTAGTGTTAGTTGATTCTTATAAGAATCAACTATGGCCCGTATACGACAGCGACGGGAAGAAATGGGATGATGCTATTCAAAAACCCGTAACCGACACCTCACATAGACTGAAATGGCCTCTATACTGTCAAGGGGCATGGTCGCGTAGCGTAGCGATTCTGGGCACTGAATGTGTTACTTGTGGCTTAGTGTTAGTTGATTCTTATAAGAATCAACTATGGCTCGTATACGACAGCCACGGGAAGAAAGAGGATGATGCTATTAAAAAACCCGTAACCGACACCTCACATAGACTGAAATGGACACTATACTGTCAAGGGGCATGGTCGCGTAGCGTAGCGATTCTGGGCACTGAATGTGTTAACACATTCAGTGCCCAGAATCGCTACGCGCTACGCTCGTAGCCGATCCCGTGGTTTTCCTCATATGTAGCGGAAAGCGACTGCGGCATAGGGACGCATATGTGTCGTCACGGGCCGGGAATGGGTTAAGAACGGCTGCATATAGCATCTATCCAGATAAACGAAGTCTTATAATATAAAAAAAACATTCCTCAACGCACGTTCGCCTCATGCACGATATGTACGAATTACATCGCGTTTGCTGTTCCATTGCCTCCGATTGCCTAAACGTTGCGTTTAAGTATGCCGCGGCCTGTACTGGTCCACAAATGTTGTTATTCGGATCGCCACTTTTTTCTCTCTGACATTCACTGGGCGAATCGTAATTCGAATCTCTAACGCCCGCTTTGGGGATCCAATAAAACGTCTTTGCCTGTGTTTGATTCCGTCAAAAAATTGCAGCTATACAACCTATTCCAAATAAGATAAGAAAAATCGTGCGTCAATCGTTATGCGATTTCAAGGAAAACCATTTTGTAACGCAAAATAAGTTTATGTCAAAAATTTAATTTTAGGTACAAACTTTTATTGCCTACCGTACTTTTCTGTATATCGTCATCAACGACTCATCGAGACGATTCTAACGAGCCCAAACTCGACGTGGTTTTAGGTATACGCGGGCTGGGTTTCCTTCACCTTCTGTCTCCATCATCAGCGGGCTAATATTGACGAGCAAGCGAGACAAAATTGGAGGGACACTCGCCTTAACGCCGACATGTAATGAATCAATCTGTTGTATAACGCGTGCCTTTGTATTTACAAATCGTCGAGGATGTTCGGAGACTTATCTATCAAATTCAAACTATGCAAAATGAACTCTAAATCTAACGGTTTCAAAGGAAAGTGAATTAAGCCAAGAATGCAAGATGTGAGATATTCGATTCGAAGATCGACGTTGGGCGCTGCACTCAAACATCTGGGGTTTGGATTGATCTAGTTTCTTGGTAAATTCATCTAGTATTGCAATATAGACATTAATATAGTTAGACTATCGTATTAACTTCGTGAGGAAACCGGTCTAATCCCAATAAGGTCTATAGTTTTCCCTCTGGGTTAGAAGATGGCAGTCGCTTGCGTAAAACTAGTGCCTATGGCAAAAATACCAAACCTAATGGTGCTACAACCGGGAATAACGCTAGGGCTGTCGATTTTCTCGCTGACTGAACATTTTATCAAAAACCTGTGAATGTCGATTGTCATCACATAAAAAGTTAGTAAAGGTCTCCTAAGAGCATTTACGCGTAGCAGGAATGGATCTAATAGCTGCCCTTACTGCTCCATCTCAACTTTCCACCCTGTATATTCTTGTTTTTTGTTCTATTTCATGCTGATACAATGTAATGTGATAGATAGAGTCGGTTCACAAAAACCGGTTAAGTCTCGCACTTGTCCGGTCAACTCGCGTGGTGAGGGTTCCGTAAAATTGCTATGCTCCAAGCATCAGGCGCTCCATTTCCAGTTTTCCCCCCAACAGTGGCCTACTTGTTCAGAATGCATTAATTTACTTTACGCGTTCCTCTTTGGGTCACCAATTTACATATGTATACCAAATTTCAACTCAATCGGTCCAGTAGTTTCGGTGCAAATCGGCTGTGACAGACGGACAGACAGACGCACGAGTGAACCTATAAGGGTTCCGTTTTTTTTTCCTTTTGAGGTACAGAACCCTAGAAATAGCGGCAAATCTGAAAAAAAAACATGGTATCGCGAAATGCGGCGTACTAACTACTAGATAATTTATAACGGACATCATTTCATACGTAAAATTGTTGCTTTTTTTCGTCGGTTAAAAATGCTTGTGACACGACTGGTGGCCAGACTCTAGGCGTCGATATTTCGCTGTGGTTTCATTCGTTGACAGGCATATACATGGAGTTCTTACCTGTCTGTACTGTGTTGTCTTGTATAGTGAAATGGCATCTCACTCCATTAGAAAGGAAATGCACAATTGATGATTCTCTCTATTGTAGCTGGCAGGTGCCGTGAACAATCATATTGATGACGATAATATTTCTCGAGCTAGGAAGTTGAGATGTATTGGTGGAATGTCGTACACACAGGGTGTCCCGTAAACCGAGAATAAGCCGTGGACAGCCGATATAGGGCTGCTAAATACCTCTCAGAATATTTAATTTTAGGTATAGTCAAAATGCCAAATAGTCGAAATATATCCAATTTGAGCATTGAATTCAATTATTTTGGTCAATAAACACCACTTCGTTTAAGTTTTTAATTTTATTTTAATTCATTACATTTTAAGTTTAGTGCTCACATTTTAAGGTCCTTTTGCAGTTGAATAGCAAAAATCTCATAAATTATTGGGCCAGTAAGTAAGTCATGTACCATTTTTAAAACGTTATTAGATGGGCGAACGTGTGTCGTATAATGCCACTGCGTAGTATTTTTTTTTCACAGCTAGGGCCAAATTTTTGAGATGAGATTGAAAAGAAATCTAACAAGTGGCTCTTAAGTCGTTTTCAGCTAAGTAGGATACCATATTAAAAAAACTCTGTGAAAGCCTTTGCTTTTAAGGAATGTTTGACAAACACAAGGTTAAAACAAGTGAAATCTAAAGATTTTTCGAAAAACCCATCTTCTTTTTGCAAATATGCCTATGGTCACTCCCACGATTAAGAGGAATCCAACAACACCACCAGCAGAATAAGACATCCACACATACATACATAAATATATACATACATATGCACGTTCGAAAACATAACCCTCCTTCGGCAGTCGGGTAAAAAAAACATTTTGTAGCTTTTGCAATCGAAAAAGTAACCTAAGGAAGAAAAAAAAAAGTTTTTTTCAAAAATGCCTATATCTCGAAAACTAAGGCATTTTTACTAAACCTAAAATGAATATTTAATTTCAGAGGTATTTAGCAGCCCTCCGCTGTCCACGGAATATCCTCGGTTTACGGGACTCCCTGTATATTGAGATTGTTGTCTTCTCATCAGAATAGACAGTTTCTCTTTAACTGAATATGGATGCTCGTCTGAAAAAGAAACTTGTCACGATTCTTGCTTTAAGTCATTCACTAGCTCGGTAGGTACAGTACAGTCAAGTGTAAAAATATAGGTGCATACAACACTCATAATATGTCCCATCGCTCTTGTCGGCGGATTAAGGTTTCGGTACATATTTATCAGAGAATTAAGTCGATACATATTTTTGCACTTGACTGTACTTATCAATGAAAAAACTTACCACATCGTTACTCGTCTGACAAGACAAAGGACGCAAAAATATCTGACACGCCCTACTCATAGTTCTAGAAATGATTAAGGTTTCGGTACATATTTATCAGAGAATTAAGTCGATACATATTTTTGCACTTGACTGTACTTATCAATGAAAAAACTTACCACATCGTTACTCGTCTGACAAGACAAAGGACGCAAAAATATCTGACACGCCCTACTCATAGTTCTAGAAATAGAGTTATTTGTTACCGCCTCGTTCAATCATATTAGGTACAGTCAGCATCAAAAGTAGCTGCGCAAACGAAGACGTCAAAAGTCTTTATTAAGAACTTTTGAGGTCTTCGATTGCGTAGTTATTTTGATGGTGACGTACTAGTGGCTCTGTGAGTTGTAGACTATCTTGATAATAAAAATAAAAAAAAACGAAAAAAAACTTCGTAATTATTAACCTGCTCATAAAATTTCACGAGAATCGGAAGAGAAATGTAACCTGTAGAGAACAACACGAACTTTTTTCCCAAGCTGAAACGGAGAACTTCCTTCGCTTCGCTCGCTCGTTCAACTCTATTGCGGGGTACAATACAATACAATACAAATACTCTTTATTGCACACCTCACACAAACAAAGCAGTTACAGAGAGAAACAATACAATAACATGTAGGTAGAGGTAGACAACAGGCGGTCTTATCGCTGAAGAGCGATCTCTTCCAGACAACCTTTGGGTATCGAAGAAAGAGATAAAACTAGATTATGCAGTAAAGCATTATGGGGTACTGTAGGTGTTAAGTTTTCTTTTTGGAATTGATTTATTTCTGATAGTACTCATTGGTTATTTGACTATCATTAAATCGTATCCTTTTGGTTTATTCATTCATGGGCCCTTTACAAGTAAATTACATTTGCAGTAGTATTTGTATATTTACAGGGACACACGTACACGTTGACGTACATAGACACACGTATGCGTGTGTGTGTGAGGCTGGCTACAGAGGTCACAACTACAAATGCAATAACTGCAACTTAGAAAAGTTGAAAAACCCCCCGACATTTTCATTTCAAAGTTCAATAGCTCAAAAACGGCTGAACCGATTTTGTTGAAACGTAGCTAAGAACACTTGGGTTAAAATTATCTATGACACAAAAAAAACCGCATTCAAATCGGTCCATCCGTTTGGGAGCTACGATACCACAGACAGATACACAGACACGTTAAACTTATAACTAGTTATAACACCCCTTTCTTTGCGTCGGGGTTTAAAAACGTCTCTAAAGTAATTTACTAGCATGCTTCTATTATTGATTAAAGGAAGGTTGTGCCGCTATAAACGACGGAAGTACATATCTTTATTCAGAATATTTTACATAACCACACGTTTCTGTGTTCACAGAACTTGTTTGGATTCCCTGTTTGCCGGGCAGCAAGCCGCTTAATATAGTTTAGTATATTTAGAACTAAAATCAACATTACGTGACATGTTTTAGTGATGGTTTTCAAAGTCAAAGCACTCTAATAACAACGGAGTAATCGGGTTTTGAATGTACAAAATTGTATTTGAATCGAATCGTTATAAAAGAAATTGCGTGTACAGGTAAATTACCTTCGAGACGTTTTTGTATTTGTAGTAGTATTTGTATATTTACAGGGACATACGTACACGTTGACGTACACAGACACACGTACGTGTGTGTGTGAGGCTGGCTACAGAGGTAAAAAAAAATCGTTTATTACTCAAAGAAAAGTTACAAAAAATTCCCCGCACTAGGCTTCGCCTGTATCGCGGAGAACAATTTAACAATTAAGTAGTTTTTTTTAATATATATAAAGTGACAACTGAAATCATTTAACTGCTGTTTACGCTCTTAACTTAAATCTACATGGTACAAAATAAAAGCAATTACAGTTATAAGTTAGCCTAAAATTGCCTCCGTCTCATTATAAGTAAGATTTCGAAGAAAATTTAAGATCACAACTACACTGAGGTCACGACTACAAAAGCAAAAACATCTCGAAAGTAATTTAACTGTAACTCTTTTAACATTACGTGTTATGAGTGTTATGACTTCACACCATCTGTCTGTCTCTCTGTATGTCTTTGTCCGTATATTACCTGGATTTTACTCAAAACTTGAAGGTATTTATGAAATAACCATCTTGATACAAACTTTGCCCCTTTACATATAGATTCACATTTTCGTATAACGTATTCACTTAGATTACATTTTGATTATATTTGACTTGGCCAGTTATAAAACGTGTCATAATATCTGTATCTGTTTAATTTGAAATAAGGATTTGTCGGCGCGCCTAATAGACGCCAGCGGTGACCAGAGGGCTGGCCTATATTTTGCTCAAAGAGTGAGCATTGCCATCCAGCGTGGCGATGCTGCCAGCCTTCTGGGCACACTACCCTCTGACAGCGATTTGGGCCAATTTTTTATCTTTAAGTTTTCATTTATAGTCTTTTTTTTGTCTGTGTAGGTTAAGTTGTTGTTTTATTGTTTGTTTTTATTATCCTTGTTCTTTTAATTAAACTAATTTTCATTTGAAAATGTATTAAATTAGTCGTTAATTAGTTTCGTTCCGTCCGCTGTCCGATTGAGATTGAGATTTACCAAGCCAGCTGGCGCCTGGCATAATAAGTATAGCTAAGTTACTCCCCGATTACTGCTAAGTTGAATCTAAGTGAAGGAGCTAATTCTACCTCAGCTTTACCGTAAATGATAATGGGAGTGATTAGTTTCTTTTGACGCATTAATGTTTCCTAATTAACTTTGAATAGGTTTTAAATAATGTCAGTTAATGAGAAGCTTATCGTGTAAAGAAATTTATGAGAGATATCATTAAATGCTCATTTTCGCTGGTCGTTGCGGCCTCCATCCCGCATCCGGGGAGCTTGTGCTATCATTATTTCTGTAACGGTGATAATTTACTTTAAAAAATTAAGACCACCGCTACTGCCTTCCAATATTATGTACCTACCTAAGTATAGAACTTTGACTGCCAGCTTAGAACGTACCTATTAGGCCATACCTACCTATTTTGGATGCATATGCTTTTATTTTCGGTATAAGATTATATTATACCTACTTCTGATGAAACTCAGTTCGTTGTTTAGGTATTTAGTGTAGACCTTTTTTACTTTGGGGGAATGCATTGACGCACCGTTCGCCCGGTCAGGGGGGACTCCCGGGCAAAAGGCCCAGCCTACCCACTAAATTGTCTACATTGTCATTTTGGGTTTTTATTTAATTTAATTTCATGTTATGTCTTATTTCCGTTTTTTTTGTTATTGTCATGTGTTTTACGTATTACGTACCGTGTCCTCACTGGATGGATCCAACGGAAGACCAGCGCTGGCTGATCATGCTTAGTTGGGCCCATTTCGTAACACGGCACAGATTCACTTTTTTTCTTGTATCTTTGTCTTATGATATGATGATTGATTATGATTATAAACCCCCAACGATTGTCCAACCATGTCGGTGCCAATGAGGGCCAAAGGTTCGCTTGACACATTCTACTTTGAAGTGTAGACCAGACCTATGCTAACCGATAGGTAACGACTTTCAAATTACATGTTTTTATAGAGATCTGGTAGAGTTTATGTCTGATCAAATTTAGTACCTTAGAACAGTTTTTAGGGTTCCGATACCTCAAAAGGAAAAAAACGGAACCCTTATAAGGATCACTTGGTTGTCTGTCTGTCCGTCTGTCACAGCCGATTTGCTCCGAAACTACTGGACCGATTGAGTTGAAATTTGGCAAACATTTGTAAATTGGTGACCCAAAGATGGACGCGTGAAGTAAATTAATGAATTCTGAAGTTTCGCAAACTGTATTGTGTGACATATCAAATGAAAGGGGTTGTTGTAAGCATGTCAGATTTTTTTAAATATAATTTTAGCAAAAACAGATTTGAAGTAATTCAGGAAAAAAGACGAAAATTGACCATCTCCGAAACTACTAGGATTAAAATTCTGAAAAAAATATGAAAAATACTTCCTTACCTAAAGATTACAGGAAAACCTATAAGAAGTTTGAGTGTTCAACAACACTTATGAAATTTAGATTATATACGGAACCCTCACCACGCGAGTTGAACTCGCACTTGTCCGGTTTTTGATCGACATATATGTATGCCCTTTGACATTTGTGTTTCTGAGAAAATAACATAACACATGCCATAACATGTTAAGGTTGATAATCCTTTAGTTTTATGATTAAGGTGGATACACCGGAATATATAACCACTCTAACGTAGATAGAGGAAAACCAATAATGTAATACATTACCAAATACCCCAAATTGAACCAATTCGATTGTCCACACCACGAAAAGCAAAAAGCAAAGCTCCATTACGTAAGCAGCTTTCTTGTGTAACCGGTGAAAGAGCCTTCCCACCACTGCAGTGTTGCAACGGCTGGCAGTCTGCGCCGCGCCGCCCGCCGCATCGCTTGCGGACCAATAACATAACTATACAGTTTTATTGTTGTACGCGTTGGTGTATTGTAAGTCTAGGTAGTGTTTGTAATGTCTGCTTAAACGCGTGCTGACTGTGAAGTGTACACGTTGAACAAGTGTCGATGATGTTGTTTTTAAGGCTAACTTTCTGTAGTTCGCCGTTTATTTTACAGCGTTTACTGGAAAACGTTTCGTTATCTAGAAACATGCATGTTTTGGAAGTATGACCGTGGCCGATATGTATCGGCCTTGGGGACAAAATCTGTTTATCAACCGCGTTAAGTTATATAGCCATTGCCAAACGTGGAAAGTACCGTAATTCAATTGGTGTGGTGGTGTTATGGCTGCTGCCTCGGACAATAGACCTGATGCAATTAACGTAATACTGACTTGGAGTGGGAAGCCGCGAAATATTGCAACCATGGCTGATTATGGATATAAAACTCTAAACGGCTCTTAGACACATAAAAAACTTAAATAACGGTACATTGGAATAAACGTGGTCATAAAAGAAAACATCGATTGTACAACTAGACAAAATATAATGTACGAGGTGCGGTCCAAAAGTTTCCGGCCTAACAAAGAAAAGAAGTATATATATTTCAATGCACTTTTCAGATCTCTTAATAATCATTTCTATCCCATTATAAAAATACTCAGAAGTTTTCAGCACGGGTCACTTCATCATCTGAAGAATATCTTCTTCCCCTAAGTCTGTCTTAAGTTTCGAGAACAAATTATAGTCACTCGGGGCCAGGTTGGGACACTTGGGACTATACGGTGGGTGGTGAATTTCCTCAAAGCCACATTTTGCAACACCAGCTTTAGCAATTGAAGCAGTGTGAACGGGTGCATTGTCGTGGAGAAGCCGAACACTTCTGCAAGTTTTCCGCGACGCTTCTGCTTGATCGCCTCTCGTAACTGCTCAATAAGGGTGGCGTAGTATAGCTACCATTTACCGTGGTATTCCTTTATTTTATGTCAATCCGTGTGAATGTGTATTCCGTGACAATCCCCGAATACCGTAGCTATTATCGATTTGGTGGATTGTGTTACCTTGGCCTTCCTAGGCGGCATTTCACCAGGACGACGCCACTCTATCGATTTCCTTTTGGAGAGAGGATCATAGTACAAAACCATGGTTTCGTCCCCCGTAACAATCGACTCCAAAAAACTCTCTCCGTGTCGTCTATATGCGTCTAAAACTTCTTGAGAGCACGCTTTTCGCTCACTTCGCTGCAAGCTCGAAAGAAGTTTGGGCACCCACCTCGCACTAACTTTATTCAAGTGAAGTTGTTCATGAAGAATTCTAAAACTGAAGTTTCCGAAAGCCGCTATTTTTTTAGTCTTCAGTGTTCGATCACTCATAACTTCCTCATCCACTAATTTGACGCATTCCACGGTGAGTGCTTCCACAGGCCGGCCTGTAGAATCAATCTTCTTTCTTTCTACTGTAGCAATGTAATTTTAAAATTTTATAATACTCTGATACTAAAATGATATATTGTATACTGTTTTGAAAAAATGACACCTAACCGAGTTTTTTACGCCGGTTCTTCTCGAGGCAGAGGTTTACTTTCCGAACCGGTGGTAGTTTATCGACATTCATAGGTGCATGTAATATGCCTAATTTGAAGAATAAATCACTTTTTTTGACTTTGAATCTTGAGCCGTCCTTATCGTTACGTGCAATACCACAAGCAGTTTTAGATGGCACTGAGGCTCGTGTACGGAAATTGACAAATTAAAAACCATCCGGAACCTTTTTAACTAGACATGTAAATATCTTCATGGACTAGGACTGTTTCCTACGGCGATCAAACACGGCAAAACCCGTCCAAAGCCAAAAGCGCTTGCGGCTGTGTAATCTCTGTACATTTTACACCCGTTTTCCATTGAGCAGTGTTTGTTGACACGGTTTATTTACGCCCGAGATGTGTGCTGGTGATCTCGATGCTGGCGGTCAGTGTGTGACGCAATTTCGATTGAAGACCTC